>CM076680.1:133381889-134581889 GCA_038501925.1 Xenopus petersii | reverse complement strand
TTGATATTGAAATGTTCTTAATCAACCCAAGAGCCATTGCTCTTGGCACTTATTGGCATGTGCTATCTAGTAATGAATTCCTGTGGTCCTTGTTAATTTATCAGCCCACAAACAGATGGACACATACCTGCATTTATTGTTCCGTTAATTTAGACCAGCGACTAAACCAATAGAACAGCTGCAGCTCCCCATCAACCAATGTACCCCTCAGTGGCAAATACAGTACTCTGGCAGATGATTTTTTTTAAACCTACCCAATTGACAAATTGACTATAGTACACTAGGGGACAGATTTACTAAAGGGCGAAGTGGCCATTGATAGCGTCAGTTTGCCAGAAATCTCATCCACCAAATTACTAACAAGCATGGCAAAAAAAAAAAAAGAGACCTTCGCTAGTGCACCATTACGCCCTATCGGCAGGCGCATTTTCGCTCAGTCGAATGGTCGTTATTAACGAGGGTTAAACTCCCTGAAGAGCCCTAAATAAGTTTGTTTATATCCCAGAAAAGTCATGATATAACCATAATTCATATCTTGGAAAAATCAGATGTATACTATGTTGGCCTTGTGTTTGCAGACATTCAATATGATGAGCACTAAAAGACCTTTTGTAGTGGGTGTGGGTTATTTATGACAGAGGAGCTCTACCTCCACCACTGGGTCTTTGGTGAGATCCACAATCACTATGGAGCCTTCAAGTAGAAACTATGAGAACAAAGCTTCTGTATGCAGTGTCTAAGTCTGGGTACGCACTTGTACTGACGTTTCGATGTTTTTGGCTTCTTTCAGATTTTTGGTGGTCTTGTATGGATTTTGGTGGCTTCTTCCAGAGTGCCAGCACCAATTTTACAAGGATGGGTCATGTATGTCTCTGTATCCCTTTTTATCTTCAGTTTTCTCTTCATGATGCTGTATTGTGTTAATGCGCATGGAGGAAAGTCATCCTGGACAACGATTGTGAGTAACTTTTGTAAGCTTCAGGTGGCAAAGATCATAGTCATGGCACAGTTTTCAGCACAGAGAATGGAGACTGACGCCGCCTTTAAGTTTAAATGCAGCTTTACTGACTTTTATTTGGCACAAACACAAATCTTCAGCCTACTTGCTTCACATAGGGGATAACATTCACTTTACATAAGCATTAACAGTCCCAATTCACATCCTGACTGGTGTTAACTTTAATTTACGGTTTCCTTAGCCCTCACTGGCTTTTCGTGGTCCACATATCCCAGAATTCTCACTGGCACACTCGAGACACACTTGTCTACTGGGAGGGGTTTCTCTTTTTCTCTCCAGTCCGTTGGAGCTCTCTCTCCAACTCGCATTAGCAGGGAATCACTCTTCTTCTCAGCTACACACAGGCACCTTCCTTCAATCATGAAGGTCCTCATATGGCCTCAGCCTCCTCCAGCTCCAGGAAATATCCAGGGGAAGAAGCATTGAGGTGTAGTCCCACACCTCCTTTTAACTACAGCTTAATTACTTAACTGCCTCTAGCTTGGCAGCTGAAACCCCTTACTGGAGCAAGGAATGGAAGCCCGCCCTGCTCTCTTCCATTCACTCCAAGGACCCACTATACAGCTTTTCCTAAGCTGGAATAGAATTAAACAGCAAATACTTGCTGCAGCCACACAGACTTTTCTCTAGAGTTTACACTTCACCAGCCTAATGCTGGTGAAATACACATAATATGGCACCCTTTTGACACACATATCCTACACTTTATTTATCTTAATTGGAACAGCGGGCACTTCATACATATGGTGGTGGATGGATACATGCAAATTTTGAATTAGGGCCTGCTGGTGATTAGTTCTGCTTTTAATTAAATTATTTTTCAAGCTGAGGTCAGGCGCGTGTAGGCGCCGAACGCAGGAAAAATGCAGCATGTTACTTCTCAACCTGCGTTCGGCACCTACACGCGCCTGTGTGAGTACAGCCCCATTGGAAAAAAACGTAATGGGTCTATTCCTGCGATCCCCTGCGGCTGAACGCAGAAAAACGGAACATAGGGGAGCGCAGCTACAACCGCTCGTCTGTAAGAGCCCTTAATGCTAACATCTTAATGGTTTCTATGGGTTATTGTACATGGACAAACAATGCCTTTTATTGGAGTGACTTTTACATGGGGAATGACTTCAATGACCGACACAAAGTAAAGATTTGCCCTGCCCTAACCGTCGGAGTACAGTGTTTCTTTTAGCCCAGACTGTTATAAACTGTTATTACTGTTATTAAAGGGGAACTGTTGCTGTGATAAAAAAAAAAGAAATGACTGCACTGTAGTGGATGATCATTATAAATATTAAAAATTAGTATTATATCTATTTTTTCCTTATTTTGAAATATAAATGGTATAGAGGTCTTATTGTCCAAAGTATGAAATTATGCCTAAATATTGTTTTTTCATTCAGGATGCTTCTTATCATTGTATTGCTGCTTTCTTCTACTTGAGCGCCTCTGTTCTGGAAAGCTACGCCACCATCGTATTAAATAATATTCCATCATTCTTTCAGCTTTACCAAGAGAATATTGCAGCTGTGGTATGTATGGGAAATCAATTCGGTGACCTACAAGACACTGTATATTTTGAAAGCCTGTGTATGAATATTGATATTGTACTGAATGCCTGAGATCAGTAAATAGGTGCAGGTGTCATTAGTTGTCTAGAACAGCATGGTCACCATCATTATTCTTCCTTGTGCTTTAGTCTTCTTTGGTTAGTTTGGCAACTTAATTGCAGCCGGGTAGCTCTAAGTATAAATCGGCTTTATCACAACCAGAATCTCACTAAACATTTATTACATAGTCATCTAGAATAACTTACAACTGGCTTTTAGTTTTATGAGGGTTTAAAATATTATTATCTCTATCGTGAACTTTAAACTGCAGTCTGGATGCAGCCAGTAGGTGGATTTCAATCCTATATGTGTATAGTTGATATTATTTATTACTTTTATCATGTAGGCCCTCCATTGTTTTCATTTGAGACTTTGTTCAAACCCCTGCCCTCTGTGGGTATTTTATTTGAGAAAAAAAAAACAAACAGAAAAAAGTTGTACTTGTGTGTTAGTAATGTGCGAGTCCGGTTTATCCCACCCGATATCCGACCTCCCACCACCCGCGCTCGCCCGAGCCCGACTTCTGGGTTCCTTTTACCGGCCCGCGTCGACCCTCCCTGCCGATGATGTCACAAAAGGGCGGGGTGAACAGGGGTGCAGCTATAAAACCGGAACCCGGAAGTTGGAAGCCGGCAGTGTAAGGTGGCGGGCAGGGAGAGCAGGAAGAAGAGCTCAACCTGGACCCGCCTGCCATCCGCAAATGGGGGTGCGAGGTTGGCCCACACCCGCAGGTATCGGCCCGGCCCACACATCACTACTGTGCGTTGCCTGCATGTTGGAGTTTGTGAGTGTACAACATTGTTTCCATGGTTTTCCACTCCCTTCCGCTGAAGGTTTGGAGCTTTTCACCCAGTTCATACTTATACACTGGTGAGACTTTATTGATCTATAGACTTGGTGTCTTTATTCTGGATGAATTGGCTGCAAGGCCCCTGAAAGATTTAGCAATAATTATATATATGATGCCATATGGTAAATAGAGAAGAATACACACAGGCTATTCCCCCACCCCCGTTCTAATACACTTGTGTTGTTTTCTCTTTCAGGTGTTTGCCTATTTTGCCACTCTGTCCTATACAGTTCATGCCATTTTCTCACTGATAAGGTGGAAAAGATCATCATAATTCTGAAGGCTGTTGTTACAAATCGGAGTCAAAAGTGCTACTTGAAATAAAAGTTAAACTACAATATGAACTGATAGAGACACTAGGAAAATATCTGTTCTGTGTTTATGTACCATGTTGGGAATATACACGGATTCAGATTGCACAGATAGTTACACACCCAAGCCCGAAGTGAACACATTCCCTGAAGATATATATATATATATATGTATCCCGATGTCTCCATTCAGTTACACGTTTGTGTTTGTATTTGCATTTTATAGATATTTTTCATTTTATGGTTTGAGCAAATGTATTTAATGTCAATGTGTGTTTACAGTTTGCGGAGCTTGATTTCATCTCGTATTTGAATTGTAAATATGCAGCCAAAATTCAGTCGCATTTTAGGGGAAAAAAATAATCAAATAAATATGATTTTAACCTTTTCACAAGACAGAGAAAACACAAATGTTGTACATTTTGTTTAGATTTTTTTTAGATGCATTGTTCTTTTAGCATTTACTTGGGTGGTTGAAACTCAGCCACATTCAACTATAAAAAAAGTTGGGGAGCAACGTAAGTTTAAAAAAAATTCCTGTGGGTGCCAAATAAGGGCTGTGATTGGCTATTGTTAGCCCCTATGTGGACTGACAGCCTACAGGAGGCTCTATTTGGCAGTACACCTGGTGTTTATGCCTCCAAAACTTGCCTCAAAAATAAGCACCTGCTTTGAGGACACTAAGAGCAACATCCAAGGGGTCGGTGTAAGCAACATGTTGCTTGTGAGCCGTTGGTTGGGGACTCGAAATTAAAGTAAAGGAATAAAAATCATACACTGAGAAGTACCGGTCTAGATACTCAAAACAATGAGTTGGCTTCTTGTATGCAATAGGTCAGTAAATGCCACTTGCTATTGGTTACTACAAACGGAACTAAATCAAACTGGGTACCAAATGCTTAAATGTGGCACATTTCTGCAAGCCCAAATCAGTACATATAAATCACAAAACAAATGATGTGGGAAAAACAAGGTGGTTTCCATTACTGATCCTGACAAAGTGCATGGCAGCAAAACATGTTGGCTGGATTAGGTAGATTGTGGCTATCAAGACACAAGTCCCAACGAGTACAGGCAGGATACTACAGGGCGTGGTGGAGTAGAATGGGAGAATATTATACTACAGAGCCTTATTTAAATAAGGCCACCCACCATGATCACTGTATTGGAAGTGGTTTATTTTTAGCGTAGTTTATTAAAAGGTTTTTTATAGGAATTCAGCTGTTCCCAACATCTCCTCTTAATATCCTGTCATGATGACTAGCCATATCACTGCAATTATTATGGTGCCAGAGGAATGACTATAGCCAACACAATCATGGTATAAAAGGAAGGCTACCATAGAGAACTAGTATAATCCATACATACATAGTGCACTCAGCTCAGGACTGTCTTAATCTAAAGTCAGGCATTCACATGCACTATAATATATATCCATGTTTTGCTCTTAGTTATACAGGTACCAAAACTAAACTGCAAGCAGTCTGTTACCAAAAATAATATGTATCTTAGCAGTGCTCATAAAGCAAAGACTTCCGGACACCTTAATATGAAGATTTTATGATGCTTTATTGAAGTCGTGAGATGCAGGAGATCAGTTGGGTAGATTTCTATTAGTCTGCATCTAGCAGAAATGACAGCTACTCTTTTAGTAACCAATATTGCCCGGCCTATGTTGTCTCTTCTTAAGCTCTTTCAAACTGCCACTATTCTATGCAAAAAGGCCTAACATGACATCCACAGGCCACCACGCAGCAAAGATTTGTACCCGAACCACCATGTGTGGAACCTGCAACCACCCATACCCTTCATATCATATCCACGCAATTGTGGACCCCACAATGGATACCTGGCAGGAGTCTGCACCAGGCTAACTTTCCTCCTGGCCCACACCATTGTTGTGGGGTCTGCTCATCCTATCATTACACCACTGCTTGTCAGCCACTGAATCAAGGCTTATAAAGGTTTCACAAGATGTTAAATAAACAGTAACACCAAAAAATGAAAGAGGTTTATGTTAATCACTTTAAAATACTTGTTCCTTAAATGTTTCTGTGGCCTGCCCACAAATCTGACCCTGGATAAGAAACAAAAGCCCTGGCCTAGGGTGGCAAATTGCTGGGGTGACATGCCGCCCACTGGCCGCATCTAAACTGGGGACTGGGCAGGAGATTTTGACAGTTGTTTGAATCTGCCACCCACCCAGTCCCCAACGATTGTGTCTGCAGCATCAAAGATAGTGAGAGGTAACTGCAAGCACAATTGCATGGGAGTTGGTTGGAGGCGGGTCGGTTGTGCTGGGGTGTGCGAGCAGGATTGGTGCAGGAGTGGGGGTGCGATTGGTGCGGGTGGCCTATAGGAGCACTATTTTTAAAACTGATCCTGTTCTTACACACACTAGAGTTGGATGGATGTTTTAGGCTACTCTCCTGCTTCTAAAAAACCCATTTGAGCCATCTGGCTCCAAGCAGACAGTTCACACATAGCAAAACACTAACCAGATCTTATAGAATAATGTTCCCACTACTAAAATGTAAAAAAAAATATCAGCAGTCACCTTGGAGGTCTGTGACTTCTATAAAAGCGCTGGACCCATTACCTTGTACCTTGGAATGGCCATGGGACTTCTATTAGTCTTCTATTAGCATAGGATGCCTTTAAAAAAGTTACATTTTTGATTGAAAGGCTGGCGTGAGGCACAAATGAATAACCTAGCATCAAAACAAAGAAAAAAAATGTATGAAACTGGGCGTGGGGCATCTGTGAATATGATGTTGATGTTGTTAAGCTTTCTTACTTCATTATTACTTTGCTGTAGCTTAGTGTTCCACCCCTGCATTAAAATTCCTTAGACTATGATATGATATACGGTTCCCTTCGTTTCAGCCACTTCAGGATGTATAGTTAATGATCGAATGCCCTTTTTATCAGATAGAAATAATTAAGGTTGATTAATTATTCACAGAAAATGGGAAATGCGATCAGTTCTTTAATTAGCGAATGATGTAGTGTGGTGTAGGTTGTAAATGAAATGTAATATGAGCACAAACACTAACAATACTAGTCCTGACTGCACACAACATGGATCATAGAATTCTACAGTTGCATAAACCAATTACCTGCAATGTGAGTGGCAGTTAATTATTAAATAATTACACATTGCCTTCTGGGTGACTCTCCAATTTTCAAACAGGGTTATTGTAGCATTAGTTTATTAGTTTATCATTTATCAAGGTCCTGATTTATCTCAATATCGGCTGCTACAAACTCCGATTGAACCCGCTTGGGTTTTCCACGCTTATTTATTATTACATTTTCCCGAAAATTACCTTTACGGGAAAAGCTCTGAATTTCACGATTTTTCTTTCCTCCTAAAGCTCCAAAAACATTGTGAAATTGTCCGAAACCTCCCGACACAAGCAAAAATCAATGGGACTGTTCCCATTGACTTTTATGCAATCTCAACAGGTTTGAGATACCGTGGTTTTATATTCGGGATTTTTAGCCCTCTGGGTTTAATAAATTCCAGAAAATTCGTGATTTTTTTTAAAAGTCCTATTTTGGGGAATTTCAGGTATTCTGAGCAAAGTATATAACCCCCTTAGTGTATGAGTAGAACATTACTCTGGTGACAGAAGGTTGGCCAGTCCAGTATAGCAGAATCACCATTGCCCTTTGCACCACTGATTCCATAAAAGTGAGTAAGTAGGGCACTCGGGTAGGGCTCCCAGTATCATTCCTTCAAAGTTGGCTTTTCCTGGTTCTTAAGGTGGCCATAGATGTTACAATTACGATATTTCCTAAAGATCATTCCAAAAAAGATTGTTCATTTCAATATACACGTGTAGAGCTGACGATTCAGCACTGACAATGGCTAATGTTCGGGTGCCTTCAAAGGTGCCTGATCAAAATTTTCTGTCCAGCCCAATCGACAAGCCGACAGATATCCAAGTCTTCTGCTGATATTGGCCGGCTCGAAGATTAGTTTCATACGATATTATGTGTGCGTCTATGGCACCTTTAGCCTTCCTAATAACCAATAACACAGCAGTGTCCAGTGGGACTAAAAACCATATAACCCCTTTCTCTAACAATTAAAGGGGTTGTCCAAATTACAATAGCAACCATGCTCTGATTTGAATAAGGGCTCTTACAGACTAGCGTTTTTACCTGCGCTCCCCTGCGTTCCGTTTTTCTACGTTCAGCCGCAGGGGATCGCAGGAATAGACGCATTACATTTTTTCCAATGGGGCTGTACTCACACAGGCGCGTGTAGGCGCCGAACGAAGGAAAAATGCATCATGTTGCGTCTCAACCTGCGTTCGGCACCTACACGCGCCTGTGTGAGTACAGCCCCATTGGAAAAAATGTAATGCGTCTATTCCTGCGCTCCCCTGCGGCTGAACGCAGAAAAAAGGAAAGCAGGGGAGCGCAAGTAAAAATGCTCGTCTGTAAGAGCCCTAAGAGACTGGAATATAAATAGGAGAGGGCCTGAATAGAAAGATGAGCAATAGTGATGGGCAAATAAATTAGACAGACATGAATTAATTTGTGAAACTGTGGCGACAATTTGCAGACGAAAAATCCGCTGCATCAAAAAATCCGATGTGTCAAAAAATCTGACACGCAAACTGGAGAGCTGCTGTATATAAAACTAAAAAACTCATAAACCACAAATAATGAAAACCAATTGCAAATTGTCTCAGGCTATCTCTCTCTACATCATACTTAAAGTTAGTTTAAAGGTGAACAACCCCTTTACGAATACTGATAGTGCCAAACTAATGGTTAATGTTTTATGAGCATCATTGCTGCAAATCCCACTTAGAATACCACCAGCCTTTCCCTAGCCAAATAAACATACTTTACTACACTCATTAACTAACCTCAAAAGTTGTATGTTTTCCTCCAAAAAATAAATCAAAAAGGTAGCAAAATTACAAATACATTTATTAGGACATTCCAAATGGAGGCCTAACGTGTTTCGTGCCTGTTAGGCCTCCATTTGCAATGTCCTAATAAATGTATTTGTAATTTTACTACCTTTTTGATTTATCGTTTGGAGGAAAACTCACAACTTTTGAGGTTGTTTTACATATTTGCACCTTTGGACTGGGGTGAACTGGGAGTATATCCTCTATCCATGATTTTTGGTTTTCTACTGGACTTATCCTACACTCAACTCTCTTTCTAAAAAAACATGTACAACTTTTCTCTGCCTTTAACACTCTTCTTTCCCCTTCCCCACCCTGTGCACATCTGTCTCTGCACAACATATTGCTGAGAACTTAATAAACAAAATTGACACGATCAGAAGGGACATTACACTATTAAACCAACCTAGATATTCACTAACCCTCCTCCACAGTCTCCAGTCTCTCATGTGCTCCTTCTCCCCTGTCACTGATGTTGAAGTCTCCAAACATTTGGCTTCTTCTCACCCAACTATCTGCCTACTTGATCCCATTCCTTCCAAATGACTCCGCAATGCCAATGCCTGTCTAATCAAAGCCTTAACTCATCTATATCTACTCATCTATTTAAACTCTCGCTCTCAACTAAAACATGGTCTTGTCACCCCCATTTTGAAAAAACCCTCTCTCGATCCCTCCAATCGTGATAGCCTCCGACCTATCTCTCTGCTACCCTGGCTTCATCTCTAAACTACTTGAGCATCTAGTTTACAACCAACTAACACCATTCCTATCTAACAATAACCTACTGGATCCCCAGCCTACAATATGGTTTTAGACAACACTCCACTGAAACTGCCCTAACCCAACTAAATAATGACCTACCCCATCTCCACATATCCTTCACTCCTCATATCCAGTCACTTATTAAATCATGTCAATTTAAATACGATCATTTGTGCAGCCAAAATTCTTATTCACTCACTCACGCCTAGACTACTGTAACTCTCTATTAATTGGCCTTCCCTGCCAGAGACTGTCACCTCTCCAGTTCATAATGAACACTGCTGCCAGGCTTATACACCTCAGCAACCGCTCCTCCTCTGCCATGTCATTCCGCTACCTTTCAGAATCAAATTCATACAAATTCATGAATAACTCTTCATAACTCTGTCCTTCCCTACATCTCTGAACTCATCTCCATATACTCACCCAACTGCTTACTAAGTTCCTTTATTGACCTGCTTCTCAACTCTTCTCTAATTACCTCCTCGCATGCTTGCATTCAAGACTTTGCAAGGGCTGCATCCCATCTCTGGACTTCCCCCCAAGCTTTCTGCTTTCAAAAGATCTCTTAAAACACACTTATTTAGAGAAGTCTAACCTCACTTTGTTTAGCTACTAAATGCAATACCATATGCTACATCTCTCATCTGCTTATTTTTGATTTTGTCCACTCCCACACATTGTGTCTCATTCCCTTCTGCTTTAGATTGTAAGCTCTTTTGCACAGGGCCTCCCTCACCTTTTGTACTGTTACTGGTTGTTATGTATGTAACTCTATATGTTATATGTATATAATTCATGTGATTTCTTTGTATAAGCACATTCATTTTACAGCGATGCGCAATATGTTGGCGCTCTAAAAATACTTGTTAATAATAATATGTGCCATTCAAAATTCAAAGTGAAAAGGGGAAATGTAGACTTTCCATTGGCACTTTACGCTGACTTTTTAAATGGCATTACAAGGGTTAAATACACTGCATATAATGGAAATTCTAGTTTTTCTTAATGTATGTGTCTAACTATTTGAACACCATGCATACCATGAAGATCACACAGCCAGAGGTGTTAGGCAATACTTAAATAAATATTTATAGACATGCAACGATTAGGAGGAAGAGAGTTTAAGATGGGGTCATGGCTCTAGGTAAGAGAGCAGCCAGGTTGAGGGTTTTTTCTTCACTATAGAGGAAGCAGACCTGCTTCTTCTGGTTCGACGGGGCCTCTACTACTACCGCAGATACAAACAACTTGGGGTGTAAATACCCAATGGTGTAACCAGGGCAGCCATCAGGTGGGGACAGGGGGGAGAGTTGTAGGGGGCCCGGAGGGTAAGGGGGCCCGGCCATGCCACACTTACTTGATTAGCCGGCCCCCCATCTTTCTGAGAGCTGCTGACTTTGGGAAGGCATGGACATTTAAGGGGCCCTGGCCACCAATTTTCTCATAATGTGGGGAGGGGGCCCTGCCCACCATTTTTTTTCTCATGTGGGGTCCTAGCCACCAATATTTTTTAATGGGGGGCCCTGGCCACAAATGTTTTTTTTATGGGGGGCCCTGACCACCAATATCTTTTTATTTTTTATTAACATGTGGGAACCCTAGCCACCAATATTTTTTTTTTTTACTGTATGGTGGGGGGCGGACCTGTGGGGTGGGGGTGGACCTGTAGGTGGGGCTTGGGTGGGTGCAGCCCAGGGGGGCCAGGAAATTTTGTCATATGGGGCCCTGCGATTTCTGATGGCGGCCCTGGGTGTAACAATGTCGAGCCAGGCCCTCCCTGCAAAAAAAACTCGAGAGGGGCCCAGTGCACTGCAGCTCTTACCCAGCCCACCCTCCCTCCACCGGCTCCCATCCCCTGCTCCCCAAGCCACTCGCATGGAATAGGTAAGAGAGCAGTCGGGATTTTTTCCCGTTGCCCTGCTGGCTCAGTTTGACCCTTGGTATGGGACCTGTTATACAGAATGCTCAGGAACTGGGTTTTTTTTTTTGGATAATAGGTCCACAATTTGGCCCTTTATACCTTAAATATACTAAAACATAATTTAAACTTGAAATAAACCCAATAGGCTGATTTTGCCTCTAATAAGAATTAATTATATCTTAGTTTGGATCAAGTACAAAATGTTTTATTATTACAGAGAAAAAGTCATTTTTAAAAATGTGAATTATTTCACATAGTCTATGGGAGACGGCCTTCCCATAATTTGAAGCTTTCTGGATAACAGGTTTCCGGATAACAGATCCTATACCATGCTTTTGTACTGCAGTTATCTAACCGTGATTACCTTTTCCACGGCAGAAAACTTAAGGCAGCTGAAGGGGAGCCATATTTTGCAAACTACCTTGATGTGGTATTTAACCTGTACTGTATGTACTTGTAACAACTGCTAACAGTCCGAATGTCGTGTAAGTCTTTCAGGATAATGGATCCTATACCTCTATGAGAAATGTGAAAGACTCCCCTGGTGCCGGGCACACCCACAATCCAGTATCATCACAAACACAAGACAAATTCTCAATTACATGCATAATTCTATAACATACCAATAGTTAACTGAAAGTTGAAGATCCGCTTTACAACTTGCTTACTGAGAACGAACCTGCCCCCACGACTATATTATAGTGTTGCTTAAAGCAAACTCCAACTATAGGTTCTGTAGGACAATGTACCTCTAGATGGGACCCTAAGGGGTGCATGAACCTTGTTTTAATAATGGGATATAAGACTCTGCTATGCTGCATGTACAGTATGTGCATACACTCATAACTGGAATGTTTAGAAGAAAAAATTTGTGCTAAAATCTGCCAAGACCTAAGGAAATATCTGTAATAATATGGAGATGGATACAACTTCAGGACATGCTTTAAAAAAAAGTAAGAAAAGAAAAATGTATTAAAGGAGAAGCAAACCCAAAAGTTAAAAAACGCCTACCCTACATACAGACTCCCCTCCCACCTCCCCCCTCGGGCAAATGCCCCTAACGTTTTACTTACCCCTCGGTGCAGATTCAGGCAGTGGAATTAACGGGCGCCATCTTCAGCCAATTCATAATCTTCAGAATGAGACCGGCGCTTCTGCAATTTTCGTGAGTTTCGGCGCATGTGCATTTCCGCTCCACTGGTCTCATTCCAAAGATTACCGATGAGAAGAGGATGCCACCCGTGAACTCTGCTGGACAGAATCTGCACCGAAGGGCATTTTCCTGGCAGGGTCAGACTGGGCCGGCAGGAGACCGGGAAAAAACCCGATGGGCCCCACCGGCCGAGATCCACACCCTATGCTCGTGCACTGCGGCCACCTCCCGAAGAAGGGACAGAAGAACATAATGCGCGCAGGTGTGTGTGCAGACGTACGCGCACACAGACGGCACGGGGGGGTCCTGAGGTGGCAGCCACAGTGGGCATTGGGCCCGAGGAACACAGCGTGTGCACGGACATATGCGCACGCAGACATGGATGGCACAGGGAGGGGGGTCGATAGATGATGACAGAAATGCAGCAACTCAGTGGGACAGCCCTTCTTACAGGAGATGTCCATGTATAAGGCGCTACAAACAAACTGTATAGGGAAGAGAATGGAGGGCACACTGACAGCCCTTTATATGAGAGAAGTAATCGCATTCGCTCTTAATCTGGCGTCTCGCCCTGCCCTGGCAACACATAAGATTTATTATGAATGGGGAACTGCGAGCCGCATCCCTCATGACCCTTCCCAGGGAGAGACTGGGCAACTTTTGGCACCTCAGCTCTGGTCGAAACTACAGCCCAACCCAGTGTCACGGAGGGGGCCCTGAGGCGTCAGCCCAGTGGGCCTCTGACCCCCAAGTCCGACCCTGTTTCCCGGGGTAACACAGGCTGGGGGGAGGAGGGAGGGGGCTAGGGTTTTTTTAACTTTTGGGTTTGCTTTTCCTTTAAGAGTCATGTGAATTCACATACACAATATTTCCAGTTGTGTTGGACAAGCATGGAAAGTATTCTATAGCTAATTGTTGCCATCTAGTGACCATAATAGGCAAATTTCACGAGTGAACTTCACAAGCCCTGGAGCTGAACCTTTCGCTACCCACAGCCTCTATTCCCAGTGGCCCTTTGCTGTGTGTGCGGAAGCAGATAATTCAGACAGATAAAATGCATTTGATCACTTTCACCACAGGCTCATTATAAATCAATGTACAGGCAGTCCCCATGCAGGTTACAGGTTACGTGAGAGACAGGGTCTGTAGGTTTGTATGTAAGTTGGAACAGGTATATTTACCTCTTAAATGCAATCTAGACAAAGGTTTCTCTTAACATAGTATTTATTTGTACCTTTCTGTACATATTTATATTTACCTTTCTGTGCTCCGCAGTAGACAACACACCCCAGAGGGTGGGTGGTTTATTAATGCTAAACCAAGGACTCCCTGTATTCAGATAGTTGGCATCACTCAGCAAGTATAGAGCTTTGGAAATAGACTAGTTCTGCACCTTACATTCCACCCCAACATTCCAGTTTTATACAATACAAAGACAAAAACATGCTTGAGTTGAACCCCCTGCCCTTTTCAAGATACAAAAAGACAAGTATCTAATGCCCATATTTCTCAATTCAATGTAGAGCTGAACTTGAGCAACAAAACTTTCAATAGATTTGAGTTTGTCTGGCCACAAATCTCAATACTCTGGATTTCAGAATAACAATACATTGATCAGGACATCATCCATAAATAAAAGGGAAACGCATTTTTTAAGATTACATAAGACTTATTAAGATTGAATGTCCAACCTCAATCTTTGAAAAATATGCCCCTTAATGGCAGCTGTGCTGTTTTCAGCATCTGCTTCCAGTTAGTTTAGCCCCGGTGGTTGCCATACAATAAATCAAACATATCAGCCGAGAAGTATTCACAGCTTTAAGTTTCATAGCCGGTACAAAAGTGTTTTTGAAAGCCGTGCTTCATACCCCCCACCTGAAAGAGAAATCACAAATAAGGAAGATGGTGGCGTGTAGCTCTGTTCCTAAAATCAAATAAACAAAAATATAAACTTAAAGAGCATTAATAGTATGGTTTCATCTAAAAAAACAAATAAAATATTTCAAATCAGGAATATTTAAAAAAAAAACCCAGACCAAGGGTGAACAAAATTGAAAACGTGCAATATAAATTAGAAGAGACACACTAATAATAATGCAGTAGCAAAAATAATTATAAAAGTAAAAAAATCTTTATTAGGACATGTATAGCCTAACGTGTTTCGTGCCAAATGGGCACTTACTCATAGCCTATGGCACAAAACGCGTTAGGCTATATGTCCTAATAAAGATTTTTTTACTTATATAATTATTTTTGCTACTGCATTATTATTAGTGGGTCTCTTCTAATCTATATTGCAAATCACAAATAAGACAAGTATTTGTGAGCCTTAGCATTAGACTATTGTCTGCTGCTGCCTCTACTATCAAGTTATTTTAGCCTCCTTATGTGTTGTTGATTAGTCTCATATCCCCACAAACTGAAATGAACAGTTAATAACAGGGGTCTAGTTATACTAATAATGTACAAGTCAACAAAAAATCAACCTGCACCCAGCCAGCAACCCATTGGCAGTTTGCTGGTATTTATAAATCTACTCTACACCAGACCCGGCCATCCCGGATATCACCAAAGGGTGGGGGGTGATTCAGATGCAAGTACATAAATATGGACTGCCAGAGGGGAAAGTGGAGCACAAGGTGATCAGATGGGGTTGGCAGAGGGCTGAGTTTGGGACCGACTTGGGTAAACCCATGGCCCATAAGGCTTTTTTGATTCGGGATTTTCCCATCACTCCCATTTTTCACCATCTACCAAAAATCCACAAATCTCCCACTAACCCCCAGGGTAGACCGATTGTTTCAAGCATAGGATCCCTAAGTGAAGGTCTATCAATTTGGGTAGATCATTGTCTCCAACCTATTGTGAGAAATTTAAAATCATATCTTAAAGATACAGGTCACTTACTATCTTTGTTGGACCATATATCATGGTCTAGTGGCTATAGTTGGGTGACAATGGATGTTCAATCGTTATACTCATCCATACCCCATAATAAAGGCCTAGAGGCTATGAATTGTATGTTACATGAGCATAATCAATACTCAGGTGATTGTATTTCTTTTTTGATTTTGGCCCTTGAGTTTCTTTTGACTCATAATTATTTCTTTTTTGATGGATCCTATTACCTCCAGAGACGGGGGGCTGTTATGGGGGCTGCCTTCTCCCCCACCTATGCCAACATTTACATGGGTTGGTGGGAGCGTACTCATATTTTTGGAGATACCAATGTATGTAGCGACCGTATCATTTGGTACGGCCGCTACATTGACGATCTTCTTTTTATTTGGGATGGGCCACCTGATAGTGTGGAGACTTTTGTAAAATACGTAAATACTAATGATCTAAATTTGGTTTTTAGTTCAAATCAAGATTTTGAAACAATTGAGTTTTTGGATGTTATGCTCAAAGGTACTTCTATTACAAGTAAGATTGAATCAAGAGTATACACTAAACCAGTAGCTGGGAATACAATCCTGCGAGCAGACAGTTGTCATCCAAGACATACTAAGATGAGTATTCCATTTGGCCAGTTTCTAAGATATAGACGTAATTCTTCTACTATTGAGATTTTTGATGAACAAGCAAACTTACTTAAACTAAGATTAGCAGAGAGGGGGTACCCCACAGCAGTAATTGAGTCAGCGTATTCTAGGGCACGCGCACGTAACAGGGACAATCTCCTTTTAGGATGCAAAAGTAAAAAGAATGTATCATCCTTGAACAAGAAATATAAGAAAAATGATTCCAAATGTAAAAATATTTATTTCAGTACAGAATACAGTGTAGAATACAATATTTGTCGTATAATACGTAAGCATCTTCCCATTTTGTTCAATGATCCAATTTTGAGAAATATTTTGTCCGACTGTCTTCTGAAATTGGTGTCAAGGAAATCCTCAACTTTGGGTAATAAACTTTCCCCAAGTTTAGTTTCCAGTCCTTTGGTTCCATCGTCAAGTAATTGGCTACATGCCAAAGGAACTTTCAAATGTGGTAGATTTCCTTGTAAACATGTAAGGTGATTACAGTTAGTTCAGATTTTAAATCAAATACTACTGGGAAGATATTTAACAACACCACATACAACAATTGCTGCAGTAGAAATATAGTGTATTTGCTTGAGTGCAAATCCTGCAACAAACAATATGTGGGTCGCACGACTCGTCCACTTAAGGACAGAGTCAGAGAACATCTTATTGCGATTGAGAAATCTGATCCTAAATCGCCTATAGGTAAACACTTTAGTCAATGCAGTGGACACGGTTCCTCTGATTTGGGAGTAAAAATTATTGAGAAAATAAAGCTCCCTCTAAGAGGCGGTGATCCTATTACCCTATTGAACAAACTAGAGGCCTTCTGGATTTTTACCCTTAGTACAAGGAATCCATTCAGCCTCAACACTCGCTTTGATATTATGTATCATTTTTAAGCTTCACTGTTCAAATTTTAAGCACTTTTCACATTATGTACTTATTGGTGTCTATTTGTATCTATTTATAGTAACGTGTATAATGATTACAGCTTGTGATATTCGCTTTGACCAACAGATGGCGCTGCATTCATGTACTATTTATAGAGCATTTCTATGTATTGTTCCTTTATGCTTATGATTAAGGGCGCATGCGCCCGTAACGCGTCAAGCTCGTGTGATGTGTTCTCGCTTTTAAATGGATTAATAAAGAATTTGGATTTTTACTGAAGCAGTGTACGGAAAATACAACTTTATCTTCCTTTGAAATATACGGCCTGGGACGCCAAGGTCCAGCACCTGATGATATTTAGCATGGACTGCCTGCATTCCTACAAGAGAAAGACGCGGTGAGTCTGAGCGGTTTACTGTTTTTTCATAAACCCATGGGTCCTGCAGGTTTTGGGTCCTCACATCACTACTAGGATGATCCATTGAGAGAGTGTAGCATCATCATGCTAATGTAGTCCTCATCCAACATGACTGTCAAACTTGCTCGTTAAGATCCGTGGCTGATTTTCACCAAATATCAGGCAGACAGGCCCCTAGGAAGGCCCCATGCAAGAACTAATAAGCTACAGACTTGGTCTGAAGGGTCAAAAGATTTTACCAGGCTGTATTTCTAACCTCAGCATGCATATAACATCTCATCAGGCATAGGGTGTTAGTTGCTATAGTAATTGCTATATTCAGGTAACATAGAATATCCCTAGACTACTGCCCCCAATGGACTTTGCATTGCTGAAGCAACTCCTGACTGGGAGGAGTAATGTCCCTTAAAATTGAATGAACTAAATGTACCCCCGTGCAAAATCAAAGACTGTACAGACATCATAAAACCAACACAAACATAAAGGGGTATATTTATCAAAGAGTAAAGTTAGAGGAAGCCCTAGTCCTCAGGACCGGATTAGTGGCAAGGCCACCAAGGCTGGGCCTAGGGCGGGAATAATATCAGGGGCGGTATGCCGCCCAGCCGCTTCCAAATATGAGCACTGGAGACTGGCGTGTGGGAAGTTTGAACATCTCCTGCGTCTTTGTGCACATAAAGGAGGTGGACAGGTAGTAGGAGACGTGGAGGGAAAGGGGAGGAGACAAGGAAGGGAAGGAGACAGAGGAGGGGATAGGGAGGAAAAGGAGATGGGGGGGCGAGCGGAGCTGCCCTAGGGGCGTCTGGATAGTAAATTCAGCCCTGACAGTGATTTAGAGTGAAGACTCTGAAGTACAGATTTTATTTGCTGCTCTCTGGGAATAATAGAGAGGTAGTTGGAAAATGGATCCACACTGAAGCTACCGTATAGACTCGAGTATAAGCCGAGTTTTTCAGCACTGAAAATGTGCTGAAAAAGTCTACCTCGGCTTATACTCGAGTCTCAGTACTTTAATAACTTAACTCCATTTCACTAAAAGCTGCTCTCCTTCTGCAGCTCCCCCTCCCTCCCAGACAAGCAAGTGGAAACGAAGCTCCGAAAAAAGTTACCCCCCCCTGCAAGCAGCCTTGGTAGTTTCAGGTCTCCCGTGCATTTTTCTTCATACATTCCTTTCCATCTGTAACACCGCCTCCCACACAGACAGGCACGGGAAATAAAGGGAGACTGGCTGTGTATTTGCTCCTTGCCGAACATTCCTTTCTATGCGCTGAGCACTGACACATGCGCAAATGTCACATAAGCAGCATAATTCACCCGAAACAGCACCTTCTATACTCGCGTGTGTCAGTGCTCAGTGCATAGAAAGGAACGTTCGGCAAGGAGCAAATACACAGCCAGTCTCCCTTTATTTCCCGTGCCTGTCTGTGTGGGAGGCGGTGTTACAGAGGGAAACGAATGTATGAAGAAACATGCACGGTAGACCTGAAACTACGGAGGCTGCTTGCAGGGGGGGGGAGCTTTCTTTCCACTTGCTTGTCTGGGAGGGAGGGGGGAGCTGCAGAAGGAGAGCAGCTTTTAGTAAAATGGAATTATTAAAGTTATTAAATTACCGAGACTGGCAAGGGGGTGTCTGGCTGCAGGGAAGAAAAGGATAAATTCAGCACAGTGCGAATAACAGAGGCTTTGACCGACCGACCCTGGCTTTCCACAACTTATGATTGACAGCACTGACAGCTAATGAGTGTGAGGACAGAACTGTTATGCAAAGAAACCCAACCTCAGAGCTGGCCAGAAGCAGGTAGAGACAAGCTCCTTAGGCTAAGGCCACACTAGGTGATAGCGCCGCAATTTGACTCGCGGCGACTTTTCTATTGTCGCTCGAAATCGCCTAGCGAGGCAATTTCGAGCGACAGTAGAAAAAAGATCGCCGCGTGTGTTTTTACGCCGCGATTCCCCATAGACGCCAGCGCAAAAGTTTCCCCAGCGATTGCGGATTAAAAATCAAAAAAAGTCAAATCGCGGCGCTATCGCCTAGTGTGGCCCTAGCCTTAAACTTCAGACTCCTCCCTGCATGCCTGTCCTGAGATCCAGTTAGAAGGAGAAGTGAGCGGGTAGCTGTGCCGGGAAAGGAAAATGTGACCCTGCAGGCACATATAGTATAGGCTTATACTCGAGTCAATACAGGTTCCCAGTTTTCCTAGGTAAAATTAGGTACCTCGGCTTATACTCGGGTCGGCTTATACTCGAGTATATACGGTACTCATTTATTAAAAATGCCTACTGATTATAATGAGCAAGAATAATAGTATGAATCTGAGTTATTAGGAAATGCAAGCGCTTCCTTTTTAGCCGTCCTTCTAGTACTGTACTAGTACTGCAAAATAGATGTAATTATAGCCAATAAATGATCATTTTTCATCCGTAGCAACCAGTCAGCACACTGCATGCACAGAATTTAATTTACAGCTTTGGAAACATTTTTTCCAGACTCATTCACTTTAATAAACGCACCCATATTCATTCTGATGCTAAAAATGCAATAGAAGCAATTTAGAAACCACATTTGTTCATCAGGAGCTTGTAATTTAAGAAGCGGTTTCTATTTCCTCCCCCAATTAATCAACCAAGTGTCAGGAAATGTGTATTTTATATTACAGAAGTGACCTGATTTTCCCACAGCAAAAGAAAAAGATACCAAAAGGCTCCTGATAGGGCTTTCTCCTCCCTATTAAAAAAGGGAAAGTTAACTTTAATTTTTAGTGATATTCAAAGACAATTTTGCGTTTTTATTTTTTTATTATTTAGCTTGTTGTTTAGCAGCTCTCCATTTTGGGATTTCAGCAGTTATCTGGTTGCTAGGGTTCAAATTATCCTAGCAACCAGGCAGTAGTTTGAATAAGAGACTAGAATATCAATAGAAATATAAGAAATAAAAAGTAACAGAAACCTGTTGGGAAGCAAAGTGGTAGGTTTGTAGGTTATCTCAAAGCCTATAAAATGAACCTCATGGTAGTTTAACATAACCATTACCATATCATACAGGTGATCAGGATATTGTGTAAAACAGTAAAAGATGTGCCACTCTGTTCTCAAAGTGCTGCTCACTCGTCCTGAGGTAAGTCCATGAGCCTTAAAGCGATACTGACATGTTCCTATAAGAATCATAGGAACCTGTTCATATCTAGGAGCTGCCGCACACCGAATACTTTCAACTAAAAGCCCCCTAAATCTGCCCCAGTCCGTGAACCTTCGTCAACCAGACCCTCTGATACTGCAAACGTATCTTCAGCATTTCTTCAGTGACGCTGGGCTGGGGGCGGAGCGATCCTTCCATTGGCTAATTACAAATGAAAACAGGACTGCAGCCTATGGAAAGATCGCTCCGCCCCCATACAAGCCTATGGGCGTCATTTTTTCGGCAAAAAAATTCGCCCATCCCTAGAGGTCATTGAAACTGAAGAGAGGGACTAACAAGATCCAAGATGCTGAGCTCCTGTGGACAACTTTGAAAGTACAAATTATTGCTGATATAGAGCTGCTGAACCACTGGCCTAGCACGGTCAGTTTGGTATATAAAATACAGCATTTTCAATTATGAATATTTAGACAAGTTACCCTTTAAGGATAAATAAACTGAAATATAAAACACTTTGCGTAATGAAAACCAATGTAATTCTAAGCACCTTCCCAATATACACAAATTAAGAATTTCAATAATAGCAATATTATGTTACTTGTTTATGCAACTGATATTGAAAGCAGGCTCACTCTCTGTGCTATGCCCCAAGCTGCTGGTTCTGATAGTTTTCAATGAAAGAAAAAAAAAACTTTGGTCTGATCTCCTCTGGCCACACCATGCCTTGATCATCTTGGCAATTCTTTACTGGGTCTGTTAAACACAACACAACGCAAGATGTAACGAGAGCCTTCCATTGCATTTTTAATTTTAAAACAAATTTATATACAGAATAATCTCTGGCTTTTAACCAGCACTCCACAGTGACTTGAAATAGTCTTTCATTTTAGTAGGGAATGCATTGTCCTTTATAATCTACAGCTGTTCAGTGTTGTTCAGGCCAGCCAGTTCCTATTTACAGCCTTATAGATTTAAAGGAGAAGTAAAGTCTAAAATAGAATAAGGCTAGAAATGTTGTATTTTATGTATACTAAACATAAATTTACTGCACCACAAGCCTAATTAAACAAACGGCTACAGAGGGTCACCATCTTGTAACTTTGTTAAACAAGACCAAGACTGTGCACATGCTCAGTGTGGTGTGGGCTGCTTAGGGATCATCATAAATTATCAAAACAGCAGAAGTCAAATACTATCTTCCAGAAGCCGACACAGGAAGAATGATTAATAAACAGAATATACAGACTGCACTGGGTCCTGTGTTGTGTAATCTAATGTGGATTTTGTATTGTGTAATACAAACTTTCTCCAACTCTGCAGAACCAGTGGCTGCAGCAAAAAAAATCAACCAAATAGATTCCCAGTTTATCTGTTTTAATCTGGCTCCATGATCTTTGTCCCTGCAGCTGGAGTTGGAAACAGTAAAGGCAAAAATAAAATCCAATACAAATCTCTACACAGGCGCTGACTGCTCTACAGGGAAACAAACAAAGCTGCATGAGTTGCATGGCAAGAAAGCCACAATTGTCAAAGAGCCACAATGCTCGAAACATGTTGTGTTTAATAAACCTTGCAGCAAAGTATCTGCGGTTTTGAGCCTGATTTGTCCACAACTCTCACAGAAACTACAGGTACAATTTTTTTAATTAAAGTACAGTATATTGGAGATTTTAAAGTAAAAATGGGATTTATTTTTTTGCCTTTACATGCCCTTTAAACTCTTATTCTAACTCCCCTTCCACTTGTGTACTTCCTTTTAGTGTAATGGCCCAAAAGGATTTTCCAGCATTTAGCCACCTGCTTGGTGAGTTGACCGAAAAACCCTCATCTGTCTGGAACTTGCTGACATTACAATTAAAGTCAATGAATGGGCATTGTAAGCATTTTGCCACCTACCAAGCCTAAAATCTTGTGGTGGCAAGACACTGGTAATTGCCCCATGTACCTTTGAAATTAAAACAGCTCAGGGAGCCCTCTTTTTTGACAGCAAACGAAGACAACAATGTTCTTGTAAAAGGATTCATCGGAATGTACCATTAAATTTACAGAGGCTTACACATTGTAACTGGGCTCCTAATTACTGGCACCACTTGGTACCCTATACATTGTTTGCCTGCGCTTTACTGGTGACCCTCTAGTAAAAAACATCTTACTGTGTGTTAATAAAGAATGCATGAAGGGGGCATGTTGTGGTGTGCCGTCTGTTAGTGTGGGGGGGTCTGTGGACTGCTCTCCACAGGCTTGTTAAAGGGCCCAGTGAGGCCCGTAATGTTGATTTTTGTCTACTTTTTTTGTTAGCCAATAAAATCACCAAGACACAAAGTTGATTCATCTACACAGTGTGCTGCAGTTTCTTGGATGTCATGTATAACTTCTGACCCATGGCAGGTTGAGTAATCTGCTGCTTAGCACCTGATCCAAGTGGATAATACACAGTGGTTGGGCACTTCATAATTGTGTGGACTGCTCTCCAGGCATTCTTTCAACAGCTGGGGCAGGCACTCAAACTTGCTCAAACTCAATGGATCCAGGAGAATGAAGGAGTGGGCAGGCACTGCTGCAGGAAAAGAAGACGATAAGTCTGGCCATGGCATCTATTCTGTGGACACTGCTGTGACTATAGTAAAGCTGTACACCTGCACTAGATTCCATGTTGATACAGGTGATTCTCTGAGAGATGCTTCCAGAGTCAATCTGTGCCATAATTCATATTCTGCACTGGCATTAACTCAGGGTCACACAAAGAAACACTCTCTCTATATACAGAAGAGCGGAAGAGCAATGGGACGTAGATCAGATTGTCTAACAGGATAGAGCACTTGTAAGGCCCCATCTAGAATATGCCGTATAGTTTTGGTCTCCATCACTCAAACAGGACATTATTGTATTAGAGAGGGTCCAGAGAAGGGCAACTAAGCTGGTGAAAGGTATTGAAAATCTTAGCTATGAGGAAAGACTGGCCAAGTTGGGGATGTTCACACTGGAGAAAAGGCGCTTAAGGGGTGATATGATAACTATGTATAAATATATAAGGGGATCATATAATAATCTCTCTAATGTGTTATTTACCAGTAGGTCTTTCCAGCTGACACAAGGTCATCCATTCCGATTAGAAGAAAAGAGGTTCCACATTAATATTCAGAAGGGTTTATTTTACAGTAAGAGCTGTGAAGATGTGGAATTCTCTCCCTGAATCAGTCGTACAGGCTGATACATTAGATAGCTTTAAGAAAGGGTTGGATGGCTTTTTAGCAAGTGAGGGAATACAGGGTTATGGAAGATAGTTCATAGTACAAGTTGATTCAGGGACTAGTCCGTTTGCCATTTTGGAGTCAGAAAGGATTTTTTTCCCCCTCTGAGGCAAATTTGAGAGGCTTCAAATGGGATTTTTTGCCTGCCTCTTGATCAACTGGCAGTTAGGCTGGTTAAAATAGAGTTTAAAGGTCGTGTGTCTTTTTTCAACCTAATTTACTGCGTTACTATGATAACATTTGCCATTTCCTTGTGCAGAATATAATGTAAATTGCTTTCAAGCTTAGAAGCTTAAACAAATAGTTTCAGAGAAAAAAAAATCAATTCTTCAAAAGACTTCCTAATATATTTCTAATTCTCAAAATCTTTATTTCTTTCAGAGTGGCTCTTACCTGTGCCAGTACAGACAGTACTACATTACAAAGAATATGGTGTCCCTGTGGATAGTTAGAGATGCATTAGAGCAAAAGAGTGGCTAAACGGCTAGGAATGTACCCACACTTTTCAGCTCTAGTATGACCTGTAACAAATGCATTGCTGATGAAGAGAAACTGCTGAAATAGCTCTAGCCCTCTCAGGTTGCCGAGCTGCAAGCTGGGCAAATGTAATGTAATATTGAATATCTTTTGCAGGTAAATGTCAAGCCAAGTGAAAAAGGGAAGCATTAAAAATGCAGTTCGGTGACAGCAGGAGATTTGCACCATGTGTTGTTGTGCAGGTTATTAATTTGCTTACAGTCTGTTTCATTTTAAGATTTCACCGAGATGTTCTCTTAACATTTGCCCAGATAGAACGCTTCATTCCTTGAGCTGCTTTCACTTCGTCCCAGTCCAGTTTGGTGTCGGGAACGTCTCCTTCGGGCTCTGGATCTTTGCGAAGGGCCCCCCTGGGAGAGGCAACGACAACAGGCAACCCGCCCCGCTCCTCACTAAATTCCACCACATGAAGGCCCTTCTTGTCTGCAAGTTCTTGGTGTGTCTCCTATTTTTAATAAATGATTTAAAGTCAAATACATCTCCAGCATTTGTACAGTAAGTGTAAACTGTTTCCGTAAATTAAACAGAGGTACTGAATCTGGTGTTCCCAGACAGTGCAACAGTTTTAAAGGAGACTTATAGGATAAATGAAAAAACCCTAATTTTGTAGGCAATGTAGGCAAGTAATATATGGTGTTGTTTTACATAGTGCTAAACATTAATATTATCTTTAAAAATAGCCCCTTTATTGGAGCTCCTTATAGATGTTCTCAGGCCCCTTTTTCAAATAAGGGGTGGGCGTGTGCTAATCACAGACCTACAGTCACACAAGCAAAGACAGACTTCAGTTCCCTATCAGGTTCTGCTAGTTGCTGATTGGTTCCTGTCCTACTGTGTAGTGAGCTGAGAGCCGCCGGCTCCCCTGCACAGCCTGGGAATTCAGGGAGCAGAAAGTGGAAGAGAAGGGGGAGATTGTTAGGGTTTTTGCAGAAATATTCCATAAATAAGCCTGAAACACTACTTTTTTAAGCTGGTACATTCTTATTTTTTTATACAAAATGTCTCCTTTAAAGGAAAACCAAACCCTTTTTTATTAAAATCCCCTACCTGCTCCCCCCAACCTAAATGTTACCGTGAATAAATGCCCTTAACTCTTTACTACCCCTCGTTGCAGATTCAGGGCATCAGAGTTCACGGGCGCCATCTTCTTCTCTTCGGTAATCTTCAGGTCTTCTTCCGGCGCTTTTGGCGCATGCATAGTTGTTCAGGACCACAAGATTGCGCCAACTGCGCATGTGCCGTTCTCTTCCTGAAGATTACCAAAGAGAAGAAGATGGTGCCCGTGAACTCCGATGACCTGAATCTGCAACAAGGCGTAAGTAAAGAGTTAGGGCCATTTACCCTGGGTAACACCTAAGCTGGGGGGTAGCAGGGAGGGAGATCTATGTAGGGTAGGGGATTTTAATAAAAAGGATTTGGTTATCCTTTAAGGCACAGATTGCAATGTGCACAGACCATTCCTTCTTACCTTTGCACTACTGCAAATTAAATAATTTATTGACTCTGCACCCAGGCATATTAAAATTCTTCATGACCATATAAAAACACAAGGCCGAAGGTTATGGAATTCCGAGGTAACTTCTACTATCCTCGTATTTTGCAACAGAGTGTACTTTATTTATTAGAATACACAAGTTTCAGTGAGTCATGTGACAGAAATGACATCACTACTCACCATTTATAAAGGATGACATCAGTACTCAATGTTTATAAGGATATAATTTACAAGATATTCATGGCTTTTGAGTATTATATATATAAATTGCACGTGGTACCGGCACTCACAGGGTTTGCATGAAACATCAATCGTTCAATATGGTTACATCAGAAAATAAGGTTTATTGAATCCGACGTTTTGGTTCCCCACAGGAACCTCTCTCTTGAGAAATCGACCATATTGAACGATTGATGTTTCATGCAAACCCTGTGAGTGCCGGTACCACGTGCAATTTATATCTATTATTTAACCAGTGCACCCAGGTTTTTTGATGTATTTTAAGGTGTGCAGCTTGTACCCACTATATATATATATATATATATATATATATATATATATATATATATATATATATATATATATATATATATATATATATACTGTATCTGCAAAGACATAGCTGAATGATGTTCAATGCATGTAGAAAACACTGCCATCTTGCTGAATTTTCATCTACTGTGGAAGCAAATCCAGCATTCCGAGTTCCATGATGCCTTTTTCATGCACTTTTCTTCATTATATACAGTGTCTCAAAGGACCACCAGAAATTGCATTTTTATTTTCTAAATTAATTTGTCTAATGGAAATATTGAGAGAAGAATGAAGGTTTATTTTCCTAATCCATGATTTAGTTTGCACTGTCAACTTTGTGGGCAAACCTCAGTCTATAACCATCACAGCCTTATGTTGCCTAAATGATGAATAATCAGCTCAGCTGATATAGAGAAGCCAATGCAGCACTTAGCATGGTGGGAAGCATGGGCTACTCTGAAGCATTGCTGGGCACAGACTCATGTGTAATATCTACAGCTCTCTTTGTTACTGTTTTTTGTTGCCTGTTTAACATAATTATTATAGACTTTTCAGCATTGTCTGAAGTCAGTGTGTGCCTCTTCAAATAATAGAATAAGAAAAAGAAGAGAAGGAATAATTCTTACCTGCTTTGCCAAACCAAGGAAAAGTGCCCTTGTGAGATTCAGCAGATTGATGGATCCAGACAACTTTGCATACATGTCTGTGATGCCAATTAACTTGCAGATGGTGATTATTGCCCTATGGCAATGGAGACCGTGTCCTAAAAAGAAAAATCATATATGAACACTTGCTAGATATAGTAATATAATCTGAAAGAGAAAACATTACGCAAAAACTAAAACCAACGTTTACAACTGGTATATGGGAATTGTAACCTCGTTGTCACAATCCATCCACCTTCTCTAGAATAGTCTGTGCTTGATAATGATGATATTGCACTTATTAAGCTGTGTCCAGGCACTAACAGTATGATTTGTATGTGTACTAACGTTCTGAAGTTTGTTTTTAAAATGTGTGACTCCATTTCAGTTAGCCTGAAATATGAGTTGTATCAGGGCAGTGAAAGTAAGAGATGTTTTTACTAAATTTATGCAAACTTAATGATCAGTTAATGCAAGTTACTGTTCAGCAATTACTGCAACCATTACTGCTCTGTGATCCACCGAGATGAATGGATAATGGGAGTATAATAATAATAATAATAATAATAATAATAATAATAAAAGGTTATTTTATTAACCAGTAGGTGGTAGTGGTGTACACATTTTATCTGCTAAATATTTCTAAAATAAATGGTACTAAATTGAATTCTCAAAAAAGACTGGACGGTCTGACAAACTAGCAGAGGCCTCCATCAATCCTCAGCTTTCCAGCTTGAAGAGGAGTACAAGAGTGTTTGCGTGGACTAAGCAATAACCCCACAACAGAGTTTGAACTATTTATTTGGTGGCCTGTCCCATGAAGTGTGCAGTTGTTGTAAGCATGGGATGCCTTTTAAAGGAAAGCTACCGAGGCAGTTTATTGCCAATATATTAACCACAATAGTGCAAGCTAGAACGCTATATTTATTCTGTAGAATGCTTTACCATAGCTGAGTAAACAGCTCTAGAAGCTCTGTTTGTTTAGGATAGCAGTTGCCATATTAGCTTGGTATGACATCCCTTCCTGCCTGAGTCTCTCCCTGCTCACTAATAGCTCTGGGCTCAAATTACAGCAGGGAGGGGAGGAGGGAGGGGGAAAAGGGAGAGAGGAGCAAACTGAGCATGTTGAAGCCCAAGCCCTGGAGTTTAAGATAAAACAGGAAGTCTGATACAGAAGCCCATGTATACACAATAGAAGGAAAGAAATGCTGTGTTTCTTTTGACAGAGGACTCAGAGCAGCATTACTTGGAGGGTTTACTGGTGTATTTATATAGACCTTCTGATAATGCTTACTTACTTTTAACCTTCCCTTCTCCTTATATACATTATTTAAGCTATGTGCTGCTCTGTTGTATAATTAAAGGGTAAGTGCATCTACAGGGGCTAATAGCTAATCTGCACCAGAGCAGTACCTAATGACAACTAATAAGACTTTCTTTTGTGGTTTTACCTAATGGGACTAAAACAAAAATCTGATGTGTAAACTCCATCTGACACAGCATGACTGTCGGATGCAAACTCTGCATGCTGCATCGTCATCCGACAAGATAAAATCTGATGGTGTCTGACTGACTTTTTTTTCCCCCCAGTGAAATACATTGACTGTCGGATGCAGATGCATGAACAATCTACACCAGTGCTGTCCAAGTTCTGTGGTACCGAGGGCCAAAATTTTACTGGCCTATGTGGAGGAGGGCCGATAATGGAAGTCAATGTTGGCCACTCCCCTTTTAAACCACACCCACTGTAAACCACACCCATGTTACCACAAGAACTTTTAAGATCATATCCACATTATCAGTGGTAGCACACCAAAAAAACAAATGGTTGGAAATCCCTCATCACTCATATGTGAAAAATTTAAGTCATGTTAAAAACATACCCTTAAATCCATATGTCTCATCCTCCCCTGTGGATATTACAACAACCCCCCAACACATGATTAAACACCTTAGGGGCCCTTAACAACAATTTCCAAATGCTAACAAGCCCTTAACAAGCTTACATCCCACAGGTAGGGTAGGGCAAGCAGCACTGGACAAGCAGAGAATGGCACACACAGGGAAGCAGGGCTGGGCCAAGGTATTTTTGCACCCTAGGCAAAGGCTTCAATCAGTGCCCCCCCACCCAGTCCTGCCAGTTGGACAGCCCTGATCTACACCATTTGACTTTATCTGATACAACTTTAAATTCTAGCTGTAGGTGATCAGACGTCATAGCATACTACTAATTCAGTGCTGTTGTGTAGTGTTTTGTGCAGTTGCACATCAAGATCAGATAATATCTAATCCACAAAATCTGATAAAAATCTCCAGTGTATTTTTACCCCTAGGCTGGTGCCACACTGGGCTATTTGCAGGCCTGTGCTTATACATAGTCACCACTGAAACAGCCCTTTTGCTTGTGCATGCTTCTACACTGACACGGCCTGGATGCAGAGACAAGGAGCAGATTTCAAAAGAAAAATGTATACTTACACGTTTCCATGCTGAAATCTGCTCCATGTGTTTGCACCCAGGCTGACGCAGTGACTGTCAGTGTAGAGGCATAAACAAGCTGTTCCCTGGCCTGCACTTATACATAGGCAGAGAAACAGTCCAGTGGACACTAGCCTTAGGTAAAAAGCTTGAACATGTTGGACTTGTCTTTATATTACTATGTTAGCTGCACTACACTGAAGTCTTGCGGTTATCTAACCCAGGGAGATTACTGTGCAATTCTGATAAAGAATCGAATGAGGATTCTCCGTCTCACACAAATACCTCTGTCTTTGACCACAGAAAAGCAACCCGATTAAATCAGCAGAAGCCGAAGCGGCAAGCAGAGTATCTGATGCATTCCGTACAGTGCAAAATGAATCTCGCTTTGCTTTCTATTATCATAGGGAACATTTCACGCAGCAGTATGCTCCTTAAAGCACATTTTATAACATTATCTCAGGATGTGGGGTTATAATCCCACTGTGCACTTACTCGCCTAGTGCTGAGAGAGCCATGCTCCAAGAGCAAATAGAATATTGCAGAACGTGAAAATTTAAATGAGCAATGAATAGTCAATCACGATTTTTAAACGAATAAGCTTTTTTTGTGTTGATACAAATTTACAACTGTTTTTTGGCTCATCTCTGCCGTTTCCTCCTGGAATGTGCTCAGGCACCTTGTTGTGTTGAGTAAATGCTATCCATTATGCTCAGTGGGATTAGCAGCCAAGGGAAAGAAAACACAAACGGCCTTGTTTTTCTTGTACAACAGATGATATCCTGTCACGTGCAGCAGGCGAATGTCTGTTGCATCTGTCCGCCTGTTTTTCAACGTGGCAGCCCATATAACTCCTACCTATTTTGTCTTGGAATGCCACCTAGCTACTAAATGACACTCTGCTTTGCAAGAAAAGGAAAGAAACTGGAGCTCGGCACCTGAAATTAAACAACCATCCAGTAAATTAAATCAGGATGAATTGCCCTTGTTAAGGCCATTCAGATGAAAAGGTGCCTAAAAGGCTTCCCTCTGCTGGCAGCAGGGACAATCAATATATCCCTCAGATTGGCAAAAATTGCTTCTCTTACTTATAGTTTGTTTTCTTCAATTATACTTAGAAGGGAAAACAAAGAATATTAGTGCAGTAAAGCATGATCTGTGCTAATAGAATTTCCCCCGTTTCCTTGGAACAGAATAGCTTTCCAGGCCAGTGCTATTATTCTGCAGTATTAGCATTTTATGTACTGTGTCTCTAGCCAGGCTCAACAACTTCAGCTCCATTACTTCTGGCTTCTGATTGAAGTCAATGTGCCAAAGATTGAGCTACTGAAGGGGCATTCTATGCCAGACTGTTTTACTGTTTGTTAGGAAACATTTTGGAGTGTCCTTTTTATTACTGGTTTCTGGCTTCTCTGCTCAGGTGTCCTTCTCTGTTTAGGTGATGTATAGGTACGAAAGAGACTAGACGGGTCGATTACCAATGGGTGCAGGGGCACAAAAGTGTGCCCCTTAGTGCTCAGCCGATGCCTCCAACTCCTGCCATTCTTAAATGCAATCCCTGCAGGCAATTCTATGACCGAGGAAGGGCATATTAGCTGATGTTTTTAGCCGATTTCCTAAATGACCACTTAGGGCTCTGGCCTATAGGAATAATGCATGGTCTTTCACAAACTAAGCAGATGACAGGTAGCTGCAGGGTGTCTGGGAAAACACACATTGGGATGAAATTATTCAATTTTCATTTGCCCTAAAAATACTTCCCTTCCCAGATTTGTGGAAAGGCCACAAAGGTCCAGGCCTAGGACAGCATGCCACCCAGACACACAGCAATAGGTTTGGACACATTGGGGAAAGTTTTGCTAGCTCTTTAAATCTCCCACACAGCAATCACCGTGCTCCAGACCGACAAGATAAGATTTGAGCATGCATGAGTGAGAATATGTGGAAGGAAGGTGGAAGGCAGGAAAGTGGGGCAATGAGTGGTCCTATGTATAATCTGGCCCTGTTCATGCCCAATTAACATGTACAGGTATGGGATTGGTTATCCAGAATGCTCAGGTTTTCTTGGTAATACGTCTTTCCATAATGTGGATCTTCATAACTCAAGTCTACTAGAAAATCAGCTAAACAAGGATTGTTTTGCCACCAATAAGGATTAATTATATCTAAGTTAGGATCAAGTACAGGGTAAGGTTTTATTATTGAATAGTAATTTGCAGCACTCCCAAAAAGTGATAAAACCGCCGTTATTGCACTTTTTATCTGGCACAGCAACGTTCCGGGCCTCCTGGTCCTTTTTCAAGTAAATTGACAAAGTAAATTACTATTGGGTTTTGTCTAACAGCATGTGAAGGTGAACAAATCACTTGCGTTCACCCCTCAAAAGTAAGCTCCTAACATTTAAGTGCTGGATGATTGTTTGTAAGGTTTTATTATTACAAAGAAAAAGGAATTAATTTTGAAAAATGTGAAATATTTAATTTAAATGGAGCCTATGCGAATTGACCATTCCGCAATTCAGAGCCTTATGGATAATGTGTTTCCGGATAACAGATCCCATAGCTGTATAGGCTTTTGCAGTCTTTTTACCACTTGGTAAATATGTTCCAGAGAGGCTCGAGTCATGTAATGTACACTTCCATATGAAACCAACTTTAAATAATAATTTAGGAACACTACAGTTTGCAATGATCAATCATTTCAGTGTTTTATAGAAGAGTAGCAGGAGTAGGGAGAGGCACTTGGCATCCATACATGCCTCTCCTTTACTCTTATAAATAACATTTTGATAATTTGATATAGTTACTAAGAATTCCCAGAAATGTTTCAGTCAATCAAAAGTTTGTTTTTCAATTAAAAAGACTTCAGGTGTATTCATGAGAAAAAAATGTACAGAAGTCAAAAAACATTTATTCAGCTCAATCCGCTTGACAGTTGTTTAGTTTAATGCAATTTAGATTTTAATTTTAAATTATCTTTGTATCCCCTGAGTAGTAAAAAAGTCATCAAATTCAGAAATCTATAGCTAGTCCATTTATCAAGCTCTGCAAATGTTCGGATACAGATCCATGCAAAACAAACGATCTCCAGTGCTGACAACCTTAGTCCATTTTCATTCTGAGAGCATTATTATTTTGTCTAGCCAGAGCTAGAGCATAACGTGTAGCAGATCAAAGACCTTGGCAGGCTCTTTCTTCTAGATTAGGTTAGACAAAAGGAAGATTTACAGAGTGGATTATAATAAAGTTGTCGTTTTAATATTATCTTTTAAAAAATATGTCCTTGTTCATTCTGTAATGCCCTAAAGGAAAAATAATTATCCTCATAATGTTCATTTTTCTGAAAATATCAAAACTAAAGACTGTATGAGACATCATCTGACATTAATAAGAGTACCATTTTGGAATAACTATGATAATGGCAGGCTTTGGTTTGGTTGTGAGGCCAGAACAAAAGAGACTGATAAATACAGTGACCTTGAATTACGGTCCTTGTCATTTGACATTATTCTGAAAAGAAACCACCTGTTCTTGCACAAATATACAGGTCAATTGTGGATCTGCTCAGTGCAATATTAGTTTAAAGACCTTTGGTTAAATCTTTAAAGGTGTAACATTTCAATGTACTGCAATAGAAACTGTGTCCATTGCTCTTTACTGTACCTGATATTGTGTAGCAAAGTCCCTTCTCAGAGACTATTATCCCACTGTTACTATAGGCACCATCTCTCCCGACTACACCTGCTATCCCACAGCCACAGTCCCTTCCCAGGGAATATTAACCCACTGCTACTATAGGCACCATCTCTCCCTACTATACCTGCTATCCCACAGCCACAGTCCCTTCCCAGGGAATATTAACCCACTGCTACTATAGGCACCATCTCTCCCTACTATACCTGCTATCCCACAGCCACAGTCCATTCCCAGAGACTATTATCCCACTGCTACTATAAGCACCATCCCTCCCTACTTTACCTGCTATCCCACAGCCACAGTCCCTTCCCAGGGAATATTAACCCACTGTTACTATAGGCACCATCTCTCCCTACTATACCTGCTATCCCACAGCCACATGCCCCTCCCAAAAACTATTATACCACTGTTACTATAGGCACCATCTCTAAATAAATGTATTTAAAAATTGGAGGCTATTTATGATGTCTGTGTCTTCTAATTCTGTGATGTAAGTATTCATGCCTGTTCAGTCTTTCCATAGGCATAAATGGCTATAAATAGCTGTTACAGTATATGGGCTGCTGGCCACATCAGATTTTAAACTACAGTACTAAGGCTTTGGAGAAACAAACCCTAAAACAAGTAACTCAAATACAACATGGTCCACAGTCTAAGGGACAGAGCACTATGAGACTGCTAATAAAGAATGAAAGCAGGAGTTACATTCGGAAAATGGCACAGACTTAAAGAGATACGGATACCAGAAATTAAACAATTTTTTTACATCTATCATAATATTGCCTTTGAAATAACTTTGCAATAAAGTATTTGCACAATGGTTTTACATTACCTGTCTGATGCCCCATCGTTCTGTATGAGGGAGCAGCCATATTTGTGCAGTAAGAGTCCGTTATGATTAGAAACTTTAACTAACAATTGCTTGCAAAAACAAACCTCTCGGTAAAAAACCATCAGCATGACCTATAGGTAACTTTTAATGCATTCATATTTTAAAAAGTCGTTTTTTAGTGTCAGTATAAAGTTACATTTCCCTTTCACTCGTTGCCTGGAACATAAATTACATTATTCACGGACAAAAAGACCAAGGTCATTTTCTTGTAAAAGGCAGGCCACCGTCTGAACATAATGAACAATATTTCTTTCAAACTCTTACATTTAATAAAAAGCTTAATGTGTTTCCTTACCTAGGTTTTGTTTCTTCATTCTTATTGATGTCCTCTTAAATGAAGATGTGATGTCATGATAAACTAAAGTGAGCAAAAAAAAACAAAAAACTTATGAATGTGACTGAGCATTTGCAGTTTCACCAAAACTAATGCAGCTTGACTTAAAAAGCCCACTTAGAGCAGAATTACTGCACTTTGGGTCCAATATATAATTATGCTGATTGTCAAAAGTGGCAGTGAATGTAATTTCCTTAATAACTGAGGCAAAGATTTCAGTCTATTGAGGCAAACACATTGTTCTAAGTAAAAGAACATTTATCTTTTCAGTTAGACTGGTGACTGGACAGCTGAAGGGAACAAAATAAGGGAGGGGAGGGAACTCGGTAGAAAAAGCTTAAAGGGATACTGTCATGGGAAAAAAAACATTTTTCCAGAATTCTGCTCCAGCAGAATTCTGCACTGAAATCCATTTCTTGAAAGAGCAAATAGATTTTTTTATATTTAATTGAAATCTGACATGGGGCTAGATATATTGTCAATTTCCCAGCTGCCCCAAGTCATGTGACTTGTGCTCTGATAAACTTCAATCACTCTTTACTGCTGTACTGCAAGTTGGAGTGATATCACCCCCTCCCTTTTTTTCCCCAGCAGCCAAACAAAAGAACAATGGGAAGGTAACCAGATAACAGCTCCCTAATACAAGATAACAGCTGCTTGGTAGATCTAAGAACAACACTCAATAGTAAAAACCCATGTCCCACTGAGACAAATTCAGTTACATTGAGAAGGAAAAACAGCAGCCTGCCAGAAAGCATTTCTCTCCTAAAGTTCAGGCACAAGTCACATGACCAGGGACAGCTGGGAAATTGACAAAATGTCTAGCCCCATGTCAGATTTCAAAATTGAATATAAAAAAATCTGTTTACTCTTTTGAGAAATGGATTTCAGTGCAGAATTCTGCTGGAGCAGCACTATTAACTGATTCATTTTGAAAAAAAATTTTTTTCCCATGACAGTATCCCTTTAAGAAAAGAGGGCAGGAGAGAAAGAGTGACTGGAGAGGAATAGTGGAATAGAAAGCAGTTTGATGCAAACATTCAATATTTTTTTATATTTTCCTAGGATCAAGTAATAGTTTGTCTGTTTGGAACAAATGTTACAACAAAGGCTGTAAGTACAAAAAAATGACATATCATTACACCATATGCATTTAAAAGGGTTATGCTGCTTCTTTAGTATGCTTTTTTTTTCTAAATATTTATACAATATTTCGAGCCAATACAATGGTCATTTTGCATTTAATCCTCTTTTCTGCCTACAGATTGTGAAAAATCTGTAATAAAATAATTCTTTATAAATCTGCCTGGATAAAGCCTCAATAACTGCAAGTCATCAATAAACATAAGGGTCAATAAGAAGAGAGAGTTTGGCTCCAAGATAAAAAAAATATTTGTCATTACCAAATGAATCTCTGAAGCTTTCATGGATTCACTTAAACTCACAAAAAATATAATTACATGATACTGCAAGCCTTGCAGATCCTTGGGTTTCGCTGAATAGAGCTTATTTGTCTACACTGAGGAGATGTGTTATATTGCAATATTGATCTGAAAAGTCACCATTATTCTCTGCAGGCTAAAATAGTTTTTTAATGGGACAACATATCAGTCTAGCAGTTATTATTTTTCATATACGGATCAGCGACATCAATATAGACATAATGACAAGGAATGGTAAAAATGAATCTGAAGCCTGTAAACAATCTGAACCATCCCAGAGCTTTTTGAGATGTCTATACCTTGTGCTTTTTATGAGTTTCGGTGACACACTTCTGCTTGGTTTCAGACAAATTTAAAACCAGCTCAAAATGCAAATTTGTAAATAACTCTACATGGGTGCAAAAAGTTTGCAAATATGACATTCACTTAAAACAATTTGCCAACCACTGGTTTATAGGGTTAAAGTTAAATCTTCTTCGGAGGTCCACTCTTTGTTCAGGGTCCCCATTATCTCATAATAAGGTTACAGATATGGGGAATGCTTCCAGAGTTTCAAGCTGGTAAAAATCTTAGCTATGAGGAAAGACTGGCCAAATTGGAGTTGTTCATGTTGGAGAAGAGACACTTAAGGGAGACATAACTATGTATAAATATATAAGGGGATCATATAATAATCGCTCTAATGATTTATTTACCAGTAGGTACTTCCATCTGACAAGAGGACCCATTCTGATTAAAAAAAATGAGTTTCTGTCTAAATATTCGGAAGTGGTTTATTACAGTGAGAGCTGTGAAGATGTGGAATTCTCTCCCTGAATCAGTTGTACAGGCTGATACATTAGATAGCTTTAAAAAGGGGTTGGATGGCTTTTTAGCAAGTGAGGGAATACAGGGTTAAGGAAGATAGCTCATAATACAAGTTGATCCAGGGACTAGTCCGATTGCCATCTTGGAGTCAGAATTGTTTCCCTTCTGAGGCCAATTGGGAAGGCTTCAGATGTTTTTTTTTGCCTTCCTCTGGATCAACGAGCAGTTAGGCAGATTATTTAAAGACTTAAGGTTGAACTTGATGGGTGCATGTCTTTTTTTCAACCTAAATTACTATGTTACTAAGAATATCTCAGACAGCAAATATGTCTTCACCCTACCTGATCTTTTATCCTACCTGATCTGCTAGGCATTTCCACTCACCCTACCTGGGTTTCACATTGGGCCCCCATTGCCACTGTTCCAAGTCAACACAAAGCTTCACAATTTGGGAACAACTACTCCAAGAACTCTATTATATACTGTTGGCTTTGTGCATTCATGTCTTTTATATGCAATAGCAGTCATTCATTCTCAAGGGGGCAGAACACTCACATGCACAAACTTACACTGCAATACTGTAGAACATTCTAAGGGGCATAATTATTAACATTGGATGAACACATTACTATTGATATTACCCATAGCAACCAATCAGATCTTGGCTTTTGTTTTCTAACTTGTAGGTGACTGTTCAAATCCATCTAATTGCTGATTGGTTAATGTGGGCAACATCAATGGTAACGTTTATATCCAATGTTAATAAATATGCCCCCAAAAGTTGCAGTTTACAATAAAGTTTGGTGTAGATGGAAACCTGTACTGGTCACACAATGCACAATTCAATATATTTTTCTAGATTGAACTTTGTTGAGTATACTTACTTGTATGATTGTTATAACGCTCTATATAGTGTAGATAGTGAACTGCTCTGTTCTTTGCCTGTATATACAGAAAATAGATTGCAGGTTACCAAGTGGAAATGACACATTTTCATGTTGAGGATGTTAAAAAGGCAAATCTAAAAAAAAACAATACAAGTTTCTAAATTGAAGCTACTAGATATACCATGACCTGGATGAATGAAAATCTTTATAGTCAAAATCCCCCCTCCTTGCATTGAGTCATTCTGCAACATCAGCAATGACCTACAGAAGGCTCATCCCCACAGCCCACCCACAGTGTAGCCTCCCAGCTCATGAAAGGAGCTAGTTAAAAGATTTTTGCAGCAAAGCAATTCATTTACAGCAAAAATTATTGGAATTTTATAATCTAACAAAACACATTTGAAAATGAAACAAAACATGAGCAAGGTCACAAAAGATTATGACTTGTATGTACTAAACTACAGAAGAAAAGAAAAAAATGAAGAATAACTGGCTCTACAGTGTGGGGGGGGGGGTATTTCACAAAACAATTCAGAAAATTAAAATAATACTTACTTTTCTTAAAGCTACCATTCTGTCACTGGCCTTACCAAGAGCAAATCCTGAGGGAATGACAAAATGGGTTAGGGACATTTTCATTAATTGGAATTACCTGGAGGTTGTTCCAACTGTGTTTAGTTTGGGGTATTTTTCATTTTTGTTCTGCTCAAAGTATAGAATTTTAACTGGGCAGGGAAGGGACTTGCCTCACACTTAACATATCAATGCTGTGCACTGGTTCACTTGCTAAAAGCACCGTTATTGTAGCATACACAGTAGTCATTAATACGTTGTAAACTATCCTTAATAATAGTTATGTCAAATGTATGACACGACTCATCCAACTTGTGTATTATAAATTGTGATATCCTCATATTTACAAGGTAAGTTTTTTGTAATATCTCCCACTTCCATGACCTATAAAAACAGCCTTTGGCCCACTGCCATTACACAGTGATGGAACTCTTCCATGACATGGGGGCCGATTCACTCAGCTCGGGTGAAGGGTTCGAATGAAAAATACTTCGAATTTCGAAGTATTTTTTGGGTACTTCGACCATCGAATGGGCTACTTCGACCTTCGACTACGACCTTCGACTTCGATTCGAACGATTCGAAGTAAAAATCGTTCGACTATTCGACTATTCGATAGTCGAAGTACTTGCCCTTTAAAAAAAACTTCAACCCCCTACTTCGGCAGATAAAACCTACCGAAGTCAATGTTAGCCTATGGGGAAGGTCCCCATAGGCTTGCTAAGCTTTTTTTGATCGAAGGATTTTCCTTCGATCGTTTGATTAAAATCCTTCGAATCGTTCGATTCGAAGGATTCAATCGTTCGATCGAACGAAAAATCCTTCGATCGTTCGATCGCAGGATTTGCGCTAAATCCTTCGACTTCGATATTCGAAGTCGAAGGATTTCAATTCGAGGGTCGAATTTCGAAGTATTTTTAACTTCGAAATTCGACCCTTCGTGAATCGGCCCCTTAGAGTCCTGCATTGTGTTGGAAACCGGCAGAACACCCGCAAAATGATTAAGTTTTGTGCAGAAAATTAAGATTCCCCGATTTTGCAGGTATTGCGCGGGTAACCCGTCTGGGTACTCAGCTAAGGTATGGGACTGGTACCTCCTACCCCTGAGGTGCCGCAAAATTCGTCCCCATACCGATCTGTTTCGGAAGTGGTACTTTTTTTTTCCGAGGATACTCAGAACATCTAGTTGCTTTATTTATCTCCATCAAGGCATCAAATCCAAGGTTTGGATGAATCCTAACACGGATGGATGTTTTGTTGCATACAGATGAGAGAGGTATATTGGAATAGATTAGAAACCCAATTTAATTCCAACCACTTTAAAACTTGAATCTGTTTTTCATAAGTGGAAAAGGGACTACTTTTTAGTGGCTACATTTACATCTGTTCTCAAATAAATGCATTTACACAGAGGTAAGACTTTACCTTTTCAAATACATTAACATTACAAGCATTTACCTATAATAACCCAACAGTTAGCCATAAGCAAATGTGACTGACGGTGACCTAAAATTACAACCTTCTGTAAAATATGGATTCATTTGGAGAAATGATTTGTAGCAAATATTAGTATTACAGATTACTTTAAGTGCATGCGCATTTACAAAATGTACAAAATGGACTTTTCTGAAACGTGAAAATGATTACAGCTTAAATAAATGCTAACATTAAGTATAAAAGGCTTTTTGTTATTAACAAAAATAACTTCTAAAAAAGAAGTCCTTCAAATGTCTCCTGATATGAATGTCTTTGGGTATTATAAAAGTTAGCAGCAGACTATTATAAGTTACATCTGCGAGCAATAACTACCCATTAGCGTTCAGCAGAGCTTAACAGTCTGTTTCAGTGAATTATATGTAATTTACTCCTTTGTGATAGGTTGTAATGAAAGGAGTGGCAGCCATTCCCAAAGAACAGTTTTCAAGCCAAGTTGGAACCTTGGTCACCCAGTATATTAAATCCCCTTAAAGAACAAGAAACCTTCCTCCCTCCATTTAATTTTATTTTGTTTCTCTAATACAAGCATCTGAATTGCAGCTATTTTAGCTACTTCCGTGTCTAGTGAGAAGCTCTGCCCCTGAGCTCTCCTTCTTGTTCTGACAATGAAGACTTCAAATGGGTGTCTACTAACCATACTCACTGCATCTGCTCCAATGGAAATCAAACAGGCATGCACAGTAGGCACGGAGAAGGAGAGCTCATGGGGCAGAGCTTCATTCTAGACAAGGAAGTAACTAAAGAGCTGCTTATCTTCTCTGTTAAGCATTCTTTATGATCTACTGTATTATCAGGCAAGTTGCTGCCCTTGATTAGAGGGAATGGTCAAGTCTTAGGCAAGTCTAAGACATGAAGGCATGATTATCTTAGTAACTGATTCAGTTAGGCATTAGACTAAATACCACTATGTAAAAGAAAATAGTAATTAAAATGAGATGTGTAACTGGTTCTCAACCAAATTTTTGCAAATCTGACATTGGACACAATGATATAAAGGTTAAGAAACACTGTGTTAGTTCATCATGCTTTCTGCTCAACTGCTGATGTTCACTGTATCTTAAAATCATGTCTCGAAACATTACTATTTTGCATCGATTAAGTCTTGTCTAGAGTACTTTTGCGCTAGGTCAGTTTTAATGTCACATGTTTGAACTTTGCTTATGTTAAGGCCTCTTCTCTCTTATGTCAGAAAACTTCTTATTGCTGCCACACAAGGCCGCCATCAGAAATTGCTGGGCCCCATACGTCAACATTTTCTGGCCCAACATTTTTCCACCCACCCCAGGCTATCCCCAGACCCATTGGTGGCCAGCCCCCAACCCCTTGCAACTTCTTGCAACTTAAAAAAAAAACATTAATGGCCAGCCCCCCACACAAAAGTTTAAAAATTCAACTATTGGTGGCAGCCTCCCCTAAGAGTAGAAAAAAACATTGGTAGCCAGGACTCCCCCCACACACGAGTTAAAAAGAATTACATTACATGCTGCACAGGGATTGGATGGGCGAAGTTTGAACTCCCCCTCCTGCCTATTCAATCCCCATACAGCTTTCCCGGGACTTAAACTTCAGTGATCAATGAAAAGTCGAGAAAGTCGTTACAGTAAAAATGATGCCGCACGTGAGCTCTGCCCTCCCTTTCCGAAGTCTGTAGCTCTCTGACAACGGGAGGACCCGGCTAATCAAGTAAGTGCAGCCAGTCGGGCCCCCATAAAACACAAAAACCCCTGGGGCCCGGAACAACTGTCCCCCCCCCTGATGTCAGCCCTAGTGCAATATATTTATGATACTTTTTCGGTTTACTCCTAGTAATGTACCACTTATTCGTTTGTAAGACATTATGGATATGTTGGGTTTTTTTTTTTTAAACTTGCCGTAAAAAAAAATTAACCAAGGGCCATTAAAAAAGAACATGCCAATGGTATAATAACATTTATATTAATTGGTCTGTTTTTCCATTTGAATATGCATGATTTTAAGAATGATATTTTAATCTAATAATAGATTTGCTTAGTAGAGATGTTTAACCACATATATGTACAGATGTAATATGTAATTATCTTTTATTTACAAAGCTCCAAAATAAAGCAAAGGCATTTCTCACAGTAGTCTAAAAAAGATTATATAACCTGTACCTGATGTGAACTAACATAATTCCATAATAGCATAACAGTTGCAAATACTTTTCATTAAAGTTTGAAGCTGTCATGTTAGGAAAGGTGCTCCAAGTTATAAAAATAGGCTCTTCTACTCTTCAAACCCCATGTTTGGAGCATTCTGGCTAATAGATTCTAGAACTGTCTAAGCGTTAGTGGAAAACAATGGCTATGATACTTCAGTAATTTTCTGTCATGCAAATGTACTTAAAAACAAATATATGGCAGTGTGAATATTTTTCATGTTTTAGTGTGACAAGCCCAAATTAAATCATTAATAAGTATAATAATAATATGTATAATAAACACTAACCTGCCACTCCATTTCCATTACCAACAACCACCAAGGCACTCACAGATTTCTTTCTTCCTTCTTTAGCAGTCATGTTGAAAACATTTTTAACCTGAAATAGAAAAAGAACATGCCATCTTTACTGAGAATATCAAATATAATAAAGATGTCTCCCAATCTCACTCCTAAATAATGTAAGCAGATAGCCTAAAGGGTACATCTAATATAATTGGTATTAAAATCTCTGCAAAAATGAACATTGCAAGAAAAAAAGCACTGACTCTAAAGAGGTTTTTGTATTAACAGCACCCAATCGGTTAGGATGGCAGTAGAAATGTTTTGTTGAACACCGAAGTAATAGTAGTGATACTGGTCAGATCAGGCATGAAATTAATAATAAATGCCATCATCACTATATTTCTTATAGCATTTAATCGCAGTGAGAGTTGCCTTCTTTTTGCCACAAAAAATACCAGAGCATCTAACTATACACTTCCATTTATTTCCAGCACTGTTCAATGAGCTAATGGCTTTTCTGTCAAAAAACAAATGAAATTCTGTAATTCTGTGGGTAAATATTGCTCACTTATCTCATTTTATGAGCCTCTCTATAAAGCAGCAATAAGGGTATGCTATAATAATTATTTTGATTTAATTCAGTAGGCACCCAATGGATTTTATTCTTTACTCACAAACTTCAGTTCACCCATTATCAGGCTGCATAAAAGCATCATATTCGACAACACACAGATTCCGAAAGCAGGCTTTTAATAATGCTTTTTCATCCTGTTTTTTTATTTTTTTATGCTGCTTATTTTAATAGGCAAAAGTTGTCCTGCTATGCTTTTGAAACATAAAGTAACATTCATCTGCGTAGGCACAAAAGTATTCTCTAAAAACTGTATTCTTAGACAAAATAATCCCAATACAAGTAAAACAAAAAGACAAAAAAAAGGAGGCTCTCTCTCTCTGAAAAGGGGACACTCTAGTTGGTCAACAGCATTCAGTGATGATAGCCATAGATGTTAAGATTTTTTGACTAATTTTCGTGACAAACCTGTCATATTATTATCGAGAGGTTAGTGGGCACTGATCGTGCATCTAAAGATTTTAGTTCAACATTGGTCAGAAAATCGATTGGTCAGATTAGAAAATTTTCTTTGGTCATAATGAAATGTGTCCATTGTCCAACTGTTTGCAGGGCCAAGAAGGCAGCTACTGAAGCAAATTTGTTCAGTCACCTCCACCTGTGTATCGTGCTCACTCTCCAGTCAGGCCACACCAGGAGACCCACAGACAATTTCAGCAAACGTAGGTATGGATGGAGCACATAACTCGCAGACTCTGCCGCAAATAAATATTTATTGATACACAACATGTTTCGGATCACAAGGATCTTTTTTCAAGTGAAAAAAGATCTTGAAAAAGGATCCTTGTGATCTGAAACATGTTGTGATTCAATAAATATTTGTTTGCTGCAGAGTCTGAGAGTTATGTGCTCCATCCATACCTACGTTTGCTGAAGAAGGCAACATATCATTTGAAATGGTCTTTTTGTTTATAGACAAATCATGCATTTAAATGATCATTTCAGGTCCTACGATAACGAAAAGATCTTTTTAAAGTCTTAACATCTAAGGACACCTTTATATATCCCAAAGCCACAAGCTTGTCGGTCTAGAAAGGTTGAGACATCAGTGTATGATGCTAGACAAAAAAAAAAGCAAACCTATATAACCATAGTAACTTATGTAATGTGACCAATGGAATTGTGTGCATTATAAAAAACAATGTACTTTTATTTTAAAATATACAGATAGATATTTTTGGAATGCCAAATTCTGCATAAAAGCTCAGCCAATGGCCTTGTGGCATGGAAACTTCTAGATGACTTCTAATGTCCTTATACAGGTACAGGACCTGTTATCCAGAATGCTCGGGACTTCCCTTACAGATCTTTCTGTAATTTGGTCCTTCCTAAAAATGCCATATTTTATTTACTGCACTTATTGCATCATTCTAAAGATTCAGCTTCTCAATAGCAGCAATGATTCAGGACTTCACACTTGTCACAGGGGGGTCACCATCTTGGAAAGTGTCTGTGACACTCACATGCCCAGTGGGCTCTGAGCAGCTGTTGAGAAGTTAAGCTTAGGGGTCGTTGCAAATTATCAAGCAGAAAACGAGGTTGGCCTGTAATATAAGATGATGCTACGAGGCTGATTATTAAATTCTCATGCTAGTTGCACTGGTTTCTGTCCTGCCATGTAGTAATTACCTGTATTAATTAGTAATCAGCCTTATATTGTGACATTTCTATTCTATGTGTACTGTATATTGTAAGTGGGTCCCTAAGCTTTGTAAGCGACAGCAGCACAGAGCATGTGCAGTGAATCAGCAGAAACAAGGATGGGGAGCTACTGGGGCATCTTTGGAGACACAGATATTTACTGCTATAGAAGCTCAAAACATAATGTACAACATTTCCGGCCTACTTCTTTAGTTAAGCTTTAGTCCTCGTATAAAGGGACTGGGGTTGGGAGAGACAGGGCCGGATTTCCCCTCAGAGGCTGCCTTAGCCCATGGCCTTTGTGGCCATACTACAAATCTGGGCCTGGGGAGAAATCACATTAAATGGAGAGAAGTCACTCTCTTTTCTCTATGTGTAAAATGTAGAAATGTTGCTTATTACACAGAGGTGTGGCTTAAATAATACATGAAATGTAATAAACCAAGGCATGCCTTACAGTTCAAAAAGGGAACTATATGCTGGCTCACATTAAAGGAAAAAGTTCTACATTTTTTAAGAGAAACAAGTTTCGTTACATGGCGTTTACAAAGTATGTGTAAGCGGACATACCTCATCAAGGCAGTCACCCTGAGTCAGCCCCTAATACATATACAGTACATGTGTTTGTGTCTGTGCGTGCATACAGACACACACACACACACACAAGAATAAGGCAGCACTCCTAGGATTTAAAGAATTTCCAAACAAAAATATAAATGCAAACTTTTTTTTTAAATAAAAGGTTTATTATTCCACGTTTTGTTCTCACACAGAAACCTTTGAGCTATGGCACACAAGGTTGTTTGCTGCTGTGTTTTCAAGCAATCATTTCCAGGCCCAAGGAGGTCAAAACAAGGCCCAGAAATTCCCAAGAAAGTCTAAGGAAAGGCAATCTGAGCCTTAAGTGTCAAAATTAGAGCACTGTATTATCAGTTAATCAATTTCATTATAAATTATGCAAATACAGGGTTAAAAAAGTCCCAATTTGCTGTGAAATAATATAGGCATGGGACCTGTTATCTAGAATGCTCGGGACCTGGGGGTTTCCAGATAAGGGGTCTGTTCATAATTTGGATACCCCTACCTTGGATCCCTCTAAGTCTACTAAAAAAACATTTAAACATTAAGAGAGTTATTTATTAAAGGTCTAGGTGTTTTTTTTACCCCAAAAAATTTAGTTTTTGAGGGTATTTTTCAGTCAAAACTCAAATTTTAAGGTAAACAAAAAAAAAAAACCATTTCGAGCTTTACAAATAAATAAATAAACCTCAAGATTATTGTTTATTATACATCCCGAAGTTGGAAATAGCTCCAATCTGAAAATATTCCAGCTAAAACCTGTCAAGGTCATGTAGAAGTCATTGGCAGAGATACCTTGAACCATTTGAAAATGTTTGTAGACTTCATAATGTTCGGGGGTTTTTTTTCAGTGGGTTTCATTCAAAAACTCAATTAACTTGAGCGATTAGAGTTTTGTTTCTTGGAAAACTTGATTCATTTGAGTATTCGGGTTTTTCACCTGAATTCACTGATTTGAGCTTTTGCATTCAAGTTTTTTCATAAATAATAAAACATTTGAGTTTATTCAAGGTATAAAAACTCAACCTTTGATAATTAACCCTCAAATAAACCCAATAGTATTGCTTTGCCTGTAATAAGGATTCCTTATATGTTAGTTGGGATCAAGTACAAGGTACTGTTTTATTATTACAGAGAAAAAGGAGATCAATTTAAAAAAAAATTCAATTGTTTAAAATGGAGTCTGTGGCCTTCTTGTAATTCAGAGCTTTCTGGCTAACAGGTTTCAAGGCTTATGAGAGAATAGCACATTTTTTTCCTGTAATGAATTAATCTAGAAATAAATATACACAATAAACACTGACAGACAACACAAATCCAGTAGGTGGCAAACTTTGCACACGGACAGTCTCACACAGTAAAAGAGCTGGATTTCTGGAGTTTACAGAAATATGGTCCATCACACAACACTGACACATGCTGCAGTTCTCTTCAGCTCCGTGAAAACAATTTACGCTTCCCTGTATACCACTGTTCTTTCTTCACTGCACAAAATATATGTCTCCTAACCATGCAGCATTTAATTTCTTACTACGTCAGCAGTGCGACAAAGATAACTACTGTATGTAAAGATCAGTGAAACCTCTTATGGCTGTTACTTGGGTAAACAAATAATACTTTATAGTGGCTAGTGGCTGTATTATCAAAAATAGATTCTTATCAGCAGTATTCAAGTACAAATAAGACTATATATGCATAGCAGAATCTCCCTTCTGATAGAATAAAATTATTCAGTCAGCATTAACTATGCTATTTTGAAAAAAAAAAAGTCCTTGGTTTGAATTCATCCAAGGAGTTTGTATGTTCTCTCTGCACTTCTGGGGATTTCCTCCACATATTCTGGTTTTCATACAGTCCAAAAATCATACATGAAGGTTATTTGGCTTCTACTTCTTCTATCACTACTACTACTACTAATAATAATAATAGGGATCTTGGATTGGCAGGTTCACTGGGGCAAGAAATAATGTATAATCTCTGTAAAGCACTGCAGATAGGCTATGTTAGGACAATATTATTTCACAACAACTAGTTGGATTATCTAGAAATGACTGCCAGGAGTTAAAGGATACTAAAAGCCATGTGTTTTTGGAAGAAGAAAAATGTGCAAAGTACAAGCACCACCCTGAGACCATTAAGTTTATGTTATCTAAATCCCTTTGTTGACAACCGTGCTAAAAGCAGTCCCTGGAAATAATTCCTCCCAAAACCTACTTAGCAGTCTTCCCCTAATACAGATGTTCCCTTGTCACTGAACTGCCACGTCACTAAAGGTATTTTTGGTGAACAGAAATGTCGTCTTAATACCTAAAGAACCCAAACCATTTTAACAACATCACGTCCACTGCCTGATTGCATGGCATGGTAAAGTTAGTAAATTCTGAACCGCAAAGACCTCCGCTTAGTCTAGATGTCTATTGTTATCTTTGTAGACCATTCGTTTGGTACTAACTTTGCTACTAACACCAACAGATACCAGAATTGGACAACAAAATCTACAGTAAATGCAACCGGAGTACCCAGACGCTCACACTAGTGACAGAGTGTTCTTTCTACTTTCTTAATTACAGAGGGCCCTAACTACAAAGCAATTTTGTTCAACTGCTATTCTTGTACTCAGGAAGCTGAAAATATTACCTCTTACAAATATTACCTCTTACAATACATATGAGTTTCTAGTGAGGGATGTGTTGTGTGAATGTATGCAAGCATGTTGGGATAGGAGCAGAGAAGTGCAAGGGTTGGGAACTGGAGAGTTGCCATCTAACATTATTGCATTTCAGTCAACCAGGAGTGATAGCACACCATCATCCTCAGTCATTGGCTACTAGTGAAGTGAGGGTTGACCTGAAACCTGTGGTGACCTGTGGATTTACTGCCAGTTGGGCGGGTTTGGGTTAAATTCGGCCATCCATTGCAAGTTAGGGATACGTGCAGGTCAGACTAGGGAAGTACACTCCTCCACTGTTTCCAAAGATTTCCAGTCTTTTAACCAGAGGCGTTCACAGAAGAAGCATACAGACAAGAAGACACGGGTATGGGTTGGGCACTGGTCCTACAATAGCAACATTTTGTAGGATAGGTTTGGCTATGTGGCTGCCCACCCACATTGCCTCAGAAACACTGGGGTGTTAAAATTTCCTGTACGCCAATCCTCATTGCACTGGTGCTGATGATGAAAATTTGATTGAATAAAATGGAGGACGGGGCGACCAACGACAGTGGGCCTAGGGGCACCTGCTATGTAAATCCAGCCATATCTGAGATAAGGTCTGGGTCATCAATGACGAAGTTATATGTTCGAGCCCCAAACCTGAGTAAATGAAATCCTGGAACATAGGAACTCATAAGGAAGCTATTAGGCAACTTTGAAAATTCCATTGGGCAATATTTGTGAGTTGATGCAGACCAACAGGTCCCCAGAGGCCTGCGGTATAATCCAGATCAACAATAGGATAAAACAGATTTGGCCCATCGCGTGGCTGGCTAAATTGGCAACCTTTATAATGGAGCAGATGTTGGAGGGTATGGCCAAGCGTAGATGCCTTAAATTCCTCTAGAAATAAATGTCTCATACAATTCAGAAAAAAACGACTTATTTTTCATTCTCTACATACATTCATTATTGTAGCTTTTTAACAAGAATGGGGGTGGAATACTAATTACTCCTTTATAGTCTGGTGTTTTCATGCTGCAGAAAGTGAAAGGAAAATTAGGGAAGTGATATAGGATTATTACTTCCCATCTTAAAACCATGTATTATAACAAAATCAACTCTAATTTAAATGTAGTCTTAATTAATGGTCTGCAATAATCTAATTACAGTATGCAAATAAAGTAATAAAAAAGGCAAAGGAAGATTATACATGCAATTACTTTGTGATAAATGGGTACATGAACATCAAGTCATTTACAGATAAAAAAAAATTATTGGGCATAGAAGCCTATCGTTTAAAGGAGAAGGAAAGTCTTTTTGCACTTGGGGTGCAGAAAACTGCACCGGCCCGAGGTTATTCCAACGAGTACCACTGAGCGATCCTCTTCTGGTTTCTTCTTTCTTCATATTTCCTGGGGCAGACGCATGCGCAGTAGAACAAAATAGGCAACTTTTTAGTTTAAGTTCCGCTTTTCACTCTACTGCGCATGTGCAGCCGCGCAAAGAAAGAGGAAGACGGGAAGAGGATCGCTCCATGGTGCTCACTGGAAGAACCCTGGGCCGGTGCTCCTATCAGTAGAAAACTGCCCCGGCCCGGGGTTCTTCCAGCTTTCTTTCAGGTAAGTCAATGCAATCACTTGGGGGTGCCTAACATTTGGCACCCCCAAGTGCAAGAACAATTTCCTTCTCCTTTAATGTCAATATCTGTGAACTAAATAACCAGTATCCAAAACTGAGTTGGATGCACACGGGCAGACATTGTCAACTCATTCACCATTTGGTGATCCATCAGGCTGGACATCCAACTTGTATAGAGCTAAACTATATCAATTCAACCATGTGAGCCAACAGCAAAGTGTTTTCTGGGATTTCGTCCATCAGTACAGATGAACGGATATGTCAATATTGACAAATTTACCTATGGTGCAATGTGGATATCCAAAAAAAAATTGAGGAGAAGGTATTTTTAATCTGGCAAAAAAGGAGGGATTTCAATATTTTAAATGCAGCTGTGATGCTTTGTTAAGTTCTGTATTCATAGAAGGATTGTTTGTGCTTAATTAGAAAACAAGTATTAGTGGCTTTTCTGTATCTCTATCTCCTAAACCCCATTCTGTGCCTCAAAGAAAATTGTGACCTTAATATTTAATAACCTGTTGCAATTGCTTGTCTTAGAGAAACATTACAGTCATTTCCAAATGTACCATTTCAAATAGAATACAATGCACAGTGTATGCCAATGATATTGGAGTAATCAGGACCGTCTAAGGTAAAAATAGGATTTGATAAATGGAGGAATTAGTTGAATTTAAAGTTAATTTAAGAAAGATTAAAACTTGAATTAATCTCATTGTTTTATTAAAACAAAGTTTACCTAAATCTCTTCCCCAAACTAAACTCATTTAGCAATAATTTTTCTTAAAAAAGTCAGACCGAAAAAAAGTCTTGACAAAACAGTGTCAATTTGAATCGTACTACTGGGGCTCCATAAAAATCACCTTTATCGAATTGTACCTGCGAAAACTCAACTTTATCGGAATAAAACCCCCAACTTTATGGGATTATTCAGTGCAAATCACGATGTCAAGAAACAACTTTAGGGACATCTGCCATTCACTTCTACATGACCTCTACAGGTTTGAGATGGAGTATTTTCAAATTCAGATTTTTAGCAGCGTTGAGGTATAATAAATGCCTAAATATTCTAGTTTTTTCCCCTATAAAACAAAACTTGACCAGATACATTTGTGGTTTAATAAATGGGCCCCCACAATTTAAGTTTATGATCTTTACAAGGATGTATCCCAGTTGCTGAAAATACTGGCCTGCAAAAGCAGCAGGGTATTATAATATACCTGCCACGAGGCACCTGCCAGTGATTTCACCTTCTCCTTTAAACCTGCTATTACATATGCAGTGGAAATCTGGGTATCAACAAAAGCAGAGGCTGACAGACTTAACAGGTGGGAAATAAAGGTTTAAGGCAGACTTATTAGCCAATAAACGAAGAGTGGGAAAGGAGGACAAATAATGAAGTATTCAACAGAATTTAGATGATGTTTTAAGGATGGAAGAAAGAATTTTAAAGATTTTTGATGGAAATCCATGAGAAAAATGAAAAAGTGGACTACCAAAGAAAAGATGGATTATTGATTTTGAAGAGAATCTAAGAGAGGTGGCAAATGTAAATTAAAAACAATAAACAATATGCAGGAGGCCATACCCCTTCAACGGATGTGGTACCAGAGAGGGAAAGAGTTGCAATTTGGTTTGGTTCTTAAAGGGGTTGTTCACCTTCAAACAACTAGTTGGTTTCAGATAGATCACCAGAAATAATGACTTTTTCCAATGACTTTCTATTTTCTATGTGTGACGGTTTTTCTAATATTGAAGTGTAAATTGTCATTTCTCTCCTTCTGAAGCAGCTCTGGGAGGGGGGGTCGCCGATCCTGTAAACTGTTCTAAATGGATACATTTAGTTGATACATTTCTTATCTTTGTCCCTGCTCAGCAGAATCTCTGGGTTTCATTACAGGCAGCTGTTAGACTTGATACAATTGTTGATAATACACCAGAGATGCTGCTGAGAAATGGATCAACTCAATGTTACAAAATTGTAACTGTTCATGTCTGCACATGAATTACTGAGCTGCCAGACTCAAACACCACAGACCCAAACATTCAACTTTAAACTTAGATTTTGTAAAAAACGTAAAAAATAAATAATGGAAAGTATTTGAAAAAAGTCTTTATTTCTGGCGAAAATCTAAAAACAACTGAATTGAAAAAAACTGTTTGGAAGGTGAACAACCCCTTTAAAACCAGCTGGTGATCAATTTGCTTATGAAGCACTTTGTATTTCAGCAAGTGTACGAAATGCCAATCCAGGCCACTGCTACGTATAAATTGTTAGTAATAATTACTATTTGCTTAATAATAAGCAAAAGAGAAGACACTAGTTGGCTTTTACTGTTAAGAGCTTTGTATGAAACCGCAGCATGCTTTTTACTAAACTGCAAAGACTAGGCAACAGGCCAAGTCTAAGCTGAACAAAACCACCAAATATTGCTACAGTGTGTGATACTGTGTAATTATTTTGTACCTGAATAATTATTGACAGGATGCCCCACGTGAATTTGGAAAAATCAATACATAAAATCAAGGTACTGCAAAATAGCAATTAATCAAAACTGCTGAGAATTAATATTTCAAAATGAATGAAGGTATTTTAAATCGTTATACAGGAATATAAATATATTTTCTCTAATTACAGCAAAGCTGAGTTAAGAATTTGGGTTCTAGCAACCATCCTGTAAAGCAAAATGTTGCTCAGGGTTTCTGTACTGCTAATGGTAAGGCCTATATATTCATTTTGTCGCAACGTGCATGCGCAGGTGGCACAGAATTTTTTTGTTTTGTGAAATCCCAATATGGGAAGAGGGTGGTCCCAATATGGGGAGAGGGTTTTTTTTTCCCGGTGTCCCGCCGGACCAGTCCGACACTGGAAGAGGTCTCCATTATTTCAGGTTGATTGCCATTACGATTTATTTAACAGGAACCCTCCTTCAACTTAATACCATCTAAAATAATAGCACAGTACATATAGTTAGTGTAAAGCTGTCTTGTACTTTGCTTTTATGCCTTTATTGTGCACCTGGGTATCTAGATTTTATCTTTAATAGAAAAAACACAAATAGTAACATCACAAAAAGTTTTGGTGAAATGGGAAAGTTACAAACTGTATTTTTCCATGCCAGACGGCTTAAAGGCTTTAGATTCACTTCCTATTGACTTCTATGGCATCTTAACAGGTTTTAGGTGGCGCAAATTTGATTTTAAAAATCTGTGGATATTTTTTATCCAATAGTGAACTGTAAGTAACAATTTTCTGCAATTTTGCTACAATATTTTTAGAAATTATTGAGAAATCGTCCCTAACATGTAGTTTGATAATCCAGAGGCTTTTTTTCCATAAAATATATATTATTTGGACAAATCTGTGCATATTTGTGTAACCTTCAATCTGCTGTTAACTGTTTTATAAAATGCTGAAACAGCCTAATTTTTTTTTTTGCATTCACACATATGGCACATCAAAAACATAAAATATACAATGAATATAGGACGCAATTCCATTATAGTTTAAAGAAGATTGAACATTCCATTTTATTTTATTCAAATCTATTTTGTTTCTACTTCACTGGATTAGGTAGTTCAATCCATAAAAATGAAAGGAAGAGACATTTGCATCTCCTTTGAAGTCAATATCTAACTTACCGTAATTAAAGTCTTTCATTTGAACAGTACTGTACTACACTATAATATAATGAAAATTCTTTTTTCTTCTTGTACCAGTCCCAGTTTCATCAACATAAAAATGTTGCAGATTTATCAATATCTGAGATCACCACAGAAAATCTGTGTCACTTTCAATTCTTTCCTATAACATTTTTAGAATGGTAGTTATCAATGGGTGAAAGAGTTCATTTAACACATAGTGTTTTCTCCACTGGCATATTATGCCAATTCACACCTTTGTTCCACCAACAGTGGCAGCATGAATCCCAGACACAGAGCAGGTGCAAGGCAGGTGTTACGGACAGAGTCCAAACCCAGAACTAACACCAAAGTCACGGTTGCAGCTCACTTTTCCGCCAATAACAACCACCTTTCACTCCGGGAGAAGCCCTCCACTACTCTGGTGCCGCCGGGTCTTATCATAAGAGGACCAGGGAGAGAGTTCTGGGCAGGTAAGGGAACTGAAAGTAGTACAGTACTGAAACAGAGAAAAAAAAAGCATGGTCGAGGGACAAGCCGGGTCGATACAAATCAGGCAGTGCAGTACACAATCAGGAGACGAGAGCATAGTCAAGGTCACAAGCCAAGTCAACACACCAATATTGCAGTATCAAAACAAGTGCCATGAGAATAGTCAGTACACGGGAAAAGGTCAAGACAGGCAGCAAACACTTGGTCAGTTGCTGGCAGGGTCAAGAACAGATCAGGAACACTAGAAAACACACCCAAGAAATATGAAAATAGACCTACGTTGGGCAGTGTGTTTTAATCCATGGCCCCTTTAAATTTTTGAATTTCACAGCAATGCGTGATGACCCGGAAGCGGCTGATTGTTGGAGCCAAATCTACAGAGTGCGCATTGGCACACAGGAAGAAGGATGATGATGCGGCAGGAGTCTCCGTCACACCCCCACTAGACCACAAGGTAAACCTCTCACACCAGGTCGGGATTGGTTTCAACTGTGCATGCTTAAGTGGCATGAGATGTGTCCCACCTAGGGCTGCCATTAGGAAGACACAGGGGGTCCAAGTGTACTGAGCCTGGGCATAAGGGGGCAGCGGTAGCGCCAAAGCCAGGCCACATCTTCAAAAGTCCTGAACCGCCGAAGTCCCTAAAAGAGTCGAACTGCAAAGTCTCAAAAAGACCCAAAATCCCGAAAAGAGCCGGAGTCATGAATAGAGCCGAGCCAAACTTGTATTCCTGAAGTCGCGGAAAGACCCGAAGTCCCGAAAAAAATGAACATGAAGACCTGAAGCCGCGGAAAGCCCCGAAAACAGCCGAAAACAGCCGAACTTGAAGTTCTGAAGCCGTGGAAAGACCTGAAGTCACGAAAAAAGCCAAACTTGAAGTCCTGAAGTCACGAGTTCAGTTCTACTGAACACAAATGAGTGTTTTTTTATTTTTTTAAAGCCTTAGCCACCAAAGTATTATTTTAATACTCTACAGGACCCTGCCACCAATGTTTTATTTTTAAATATTCTCTGGGGCCCCAATGTTTTTTTTAGCTTGTAAGGGGGCCTGGCACAACAGTTTTTTAATTTATAGGGTGGCCCTGACCATCAATGGCTTTTTATAACTTGTATGTGGGGGTGTTTATTGTTTTTAGCGTTAATGTCTCTGTGGTCTTTTAACTGTGGGGTGGGGTGGGCGGGATCTGGGGTGGGGCCCTGAAAATTTTGTTGTACGGGGCTGTGATTTCTAATGGCAGACCTGATCCCACCAACTCCACCATTCTATTCTGATTTAGTGACACAGATGCTGCTAGATAGCCATGAGCCATATACCCCACAGGCAGGTAACTGTTTAGTTCTATCAGTTTAGTACACCATGCAGTAACAGATCTGGGAGACATAATTAAAAGGTATGTTGTTTTATTACAGGGATTGTACAGTGTGCTTTTAAATAATACAACTCAACATTCTATCTTTTATGGTTTGTGTGATACCTAGATTTGGGAGTATGACAGAACTCACTGAAGAAAAATGAACCCACTTTCTATACATTCCTATAGAATTTTTTGGCAGCTTATTTGGGTGAAAGTTAGAGGTCTACAAAGAAGAAAGAGGTGCTACAGGTAACCATGGTCAATATACTGTAACTCACCAAGTGAAATTAGTGGTCCAGGTGCACCAGCCTCTCCCCCTCAGCTCGGGGAGCGGTAAATTGTTATCTATGCAAACAGGCAAAAGTGCCCTAGGTAGTCCACAGATATGAAAGTAAAAGCAATTTTTATTGAGAAAATGAAAATATAAACATCTCCATAAGCCCTATGGGTTTCATGCCCAGTAAGCACTTCATTGTTAAAATTCTTTAATTTGAAGGGCCAAGCAAAATTTCCAAGCATTAATAAATCAGTATTTAGAAATGTTAGGTTTCCCAATAATTTTTAATATTAATTTTTAATAATTTTCTTATTTATTTAAAGAATACTTGAATTTGTGACAATTTTTTTCTTGAGAACATATTTTTTTGTGTGTATTTATTTCTATTTTCTTTTATGAATTGAGTTTTTTTTTCATCTAAAAGTATCTGCTTTGAGATGAACTAAAATTGTACAGTTCTCCCAGTATTCTATAACTTGAAAAGATGCCAAATATGTTTTGACAATGGAAGACATTTATTACAGTAGCAGTAAAACAAAGAGTTTTATTTTTGTGAGTTTCCATCATTAATAAATAAATGTTTTCCGAAGGAAAAACTTGGGAAAAAGACTGCAAATTCTTTTTACAAATGTAAGTAAATCTTACCCAGAGATATTTTTAAAGCCAAGACTGTAGAAGGTAAGCACTATAGAATGGGTTAAAAGGAAAATGCTTGAAGGCAAATATTGTAATTATTAATTTGCCAGCTTTAAAAATCAGCATCCCACCACAAAATGCTGGTATACATGCAAATATGATGCTTGGGAAGCTGCCAGCAGGGATGTGCTTAAGATCAAAGTCTTTGCACAGATTAATTGTTTTCAGTACTATCCGAAGTGATTCATTTATGAATAATTTATGCACGCTATGTTTTGTGAAGTACTAGCTATACTCACAAAGCAGGCATCATATTAAGGTATGGGACAAGCATGTTCGTGTTCTTTTTTTATACCACTTACATTGAATTCATTATGGAGGAAGAGAAGGCATCAATAACTTCTCTCTTTTAATTTCCTTAGAGATCCATTTATTTTATAAGTGATAATCCTACAGTGTAGGGGCAAATTAAATATACATATTTGGTCTAAATTAAACTGATGCTTTTTAAATTAATAATCCTGTAATTCTCTCATAGAAGACATAATGTATGCAAATGACAAATCTATAAGAAGGTTAGCAATAGAGTGGGCACGGGGATAGATCTGTATTGGGTTTCCTCAATTTCATGTTTTCCAGAAAATCAATAATTGGTGTAAATTGGTAATCACTGCTTCAGAACTAATTTTCCCAATGTGCACTTGTAACAGTGGATCAATCTTGGTAAAATTCTTAGCTAGATTTGTCTGCTGTGCCAGGGTTACCATTTGGCATGGAAGATGCATGCTAGGATGCATGGATTGCAGGGCAAATGTTGGTGTCCATTTTTCCCCACTTAGAATACAAATAGTAAAGTGCTAGGGAAGGTAGCTGACCATTGAGTCTAGAGCTTTATGAGCCACATCAGTTTAGCCAAATATGTTGTACTTACTTCTTAGAAGCTACCCACACCAGGATTCAGGGTTAAAGGTGTGCAGGAGAGGTGAGAATAATCAATGTTGGCAGTGGGAGGATGACAGTGATTGTTTGCATGAGGATACAGTCCAGCAGTACATCTAGTTTATGCAAACTGCCCTTAGGCTGGAGAAATACATACATCAAGATTAAGAGGCTTATTTATCATCTCTATAACTGTTAATAAGGTTAGTGATAACTGCTGATCTGCTAAATAATATATCCTAAATGATATTTTTTCACTATGTTAATCATTATACTAGGGATGCACCGAATCGAGGATTAGGTTAGGGATTCAGCCAAGATTCTGCCTTTTTCAGCAGGGTTTGAAATTGGTCGAACAAAATCCAAAAAATCATGTGACTTTCCTTCACACAAATAAGGAATTCAAAACTTTTTAACTGCACGCTGTGCTTCTTTTTCTCCTAATTTACATATGCAAATCAGGGTTCGGATTTGGATCGCTATTCAACTTAATCTTTCACAAAGGATTCAGCCGAATCCTACAATAGTAGATTCGGTGCATCCCTACATCATACCCTACATTAGACTTCCACTGATGATAGATTCCAGTTGGTGCTTGTGTCAGTGCTGCTGCAGAGCTGCATTGATCTCAAACTCTCTATTTAAAATAAAAGACTCTGGTAACTCTGCCAATTTGTTAAAAAGCCTACTGTCAGAAAAAGATTTGATTAATCGTAAAAAAGATAAAACTGGACGCTCAAGTTCTATGTTGAATAAATCTGCCTGACAGTGTTTCCCATGAGACTAGTAAACTTGGGACTGCAGCCTCTTATCTGGCACCAGCCTTAAAGTGCGTGTGGGTACTAAACGGCTTGTGTAGCATTAAATGTCAGGATAAAACATGGCACTGAACGTGCCACTATGTCTTTTGGGACAGCAGTGACTTTAAAAAACTGACATGTCACCTGTTACCCAATTACAACTCCCAACATGGTATAGCAACCTTTAGGCGCTGAGACATGCACTTAGTGTATTGAGAATTGCATGTGATGGTGTTTTGAAATAATTTACATTGCCAGCATTAGGAGGTGGCAGAAGTTTTTTTTTGTGCTGAGAATCTCCCCATGTGATTTGTGAACTTTTTTTTAATGTTCTTTTCACTTGAGCATGTTGTTGTTGTTTACCAAAGAATATACATATGCTCAGAATGTATGTAAATAATTCAGGTTAAGGTGTATGAAAAAAATTATATACTGAAGTAAGAGCTCTAGCTACACGCCAAAACATATTTTGCTTGTAGAGTTTGAAGCTTTGGTGTAAAGTTTCACCTGATCCACAGAGACATGCCGCACAGGAGAAATCAATGCATGTCAAAATAAATAATGCACACACCTGACCTCTTTACACCATGGGGTATACGTTTCCCTGTAGCTGAGCTAAAAGTATTAATTATTGGGACATAGACTATAGTTGCACTGGAAGTTCCTAAATGCTGAACATATTCTACTATTTTAGAAGGTTCAGAGCCAAAGAATATTATCCAAGCCAGTGTCGATTTTAAAAATAGTGCACCCTAGGCCGCCCACTCAATCAGCAAACCCCCATCCCACTCGCACACCGCAGCACAACCGAACTGCCTGCAACCATCTTCCCACCCCTGTACACTTGCAATTACCTCTCGCCTTCTTTGCTGCTCCAGACACAATTGTTGGGGACAGGACGGGCAGTAGATTCAAACTGTCAAAATCTTTTGCCCAGTCCCCAGTTCAGATGCGACCAGCAGGGAGCAGAATGCCTCCCAAGCAATTTGCCGCCATAAGTGCAGGTCTTTGCAGCTTGCCCACAAATCTGGCCCTGATCCAAGCACAATACCCAATGCCTGTGAAAATGACTCCACCTAATGCCTAAATTAGAATAAATTAGGTCATTATAAAGATATTTCGATTTTAATTTCCAAAATGTAAGTGTTTTGCCCATCACTGTTACAGGCAAAGCACTGAAAACATGCTGTGTAGACATATCAGGTTAAGTGAAGTAAGGAATAGCTTAGTGATATTGATGGTTATAATACAAGAGCTTTTCTCTACTTTTCATATTCTAACCTAGCTGACCAATAGCAATGTAATGTCACATGGGTTATATGCACAGGGTCGCTATCAGTGGGGTACAGGGTGCATTTCAGTCAGGGACCCTATGGCAAAGAAGGCCTTAAAGGACATTTAAAGCTTAATTTCGCTACCATGTACAGTGGTGTGCAAAACTATTTGCCCCCTTCCTGATTTCTTATTCTTTTGCATGTTTGTCACACTTAAATGTTTCTGCTCATCAAAAACCGTTAACTATTAGTCAAAGATAACATAATTGAACACAAAATGCAGTTTTTAAATGAAGGTTTACGTTATTAAGGGAGAAAAAAAACTCCAAATCTACATGGGCCTGTGTGAAAAAGTGATTGCCCCCCTTGTTAAAAAATAACAACTATGGTTTATCACACCTGAGTTCAATTTCAAAGGTTATAAAGCCATTTCTAAAGCTTTGGGACTCCAGCGAACCACAGTGAGAGCCATTATCCACAAATGGCAAAAACATGGAACAGTGGTGATCCTTCCCAGGAGTGGCCGGCCGACCAAAATTACCCCAAAGGGCAGAGACAACTCATCCGAGAGGCCACAAAAGACCCCAGGACAACATCTAAAGAACTGCAGGCCCCACTTGCCTCAATTAAGGTCAGTGTTCACGACTCCACCACAAGAAAGAGACTGGGCAAAAACGGCCTGCATGGCAGATTTCCAAGGCGCAAACCACTTTTAAGCAAAAAGAACATTAAGGCTCGTCTCAATTTTGCTAAAAAAACATCTCAATGATTGCCAAGACTTTTGGGAAAATACCTTGTGGACCGACGAGACAAAAGTTGAACTTTTTGGAAGGTGCGCGTCCCGTTACATCTGGCGTAAAAGTAAAACAGCATTTCAGAAAAAGAACATCATACCAACAGTAAAATATGGTGGTGGTAGTGTGATGGTCTGGGGTTGTTTTGCTGCTTCAGGACCTGGAAGACTTGCTGTGATAGATGGAACCATGAATTCTACTGTCTACCAAAAAATCCTGAAGGAGAATGTCTGGCCATCTGTTCGTCAACTCAAGCTGAAGCGATCTTGGGTGCTGCAGCAGGACAATGACCCAAAACACACCAGCAAATCCACCTCTGAATGGCTGAAGAAAAACAAAATGAAGACTTTGGAGTGGCCTAGTCAAAGTCCTGACCTGAATCCTATTGAGATGTTGTGGCATGACCTTAAAAAGGCGGTTCATGCTAGAAAACCCTCAAATAAAGCTGAATTACAACAATTCTGCAAAGATGAGTGGGCCAAAATTCCTCCAGAGCGCTGTAAAAGACTCGTTGCAAGTTATCGCAAACGCTTGATTGCAGTTATTGCTGCTAAGGGTGCTCCTAAATAATAAAAACCCTCATTTAAAAACTGCATTTTGTGTTTACTTGTGTTATCTTTGACTAATAGTGAAATGTGTTTGATGATCAGAAACATTTTGTGTGACAAACATGCAAAAGAATAAGAAATCAGGAAGGGGGCAAATAGTTTTGCACACCACTGTATATAAATTGGGCATATATTCCCCACCCAAGCCACATAATTTGTACTGCATATACCCCCTCCATTTGCTAGTGCCATCACATTTTCCTAAAACAAATAGCAACGTTCACCGCCACCAAAGAAGAAAAAAGTTGTGATTAAAGAAAATGCTGAGCAACCTTTCGATATACATTAAAAACTCCAAATGAATTTAAAGGTATTGGTAAATGTGAATTCTATTAAAAGAAGCATCTGTTTTTTTGCAACACTCACCACTGTTTGTCTTAACTACATATTTTGTACCTTTAAAACAATATAGAAGTAGTCAGCTGCACACAAGACCCCCAATTCCCCCAATGCTTTGAACACTTCTGTGAGTAGCAGTTATGTAAAGGCCACAGGCCTTTATAATTGCTTAGAGCATTCTATTGTGCCCAGTTTGCCTGGGACTCAGCCAAGAGACTCAAAATGAATATGTATCTCAGCTTAAATTATTAGGAGGAAGTTTAAAGTGCATCATAATGAACCACAATAAACTGGATAATATTTTAATTTTTGGGAATTGACCAAAAGGTACAGCCACCAAGGTATTCCCCAAGTAGGCACAAGTCTGCAATCCTAATGCATTTTTACAGGTTAACACCAAGGTGACTTCAAATATCTTTATACATTAAAGTGAAAGTTACAGTATTTCTTATACACAAAATTCAGTCGCATGACACAAATGACAAAAAAAACCCCCACATTTTATAAGGATATATTTTACAGGCTATTCACAGCTTTTGTGTTTTATATGTTATTACCTTTCTGAACATGGTTAAGACATCTTTAAAGCAAAAGCCAACACATTTACCTGTAGTTGGTAACCTGGTTAGTTTACCAAAGGGAAGATGGAATTACATATTTTTTTTTTTTAGCTCAACAAACTAAAGCAGTTCATGTCTGTTGTGGAATTAAGAAATCAAAGTATGGCTCCCATACATAGTTGATTTTGGTTTAGTGTAGCAAACTGCATATAAATATGGCATACTGCCCTGTGTTGCAATGTACATGTGAAACTAAGAGTCCAGACTGTTGCATTGGCAGAAAGACACCACAACAAAAAAAGATATTGAGAAAAAAACAAGGACATATGGGTGATACTGTATGCAAGATTGAGATTGGGTGGAAATATCACTTTCATTAAGTTCAGTACCCTTCATGTTGTGTTACTTCATCATTAGATATTGTCTGCCTTAGGTCCTCTGCACTCAAACAATTATCAATATATTTAAGACAGACATTTTGTGCATACTGCTACTAAAAAATGCCTTACATTGCTTTTTTTAGTAGCAGTATGCACAAAATGTCTGTCTTAAATATATTGATAATGGTTTGAGTGCAGAGGACTCTTGTATTTGTCTATATGTATTTTGTGGTCACAGCCTCATTGCACCCCCACCTAATATTTCTAAAAATTAGTGGTGAGCACAACTTTTCCTTGTTTGTCCTTGTCAGGGCCGCATTTATCTTGCTTAACCCCTGCCTATGTACTCAGCAAAAAAAATTAGGAAACAATTTGTGGTTCAGGGAGATCCCTGAAGAGGTAGGCCCGCAAGACCTCTAGCAGCACTTACAACAACAACTGCTGGCAGCCATTATGCTGGACTCCCACCAGCTTGAAAGAGAATTGGACCGTATTCATCGGGTCCCTAAACCCAGGGCGGCCCCTGAGACGGCACCACGAGATGTACTGGCACGGTTCGTCTTCTTTAAGACTAAGGAGAAATTATTATCACTTGCTCGCAAGAAAGAGGGATGGCCGCCCGAATACTTGAAGCTAGAGGTCTATGCCGACCTATCGCCTGCAACCTTACTAAAGCGGAAGGCCTTCGCAGAATTCACTTTTCTGCTCCGTCAACACAATATCCCGTACAGATGGGGTTACCCGGTGAAGTTGGTAGTGCAAAGAAATGGAGTGCCTACTACGCTCTAGACGGCTGACGATGCGCGGAAGGCGCTCATCAGATGGAACCTCTTACCACCGGAGCAAGACAAAGAGCCTACAGCACCTCGTAGGCCTTCCCCACAGCAACACAAAGTGAGAAAGGACTGGTCAAAAACTTGATGCTGCCCGCAATTCAACTACCTGGTAGCGATGACGCATTTTGTTGCCCCTTCGAGGAACCTTCAAGTTCATAACAGTAAGGTACCCTGGAACTCCCCTGTCCACATTGGGATAATATTTCTCCGGAGCCCCCACTGACTCCACACTAGTTGAATAGTCACACTGTGGTGCATTCCACACGTTACCACATGCGTTTTTCGCAGTTTAATGTTTTGTGTTTTGTTGATAACTATGTTCTATCATACTGTTTTTTATAATATGCCTCAGTGGTACCATGCAACTTCAGGGTCCTATGTTTTACTGGATAGGTGTATTGTCACGTGGCTAGCACAATATGTCGCAATTCTCACAGTCCTACATTATATTCTAGGGATACCTATGCGGGTAAAGCAACTAGATAAATTGTTATGATGACACGCTTTTACTCTCTGAATGCTAGAGGGTTAAATTCCCCTCATAAAAGAAATCAAGCCCTTAGAGATGCTTTCCGAGCCAAAGCTGATATACTTTTTTATCAGGAAACGCATTTCTGTGTCAAGAATCCGCCACGATTTTCAGACAGGCGTTACCCACATGGCTACCACTCATACTCACAAAACAAAACCAAGGGAGTATCCATCTTGATTTCCTCCCGCGTGTCATGGCAACTATTGAAGTCTGTTGTGGATCCCGCAGGAAGGTATGTCCTCCTCGTATGTCTGATTGACAATGTTAAATATACCCTGATTAACATGTATGTCCCAAATGACAATCAAAGCAGTTTCCTGACGCGAACTTTCACTAAACTGCTTCAAGATAGACAGGGGAAATGCATTGTAGCTGGGGATTTTAATCTCACCCTGAACCCACATATTGATGTACACAGGGCAGATGGTAGGGAGATTACAAACAAATCTCGGCTGGCCCAAGCCTCCAAATTTAGAACGCTTTTACACAACTTTGCATTAATAGACGTATGGAGGGCAAAATATCCCTCAGCGAAAGACTTCACCTACTATTCCCCGCGCTTCCATACACACACCAGAATAGACATGTTCCTCACCGATTTACAATCCACAACACAAATCGTCAACCCTTGGATTGGTCTTCGAACATGGTCAGACCATGCCCCAATTGGTATAGAGCTCCCCCTAGATAGTATAGCTGACAAACTCCCCTGGAGATTGAACAATACTTTGTTGCAGAATGAGGACACCAAGAGACATATTGAGCAGAGGATATTACAATTTTTCAGAGAAAACAATCCTAGTGACACTAATTGGCAAACCAATTGGTTAGCACATAAGGCTGTATTGCAAGGCGAACTAATTGCCAAAGCAAAACAACTTAGAAGGCAAAGGGAAAAGGAGCAGAAGGAGCTGGAATCTCACTTAGCAGACCTGGAAAGGGACCTGATACAACACTTCCACGTAAACACGGTTAAGCAGATAGAGACTGTACGTACCAAATTGAATACGATTTTAGCAGCCAAAACGGCGTATAGAGTACAATGTATGAGACAACTTTTTTACACTAAGGGAAATAAGGCCGATCGATTATTGGCAAATTTGCTACGACAAAAACAAGCTCAGAACCGCATACAATACTTACAGGACGCTCACACTAAAATAACTGACCGTAAACAAATAGCAAATAAATTTGCGCTTTACTACAAACAGTTGTACAATTTAAGCTCTGACCCGATTAACCCTAAACCACTTCCAGAACAAATTGACGCATATTTGAACAAGTTAGACCTCCCATCACCCTCCCCGCAACAATTAGAATCTCTTAGCAAACCCATTCAACTGGAGGAACTTCAACATGTCATTAAAGAGTTGAAATTTGGTAAATCCCCGGGCCCTGATGGCTTCACCAACCAATACTACAAACTATACCTTGACATATTGTCTCCGCATTTACTTAAACTTTTCCAAGACATCATGGATACAGGCCTAATTAATCCGGAACTTTTACATGCCCATGTAGTTACCATTCCTAAGCCAGGCAAATCCCACGACCACTGTCAAAACTATAGACCCATCACCTTACTTAATACTGACCTCAAAATTTATGCTAAGATATTAGCTCAACGTCTTAATTTAATATTGCCCTCTCTTATCAAAAATGATCAGGTCGGATTCGTACTAACAAGACAAGGGGCAGACAGTTCGAGACGGTTTCAAAATATAATACATTTGCTCAAGAACACTAAAATTCCGGCCCTTCTGCTTTCCCTGGACGCAGAAAAGGCGTTTGACAGGGTTAACTGGGACTATATGAAAGCTACTTTAACCAAATTTCAATTAGGGCCAACTTTCTTAAAAGCTGTCTCCCCACTATACTCGTATCCTACAGCTAAAGTCTGCACCAAAGGAGCCCTGTCAAGCGCCTTCGAGCTTACGAATGGAACGAGGCAAGGGTGCCCTTTGTCGCCTTTAATCTTCGCCCTCATGGTAGAACCTTTAGCCCATAGCATAAGGGATAATCAGGACATAAAAGGCATCCCCTCACCTGCAGGACCACAGAAAATTGGTCTATTTGCAGACGATATTCTCCTGGCCGTTACGAACCCCTTAACCTCCCTACCGAACATTCTCAAGGAACTTGACAGGTTTCAAGCAGTGTTGTGGTACAAAATCAACACAGCAAAAACGCAGGCTTTGCCCATTAACATACCCATACGGGTCCTAGAGGGAATTGCACATTACCATGCCTTTGAGTGGCGTGATTCCTATATCACTTATTTGGGAATCAAGCTACCCAAAGACCCGGCCATGATATTTAAATTGAATCACTATCCGTTGACAAAACTTGTTGAATTAGAATGCAACCGATGGCGAAAAGAAACAATCTCTTGGTATGGGCGTATTATGGCCATAAAAATGAACCTTTTACCACGAATTTTGTATGTATTTAGAATGTTGCAGGTTCCACTCTCTAATAAATATTTGGCGACCATTCAGAGAACCATTAATAGATTCATATGGCAGCAGAAACCCCCGAGAATGGCCTTTTCCACAACTCAATATTCTAGATCTTCGGGAGGGTTGGGGATACCCAATGTCAAAGCCTATTACATTGCCACTGTTTTGGAATCAGCTGTCCGTTTGCATGCAGACGAGGGTAGCAGAATGTGGGTGGATATGGAAACTCAGATGATGGGAGATAACTCTCTAGTTTCTCTTTTTTGGATGCCCAAATCTTCCAGACCATCAATAGATGACCTACTACCCACCACTAAACTATCCATCCAAGTATGGGACACTGTACAAACAAAGCTCAAGTTTGGTGCCTTTCCTTCCCCCTTATTACCTCTGAAAGCGCTGACATATTTCATCCCACAGATAAACCTCCACAGCTGGGCCACGGCTGGGATCTCCCAACTTGGACACCTCTACCATCTCACAAAACTACGTCAGTTTGAGGACTTGATGCAAACATATGATCTACCACCACATCAACTCTTTACTTATCGGCAAATTACGCACTTTCTGAGCACCACTGCTGTAGATTACAAAACACTACGCACTCAGTCATTGATGGAATGTCTCTGTGGTAAATTCTGGAACGGTAAAGCAATATTGTCGGACTGTTATAAAATGCAACTGTCACGCGAGGAAACTCAAAAACTCCCATATATGGTCAAATGGGAACAAGAGCTTCAATTGCAATTCTCCCCGGCTCAATGGTCCGCCTGTCTTAACAGCCCTAAAGGCGCGACCCACTGCACTAACCACCTGGAATCTCATATTAAAGTGGTTGGTAGATGGTACCTAACGCCCTCTAGAATTTCAAAGATCTCCCCAAATTATCCAAACACGTGTTGGAGACAATGTGGTCAGCCAGGTACAATGCTTCATATGTGGTGGCAGTGTGTAAAAGTTACAGCTTTCTGGACAGAGCTTTTTGATTTAATAAAGGAAATATTCCATAAGGAAATACCACAACTACCTCAAATAGCACTACTCCAAATCTACCCAGTACAAATTTCAAAAGCTGAGCGGCGCCTTCTGTTTCAGATCCTCAATGCAGCACAAACCCTTATAGCGAGTACCTGGAAGACACCGAATACCCCTTCTATGCAGCAGTTGATCAAACGGATCGAGTCTAGGAAATGCATGGAATGCTTAACTGAAACCGATCCGGAAAAGAATCTTCAAATTCTACACACGTGGGCACCATGGACTTCCTACCAGCTTTCCATATCCACCCAATCTGCCTAACCCGCTCTTTTAATATCGGTCAAACTAGAAAGGAACTATTACAGTATGTTGCTGCATAAGACTTGGTAGTATGTACTTGCTCTTTATATCCTGCAATTGTCCTTGTATACCACTGTTTGCTTTTTCTATTTGTTTTTTATTCATGCTAATAAAAACAGTATTGAATTAAAAAAAAAAAAAAATTAGGAAATTGGGTCTACTAACAACTACACTGAAGATAGCACATTTTTTGCATATCATGGGTGGGTAGAACCTAGGTATTTTGAGGGATTATTAATAGTATCAAAACATGCTTGTCCCCTACAAAGTATAGGGCAGAATCCCTTAAGGAGACTCACGATGTATACAAAAAGGCAAACTGCAATTCAGAAAAAGTTTCTTCAATGGGTCTTCAAGAAGAATAACAAAATTACTAGCTGACAATGTCTATGTTTCCCCCCAAGGACAAATCAAACCATAGACAATCTATTGTCCACAGACAGATGTCGTTCTGGGTTTCCTAGAAATGTTTGCAGCATTAATAGAAATGGGTAACAACAAAGAATAATGCAGGACAAGCCAGAACTCATTAAAAATTATCCTCCCAGTTACAAGCTCAATAAAATGTTCTTTGCCCTTCAGAAAGTCACCAGCAGCTGCCTCAGTTTGGTATTATGTATGATGTTGAGCTTAGACGTCATCCATTACCATAGAAAATGCTCTGTCTTGCTGTTCACAGCTTCTGAACAACCTCGCACATCACCATTCTAACACCATAAACTTGATATATGAAATTAATGGAAATAGAAAGTCCCCACTACATCTAATTTACAATCACAAAAGTGAAATAGTTGCGAGGGGAAGGAAAAAAAAAAAAAAAACGCCTTACCTCAATTACTCGGCAGTCAAAATCTTCATAGGTTTCTGATGAGAAAAGGAAAAACATATTTTGCATATTTATAAAGCAGTGCCAAACATGCCATAGTGAGTGTATTCATTAAAATGAAGATTGCATAAAAAGACGGAGATTGCTTGAAGATATCTTCTCCTAGGTATATAATTTCTTCATATTTTGATGTTATTTTCTGCTGCAAACTGCTTCATTGACTTGGCAGAGGAGGAAAGCAAAGGGCAAACTATTAAGAAATAACATTACAATCGTCTGAGTGGTTATATACTGTGCAGCTGATATTAAAATGTGATGCATCCTAAAGTCTTTTTAAATTAAATGCCTTAATGTTTTTATTTGTAAAGCACTGTGCTCTATCTCCATTGGAGTAACCTTATGCATAAACAGCAAATTTACTGTTACTGCAGGTTTTAAAGCAAGTAATACATTGGCTATTCTGTACATTTATTAATGCAAATATGCAGAGGTGATGTGTTCCTTGCACACAACTGTAGACAAACTATAGCCTCAATCTGTGTGACAGACAAATAGGCAGAACTAAAAGGCAAATTAAAACTAGAACAAACAAAAAAAAAATAAAGGCAACCAAGTATATCTAGTTCACAAATATCCCCATTAAAGGACAAGAAAAGTCATATCCACTAGGACGTTGACAATAATTAAAATAGCCTGCCTTTTTCCCTAGCCCAGAGTACTTTCTATAGAAGTGTCACTAACTTGGTTCAATTTCCCAATGATCCCTAGTACACCATTAATGGATTATATCAAGGTACAGGTAACCTGTTATCCAGAAAGCTCTGAATTACGGAAAGGTCGTCTCTCATATTCTCAATTTTATCCAAATTTTTTTAAATAGATTTCCTTTTTCTGTAAAATAATAAAACAGTGCCTTATACTTGATGCAAACTACGCTATAATTAATCCTTATTGGAAACAAAACCAACCTATCAGATTTATTTAATGTTTATATGATTTTCTAGTAGACTTAAGGTATGAAGATCCAAATTACGTACCCATTATCTGAAAAACACCAGATTCCAAGCATTCTGGATAACAGGTCCCATACCTGTACCATAATAAACTGATTTGTGTCTGTATTATTATTGAGGAACTATGTATTTAAAGTTTTTAGTAACCAGCATTTTGGTGTTGTCTGCTTTCTAAAACTGAGCTTTGCAATTGGATAATAAAGAACTTATAGCAGCAAACTTCCACATCCACAAAGTCGCCAGCACTAAAGGCATAATCGTTATAATGGATTTAAAGTTATTTGCAGGGCAACTGTCAGCAGCATTTATTTTCCCATTATATTCTCTTGTTCTGACTCTTGAAACAATGAAGCAAAAACCAGTCCTCTTCTAGGCCTTTACATCGGTTGTAACATTATTCAGGAGTCAGGGCCAGTAGTGCAGATTATATGATAGAATATAAATCAGCACACTGGTACTGCTTTCAACAGCATTTACAATGTAAATCAACAACTTTAAAACCACTGAATTTTTTTTAAAGAATGTATTATATTTTCTCTCATTATGCAAAGAGTTTTTAGCTACAAATCTTAAAGCTAGCCATACTCCAATATCTATACTTTTTTGATGGGGTCTCCATAAAAGAGATTTGTCCAATGTGGTCAGCCAGGCTTGTTTTGTCCCCGGGCCAAGGATCACATTGTAAAGAATTCCTATGGTTGGGAAAGGACTGAATCAATGTCAAAGGAGAACTAAGCCCTAAAAATAAATATAGCGAACTATGCCATATTTTATATACTGAACTTATTGCACTAGCCTAAAGTTTCGGCTTATCAATAGCAGCAATGATCCAGGACTTCAAACATGTCACAGGGGGTCACCATCTTGGAAAGTTTCACTCACATGCTCAGTGGGCTCTGAGCAGCTGTTGAGAAGTTAATCTTAGGGGTTGTCACAAATTATCAAGGAGAAAATAAGTTTGGCCTGTAATATACAGTGGTGTGCAAAACTATTTGCCCCCTTCCTGATTTCTTATTCTTTTGCATGTTTGTCACACAAAATGTTTCTGATCATCAAACACATTTAACTATTAGTCAAAGATAACACAAATAAACACAAAATGCAGTTTTTAAATGAGGGTTTTAATTATGTAGGGAGAAAAGAAATCCAAATCTACATTTTCATGTGTGAAAAAGTAATTGCCCCCTGAACCTAATAACTGGTTGGGCCACCCTTAGCAGCAATAATCAAGCGTTTGCAATAACTTGCAACGAGTCTTTTACAGCGCTCTGGAGGAATTTTGGCCTACTCATCTTTGCAGAATTGTTGTAATTCAGCTTTATTTGAGGGTTTTCTAGCATGAACCACCTTTTTAAGGTCATGCCACAACATCTCAATAGGATTCAGGTCAGGACTTTGACTAGGCCACTCCAAAGTCTTCATTTTGTTTTTCTTCAGCCATTCAGAGGTGGATTTGCTGGTGTGTTTTGGGTCATTGTCCTGCTGCAGCACCCAAGATCGCTTCAGCTTGAGTTGACGAACAGATGCCCGGACATTCTCCTTCAGGATTTTTTGGTAGACAGTAGAATTCATGGTTCCATCTATCACAGCAAGTCTTCCAGGTCCTGAAGCAGCAAAACAACCCCAGACCATCACACTACCACCACCATATTTTACTGTTGGTATGATGTTAAAGGGACGCGCACCTTCCAAAAAGTTCAACTTTTGTCTCGTCGGTCCACAAGGTATTTTCCCAAAAGTCTTGGCAATCATTGAGATGTTTTTTAGCAAAATTGAGATGAGCCTTAATGTTCTTTTTGCTTAAAAGTGGTTTGCGCCTTGGAAATCTGCCATGCAGGCCGTTTTTGCCCAGTCTCTTTCTTATGGTGGAGTCGTGAACACTGACCTTAATTGAGGCAAGTGAGGCCGGCAGTTCTTTAGATGTTGTCCTGGGGTCTTTTGTGGCCTCTCGGATGAGTTGTCTCTGCGCTCTTGGGGTAATTTTGGTCGGCCGGCCACTCCTGGGAAGGTTCACCACTGTTCCATGTTTTTGCCATTTGTGGATAATGGCTCTCACTGTGGTTCGCTGGAGTCCCAAAGCTTTAGAAATGGCTTTATAACCTTTTGAATAACCAATTGAACTCAGGTGTGATAAACCACAGTTAAGTTATTTTTTAACAAGGGGGGGCAATCACTTTTTCACACAGGCCCATGTAGATTTGGAGTTTTTTTTCTCCCTTAATAATATGTAAACCTTCATTTAAAAACTGCAATTTGTGTTCAATTATGTTATCTTTGACTAATAGTTAACGGTTTCTGATGAGCAGAAACATTTAAGTGTGACAAACATGCAAAAGAATAAGAAATCAGGAAGGGGGCAAATAGTTTTGCACACCACTGTAAGCTGATGCTACAGGGCTGATTATTAAATTCTGATGCTAGTTGCACAGATTTCTGTGCTGCCATGTAGAAATTATCTTTATTAATTACTTATCAGCCTTATACTGTGACATTTTTATGTGTACTGTATATTGTGAGTGGGTCCCTAAGCTCAGTAAGTGACAGCAGCACAGAGCATGTGCAGTGAATCAGCAGAAAAGAAGATGGGGAGCTACTGGGACATCTTTGCAGACACAGATCTTTCCTGCTAAATGGCTGTGGTTGCCTTGGGCTGGTACAGAAGCCCAAAACATAGTGTACAACATTTCTGGCTACTTCTTTAGTTAGGCTTTAGTTGTCCTTTAAGGCATGGTCTTTGCCTGAACAGATTCCCAAAAATATTGCTTAAGCAGGAGATCAACAGGTTGATAAGCTATGGGGCAGAATAATATATATATATATATATATAGATATAGATATATAGATATATAGATATGCTATGGGGCAGAATATTATATATATATATATAGATATAGATATATAGATATAGATATAGAGATATATATATATATATATATATATATATATATATATATATATAGATAGATAGATAGATAGATAGATAGATAGGATATATAGATATATATATATATATATATATATATATATATATATATATATATATATATATATATATATATATATATATATTATATTACAGATTATACCAGCCTGTGTTTGGTCAACTTTAAAATACTGCATATATGTATTTCCATGTTATCCAAATGATTTGTCATAAACAGGGAATACGCATTAGCAGACGCAGCCATGTGTTACTGTGAAGCATGCACTAAAGGCAAGGTTAACTCTGCAGAATGCATTGTTTTGGTCTAGGCAAAAAAATAAATATTTTAGGAAAGCTGAGATTGCTTTGTCTGACCTTTCCATCGAAAGACACTGCTAAAACAACTCAGTGGTATGGCATCCAAGGGAAAAGATTCTGACTGATTATTTTCTTATCATTTTAGACAAGTGAAAGGAATGTACATCAGCAAGCAAAGCAGGTGACTGGCTAAAGGTCTTTTTTTATACCCTATGAGTTATCTTAAACATGAAATGATTTTAAAGAGGTGGTTCCCCTTTAAGATAACTTTTAGTATGTTATGGAATCTAAGCAACTTTTCAATTGGTTGTCACTTTCTTTTTTATAGTTTTTGAATTATTTGCCTTCTTCTTCTGACTCTTTCCAGCTTTCGAATGGGGGGTCACTAACCCCATCTAAAAACAAATGCTCTGTAATGCTACAGATGTATTGTTATTGCTTCTTTTTATAACTGAACTTTCTGTTTCGGGTCCTCTCCTAGTCATATTTTAGTCTCTTGTTTAAAAATAATGTGTGGTTGCTAGGGTAATTTGGAAAATAGCAACCACATTGCAGAAATCGAGAGCTGCTGAATAAAAAGTCAAAATAACTCAAAAAACACAAATAATATAAAATGAAAATCAATTACAAATTGTCTCTGAATATGACTCTCGACATTATACTTAAAGTTAACTCAAAGGTGAACAACCCTCACAGTTCATTAGAAAATACAAAACAAAACATTATACTCACAAGGCACATCTTAATATACAAAGGTTAAGAACACACAGAGCAGTATAGCATGGCAATTGATGCTCAGGTGTAATTATAAAAAGCAAGAGAACATTGCTGTGCACTGCAGAAAGGAAATATACAGCAAACCTGGCTCAAAACTAATAAAGTGCTTGTCTACACTGGCAATTACAATGCCTGACAAGCCACACTAATGTAACTGCAGCTCCAGAAAGGATTGTGATTTGAAGTTTAGACATGATGGGGTCAGGCCTGAGACGAAGGACCTGACTGCTACCTTCCCAGGAGAAGCCCTTAGTGACTGGCTGCTGAAATGAGAATTGCAATGGCTTGATGAAACCCTGCCCTTGACTCTCCATGACTTTCAGGGCAAATGAAACCGAGTAAACAGTAATATATGTAAAACTCTTAACTCTCTTAATAATAATTTACAATATATTGTGGACTATAACTATTAAAGGTTATATATATATTTAAGTTTTTCTTTTTTTTATCTTGGGGGTCCAGTTTGCAAAAATTCTGAAGGGTGGCCCTTTCAAGGTTACTCCAGCTGAATAAAGAATCACATCCATCTTGTCAGCTGCCAGTATATGAATCTTGGCCTTTAACCAACTCCATAAACATATTGCACAGATTACATATCATATTCATAAAGTGCATGATCCACTCAATGTACCCATTTAATTTGCCTATACAGAAAATGTGTGTTGCTTCGTTTACATCCCTTGCAAATTTCTAAATTCCTCTGATGTATTATTCCCATAAATAAGATTATGTGGGAATTTGGTCTTGTATGACAGTTTTGTGAATTTAACCAAATTTTATGGCAGTATCAAAAGAGCTTCAAGGCTTTACCAACGTTTTAATCAACTAAGTATATTTTCATTTATAAGTATGCTTTTCTATATACTTCATAAAAGAATGTCTTTTTTTAATCTTTAAAATTGCTTTAAATAGAGCCAAAAATACTTCAACTTTCTTCCGTCTTGTGACATTTCTAATACAGTACAAGCGACTCTTTTCAGCTAGTCTCTGGTCTAGAATAAAGCCCCTTTTCCCTTTCAGAGCTCTCCTTCTTTATTTGATTGTGAAGGTGGCTGCTACACATGGCCGATTTCCATTGGACCAGAGGCAGCAAGCATGCTCAATAGACAGCTTATCTGTCCATCATCTTGACAGTCAAAGAGAAAGATGGCTCAGAAAAAAATGGTGCAGAGCTTCAAAGTAGACCGGGAACTAGGTGAAATGTGCTGCAGTTCAGCTTATTGTGATTTAGAAATGACAGAAGACTGAATGCAGAGAGAAAGAATATGTTATTCTCTGGGCTGTTTAGAATCTTTTTAGGGGATTTTTAAATTAAAAGGCTTACCCGTATATACTCGAGTATAAGCCATCCCGAGTATGAGCCGAGGAACCTAATTTTACCTCCAAAAACTGGGAAAGCGTATTGACTCAAGTATAAGCCTAGGGTGAGAAATGCAGCAGCTTCTGGTAAGTTTCAATCAAAAAATTGAGGGTTTCTGCTCCCATTGGAGGTGCCAGCATCTAGTTTTTGGATGCCGGCAACCATTCTTGGGCGCCGGCGAATATTCTTGGAGACTATTCTTGGACGCCGGCGACTATTCTTGGACGCCGGCGACTATTCTTGGACGCCGGCGACTATTCTTAGGCGCCGGCGACCATTCTTGCACTTGACCTGAGTATAAGCCGAGGTAGAGTTTTTCAGCATATTTTGGGGGCTGAAAAACTCGGCTTATACTCGAGTATACACGGTACTTAATCTCTATGGAATATTATCCTCAATAACTTGCACTTTAACTCAATCCCATATTTGTTTGATTTTTTTTGTTGCTTTAGTTTTTACTAAAATTTTCTTAAAAAGACAATTTCAGTAGCAATGCTAAAAAAGCTTTCATCAACAGTCATGCACAGCGTATGTAACAAGTTATCAGACTCCTTTTTGTTAGGCCATTGCAGACAGGACTTTTTGATTGGAGACACTTGTTATGTGCATACTACATGGTTCAGATACTTTTTAAGGAAGGCAATATTCTTTAGACCATGGGTTTCCAAAAACTGTGGGTGTGAGCATGGCAATGCCAACAAAAGAGGGGCACCCAAAGGACCAAACGGGTGCTGAGCGACATGCTGATGGTAAACTGAATGATGAATGAACTATATATATGTTGCTCAAAGGGCTTCCTACCCACCAGCACTAAGCTGCTTGGGAATTGATGTTTGAGCTAGACTCCAAACCTCACCTGTGGCATATCCACTAGCCATGTGGCTTGTTGCTGCTGGACAGTAAACATTGAGTGAAAATTCAATGGGGACTTGCTGTGAGTCAAAAGTAATGGTCAATTATAGTGATGGGCAAATCTGTGGAGTTTTGGTTCGCCAAAGAACTTGCAAATTTACAGTGAAATCTGCAATACAGCGAAAAATTTGCAAAACATGTTGAAGTCAATGGTTGTTGAAATTATTTTGACGCGAGAGTCAATTTTTATGCACGTCAATTTCTTTTTTGATGCAGCAGATTTTTGGCCAGTGAATTGTCACCGCAGTTTCGCAAATTATTTCATTTGCAGCGAAATTCGCCTTAAATTAGTGCCTGGCAAATTTATTTCACTAGTCAAAAAGCATTCAGTTGCACAGTGATTCAGAGCTCAATCAGAGAACAGAAGAAAGTCATATAAATGGGAACAAAAAATTAATTCTGCAAACATGGATGGAACGTGGGAAGCAAAGTAAAGGAGAAAATACCAGGGGCAGAGTAAGAAACAGAAAAAAATATGGCCAGTCCCAAAACTATACCCTCCTTAAAGCCACAGCCCTGCCTTCTTGCCACGACACCAGTATTTTAGGGAAAAATAACCTCTGCTTTAGACAGTTAAATATAAAATGATATACAGAATATTCAACTGGAAATCTGCATTTATACATGATTGATGTCCTCCATGTTGCTTGCCTCACCTCTCATAGGTGTAACATATTTTAAAAATATTTTTATAAAACAACCTGCATCTAATGTTTCAGCTTGCACTCACTTTACACACTATGTAAAGGTTGCATTAAAAAAGGTGTTGAAAGAGCATCTTACTTACCTCCATTAGGCCCTGGGTCTGGGGCTCCAATGCTAACACCACCCCAACTGTTCCCAGTCCAGCCTCTCTCGCGTTTAATTCTCGTTCTTCTCTTTTTGTCCCATTCATCTCGTTGCTTTATCATTTCAGCTTGCATTTCCTCCTGCTGTACTTGGTCCCTCTTTGCAATGGTCTGTACTGAGCCACTCTTTACAATAGGTGCATTTAACCCAGGCCAGAGATATCCAGATCTCCCTATAAATATATAACAAATAATAAACTGTAAAGCTGCTGGCATAGCAATCTCTTTACCTCCTGACATTCTGCAACAAAAGACTTAAAAATAATACAGCACTGCTTAAATATTAAAAAAGCCTTATCTTAACACTGTAAAGTACCTTCTCCAAGCATCTGTCCGCGGTTGAGATCTTTCTTAAGCTTTTTCTTTGTTCTTTTGCCTCTTCCTTTTCGTGCACCTGTCCCACTTTCTGCCAAGACTCCTCTCCATAGTTCATTGGCAGTCACTGCAACAAGAGAAAGTGAGACTTTAAATTCAAGGAGCGCTGAGCACAGCAAAGAACAAAATGCAAAGGTATATTTCAGTTCATAGAATAAAAATGAATCCTCCACAGGATATAAAGATAAAGCATGCCTGCCCACCTTTCCTGTAGTTGAAGATCTGTGCATTCAAAAAAAAGCAGATTCAACTTATTAACCAGGGACTCTTCTACCCCCCCCCATCCAATAAATATGCCTAGCCAGCAACTGCTTTCATTTCAAAATGGTATTACGTATGGGAATTTACACAGACATACAAAAGTCCATAAAAATATTTAGGGAAAAAAAACCTCTGCACTGAATTTAACAGTAATTTCTTTCAACATTCATGTCATCATTATTCAAACTCTTAAATCATTTCCTCTGTCTCTATGGCTTCTGTTCTGCCTTCTAAAACCTTTGTTCATTGCAATGAGGGCATTTTATCCTCCAGCCACAGTCAGCTATTGAAGTTTATGATGTAAAATAAGAGAATTTATGACAATATGGTTGAATGTGTTTAAGAGTGTACAAAAAGACATGTACTGTAATACATCCATGGCAATTATATTAATGTTAGAGACACATTTATCAAGGGTCGAATTTCGAATTCATGTGAGTTTTTTTAAACTCCCATGAATTCAAAAATCAAATTGATATTTATTAGTAAAATACAATTTTTTTAAAAATCGGACAAATTGAAACGACCCCAAACCTCGAATCGAATTTGATTTGAATTATAAAAACTCACGAATGTCAGGAAGGCTGCAAACATCACCAAACTGATCCCTGGACCTCTCCTGTTGATAGTAATTCGGCGGGTTTTAGGTGGCAAATAGTCAAATTCGAGTTCTTAAAGGGCCAGAGTATGATAAATCTCGAAATTCAAATTAAAACTCAAATCAAGTTTGGATAATTTACAATTTGAATGAGATTTTTGACCAAATTTTTTTTGAAAATTCAAATTTTCACTTCAACCCTTAAAGGAGAATTCAAGCCCTTATTCAGGCTCTTCGGCGATTCTCGTGACTTTCAGCGCATGCGCAGTTGTTTGGGCTTGGCAGACTGCTACAACTGCACATGCGCCAATACAGCACTTACTTCCCGAAGATTACCGAAGAGAAGAAGATGGCTGCCGTGAACTCAGATGCCAAGGTAGCAGCAAGGTAGCAGCAAGGCTGGGGGGAGGGAAGGAGGGATGTCTATGTAGAGTAGGGTTTTTTTTTTTTTTTTAATAAGAGGTTCAATTCTCCTTTAATAAATCTGCCCCTTGTGCTGTAGTTAAGTTTATGCAACTCCTCGATCACAAAGCCACACTTATTTCTTGAGAAGCTGGATTCTAAAAACAAATCTACAATTTCCTGAAAACAAAATCTCTAAAATCAACATCCATTTACAATAAAGCCAACCCAGTCTACATTATCTCATCCCCCATGGTACTAAAGGTGACTTCTTTCATGACCCCATTCTCCTGTTTTATGTACAAGAAGAATATTCCCCATCATTACAATGAAGGCATTACCCCACTCTACGTGGAAGGAGAACTAAATCCCCTGAAGAACAACAGCCCCCCTCAACTGCCCTCCATTGGCCACCTCACCTCGTCCTTCGTGCATAGTGTATAACATACAGTAGAAGGGAGCCCCTACTTTGAAACCTGAGCTCAAAACACAGAGCAGCGGAGTTCCACGGTGCCATCTTCTTAACATTCGCATCCTGTTTTGGTCTGTTCGTCACCCCATTCTTTGCCAGTCAGAATTTCATCTGACTGGCAAAGAAATGAAAACTCCTTGAAGGTTAAAGCAGACAAAGACATACTTTAATGATGTTCACAGAATCTGCAACCTGGCAATGACAGAAGGCATCAGCAGGAGCATCCAAGGCCAATTCAGACCAATCGGCGGTAGAATCTATTCATTTCTAGGGGAACTTGTATTTTAGAACATTTCCATTATGATTTTTATCGGACAAAAGATTTTATATGAGCCGCATAATGTCACTTTGGAGCTCAGGTTTTACAGGAATTAATGCATCTTTCTACTATCTGTTCTGCCATGAAATGGAAATATAGAATATATAATCAGATGTTTATCCAGTGGCTACAGGTGACTGCTGGAGTGTGTTTGTCAGGAGCTTTTTAACTTGTTGTAGTTTCACTAGGAGCAGTGGATAGATAGATAGATAGATAGATAGATAGATAGATAGATAGATAGATAGATAGATAGATAGATAGATAGATAGATAGATAGATAGATAGATAGATAGATAGATATTAGGGATTCACCGAATCCAGGATCGGTTCGGGATTCGGCCTTTTTCAGCAGGATTCGGCCAAATCCTTCTGCCCAACCGAACCCTAATGTGCATATGCAAATTAGGGCAGGTAGGTAAATTGTGTGACTTTTTATCACAAAACAAAGAAAAAAAATGTTTTCCCCTTCCCACCCCTAATTTGCATATGCAAATTAGGATTTGGTTCGGTATTCGGCCAAATCTTTCGCAAAGGATTCGGGGGTTCGGCCGAATCCAAAATAGTGCCCCCACCTGTAGCAAAATACTCTGCTCTCATTGGGATGCTGTGCAGAATCTGTAATGCCAATGGTTTCTTCATCATAACTAGGTCTGTGTAGTGTTGATCTATTTATTAGGTTGGGTGGAAGGATTGGCAGCTACTAGGTTGACAGTACATGTATAGAACATGTGTAGCATACCTCCCAACATTCAGAAAACGGAAAGATGGACAAAAATTTGGGACGCGCGTGAACATGAACATTTTGAACAAGCCCATTTTATAACCACACCCCATAATTACCATATCCCTTTTACAAAATTTTGCAGGTTATAAAAGTTTGAACACATTTCTGGGAGTTTTAATGCACTGTTGCATGTGTTATAACAATTTTGCTAATGAAGGTTAATTGCCCTTTAAGCTGATCAGTTCTCCCAAAATATCTGCTTATCTTAAATAGTTACAATTGTTTCTTTGCTTATCTTAAATTGTTACACAAGTATCCAAGTGCAGCTGCCGGCTGTTCTGGGCTCAATGCCAAAAAGCCTCTTTTTTTTTAATTAAGTTTCACAAACTTTGTATCTTTTTCACGAGTCAGTGCAGGAGATCAAAGAGAAAGGGACATTTCAGTAAGAAACCCGGGACTGTAGGCTGAGTTGTCACAATCGGGACTGTGTTGCAGAAACCAGGGCAGTTGTGAGGGAGGTATGTATATGTATAAAGGTGTGTATAGTAGTGATGTTTGGGCTGGGCTGGTCCGACCCCCGTAGGTCGTGCATGTTCGGGCCAACCTCAGCACTTCCTTTTCTCTTCTGCCTACTCTCCCCGGCTGCAACTTACACTGTCTGCTTTCTGCTTCCATCTTCTGTCTTTATAGGTGCGTGCTCATCAGGTACCGCCCCTTTTCCAGCAGGGCGGGCCTATAGAGGGGTGAAAGCAGGCTCAGGTCAAGAAAAACCCAAGCCACACATCACTCAGCACTTTACTTTGAACAAAGGGACTGTATGCCCTGTGGCAGACTATGCTGGGTACAGGTATACATAGGTTATGCCCAGTTATCCAGCCAGGGTGGAGAGTACTTTACTCATAAGGAAATAAAGATTTGTAACCTGTTTTGTAAAGCTTTTCTGCTCTGCAGTCGTACTTCTTGTAGCAAAAAGGAAGAGTGGGGATGGAGGGGGGCTTTAATCAGACCAATCTACTCCCCCTCTTTAAAGGAAAACTATACCTACAAAATGAACACTTAAACAACAGATAGATTACATCATATTAAGTGGAATATTAAAGAATCTTACCAAACTGGAATATATATTTAAACAAATATTGCCCTTTTACATCGCTTGCCTTGAGCCACCATTTTGTGATGGTCTCTGTGCTGCCTCATAGATCACCTGACCAGAAATACTGCAGCTATAACTGTTACAGGAAGATGTGTTGAAGCAAAAGACACAACTCCGTCTGTTAATTGGCTCATGTGACCTTACAAGTATGGTTTGTTGGTATGTGAATTTGGTTCACAGTGAATCTTACGATCCCAGGGGGCGGCCCTTATTTTTTAAAATGGCAATTTTCTATTTATGATTACCCAGTGGCACATACTACTAGAAAAGTATATTATTATGAAAATGGTTTATTTACATGAATCAGGGTTTTACATATGAGCTGTTTTATGCAATATCTTTTTATAGAGACCTACATTGTTTGGGGAGTATAGTTTCCCTTTAATACTTTTACTGACAAACCGAGACACAAGGGTTGGGTGATGGCTCACAACAATATAGAGCTAATAATATGTATGTTTAAAAGACAGCCCCCTTCAACATTATTGTTCAAATACTATGTTGAGACTTCAAGAGAGGTTCATTTATATTTGTTTGCTTTCTCTCCTGAAACAGAATCAGTTTCTTCAGCTGTGTTTTTAGGGATCATCAACCACTCATAGTAAATCCTCATTACAGAGGACTTCATACATGGAAATGTTAAACATATCAGATATAACCACTTAGATGTCTTTCTCCTTCACCTGAGAAATGGGAAGGTAAAAACATAAAAAAAAAAAAAGAAAATTAAAAAGCAATCTATGAAATTATTTCTAAAATAAACAACCAAAAAGCTATGATTTGAGCTTGAAAAACTAATTTAGTCTAATATCTCCAGATGCTAAATCCTTCGGTAACAGATTGTAACAGCAGGGTTTCCAAGAGACTAATGCTGTTTACACAGAAAAATGTGTTTGTGAGACAGCTATTAACAGTTTTATGTTTTCAATGTAATTTTACAGTACAGAAAAACTGACCTCGGCAGCTTAACAGCTTCGTCCACCTTATTATAAAAATTGGATGTAATTAAGATGAAACGAAAAATGGTCATTTTACAGGTAATCACTGTTGGGATTTGTGCATCCCCATACTATGAGATTTGAGCAAATGAACAGGTGCATTTTTTTTCTTTCTAACTAAGTACCACACTGACCTGACTTATTTCAAGAACAGTTAATAGGGTGACAGGCAAAATTAATTGCAGCCAATCAGCAGTTAGCTCTGACTGTGTTACAGAAATAAAAACACAAAAACAAATGTCTAATTGATTGCTACTGGTTAATGAACAAAGCCAAATGTTGCCTTAACACCCCACCATGACTACTTAAAGGGGAACTAAACCCCAGTACCAAAAAATCCATCCTTAAAGTAGAATTCAAGCCTTTAATAAAAAAAAAACCCCTGTACTGTGAAAAGTCCCTGAAGCCAATATCAGAACCCTAAATATATATAATGATGGCATGCATGACTCTGGAAAGGGACAAAGCAGAAGAGTTGCTCAAGCTGCCACCCCTAGAAACAATCACTATGTGCCCAAATGGTTAATGTAGTTTTCTTTTTATATGTAAAATTGGAATTGTATATGGATGTTATTCCAGGTATATTGCACAATAACCGGACGAAGCTGATGTAACTACAAATGCCAATGTGTAATGAACAATTGAACTCATTTTTCTTTACTCTGTTTTTGTTTTTTTATTTTGGAAAATAGAATTTCAAAAAACATAAAAAAACAAAAACAAACCCATAACCCCCACCCCACCTAGACCTTACCCCTCGGCGCAGATTCAGGCATTGGAGTTCCAGACAGCCATCTTCCAGTTCTTCGTGTCTTCTTCCGGTGCTTCTGCAATTTTCATCAGTTTCGGTGCATGAGCAGTTGTTGCAAGCCGGCAAATTGCTCCCACTGTGCATGTGCTGCCATGCCGATCTCCCAGTCAGCTTACCAAAGACCTGGAAGATGGCTGCGTGGAAATGCCTGAAACATTTCCTCAGGGGGGCAGTTAGGCTGGGAATAAAATCTGACCCTAAAATACTGAGCAGAGCAACGGTGCTCCAGGGCAACATCTTCCACCACTTTGTATTCTTTCAGGCGCTTATTTGAGCAGGCACAGCCAATTCCTGAATTGGCCCAACTAGAAATAATATAAAGCGGTTGAAGATGGTGCACTGGAGCTCTGCTGCGCTGCTCTGCATTTTAGGGGCAGATTTTTTTTTTTAAGTGTTTTTGTTTTTTTACTAATGCACATAGGGAGAGGTGGGGGGTTAAGCCAGAAAGTTAAGGGGGGGGGCTTTTTTGGTACAGGGGGGGGGGGTTAGTTCTTCTTTAACATGATCTAATTCCAAACACATACATTAGTTCTGTGCAGGCCGACCTGAAACCGGAGAGTCGAGTGGGTTTGGGCAACTTCCGCACCAGTTTGCTGGGTTGCAGGCAGTTCGGGTTGAGCTCTTCCTTCTGCTTTCCCGGCCCTTGACCTCTGCCCCTTAAAAAATCATGTGACTTTTGTGGGAGTCAAAAAATTTTTAACCACACGCTGCGTGCACAGTTCTCTTCTTTCCATAATTTACATATGCAAAATAGGGTTCAGATTCCGTCAAATCAAAGGATTCAGGATTTGACCAAATCCTAAAAAAGTGGATTCAGTACATCCCAAATATATACATTCCACCCATGTATACATCCTAAAGCTCATCCTTCTTCCTGTTAAAGGGGTGGTTTACCTTTAAGGGAACTTTTAGTATGTTATAGAATGGCCAATTCTAATCAACTTTTCAATTGGGCTGCATTACTTATTTCTTATAGCGTTTTTTTAATTATTTGCCTCTATTTGCTTCTGACTCTTTTCAGCTTTCAAATGGAGGTCACTGAGCCCATCTAAAAAACAAATGTTCCGGAAGGCTTCACATTTATCGTTATTGCTACTTTTTATTACTCATCTATCAATTCAGAATATCATTCTCTACATCATACTAAAAGTTAAAGATGAACAACCCCTTTAAAGCTGTTGTCCTACCATTCAGACAAACTTTATTAGTAATGTAAGGGCTAGTTCATAGTCAAACAATTATTTAAAGGTCACATTTGGTACATTTAAACTTATATAAACGTATTATATCACTGCTGTCTGTGAGACCCCTGGAGAATTGGGTATTCCAGAGATTACATTAATGCTTATCGTGGTCATTAGTCACTCATTTGGTTTTGGGGAAAACGTGCCAAACACTGAATGTTTTGCATATTATTGGTGCTATTTTATACAGTTTTTTCAAGGGACCAGAAAAGAATTGTGTAAAATCAGGGAAAATGCATTAAGCATTATATATTAGTGGAGCCACAAACAAATGTAAGATGACAAATTCAAGGCATGTAAAATGTATGTTTACTGTACTTATCTTTGTGAATAAATTATATTTTTCACACTAGAGTGCACTCTCTGCTTTTTTCCCCACATAAAACATAACAGCTGCTGGCCATATGTTATTTACTTCCTTATCATTCATGGAGAACAAATATTTTTTTTTTAAAATGCAAGATTACCCTGATAAAAGAATGTTAATTTTGGCAATAAGCAGGGTATTGAAAGGCGAACTGTTGTTTTCCTAGTCAATGCAACTAAAACAAAAAGGTCAAGTTTGTCAGTTTTTTTCTACCTCAAATAAACACAACTCAAATGTTTGCTTATTTTTGAAAAACCTGAATGTAAAAAAAACTCGATTGCATGCATTCGGGGGGGGGCAACTCAAATAACTTGAATTTATTGAGTTATAGAAAACTCAAATTATTTGTTGTTTTACCTATTCTACACCTGGATAAAGTGCAGACTCTAATCTGGCCAAATGTAACTTTTTACTAAATGTAACACACACGTATCAGGTCTGGTAGCGCAGGGGTCCCCAAACAACGGGCCATGCCAAAGCATAAAGCACTGAGTGGGCTTGCCAATTTAACCAAAATCACTACCTATTTCCCCAGGCCAATATGCTTCTTATTCTTCTTAAAGGAGAAGGAAAGCTCCAAGACAGTTCATTGACAATAGATTAGCCACAATAGTGCAAGCTATAACATTATATTTATTCTGCAGAATGCTTTACCATACCTGAGTAAACAGCTCTAGACACTGTCTCTGTTTGTTCAGGATAGAAGCTGCCATATAAGCTTGGTGTGACATCACTTCCTGCCTCAGTCTCTCCCTGCTTACTTACAGCTCTGAGCTCAGATTACGGCAGGGATGGGAGGAGGGAGGGGGAGAGGAGCAAACTGAGCATGCTCAAGGCCGTGCCCTGGAGGTTTAAGCTGAAAACAGGAAGTCTGATACAGAAGCCCATGAGTACACAATAGAAGGAAAGAAATGTGTGTTTCTTTGACAGAGGACTCAGAGCAGAATTACTTTGAGGGTTAACTGGTGTATTTATATAGACCTTTCTGATAAAGCTTACTTAATTTTAGCCTTTCCTTCTCCTTTAAAAGAAATGTGTTAGCCTTGGATAATTTACTTCAGCACACCACCCTTTTCTTTACTTGCTTTGCATGGATTCATACTGGGCACATGTAAGCTAAGCCTAAAACCCCCCCTCCCCAAGTGTTTTAGGCTTAGCTTGTCCTTTAACAATTCAGAAGAGAGGGATATACATATACAGTATTCAAGTTGGAATTCATCTATTCCTTTCATTAATTTATGCAGCCTAGCGCTACAAACTTTGAGGTTAATGATTTACAGCTGCTCAGACTGGAAAGTTAGTACAGTTAACTGTATTTTATTGAGGACAAAAAAGTAGATTAAGGGGGGTATTTACTAAAGCTCGACTTTATCTATTTAATTATATTAAAACAAAGTCGATCCACAAATTGAACTCCTTTTTTTAATAATCAGCTCAAAGAAGTTGGTGCAGGAAAAGTCTAGACAAAATTGTACGAACATTCTAGTGAGGTGCGGGTCGTACGGTTGCCACCTGTCTGGTTTTGACCCTGACAGCCGAGGCAGGATTCCCCATGATTGACACAAGAGTCGGCCAATCACTGCGTCATTAGCCCACCCCCAAAGGCATGGCCCAGCCCCTCCACGTCACGGTCCTGCCACCTGCCCGGGCTCCACCAGTTGAAAAGGTGGCAACCCAAGGGGGACGGCCTGATACCCGCAGGTTAACATGCGGGTCGGGTAGGTTTGGGCCAAACTCGCACCCCCCTTTCCGGGTCGTGGGCAGGTGCGGGTCAAACTCTTCTGACTGCTCTCTCTGCTACAACCTTGCAAAAGTCGGCTCAGATTGAACTTTTATAGACGCGCACCTGCTCGCCCTGCCCCTTTTGTGCAACCCAGAAGTCGGGCTCAGACGGGAATGGGTGGAGGGAGGGCGTATGGCGGACAGCTGTGGGTCGGGAAAAGCCTGACCCGCACATATTTACAACATTCGGATCGTATGACTTTTTTTGAATTTAATATGCGAATCATTCAATTTTTTAAGTTGCTGCCTGAAAACTTTTTCAGATTATCCAGTGCAACTCGATGTCAAGAAATATATTCAAGCTGTAAATAGGACATCTGCCATTGACTTCAACATGACCTCAACAGGTTTTAGCTGGAGTATTTTCAGATTTGGATTTTTAGCAGCTTTGGGGTAAAAAGTTTTTTTTCCTAGTTTAATTTTAAGTTTTCCCCCTAAAAAAAACTTGACCAGAAAAAATTCGAGGTTTAATAAATAGGCCCCGTAAGTAAAGCATTTTCTCCACTGGCATGGAGTGCTTCAGAGCAGATGGAGAAACATTTTGCATTACAAAGAAAAAAAAATACCATCAACAGAACATGTTTTAGATTTTGTCGCTATATAAATTATTCCGGGAAAATATTAATGTGTAACAAAGAGCTATAAAATGCCTTTTTTTTATGAATAATAAAAGTTCCATTAGTGCAATTTTATAAAGAAGAGTGGGTCTATATAGAATAATATAAGGGAAAGCACCAATACAATTTTTAGCGTTCATTCATGCTTTTGCCATTGCAAAACAGCAAGAGACCAGTCTGTGATGCACAGTAACAAATGCAAGATGACAGGAAAAGAAATTGAGGGCATTTAAGTCTAAAGTTGGAAATGAGCACAACAGTCATTATTGAGGGGCAGTCGGACGAAACGCAAATGAACAGCTAATTTAAATATAAACACAGGCACTAATAAACTGTGTGCAGCTCAAATGCTGAATTTATTTAACCACAAAACCCCTCCACATAACGGAGAGGAAAATGCTTTATATTTAGAATACAACTTCCAAAATCCACTTACACTGGCATGTACCCTTACAAACATCATAGCTTACCCTCTTATTACTAGGTCATGCCCCCCTTCTAGCTGCTTTTCGGTGGCTTTTGCTCAAAAACGTGATGAATTTCAGCAATTCCAGTTTTTTACTGCCAAAAACTCAATCAATTCGAGTTTTTGTGTTCTTAGAACTTGCTGATTCAAGTTTTATCCATTTGAGTTTTTTTTGTTAAATTAGAAGCCATTTGAGTTGTAGCTTCATTAGATGTTTAAAAAAAGCTCACATAGCTCTAATATTCGACCTTTGATAAATAACCCCAAGGGTCTGGATTTGATTCAGTATAACACTATGCATTTTGGCAACGCAAAAACTGCAAAAAGAGCTTGGATTTGGCCAAATCCCAAACCAAATAAATTTGGTAATCCCCAACTGCTATTCAGTATGAGGCAGATTTATCAAAGGTTGAGGTGAACATTCGAATTCAAAAAATTCTAATTTCGAGCTATTTTTGATTCCAATTTGAAAAAAAAAAATCGAAAATTGAAATATCGAAATTTATCATGTACCGTCTCTTTAAAGGGATACTGTCATGGAAAAACATGTTTTTTCCAAAACACATCATAATAGTTAATAGTGCTGCTCCAGCAGAATTCTGCACTGAAATCCATTTCTCAAAAGAGCAAACAGATTTTTTTTAGATTCAATTTTGAAATCTGACATGGGGCTAGACATATTGCCCCAGTGATGTGACTTGTGCCTGCACTTTAGGATGGAATTACTTTCTGGCAGGCTGTTATTTCTCCTACTTAATGTAACAATCAGTCTCAATGGGACTTGGCTTTTACTACTGAGTCACATGATTGGAGGCAGCTGGGAAATTGACAATATGTCTAGCCCCATGTCAGATTTCAAAATTGAATACAACAAAATCGGTTGGCTCTTTTGAAAAATGGATTTCAGTGCAGAATTCTGCTGGAATAGCACTATTAACTAAAAACATGTTTTCCCTTGACAGTATCCCTTTAAAAATTCAACTTTAATAATTCGCCATAAAAACCTGCCGAATTTCTGTTTTAGCCTATGGGGGACCTCCTAGAACCTATTTGGAGTCAATTGGTGGAAAAACTTTGATTTGAATTCGATCAAATGCAATATTACTTACGATTCATACGATTCGATTCAGCCGAATACGGACCTTTGATCAAAAACAGACCTATTCGGCTGAAAAAAAAAAAACTGACTTCATTTCTGATGGTCTTTTTTAATTCAAATTTCGACGTTTTTCAAATTCGAAATTCGACCCTTGATAAATATGCCACTGTGTCACCTGTTATGCAGAATGCTTGGGAACTGGAGTTTTCCGGATACTGGATATTTCTGTAATTCGGATCCTCATACTTTAGGGGGCACATTTGTCAAGGGTCGAACATCGAGGGTTAATAAACCCTCGAATTCGACCATCGAATTTAAATCTTTCAAATTCGAATATCGAATTCGAAGGATTTAGCGCAAATCCTTCGATCGATCAAAGTAAAAATCGTTCGATCGAACGATAAAATCCTTCGAATCAAAGATTTGAACAATTTTAAGCGATCGATCAAAGGATTTTTCTTCGATCAAAAAAAAGGTTAGAAAAGTGCTGGGGAAGGTCCCCATAGGCTAACATTGTACCTTGGTAGGTTTAAACTGCCAAAGTATGTAGTCGAAGTATTTTTTAAAGAGACAGTACTCGACTATCGAATGGTCTAAGTCGAACGATTTTTACTTCGAATCGGTCGAATATAAGTCAAAGTCGAAGGTCCTATTAGCCTATTCGATGGTCGAAGTACCCAAAAAAATACTTTGAAATTCGATGTTTTTTTCATTCGAATCCTTAGTAAATGTGCCACTACTAGAAAATGTATATTATAATAAATAACCCCTATAGGATGATTCTGCTTCCAGTAAGGATTAATTATATGTTACTTTGGATGACGTTCAATGTACTGTTTTATTATTACAGAAAAAAGGAAATCATTTTTAAATATTTGGATTATTTGGTTAAAATTGAGTCTATGGGAGACAGCCTTTCTGTAATTCGGAGCTTTCTGGATAACGGGTTTGCGGATAACAGATCCCATACCTGTATTACATGGATACCTTTCTGGTTAACACCCCTGCCATGTGTATGACCATTTAGAGATCAGCTATTGCCAGTGTTATACCAACTGCTACCCTGTTCATGAGCAGAATCTCCAATACTGAGTTTATTTAGAGAACATGAAGTGAGAGACAAAAATCGCCAGGTCAAACTAGAAACCCAAAAAATATATATAGCAAATAATTAGGTTTGCCACTGCCCAGTTTTGACCAGGACCAGCCTGGTAGTGTCCTGCAGCGGGTCAAAAACCTGCGGGTTGAAGTTCCGGGTATAGACGTGGGTCAGCGGTTCTCAAAAGCGATTTTTACTTCTTTTTTCTGATCACGTCTACTTCTGATGATGTCGCTTCCGGTTTACAATGACAGCACTTCCTGTTTTATTCCTCTTTTTCTGATCACGCCTACTTCTGAAGATGTCACTACCGGTTTACAATGACAACACTTCCGGATCCGGGTTGCGGATAAGGTACTTGCGGTCAGGTCGGGTAGTGGGTCCAAGCTGGTAAGAATGCGGGTTGCAGGTCCGGGTTGCGGATTGCAGGTTGCGAGAATGGGTTGCAAAAAATGGATTCAAGTCAACGACATCCAAAGGCACACAGGTCTACAGGAAATCTTCCAAAAATTCTTTATTTACGGATTGCAAGCATTTGCAATCCGTAAATAAAGAATTTTTGGAAGACTTCCTGTAGACCTGTGTGCCTTTGGATGTCGTTGACTTGAATCCTGCCGTGAGGTTGCCGAGCCTCTACCATCGTGCACCAGGCTTCTCTCAATTTCCTATAGGGTGTGCGGGGTCCTACATTGCTGTTTACCTTGCAAAAAATGGACCCATGCAGGACTCTACAGCCTGGTTTTATCAAGGGCTGCCTGGGTCAAACCTGCCTGCCCGGTTTTCCAAATTAGGAAAACTAGGCAGGATTTCCTATGATCACTAATCGCTGCGACATAGCCCCGCCCCTGATGTCACTGCCCCACCCTGTTGTGTCATGGCCTCGCCCCATCACATCACAGCCCTGCCCATATTGCACCAGGTGAAAAGGTGGCAACCCTACAAATAATGCTAATTAGCAAGGTTGACAAATATTTTAAAAATATCTCTAAAAAAAAAAAAAACAAGATGTCAGGAAAGTAAATGTTATTATGTTTGCTTCCTTATGTTTTCCACAGAACAGGAAGATGTTTCAGGTCTCCTGTTGAAGAGCTATTAACACCGTTAAGGAAAAGGAAGGCAAATGCCAATCAGTCAGTCACAGCAGAGCATGGATTTCAAAATATCTTTAGAGAAAAGTAAGAGCATTCATTTAACATTCAACAGCATATTCAAATACAGAGTGGTACTTACACTTGTTAAAGAAGCTGCTCTGCCTGTTTTGTTGAATGGTAACACTGTGAAGAACAGACACACACGGGTGCACTTGAAGTATGTTGGCCAAGTGACTGTTCTGCCAGCTGCTTCGTACTGTTGGCACAGAGATTCCTCCTGTGAAGATATATAGAAAAAAACCCAGTCAAGCTTTACACTCAATGCATTTTCTTACACCACTTATTCTGCAGTCGCTATGAAGGAAGCATTTTTTTTTTTAACACAATAAAGTGCACTTTAAAAATCGGAACCAGAGGCTGTAAGAATAAATTACGACTGAAGCCGTGTACAACAGTACAAAATACAGGTGGGTATAGCACTACTTGAAAACGCAATGCTGTACATGGAAACAATGCGTGGATCATTATCTTCGTTATTTTATTATTACCAGGAAGACCATAAAAAGAAAACTTAAAACGTTTCTCTCTTTCCAACAAGCACCTACAAATAAACTATTTTATGGCAACAAATGTTCTGTTTTATACGAGAAAGATTTTAATTGTATAGTTATGTAGAGAGCCATTAGCAGCATGGTTAATGCTCTTGGTTATGTACTAAAACTTGGGGGGCACAAGAAGTTTTCTCCTCTTGCGTTCTGCTCCCTTACATTCCATTTTGCACAGACTGGAACTGCATTGGCAGCGGATTTTGTCATGACAATGCATATGTTTTGAGTTTCCACTCTGAAAGGGAGTGGATAGGATTTTCTCCTTGTCCGTTTATAAGCAGGCAGAGAATACACCAGTGTGCCTCAAGCCCCAAACCACTGTATTCTAAACAGCTCATATGCAATGTAAATATATGTCCTATTTCAGTTTGAACATCTGCCCCCATGGCTACAGTTAGGGGCAGATTTATAAAAGGAACAGTTCAGTGTAAAAATAAAAACTGGGTAAATAAATAGGCTGTGCAAAATAAAAAATGTTTCTAATATGGTTTGTCAGCCAAAAATGTAATTAATAAAGGCTGGAGTGAGTGACTGGATGTGTAACATAATAGCCAGAACACTATTTCCTGCTTTTCAGCTCTCTAACTCTGAGTTAGTCAGCGACTTAAAGGGTGGCCACATGGGACATAACTGTTCAGTGCGTTTGCAATTGATCCTCAGCAGTCAGTTCAGATTCAAAAGGAACAGTTATGCCCCATTTGCCCCCCCCCCCCACAAATCACTGATTGGTAATTGACTGGTAACCAATCAGTGGAAACAAAGAAAGCTTAAGACTAGTATTCTGGCGAAAATGGAAGGTGAGAAATCAAGTCACTCCAGCCTTTATACATAAAATTTTTGGCTAAGTATACTACTAAAACATTTTTTATTTTGCACAGCCTACTGTATCTATTTACCCAGTTTTTATTTTGTACTGAACTCGAGTATGTATCTTTGATAGATAACTCCCCTAATGTTACACATTGCATTTTCTCTAGTGTAGAAAAGCAATTGTGCAAGCAGTTGTGCACCTGCGACAATAAATCAGAGGTGTCAGTATATTTTTTAAATCAACTATCGTGCAATATTAGCGCAAGTATATTGTTGGCGATTTCAGGCGCTTTGGTGTTTTCATGTTTTGGACTGCTTAAAACATACCACAGGTGCCATTACATATATTAACTATTCATAAAAATAAAACAGCTTTTTTCCAGGATTAAATTGTGTGGTTTTACGAGGTTTACAAAGCAATGAAAATTGTTTTTTTTTTTTTGGCACAAACAAATGGTTTTTATATTAGCAACTGCATCCCTTTAAACATAGTTGAAAGTATACATTTTACTTATAAATTACCTTTGGCCTGAATACTTTCTTTTAGTATCAGACCTAGAAATTAGTCCACCACCCAAAGACACACCTCCTTTATAATTCTCAAATGAGTTCATCCAGAACCATTTTATTTATGGGAAAATCCCCAGCTAATAAACACAGTGTATCACAAACAAAGCTATAATTTTACTTTACTTTTTACTACGGGAAAATTTAAAATTCTGTTTTGCTTCAATGATGCTGGAAACCTGCCAGGGAGTACATTATGCAGATTGTGTGAGGTCTTATACAGTTGATAAGTGGGCCTAAGAAGGCTGTTATATGGCACAGCACGACTAAGTCAGACTGACAGCAGTCTCAACGGATCTGATAAATTCCATAAATTATTTTTAAAGCTACAGCATAACACTAACAATGTTAATTAACACTGCAATGTTACTTTTAATATTATTTACAGAACTGTGCATTTGGAAAGGTTGTTAACCAACACAGAAAGAAACACAGGGCCCCAATTCACCCAAATATGATTGTAGTCAGGCTGCTAATCAACTACAGCAGCTATAACTTTGGGCCACAGTAACCAACCAATAAACAGTCACAAAGTGAGTTACATAGTGACAGAATCAAAACCACTACCCGACCTGCAAGTACCTTATCCGCAACCCGGACCTGCTGACCATCAAGAATCAGGAAGTGCCGTCATTGTAAACCGGAAGTGACATCATTGGAAGTAGGCGTGATCAGAAAAAAGGAGTAAAAATCGCTATTGAGAAGACCCACGGCCCGACCAGCAGAACCGACAACCCGCATCTATACCCGCAGCCAGAACTTATACCTGCAACCCGCAGGTTTTTGCGGGTAACCCTCGGGTACCCGACCAGCTGCAGGACAATAATTAAAGCTTTCAGTTAGTGTACATCAAAATCTGTGGGGCTGATTTATAGGGGCTGTAATCCAAATATAATATAAAATTCTAAGCAACACTCCAGTAAACATTCATGACAAAAAGCCAAAGGTTTTAGAGAAATTTGTAAACTTAACTGCTATTGAAGCAGTATCTTGTCTGTCCCTTGCTACTTTCTGCACTGCTGCTTCTGGCTATTGCCGCAATACAGACATTTGCCAGACGATTAACAGACCTGTGAAGAACCATCAATATTTATTGAGACAAAAATGTACAAGGCATTGTGGGAAATGAGTCTTGGGTGGAGGAGAGCTGACTTCTACAGCATTGTTTCAAGAATCAGAACTAGCAGACATTCAAGAGCAACACAATAGCAAATGACTTGGAACCCACTTAAGCTTTTTGAATTTGTATGCAGGTATTTCTTTCACTAGGCAGAACTGTACTTCTAAATTTGCACTCCATTTAAGAAAATCAGGTTTTTAAATTGTGAGTGGACTAAAGCAAAGGTGATAGCCTGAAAGATAGAATAAAAGTACTTGGTATGTAGAAATAACTCTTGCATAAGCAAATTAATACAGACAATTTTAGTTATGGAGCAAAACTATGGATTGGGCTTAAATTAAATTATTTTTAAGGCTCACATGCTACATCATACAAGATTATTTGTTCTATTGCATACTTAATCAATCTGTCTCCAGATCCTACCATGGGACTCAAAATAATGCATCGCTGTCTGCCCTGAAACATCCCATTAACTTGTTCGGAGTGGTAGGAGAACTGCACAGAAAGGAAAATAACGGACCAAATGTAAACTGATTTTACAAATGCTAATTACACTATTTATCATAGTAACAGTGTATTACACAGAGTATGGTATTGCCTGAGAAAAACAAAATAGGTACCGAGGAAATAAGAAACAATCAATATGACACAGAAACCAAGTAGCACCCATTATCCACGGTGCAAAAGTACATTACTGTTTCAGAATTGGGCAGAAATTTGTTTTATAAAATAAGTTTATTTTGCTTGCCTACTGTAGTTCAGACAGCTCTATACAATAGAGTAATTACTGTTGTGGGAAATTAGCTGCTGTAGGTCCCCTCTCTTATCTACCTGATTGTTAATAAAGGGCTGAGATTTACGTTTTGACTGCATCAAATGTGAAACAAGGAAGTGGGTAATAAAATTCAGATAATCAAGCACAAAATACATAGGGTTGTGTTTTAGAATGCAAAGCAAGTATATTAGACAATTAGTGAATGCAGATGGTGGAAAAGGTCTGGGGGTGTGCCCACTTAGTTTACAATACAAGGTTTAGTCATGGGGCTCCAGAGGTCATCAGTTACTACACAAATTAAACACTTTACGATCCCAATCAAGATTATGACGTGATTAGAGCAATTAGAATAGTAGACCACCAACCCTTGCCCCCTAAAGCTGGCCACAGACGAAAGATCCGATCGTACGAATCAACGTACGATCGGACTTTCCCATCTCCCAACCCTCCACTAACCATTCAGATCAAAGTCTTACCATTCCAATCAAATAAAGTAGTTAAAGAACAGATGAGCAGATGTTCTGCCCCTGACAGCAATCGTACGATAGTTATGTCTGACAAAGATAGTGACAGTCTCCCACTGAAAATCGTACAATCGGCAATACATGCAGAGATATTATCGGCAGGCGACAGAAATTTTCTAACCTGTCCGGTCAACCAAACGACCAATCTCCGCCGGATGAAAAATGTCGGGAATCTCCACACACGGTCCGAAAATCGTACGAATCCACGATCGTTGCATCTATGGCATGCTTAACTAGGGATGCACCGAACCCACTATTTAGGATTCGGCTGAATCCCCGAATCCTTGGTGAAAGATTTGGCCGATTACTGAGTCAAATCCTAATTTGCAAATGCAAATTAGGGGCAGGGAAGGAAAAAATCTTTTTGTGTAAAGGTAAAAGCTGACCGTGTCGGCAGCTTATTGGCCCGTGTATGGGGCCCAGCGACGGGCTTCACCGAAAGTCGGCCAGATCTCGATAAGATGGGACAGAAAATCCCGTTGGATCGCGGCCGCATCTATTCATTGATGCGGTCCTGCAATCCGACCGCCCGTTTGGGCATCATTAGGATCCGATCGTTGGGCCCGAGGGCCCACGATCGGATCAGCCGATATTGCCAACCTCAAGGTGGGCATATCGGAGGGAGATCCGCTCGTTTGCCGACATCGGGCACCTTAAAAGAGTTTTTTTAACCTGAAAAATAGATTTTTGACCAAAAAAACTAGAAAACTCAATTTTTTGTGGAAAACACAACTTGATCCTTAATAAATCTGCCCATAAATATACAGTAATATACTGTGTTTTGGCTAAAGCTGACCATACACAGAGCAGCATGATTGGGCAGCTTTGCTGGAATACACAGCAATTGTTCAATATTTTTGTTCCCCTTGACAATAGCCTTGACAGACCGTGCTACTTCATCGGATGACAGTCTGCTTGCTATGACTTCATGACTGAAACTATGGTCTGCTGAAGCTATCAGTCATCACAGGCTGGAGGTCATTTGCTAGACAGGAGGCATGCATGGATGCCCCCCACTTCCACTGATTGTGACGATCATGCAGGCTTGAAAATTTCATCTGCCACATGCCATCAGCAGACAAAGAAGCAAAGAAAAGGGCCAGGCGCTCTTCACTGCCTGCTGTTCCGATTGTTTGGGTTGGTACCGCATCCGTTCATCCAACCTCCAGGCTTAAAGTCAGATCCCAAATAGTATCACCTAGTTTAGGCAACTTTTAACTAATAAATATCACCTAAACATAATGTATATATCTCTGCAATGAAAATGGTTTCTTATTTGTAAAAAACAAAAAAAAGGAAAGGATTCATTTACATTACAATTCCTCAAGTAAACAAATGTTTAAATTATTGACAGGACTGGGGTTTTCCTTTGTATGAAACACTTACCACTGAACATTAAACTTGGGCATAATGTAGCCACTTTGATTAGTGAGTCAATGGAATCAAATTCAGGGAGGCACAAATGGATTCTTGCATTAAAGGGGTTGTTCATCTTTAAAATAACTTTTAGTATAATGTAGAGACTGATATTCTGAGACAATTTGCAATTGGTTTTCATTTTTTATGATTTGTGTTTTTTGAGCTATTTATTTGAGTTTTTTTATGCAGCAGCTCTCCAGTTTGCTATTTCAGCAATCTGGTTGCTAGGGTCCCAATTACCCTAGCAACCATGTATTGATTTGAATAAGAGACTGGGATATGAATAGGAGAGGCCTGAATAGAAAGCTGAGTAATAAAAAGTAGCAATAGTAATACATTTGTAGCCTTACAGAGCTTTTGTTTTTAGATGGGGTCATTGACCCCCATTTGAAAGCTGGAAAGAATCAGAAGAAGAAGGCAAATAATTCAAAAGCTATCAAAAATAAATAATGAAGACCAATAAAAAAGTTGCTTAGAATTGGCCATTCTATAGCATACTAAAAGTTAACTTGAAGGTAAACCACCCCTGTTTATGTTTAAACTTCGGAAAGTCATTTCCCATTTTAGGCCTGAAACATTTGGACTAATAAAGTCATTTTGCAGTTAAATCTCTTCTGTTCTAGCTCTCCTCTCAGGGTTGTAATTATTCTAAGCAATTGTGTGGCGCAGTTGTGCATGCTTGGTAAATCTAATCATCATCATTTATTTATAAAGCGCTGTCAAGATACGCAGTGCTTATGCGCATGCATTTATAAAAATATGTATTAGAAGACAATTATAAACTAGAACCTGGACCACGAAGTTGAGAGGGGTTTGTTACTTATGCTGCAGTTCATTGGAAGTAGTGCAGTGGTTTATGGTCTCCTGCTGCTCCCCTAACAATAAAGGAGAACTAAAGCTTAATTAAAGAAGTAGGCTAGAAATGTTGTACATTTTGTTTTGAGTTTCTGTACCAACCCAAGGCAACCATAGCCATTTAGCAGGGAAGATCTGTGTCTCCAAAGATGCCCCAGTAGCAGGTGGCACCGGCACCACCTGAGGCAGATTGCTGTTGCTGCCCCCCTTCCCCGTGCGCTTTTTGCGCCGGAGGGTGTCCGGGGGGGTCTACGAGAGGACGGCGGAGAGGGTCAGGCTCTTAAACTACCAGGAGCTGCATTTTGCTACCCCTGGTACCTAGTGGGGTGCTGCCTCATGAGGTGAGTTTCTCAACTCGCCTCATTGGTGCAGCGCCCCTGCCCAGTAGCTCCCCATCTTATTTTCTGCCGATTTACTGCACATGCTCTGTGCTGCTGTCACTTACTGAGCTTAGGGACCCACTCACAATATACAGTAAACAGTACAGATCATTACTACATTGCAGCACAGAAACCAGTGCAATTAGTATCAGAATTTAATAATCAGCCTTATAGCTTCCGATAACAATCAGCCTTGTAGCAAAGAAAGAAATGCAACCCTCTGATTCAGACACTGGATCTTCTGTATGTACGGCATGCAAAAATCAGAAGGAATGCAGGAAGATCTGTTAAAAACAGCTTTTAAATATGAAGAGACAATTAAGCAGTTCAAGTAGGAAGGGATGATTTGTATGACTAACAGAGTCAAAAAATTCTGATAAATGTAAACTCATAATTTCCATTCATGGGCAGGGCCTTTGAATTAAGGTTTCCTCTAACTAGTGGGGTGGAGAAGGGGCGGTGAAGACTAAAGAGGGAGATGGGTTTGTAACAGTTAACAAGGGAAGTTTAGGGGAGCTGGTCCACAGCTGGTCCAAAGCAACCGATTCACAATTTTGGCTTAAGATGCTGGGTAGGACAGCTCTGAACTGGCATTTTTAGAGCATGCTGACTCTCAGAGTACCCTGGGAGGCTCTAATGTGTGTGGTGGAACAGAATGCAGGAACAGAATGCAGGTTATAATTATAGGGGATTCAATTTGATTCGATTAGAAAGGTAGATAGGTAATCTGCCACAAGGACTCTTCATGCCGAACAGTCTGCTGCTTGCCTGGTGCTAGTGTTCAGCATGTAGTGGAAAGAGTGGACAGATTATTGGGAGGGGTTGGGGAAGACCAGGCAGTCTTGGTACACATAGGTACCAAAGACAAAGTTAGAGGAGGAGGTGACACACACAAGAATGAGTTTAAAAAACTAGGTGAAAAGTTGAGGGCGAGGACCTCCAGGGTAATTGTCTCCGAGATATTACCTGTGCCATGAGCAACGTTCAACAGGAGCTTAACAAGATTAATGCATGGCTGAAAAATTGGTGTAGGGAGGAGGGATTCGGGTTTCTGGATAACTGGGCTGATTTCTCAATTGGCTACAGGCTCTTTGCCAGGGATGAGCTGCACCTCAATGATGATGGAACAGCTGCTTTGGGGTAGAAGAGGGTTGGATGAGATTTTTAACCTAGGTGTGGGGAGTGCAGTAAGGGATTACGTGGAAGACAGGTTAGATGAGGTAGGGTGCATAGTAAGGGGAAATGGAGGAGAATATTTGGTTGGGGTTGGGAGGACCACGTGTTATATTTACAAAAGTCACAGACTGGTACCAGCATTAAATGAATGTTTGCAAATGCAAGGAGTGGGAGAGCTGTTAGTGCTGGTAGGAAAATATGATAGATATATATATATATTAATTGTAGGAGTATGCTATAGACCCTCTAATATAAGTGAAGAGGAGGAGGCCAAGCTAGCAGATGTAACTGGGCCCCACAGCAAATTAATTTGAGGGTCTCCAACATATCCAGATGTTGTACTGTTTTACCAGTACTCAAGTGTTTCCCAAAATGAACAAAAAGTATTTATTAGGAACCGTCCCCAGCAGCATACCATTGGGAGTGTCTCAACAGACAGACAGCTAGATAGTCACTGAGGGACACTGCAGGGAACTTTTCAATTGACCATATACCTTCAGTACATTCATTTTTTCCTAATTGACCAGCAAGAGTCACATAGGAATTACATGCAGCATGAATAGAAACGCTGCACACCATGTAAAACTCTGAATATCTCAAGAAAAAAAAACTACAGTACATGTTCATTTAAAGTAACCACTTCAGTCACATGATTGTTTGCAGTTTAAGCTAGTGGTGTACTTAAATAATAGGATGTTTTAAATGAATGAAGTATTTTTTATAAGAAGAATAAGTGCCAGTGAGTTATCAGGCATGGTGAAGTCAATTGATATGGATAACATCAGGCATGGTGAAGTAGGGCACCTTTAAACTACTAATGATAGCCACTATGGAAACTACAGGTTGCGCTCCTGGAGCAGTGAAAAGCACAAACAATACTAAAGGAGCCGCACGTTCATAGATGCACCTGACACATAAATACAATAATATGACAAAATGAAATAAAGCTCACCTCTACATGCTGTACGGAGGACACTACTGCACAATCTGAGCGCCGCCATGTCTGCACAAGGCTGTCCGTCGCGCTGCCTTTTCATATATATTCTAACTTCGTATTCTGTATCCGAGATGCTAATTTAAAATACATGGTAGATATATCGGAAGCGCATGCCAACGTTAAACACCAAACGAAGGAAAGAGGAAATGAATAAGGTTGTCTTTGTGTGCTGCTTTTTCAGGCATATTACAGGGCAGGCAAAGAACTGGTCCTCTATCTGACAGGACCTGTAATTTCTGTCAGGGAGATTCAAGCGCTGGTGTAGGACCTGGAATGCAGTGCGGCGTGACTTTAGAACGGAAGTCATTTAGGAGCTTTGCAGCCATTTTTGTAGTGGGCATGTTGACGATATGAAAGACATGTTTAGTTATCATTTTTGTTATTCACGTTTTCCGATATTACAAGCTTATTAGCAAAGACCTTGTATGAGGCGTTTTGTGATAGGATAACTAGACTTGCGAATTGGCATTATTATCGTCTCTTCGACATCATTTGTCTTCAAATACTTCTGCTGAGGGGTTGCCACCTGGCCGATAAAAATGATAGTTGATTTTAATGTTATAAATATGGAAAAAAGATAAATATATAGGAAGGCTGGTATTTTTTTCCAGTAAAGGTGGCAACCCTAGCTCTCATGCGCACTATTTTAGGGACGAATTGTAATTTATACGATGAATCATTGTGATGAATGGCGTTTTTTTCTGCGGGTTGCCAGGAACTGTTTATAAATCTAAATTAAAGGGGCCGCAGAATACACAGGATAGCTTCTTAGTACTGCAGTTATGGGATCTGTATCTGTTATCCAGAACACTTAGGAGTCTGATCACAGTAACGCCAAAGAATTCAAGTGTTTAAAACTAATGAAAATATAATGTAATGTTGCTCTGTACTGGTAAAACTGGTGTGTATGCTTCAGAAACACAACTATAGTTTATATAAACAAGCTGCTGTGTAGCTGGAAAAGGGAGAAAAGGCACCGGATACTCAGCAGATAACATATCAACTCTGTAGTATACAATGGGATTCTTTAGAACTTATCTGTTATCGATAGGGTTGCTACCTTTTAAAAAAAAAAAAATTACCGGCCAGTGGTGGGTGCAGGAACTAAAGGGGGGACCGTGAAGCAAAAAGGGGTAGAGCCAGTGGGCAGTGACGCAAAAAGGGGCGGGCCACATAGCCAGAAGCCGAAGAAAATGTACGTTTTCACCGGCAGCAAGGGCTGTTGTAAATGGTATTACAAATTCCCGGCAGCTACATTGCTGGTAAATTTGTAATACCAGCCCTGGCAGTGAAAGTGAAAGTTCGCTATTTCATTGTACTGAAGAGGGAAAATGCAGGATGATCGCTCCGTGGTGTTTGCTCAGAAGTACCCTGGGTCAGTGCAAGTTTTCTGGACCACCAGTCTGGGGTATCACGTAAGCTATTAGAATCACTGGGGCTGCCTAGCATTAGCCACCTCTATCTCTGTGATTTAACATTTCCTTATACTTTAAGCTAATTATTTAAATTTTTTAAAATTTTCCTATTTCTCTGTAATAATAGGACAACATCCTGTACTTGATGGTAACTAAGGATGACAGCCATATTAAGTAGTGCTACACAAAAACACATGTTGTTTTTTGAAGCATCGGGTGCAAACTTTGCCCTGCACTACACAGGACATCATGTACTGTTGGTAAAAATCATATTGGCCTTATTTCAATGTTTAAATGATTTTTAGCATGGTGATCCAAATTACAGAAAGAACCCTTATTCTGAAAACCCAAGATCCCAAGTATTCGGGTAAAAGATCATATAGTTAATGTAATGCGGAATGTGTATCCTCAGCAAAATGTAATGAGAAATTCTGTTTACATTATACATTTAGGTTTAGACCTGCCTCTACTTATTTGTCACCCATTGGTGTTTATTATATTGCAAGCACTCTATTTGCAAATTGTTATATAAATTCCTCTCCCAAACTCCTGACTTTATTAGTCATAGTTATAGCTATGTTTGATTAGCACAAAGCTTTAATTCTGTTCAAATGTTGATTTCACAGAGGGCAAATGTTTTGCCAGCATTAAGAGATCTGAAACCAATTCACCGAGCTCAGTAATAAAGGGAAGGCAGTCTTGAAACACAGATGTATAGCTGAAAATTGTGGTAATGAAGCTTTATTTAGACACATTACAATGCTTTTCACACAATTTAGTATAAATCTCAGATGTTTATCACAGCAGGTTGTGAAAAACTTTTGTTTTGATATTGCACTTGTAACATAGCAGGATAGCTGAAAAAATGTGTTTGTCATAGGAGGTGCTGGTCTGTATAGTTGTGTGGGACCCCAAGATTATTAAAAAATAAAATCCCATTTTTATTTTCTTTAACGAAAAATAAACTTATCTCCAATATACTTTCATTAAATTTTTTTACTGTTTTTATTATTAAACCTGGCTGTATGCAGTGAAATACACCCTTCGTTTTACTTGCTCTGAATGCTGTGGATAGGAAACTTTAGATGGCCCCTAACTGCTCAGCAGGGAAACAATCATACTTTCGAACAGCAGGGGGCAATCCACCACCATACTTCCCGTCATACAGAACTCAAGCAGCTTTGTTTGTTTCCCTGTTGAGCAGTCGTGACTGTGTAGAGATTCGTATTGGATTTTATTTTTGCCTTTACATCCCCTTTAATGTTTCCAACTCTAGTGGCAGGGACAAAGATCAGGAAGCCAGATTTAAACAGATAAACTGGGATTCTCATTGAAGGATTATTTTGCTGCAGCCACTGGTTCTGCAGAGTTGGAGAATGTATGTATTAAACAATACAAAAACTATAAAAACCACATTAGATTATATGACAACACAGGAACCAGTGTAGTCTACATATTCTGATAACCGCTATTAATCAGTCTCTCTGTATCTGCTTTCAGGCAGATATTATTTGACTTGTGCTGTTTTTTTTTAATTTATGACAATCCCTAAGCAGGTCAGACCACACTGAGCATGTGCACAGTCTTGGTCTGGCAAAGATGTTTAGCAAAGTTACAAGATGGTTTGTTTTATTAGGCTTGTGCAGTAAGTTCATGTTTATGTTTAGTATACAAAATACAGAATTTCTAGCATTATTCTATTTTAGACTTTAGTTCCCCTTTGCGGACTAAAGGAATACTATTAGTTTATCATTGCCAGTTTCTAATATTGCATAATAAAAATTTTAGTTAGTCTGTGAAACCGCTATAAGGGGTAATTTACATATGCACTAAACATCTGTGTCTGGGTCCCTTTCCCTTCTGGGGTATACTTGCACTTTACACTTGCACTGGATAAAAAAAATCTAGGTGCAGAGCACAGTGCTGGCAGGTGCAAGACAGGGCAGTAAGAAATTCTCTGGACTAAACACATTACTCACATGTTCTGGTTTTGTTGCCTACCCCTACTCGTCTTGGTTCTCTCACTTTAAGTCCTGGCGGCATCCGAGTAGCAAAGGGCTACTCCCAACTTGAAAGGCGGCTGTTATAGGCAGAAGCGTGAGTCCTTGGCATCTGTGCTGGGTTTTGGGATACCGAACGCAGGCCTGGACTGGCAATCTGTGGGTTCTGGCAAATGCCAGAGGGGCTGCTATAAGGTCCCATAGAAAGTCAGTATTTAGTGTGCTGGTGGGGGGCTGTTTGGGCCTCTATGTGGGCTGTGTGGGCCTCTGTGTACCTGAAATGCCAGGGCCTATTTTAATTCTCAGTCCGGTCCTGAGTCCGAACGTGACACTTGCCCATCGCACCCCTGCCTTTTCTTTGTGTTACCACAGAACATGTACAATAACATACACAAAATATTTGTGTGCAGGGAGACAAAGAAAAGGTGAGGGGTAAGAGGGAATGTAGAGTGATGAGGGCAGCCCATCTCTGGGTAAACTAGGCAGCATGGGGGGATGGATTGGTCAGATATGCCCCAACCTCACTTTGTCTTAGACAATTAACTCTTATGCCTAGTCCTAGTTCTGGCCCTGTTGCTCCCAATGTGAAAAACTGCAATAACTGTGTCTAATGGTGCAAAAGTAAGCTACAGATTCTGCCCATGGATTAGAACATGGCTTGTAGTATATTGGTGGAAAGCGCACTCCAGGGCCCTCTTAGAACAGAATGGCTCATTTCCAATTCAGCATTTAAAACAAATTTCCTTTATTTAAACATCTTGGTACACCAAATTACACAGCGCCATGAGGTCTGACGCGTTTCGTGTCACTGCACTTCACCAGAGACCTCCTGATCCACTTGCACACATACTATTTAAACCCCCAAAAACGAATAAGACACTGACAATTAGTTAGTTAACATATTGACCCCTTCATCAACAAACTCATTTAAAATGACGTAGACGTATGCAAAGCTTCAAAAGCAAACAGTTTAACTTGTGAATCCATTGTAATCCATGATTTAGATATAAATACTTCATTACATTCCTCAGAGTTAAATAATGTTCATTTTGTACAAAAGATAAATTAGTTAATTAAAATATTCCAAACACAGGAAGGTGATCAATAAGAGAAATGATGTTGTTTATGCAGTTCTACCGTATAGTTACACACCAGTGCCTTGGAACAGATTGCCTTCATGGACATTTTAGGCGTATTTACCATATAGGTTCTCGAAGGCCTTGTGCCTAGGGGGGCAGCCCTCAGATGCCTATATGGTAAATAAAACGTTTATATAAGAAAAATCATCTTCCTCTTCTGGTCCTGAAGGGAGCAGAAGTGATGACAGTTGTAACGTCATTTCCACTTATGTCACATGCAGTGATGGGTGCAAAGAGGTCCGGTACAGTCCTGGTCACATAGTGACGTAAAGCAGTCTATGGCAGAAGAACAGAGATTAGTGAGATGTACAGACAGCAAGGCCGTTGGCTAGGCCAGTGTCGGACTGGCCCACAGAAATACGAGGAAAACTCCCAGTGGGCCCAGGTGTCAGTGGGCCCTATTGCTTCTAAACATTTGGTCTATTTCAAGGTTATTCCCTATTCCCTTTTTATGGGAAAAAGGCTTAATAATGGAAGAATATAGTACATAGATATAAAAGACTAGGAGAATAAAGAGCTTGAGTTAGGAGAGGAGGGAATAATAGTTTGGAAAGTGGGCCCATGGTCTAAGGTTTTCTGGTGGGCTCCTGGCATCCCAGTCCGACACTGGGCTAGGCAAGCCCACTCAAGCAATAAGAATACAAAGATTTTGTCTATATTGAAGGAATAAAGCTACAGCAAATAAAGCAACGGTAACATGTAAAATTACAGGGGATGAAGATCCAAAAGTAAATATTCCAAAAATGAATAATCCAAAAAAAAGGTTTCAAAGCTATTGCAAGCATGACTTTTCTATCCCTCTCTGCATTCCTGCCTCTATCTCTTGAAATAATGTAGGAAATGTCAGCTTAGCTCCTTGACCTTCAATTTTAAGCTGCCTTCTTATCATTTACCCTACCAGGCTTGGGCCGTTGCTGGCACAATTTTAGTGATAGCTTGACGTACTATTTCCATATTGCTAAGGAGCTGATCTGGGGACTGTACTGCCTGCCAAATCTCTTGTCTTCAGTGCAACTTCTATTTTTTAATTTAGGTAGAGCGACATGCAGGTCAGATGTGCCTGGGTTCTCAAAGAAGATAAGACACTGTTCCAGAGCTGGTCACCAGGGATGGGCGAATTTTTTCACCGAAAAAACGACGCCCATAGACTTGTACGGTGGCGTGCGTCAAAAAAAAAGACGCGCGTCAAAACAATTTCGCTGCGCAACAAAAAAAATTTGACGCCCATAGACTTTAATGGGCGTCTGCGACATTTCGCCGGCGGCAAATTTTTGGCGAAACGGGTCAAATTCGCCCATCCCTACTGGTCACGACAGGGGGTGGCATTGCTTAGGGGCATGAAGATTTTAAATCTGGTGCTAGAAACAGGCCCTGATTTGTGGGCAGATCATAAAGGCCTGGATTGTCAGAGGACCTCATCTGTTATTGTTCTAAAAACTGTACTTTTTGTTTTTATTGCAGCAAATTGTCCTCTTTCTCATTCTGGGCCATATAGAAAAAAAGTGAAGCCAGCAAGGTTTAGAGGGACTCGAATAGCAGTTGCTGGTAGCGGAATAACAAAGTCTAATGCAAGACTTTATATTACTTTCTTAAAATAAGATAAAGGTTTTGGGAATTGCACAAAAATACTGAATTGCTTTGCTTGATAATTTAAAAAATCAATTTTTACATAAACAAGAAAACTAAATTAATTTCTTACCTAAAATTGCCTTATGTTTATGTTTCCATTTTTGGTCTTGTACTTTTTTATGGAAAAATGACATATACATATTTTATATTTATGGTGCTGCAGTATGTGAAATAGACTTGAAATATGTATGGCTGTATGTATGTACAGTATGTAAAGTGAGATCAGACCTCTTCATCATAATGCAGCTACTCTAAATGCTAAATTCCCATCTCCATTTTGCTTGTACAGACACATGCTGTACTGCTGGAGTTGTTACTTTATAACATCTATTATTTCTATCTGTTCTGATACCAATATAATAAGTAAGCAATTTAGGTCTATTTAACGAACATGGATCCAACTCCATAATCTTTGTGCTTAGCTCCTAATACACAGAAATGGAGCACAAATTGATTCATTGGAAGTGTCAGTGTGCACTGTTTAATGATTTAATATGGCTTTTAGCCTGATATTTGCTAGTGACCTAGATGCTATTTATATAACTGGCTCTCTCAAAAGATTAACTTTTTACATTTTTTTTCCTACTGAGAATTATATTCTTACAAAACACAATTTACTGGAAATAAATGAAAAGCTAGGCACAACTTAAAAGGGATGTTTCATGCATACTATTATACAAGTATAGGATGCATTAACTGGAAACCTGTTATCCGGAAAGGCCATATCCCTTAAACTCCATTATAATCAAATAATTAAAATTCTTAAACTTTTTTCTTTGTAATAATAAAACAGTACCTAGTAATTGACCCAAATTAAGATATAATTAATCCTTATTAGAGGAAAAACATTCCTATTGGGTCTATCTATTGTTTTTATTAAACTTCAAGTGCATTGATCCAAATTACAAGAAGATTCCTTATCCAGAAAACCCCAGGTCCTGAGCATTCTGGATAACAGGTTCCATACCTGTACATCAAAATTAGCAAGAGAAAGGAAAGATATATATAAATATTAGGGATGCACTGAATCCACTATTTTGGATTTGACCGAACCCCCCAATTCTTCGCGAAAGATCCGTCCGAATACTAAACCGAATTCGAAATTTGCATATGCAAATTGGAGGTGGGAAGGGGGGAAAATATTTTTGTGACAAAAAGTCACGCAATCTCCCTCCCCGTCCTTAATTTGCATATGCAAATTTGAATTTGGTTCAGCCGGGCAGAAGGATTTGTCCTAATCCTGCTGAAAAAGGCAGAATCCTGGCTGAAACCCATACCGAATCCTTTATTCGGTGCATTCCTAATAAATATATATTAGGGATGCACCGAATCCAGGATTCGGTTCGGGATTCGGCCAGGATTCGGCCTTTTTCAGCAGGATTCGGATTCGGCCGAATCCTTCTGCCCGGCCGAACCGAATCCGAATCCTAATTTGCATATGCAAATTAGGGGCAGGGAGGGAAATTGCGTGACTTTTTGTCAGAAAACAAGGAAGTAAAAAATGTTTTCCCCTTCCCACCCCTAATTTGCATATGCAAATTAGGGTTCGGATTCGGTTCGGTATTCGGCCGAATCCTTTGTGAAGGATTCGGGGGTTCGGCCGAATCCAAAAAAGTGGATTCGGTGCATCCCTAATATATATATATACAGAATAGTCTTGGTCCCTTCCTGCAACAAATCCACAAATCTGAAAAAACCCTCTGATATGAAAATCTGTTCTGATATGAAAAATTTAGTATAAAAAAAAAACATCCTTGTGGTTTAATATTTGATAAAACAAATCAGTCTAATGTGAAAAACACCATGGGCTCTGACATTGACATTTCTTTGAAGCTTTCTGGATAATGACTGTTGGTCTTTAACCTACATATAGTGGAAAACTAGGTGCAACACCTCTATTTTTCCAAAATAAATGCTGTTCCTACAATACTTTTTTTAAGCAAATCCTATTTGTGACGTTTTGCCCTCTAGTAACATGCAACTCCTGGGAGCAGTTACTGCGCTCATTACTCTTACTGGGTCAGGCCAAGTGGGAAAATGACAGGGGAAGCTGATGTTGCTTACAGAAATACTTTTTGAAGACCTGTTGCTGATTCAAGGATTGATCATCATGAAAAGATGATCCTGTGTCTAACATCAGTCTACTGACTGTAAAAGACAACCTATCCTTACTGTTGAATTACTGTTTGGCTGCTAATGACAAGTTGGACTTCTCATCTTTATATCTTGATATCTATTTTATATGCTACTGGGAGCTTTATATTAAGTACATTTTGTCTATTTTTTTTGGTTAGAAAAATTGAAAAAGCAAATTTCTGACATGTAGGGGGTTATTTATCAAACTCCGATCTGATGTTTTAAATAAAAAAAGTCCAACCAAACTAGAACCCACAATTGACCCTTATTTATCATTGAAAAAAGCATGGAAAAATCAGATAGAGAAAAACCACACCTTTTTGGTAGACAAAACAATTTTTTCAGATTTGATGCCCAAAAAGTCAGAACTTTTCATTAAATCTTGGGAAAAGGCTGAAATGTTCAGATTCAGAATAAATAACCCAGTAAAGTCAGATTTAAATGTACTCACTGATTTCAATATTTTTATAAGACAAGCACATTTAAAAAGGTTGCAGAATCTCTTTTGATTAAATAAGTGAGAGTAGTGATCAAAGCCACAACTCTTGTGCATTCAGGAATCAACAACACAGCAACATGTTTTTAGGAGCTGCTTAATTACTTGGTTTTGGACGGGCACTCTATTTTTAGGATTTCAATGATAACAGGATGCAGCCATTTAAGATGTGCAAGGAGGGGTTCAAAAAATGTGCTTAATTCCCAGCACAGAGACCCGCAGTTTTCCTCTTCCCGATAACCGGGAAGCTTAATTTTTTTTTAAAAGCTTTTTAGGTTTAAGGGATTATCTGGTGGTCAGCTTGTTTGGCTGTAGTTAATTGAAACTACAAGTGATGTAAATATGAGAACTATTGTTGCCACCTGTCCGGTTTTGCCCAGGACAACCTGGCCAAATTAGGAAAACCAGGCAGGATTCCCGATGATTGACACAGCGATTGGCCAATCGCTGATCGCTGCATCATAGCCACTACCAAATAGAGAATCAGATGGCACACACATGGGCATTCGTGCTAAATAGTTGAGATCCCCACCAATAAAACTTCAACTATTTAGCACAAATGCCCATGTGTGTGACATCTGATTCTTTATTTGTGATTGGATAACAGAAACCAAGGATTGCAGCAAGGTTCCCAGATAGAGCGCCACCAATAAACCTAAATCATAGTCACTCCCCCTGACATCACAGCCTGCTCCCTGCCGCGTCACGGCCCCGTCTCCTGCCCGGTTTCCACCAGCAGAAAAGGTGGCAACCCTAATGCGCACACGTTACTAATTCATTGCTGGATTACATATCGCAGCATATTTAACATAGTATCAAAGATTAACGCAGCAACCTTCATCTTCCTTCAAGAACTAGAGGGTGCAATGCAGTATCGGACTGGGATGCCAGTGGTCCACCAGAAAACCTTGGGCCCACTTTCCAACTACTATTCCTCCTCTCCTCACTTCAACGCTTTAATTTCCTCTAGTCTTCTATATCTACTTAATATATTTTCCATTATTAAGCATTTTTTCCCCATGAAGAAGGACTATGAAATAGGCCTAATGGTTAGACTAGCAAGAGGGCCCACTGACACTTGGGCCCATCGGGAGTTTTCCTGGTGGACCGTTCCGATACTGGTGCAGTAGCACAGTTTTATAAAGATTTTGCAACCCTTTTTATTTAGGAGGGTTACGTCTAGGGATGAGTGAAATATTTGCTCTGTTTCACTGATAAAAAACACCCATAGACTATAATGGATAGTAAAAAAAATGTCGCAGTTTAACCTCACGTGAAAAAATGCCCATTGCTTTTGTCCACTTTCTAGCAGTTTGACACATTTTTGGTGAAACAGATCAGATTCGCCCCTCACTAGCTTGCATCACTATACTTAAATATGGGTGTGTAACACTATAATTCTAATGTCAGATGAAGCAGATCTCACAGACTCACGAGGTGGATATCAGCTCCAAGACTGAAGAATTCCCCAAATTTTGGTGCCAAAATCCACTACGTGTGCATTTACATTACATTGCCAGTATATTTGTAATACCCACACCAGCCCTAGCCGATGATATACATACTGGTTGAGCTGGTCAAATACCAGCCAGGTGGCTGGTCAGCACCTATGTCAGCACCTAAACTTGCAAGTCTGAATGAAAGTTAGGGGACATTTATGTGACTCTTGCCCTTCATGAATGCAATGTATGTAGACCCAGTAAGATAAACATAAATTGATGCTTTGACAGGGTAATTATCTTTTCCTGTTTGCCTGGGTTAAAAAGCAAGGGGTACTTGAGGTACATTTCAAGATATTAGCAGTATAAATATTGATAGTATCCAACCCATCATTTTAACTTTTAAAATAATCGGTTGGATCTTGAACTATCGGCTTTTATCTGTTTGCTAAAATAACAAAAAAGGGTGCTTGATGGTTACAATTAGATCAGCATTTCTAGAAATACAGGGGTGATGTGGTCAGCATATTACAAGTATTCATATTGGATGGCATATTCATTCATTTGCATAATACTAACTGCATTAATAAATAATCAGCCCTTCAGCTTGCCTATTTTATATGTATACGTTTAAAACCAATGATCTTGCATTTTCAGAATATATTCAAAGATCCTATTATATTTAAGTGCAATAAAATATCTCAGGTATACGATGATCATGTTGGTGTTTTATACATTTTGGGCTGCTATGGTTACCATATCCGCTTTACAGATATAAATGTATGTGCATTTGCTTTACTGTCTGTTCAGTCTCCTAAATAGATCAACCAAAGCTTGTGTGCTTATATCACATGGGAGACTTGTCAGTGCTTTTCCCTGTACATCTCATGGTAACAAAATGTATGGCATTGTCTTTAAGCACAGTATTTTCTTGGGAGACAATTCCAGTCATTTTATGACTTTGACCTGTCTCTGAAATAGTTGTGCTGACAGGTCCCCTTGTGTGAAATAAGGCTCTTAAAAACCTGGATAGATTGCGGAGACACAGCAGGTAAAGAAATACAATTTCTCCCTGTACAATAAAACCTTTAAATAGAAAAAAACAGATGCTATGTATGTATACACTGTCAGTTCATCCTCTCCGCACAAAGACAGACAAACAACAATGGAAACGGAGGATAAACAGGTTATAGAGAGTGGTGGATTAATGTAAATATACAACTATTAATCAGGGTCATGGGTGCACCTGAAGACACAAGGGGCCCATAATCTAGTGTCAATTATTATTTGTAATTTCTTTAATATTTATCAGCGCTGCTGGGCCGAGGTCTGGTCAGTACAGGGTACCTGCTGGGAGAAGATTAGGCAGACAGACAAGGCAAGGAGCGTATATGGCGTACAACTGAGCTCTGTTAGACACGTGGGGTTTGTTTTTTTTTAAAAGGAAAGAAAATTCAAATAATAATTGAAATAGCTAGATGGGCCCTGTGGATAGATGGGTAGCCTATTCATTAATCCTCCATAAGATCATACATGAAGTTATGTATATCAAAATCCTGGATATCGATGAGCTCCATCTCTAAAAGCCCCCTGTGAGTCACCAGATAACTGCAGGAGTTTGTAAGTAAACAGTTTTGAGTTCAATTCCCAGTAGTTCCTAACATTGGTTGAGGTTTTCTTTTAAAAAATATGAGATCAATTTGGATTTTGATAAATAACCCCCTTACACAGATAATACTGCAATCCTAGTGAATTGAGGATTATCCATCCTTATGGAAATTTGTGACTCAGCGGTAGGGATGTAGCGAACTGTTCGCCGGCGAACTAGTTCGCGCGAACTTCGACTGTTCGCGTCCGCCGCAAGTTCGCGAACGTCGCGCGACGTTCGCCAATAGGCGTTCGCGTCAAAATCGTTCGACCATTCGATCGCTAATATCGAACGATTTTCGTTCGAATCGAACGATCGAAGCCATTGGATTGAATGAAATCATTCGATCCAATGGCTTCGATCGTTCGATTAGAACGGAAATCGTTCGATCGAATGATTAAAATCCTTCGATCATTCGAATCGAACGATTTTCGGATGTTCGAAGTTCGCGAACTGTTCGCGAACTGTTCGCATTTTTTGCCGGTGTTCGCGAACGGCGTTCGTGAACACATTGTCGGCGGTTCGCTACATCACTACTCAGCTGAGCCGTAATAATCATATCTTGGCCAGCCGGGCAGGAGAAGTTTTTTCCCAGCACGCTCCAGTCTGAATGAGAGGGTCCCGGGAGTACATCCTGCCCCCAGGCCCACCCACTGTTAGTTATGCCACTGACAGCGAGTCTTCTCCCCTCTCACATCAGCTATTATATAATGACATTTAACCGTTCAGTGTATTCATCCAGCCGAGGCAACCTCCAGTTACCTGACAATCCCTATCAACTATTATATCTGTACATTACTCAGTGCTGATAACCAAGGTTATTAAAGCAAATAAGTATAGAAATCAACAGGACTTATGAAATAAAATAAAAAATGTTATTACAAACCCAACATTATGTTCACTAAGGGACAGACTTATTAAGGGTTGAATTGAAACTTCGAATTTTCAATTTTTTATGTGGTCAAATTCGAATTTTGAATTATCCAAACTTGATTTGAATTTGGATTTCGAGATTTATCATACTCTGGCCCTTTAAGAACTCAAATTCGACTATTCACTACCAGTATACAGTAAGTCAATGCGAGAGGTCTAGGGACCAATTTGAACATGCTAGTAGCCTTCCTGACATTTGAGGGTTTTTTTTGAGAAAAAACTCGAATCGAGTTTAGTCAAATTCGATTCGAGTTTTCAAGTCGGTAAAATTCGTCCAAGTTTTAGAAATTCATTTTTTTATAAATAACCCCCAGTCAGATTTCAATTATATTCAATTTTCAAAGAGTTTGATAAAAACTCACATGAATTCAAATTTGACCTTTAATAAATGTGCCTCTAAGTGTGACCTTTCTCAAGGGAAACACACAGGGGCAGATTTACTGAATAGTTCGAATGCAAAAAAAATTTACTGAATAGTTCGAATGCAAAAATATTCGAATTTCAAAGTATTTTTTTGGGTACTTCGACCATCGAATTGGTCAAATTCGATCGAATTCGATCTAATCGAATAATTCGAACGATTAGAATAAAAATCGTTCGACCATTCAATAATTGAAGTACTGTCTCTTTAAAAAATCCTTTGACTCAATACTTCACCAAATAAAAGTTACCGAGTTGAATGTTAGCCTATGGGGACATTGACACTTTTTATGATCGAATAAAAATCATTTGATTGCTTAAAATCATTCAAATCGTTTGATCGATCTATTTTTATTCGATTGTTCGATTGAACCTTTTGTGCTAAAATCCTTTGAATTCGAAGGATTTTACTTCGAGGGTCGAATTCAAGGGTTTTTTAACCCACGAAATACGACCCTTGATAAATCTGCCCCACAGAGATTTGGGCTTACAATATAATATTTTTTCTTTATTTCTTTAAGTCTTAGGGGCACATTTACTTAGTTCGAGTGAAGGAATAGAATAAGAATAACTTCGAATTTCGAATGATGTTTTTGGCTACTTCGACCTACGACTTTGAACGATTCGAACTAAAAATCGTTCGACTATTCGACCATTGGATAGTCGAAGTACTGTCTCTTTAAAAAAAACTTCGACCCCCTACTTCGGCAAGTAAAACCTACCGAATTAGGCTTTCTAACAATTTTCTGGTCGAAGAAAAATCGTTCAATCGATGGATTAAAATTCTTCGAATCGATATTCGAAGTCGAAGGATTTAACTTAGACAGTCGAGTATCGAGGGTTAATTAACCCTCGATATTCGACCCTATGTAAATCTGCCGCTAAGTGCTAAGGACATTGACAAGGAAAAACTATTTTCTAAAATGGCAAATTCATTTCAAAACCATTCTGAGCAGCCTGTCTAAATTGATATCTACAGACTGCAATCATTTACCATCATCATATACATTGTAACATCACATTGCAATTCTGCAGTATGCTCTTCATTTACCAATGGAATTTATACTTGCTTTTACCAGTGCCTTTATCTCTGTTTATCTCTGGATAGATTTAATGTCTGTGTGTGTACATTTCTCTCCAATGATGTGTTTTTTTTGCCATACAAACCCTCTGGTTTTATTGCACCATTTAACTAGATTTGTTACTGTATATATATATATATATATATATATATATATATATATCATATATATCAGAAAGATGGCAGCTTATCATGCTTGTGTCAGCTTGTAGTTAGGCATTCCGAAATAGAGAGCAATACCCTTGTGTCTGTGTTTTTTCCATTTATTAGACATAATGAGATGCAGTTCAGTGTGACAAAGCAATAAAACATGCCAGAGTTCATAAACTAAACAATGCTCCCTGGAAAGGACTGTTGTACTCTGGGAAATCACTGAAACATTCAAGTACATTCTAACTGCAACTATCTCAGTCCAAACAATTTGTATATAACAGAATTATCACTTGAAATCATAAAGGAAAACCAGAATTATCCTTTTTTTTGTATTACTTATATAAAACATAATTTCTGGTCAAATGTTTTCTGCATCGGCAATAGAAAAAATAAATGCAACATTAATATCTTCAGAAACCTGCAACTCTTCATATAATCAAACTGTATTCTACCTACATATTTATGAACAAGAATATATCACTATACTGCCATGTATATATATATATATATATATATATATACAGTATATATATATATATATACTGTGTGTGTGTATATATATATATATATATATATATATATATATATATATATATATATATATATATATATACACACACAGAGGTATGGGATCTGTTATCCAGATTCCTGGGGTTTAATTTGGATTTTCATACCTCAAGTTCTTCTGGTTTGGATCAAGTACAAGGTACTATTTAATTATTATAGAGAAAAAAAAAATCATTTTTAAAAAACTGGATTATTTGGATATAATGGGGTCTATGGGATATGACCTTTCCATAATTCGGAGCTTTCTGGATAATGGGTTTCCAGATAATGGATCCCATTCCTGCATGTACATTAACAATATAACACTATAGGACAAATTTACTAAAGGGCGAAGTGACTAACGCTGGCAACGCTGGTCATTTTGGGACTTTGCCGATTTACTAACGGGCGCTGGTAGATAGACTCTAGCGGTACTTTGCATTCTAACGCCAGGCGAATTCACTCTGGCAAATGGACGTAACTATGTAAATTCACTAAGATGCGGATTTTACTGAACGTTACCTCTTGCGCCAGACTTGCGTTCGCCACCTCAGACCAGGCGAAGTGCAATAGAGTAGATAGGACTTCCACATAAAAAATTGGAAAATTTTTCTAAATCCCAAAAAATGCTGGAGACTTTTCAGTTTTTCAGGGTGATAGGCTGCAAAAGATCGTACATTTTTTTTAGGGTCCCTGGCTCCCCCCCTACATTTACTAACATATGGCACATAAACTATACAGTGGGCTCATGTGTAGGGCAATATAACAACTTTATTTTATTAAGGTTCCCGGGCTTGTGTAGTGTAATGTATTTGCTGCAACATATACGTCCATTCAACTTTAACTTCCTGCCGTATGCAATTTAGCCAACACTATCGCAACTTCGCTTTGCTTGCCGAATTTCTTGCTTGCATTTCAGTGATTTAGCGTGGTCCTGGCGAATTTTCACCTGGCGAAGTGTGGCAATGTGAGCGAAGCCGTCGCTGACGAATTTCTGCAGGTTAGTGAATTTGCCCTTATGTATAGCAATATCATATCACATATAGAGTACATAATATTTGTACACAAAAACAAGAAAAATTGCCAGCGCACGGTTTGCCTTTAAAAATAATAATTAATGAGGTATTAGTACCACACTTTGGCAAAAATATGTAAGCTCACGTGCCTCGTCAAGGCCCTTCATTGGACGTGAGTCCCTCTGTACTGTATATACTGAAATTCTGTTTTTGTATAGGTATGGGATCCATTATCCAGACACCCTTTATCCAGAAAGCTCCAAAGGAGCTCCAAAGTCTCCAGATAAACATTTTATTCAAATAATCAAAATATTTAAAAATGATTTCCTTTTTCTCTGTAATAATAAAACAGTACCTTGTACTTGATCCCAACTAAGATATAATTTCGAATTCACATAAATTAGATTTTACTCCAAATTTGACAAAAGCTTGATTCCAGTTTTTTCTCTGAATGAATGTAAGGAAGCCGGCAAACATCTCGAAATTGCTCACTGTTATTCTTCCATTGACGTATACAGCCATTCGGCAGGTTTAAGGTGGCGAATAGTCAAATTTGAATTCTTAAAGGGCCCGAATATGATAAATCTTGAAAATCGAATACAATTTTTTTAAAAAACTCGAATAGAGTTTGGATCATTCTCTGGTTGAATTTGTGAATTTTGACCATAAAAAAAAATTTGTATTTTCAATTCAACCCTTAATAAACCTGCCCCTTAATGTTTACATGGTTTTCTAGTAGACTTAAGGTATGAAGATTCAAATTACCGTAAGATCCATTGTCCTGAGCATTCTTGATATCAGGTCCCATACCTGTATAATGTCTGATTTTAAAGTGCCATTGCTTGTTCTGTTTTAAAGAACCAGTAACATCAAAAAGAAATGTAAAAAAAAAATCGCAAAGCCTTTATTAAGAAACAACTTATGGAAACTCTGCTCCTCTTCAGAAAAGGCGACACGGCGATGATCCATCGTGCGGCACTCAATTTCTCCTCCCTGACTATCTCCTATAAGGAAGGCAGGGAGGAGAAATCGAGTGTCGCACGATGGATCGATCGCTTTCTGAAGAGGAGCGTAAGCGGAGTTTCGGTAAGATCTTTCTTAATAAAGACATTGCGATTTTAAAGTTTAAGTTGTCTGTGTTTTTTTTTTAATGTATACCAATTTTTTTAATAATTTTTTTTATGTCACTGGTCCTTTAAAATCATCCCTACACATGGATCATGAATATAAAACGCTTACTAGTCTTTACTGCAATGCAATAAATTAGATTGTGCTTCTTAAGAGGATGTTCTTTGGATAAACAGGGATTAAACTAATATCAGAACTGTATCTTCTGCTTTCATTTTTCTCTGGCATACCTTACATCAAAACAGACCAGCTAGAAAATGTGTTTTGATGATGAAAATAGGCTTTTTATATTTGTAGTGCCTTTAGCAATGGCAGCCCTATCCATAAATGAGCTGAAACCTATGGACATTTCACAGCAATATGAATTGAAAAGCAAATACCCTTGTGTCACAACAAAAGGAGCTTGTGTCAGAGGATTTGTTACTGTGCTGTATCTGTGAAGTCTTTAGTGGGAACGCTATTGTAATATAAATCTTCAAGGGGAGTCTGTAAACAGAGCTTGATGTTCTAAATTTGAAATTCATTGCTTTGACTGTGAAATATTCCTCTCCCCTGGTATTGTCAGGAAAACTAGAAACGCAAAGCAAAGATTATATGTATGTTAATTTTCATGATGTAGTGCAACTATTATTCAGGAGATTAACATTTGAAGTTGTGGTAATTTATTTTGCATGAACAATAGAAGGCTGTCATATAGAATTAAAGGGGAAAATACCTTGTTTATAAAGTTCACATTCGCTTTATTTTCTATATTTGTTTGGCAAAATATATTGTATACAATAGAGTTAAAGTTGCACCTGTGCAATTTTGACCCCCACATACCAGTTTTCGGAAGGGTTGGGTCAAAACTGCCTGTCCTGTTTTATAAATTGGGTTGGACTCTCCGAGATTGATGCGGCGATTGGCCGACCGCGTCCCTTGTGATGTAATCGGCCCACCCCCTGATGTCACTGTCCCGCCCAGTGACATCATCACCTACCCTCCCTGCTTGGAGTTAGAAGCATGTAAAGGTGGCAAATCGTACAAGAAGAATAAAAGGTTTAGGGCACACTAGAAACCACATGTATATCAGACAAAAAGTTGTTAGTAAAAAAGTAGAAAAATCTTTATTTAAAATATCTCAAGCCTTAATTGTCACAGGAGGTCACCATCTTGGAAAGTGTCTGCGACACTCGCATTCTCAGTGGGCTCTGAGCAGCTGTTGAGAAGCTAAGCTTAGGGGTTGTCGCAAATTTCCAGCAGAAAATGAGGTTGGTCTGTAAAATAAGCTGAAGCTACAGGGCCGATTATTAAATTCTGATGCTAATTGCACTGGTTTCTGTGCTGCTATGTAGTAATTATCTGTATTAATTACTAATCAGCCTTATATTGTGACGTTTCTATTCTATGTGTACTGTATATTGTGAGTGGGTCCCTAAGCATAGTAAGTGACAGCAGCACAGAGCATGTGCAGTGAATCAGCAGAAAAGAAGATGGGGAGCTACTGGGGCATCTTTGGAGACACAGATCTTTACTGCTAAATGGTTTGTGGTTGCCTTGGGCTAGTACAGAAGCACAAAACATAATGTACAACATTTATAGCCTATTTCTTTACTTAAGCTATATTTCTCCTTTAAAGGCAGAGTCAGGTTTAAAAATTGTGTGCCTCTAGGCCACCCGGCTGCTAGCTCCCCCGCTTAGCTCAAGCTGCTCTTATCACCCTCCAACCCCTGCAGCACGTAATCACATAATCACATAATCCTTGAAGTTAATAACTCCATTTTACTGTTTTGTGCACACTTATAAGATTGTTGCATTGTGTTCTGTGTATTAAATATCCAAGCACTTCTGTTTATTTTAGTTTTCTTAGAAGACATCTTTCTTTAGAAGACATATACACATCTATGATAGTCTCCTAAATGTATCTGGGAGCTTACCTACAGTTTCGGTGATGGCTAGAAACCTATATACATTATAACAAACCCAAAACATCTAGGGGCACATTTACTAATGGTCGAATATCGAGGGTTAAATCCTTCGACTTCGAATATCGAAGTCGAAGGATTTAGCGCTATTCGTTTGATCGAACGATCGAAGGAATAATCATTCGATCGAACGATTAAATCCTTCGAATTCGAAGGATTTTGATCCATGGATCGAACGATTTTCCTTAGATCCCAAATTGGCTAGAAATCCCAAATTCCAATCCCAAATTGATGCTCGGTAGGTTTTGGATGGCGAAGTAGGTGGTCGAAGTTTTTTTTAAAGAGACAGTACTTCGACTATTGAATGGTTGAATAGTCGAACGATTTTTAGTTCGAATCGTTCGATTCGAAGGTCGAAGTAGCCAAAAAAATACTTTGAAATTCGAAGTATTTTTTATTCTATTCCTTCACTCGAGCTAAGTAAATGTGCCCCCTAATGTCCATATGTTCAGGGGTGTAACTACAGAGGAAGCAGACCCTGTGGCTGCAGGGGGCCTAGGAAGTATAATGACAATTTCAACTTACAGTATATTGGTAAAACAGCACAACCGCTGCAAATGTTGAGGGCCCTAATATGAATTTGCTGTGGGCCCCATTAACATATAGTTACACCACTGCATATGTTGTCAAGATATAAATAAATGCACCTTTTTCTACAGTATATCTTGCATATGAGTGCAATATGCATAATAACAAAATAGTAGTTATAAGCCCAGCAAATACTCTATATGGTTGATTTCATTCCCTACAACAAGAGGTGCTAATGAGTGATTCATTGAGTCAAAATAAATCTCTTATTTAACAGAGGTGTATAATTGTGACGTGTCAATAGTACATGTAATTGCTTGACAAGCAATATTCTATTTTGGATATCTATATTCTTTCCTTGAGGCTGAATTGGAATTTCTCCTACTGGATGGAGGTTGTTTGCCCTGTATTTCATGCATTTTCTTTTGCTTTTATATTTGCTTCATTTTCTTGCATAAATCCTATTACTATGTGAAACTTCTGGTGGTTAACTACTACATAGACATCTGCTTATTTTTGATTTATAAAAGGGATGGCTAACCTCTTAGTTAACTCTTAGGGGGTTATATACTAAACCTCAATTTTTTTCTGGTTGCGATTTTTTGGGCAAAAACGTTAAATTTCTTACCCCAAAGCTACTAAAAGTCCCAATTCGAAAATCTACCATCTTAAACCTGCTGAGTTCATGTCGAAGTCAACGGCAGATTTGAAGATACCATGATCTGCGTTGGGTTTCATCCGGTAATCCAAAAAATTTGGGATTTTCAGGCGATAACCCTGAAAAAATCAAGTGATTCGGGCATCAAATCTGAAAAATTCTTACAATTCAAGTTTTCACTCGATTTTCCCGACCCGACTTTTTCAAGTTATGGTATTGTTAAATAACATAAAATTGTGGATGGGAGATTGTCGAGCTTGGTTTAATAAAAAAGTAATACATTTGAATTTTAGTAAATATAGAACGGGCAATTCTAAGCAATGTTTCAATTGGTCTTTATTATTTATTTGTATCGTTTTTAATTTTTTACCATTTCTGACTCTTTGCATCTTTCAAATGGGGTTCACTGACCGGATCTATAAAAAAAATGTTTTACACATGTATTGTTATCGCTACTTTTTATTACTCATCTTTCTATTTAGACTCTCTGCTTTAATTTTGGCAGAGAGTTGGAGAATACAACACTTTAAGCTTATTCATTTAGGATATGGGAAAATGTTTGCTAAAAGTACCTCTAATAGTCCTATATCATTTTGTCCTAAATGTGACGAGACTAATGTGTCCATTTTTCATTATTTATGGTCCTGTCCTTTACCGTTACTAATTTTTTGAATTCTAGACTGAAGATAAAAATTAAACTATCTCCGTGTATTGCTTTACTGTATCTAGATATTAATATGCTTTCTGCAAATCCTAAGTCAAATATTATCTCCCATGAAAGTAAATTATTGACTTCCTTTTTTCTAGCTGCTTCTAGGAAAGCTTTATTTAATTTCTGGTTACAAAAGGAACCCCCCTCATTATCGGACATCATCTCTTATATGAATCAGCTTAGTTGGCAAGAAGCCTTAATAACTAAAACTAAAGGAAGTATTTCCAAAGATTCTTTTAGGCTGGTTTGGTCTCCTTATTTTGAAATCTGTAACTCCAATACTGGCGATCAAATAATGCGCTTTCTTCAATAGTTAGATGACCTATCTGACACTCCAGATGATAAATGGCCTTTTTCTCTTTTTTATTACTTGTGCATCTACTGGCTTAGTTAATTTTTAGTTCGTTTTTTCTTATTTTTCATGAATGATATAGTTTTGATACTATCATGCCATTGTCTCCTTTGCAACATATTTTCTTCTTCTGCATAACATTTGTTGTCATTTTGATTTCATTTGTTTAATATGAAAATCAAATAAAATATTTTAAACATAGACTCTCTGCTATTCATATTCCAGAATCGTATTTAAATCAATGCATGGGTGCTAGGGTAATTTGGACCCTAGCAACCAGATTGCTGAAATTACAAATTGGAGAGCTGCTGAATAAAAAGCTAAATAACTCCGCAAATAATAAAACATGCAAACCAATTGGAAATTGTCTCAGAATATCACTCTCTAAATCGTACTAAAAGTTAAATCAAAGGTGAACAACCCCTTTAATTTTCATTTAATTTAAGGACTTTTACTTTTGATGCTGTTAGGTATTTATGGGTTTTCCAGCTCTCTAAAAGGTCTACCATCCATGTCTTTACATTTTTATTTTCCCCTTCTTATGGAAATATAAAATGTCATACATTTAACTATATTCCAGTTGCAGTGATTTCCCTTGTCTGCTTGCAGTTATCTGTAAGAGAGTTGTACAGAAAGATTTGTATGTATGGGCAATGGCTTTTAATAGTATCAGACTATAGTTCTGCTTCGTGGAGCTTATCACACAGGAAACTTGATTTAAAGTCAATGGCAGATTAGGGCGCCTAACGCATCCAGGGCGCCTAACGCTGGCAAACTTGCGTTAGCCTTACTGCGCCAAATGAAGCGAAGCTGCGCTAGCATTGCCTAATTTGCATATGGCGGGAAGTTAAAGTTCAATGGATGTATATGTTGCATCAAATATATTACACTACACAAGCCCAGGGAAACCTTAATAAAATAGAGTTGTTATATTGCCCTACACATGAGCCCAGTGTATAGTTTATGTGCCATATGTTAGGAAATGTAGGGGGGAAGCCGGTTACCCCAAAAAGATTTCACACTCTTTTTCAGCCTATCACCCTGAAAAAGGACTGAAAACGGACTTAGAAAAATGTTCAACTATTTTTTTAGGAACTACTATCTAATCTATTGCACTTCGCCTGGTCTGAGGTGGTGAAGGCAAGTCTGGCGCAAGAGGTAACGTTCAATAAAATCTGCGTCTTAGTGAATTTGCGTAGTTATGTCCATTCGCCAGAGCGCAAATTCGTCAGGTGTTACAGAGCGAAGTACCGATAGAGTCTCTCTCTTTCGCTAGCGAAGTTACATCAGCGACCGTTAGTAAAAAACCCTATGGGTGACGGCCTTCTAAATATTTGGAGCTTTATGGATAACAGATTGTATAATGAAACTTCTACAATGCTCACACTTTCAGGGGCCGATTCACGAAGGGTCGAATTTCGAAGTTAAAAATACTTCGAAATTCGACCCTCGAATTGAAATCCTTCGACTTCGAATATCGAAGTCGAAGGATTTAGCGCTAATCCTGCGATCGAACGATCGAAGGATTTTTCGTTCGATCGAACGATTAAATCCTTCGACTCGAACGATTCGAAGGATTTTAATCAAACGATCGAAGGAAAATCCTTCGATCAAAAAAAGGTTAGCAAGCCTATGGGGACCTTCCCCATAGGCTAACATTGACTTCGGTAGGTTTTATCTGCCGAAGTAGGGGGTCGAAGTTTTTTTTAAAGGGCAAGTACTTTGACTATCGAATGGTCGAATAGTCGAACGATTTTTACTTCGAATCGTTCGATTTCGTTCGACTTCGATCGAATTCGAACGAATTTAACCAATTCGATGGTCGAAGTACCCAAAAAAAACTTCGAAATTCGAAGTTTTTTTCATTCGAACCCTTCACTCGAGCTGAGTGAATCGGCCCCTCAGTGTCTAATCATGTCTATTACACTTTTGGAATAATGAATCCTTATACCTATGTAAAACACACAGATAATCAACCAATTAAGAAATAAATTGAGGAATTTCACAGTGAGGAATATTCAGATATTTCTTTATAACAATACAGAGGCAGCAGGAGGTACAATTACTGTATGAAGACCTCATACCACCATGGCAGGAGGTCATTACAAGAATTTGTGATCTGCCTCTCCTCTCCTGTGTGGAATAACATATAAGAATTGCCTAGCTGACTGCACAGTAATTGGTGGCAATGAGACCCATTGCTGCTTAGTTCAGCTGATGGGTTTAAAATCATTTTATCTGTGTAAAAGATGATTAGGATTTGTGTATTTAAATGTAACTTTTGGAATGAAGTAATTTATACAAGCAGATATAATGCAATAAAACAGTAAGAAATAATCTAGATTTAAGAGGTTCAGTATAAAAGTTATCAAATATGGGACCTGCTATCCAGAATGCTCAGGACCTGGGAGTTTCTGGATAGAGTCTTTCTGTAATTTGGATCTTCATACCTTTAGGGGGTTATTTATCAAAGTCCGATGTATCTCAATATTTTCTGCTACAAACTCTGATCAAATCCGCTCAGGTTTTTTACGCTTATTTATTATTACATTGTCCTGAAAATTTGCTTTGCGGCTAAAAATCAGATTTTCACGATTTTATCTGACTTTTTCATCCGATTTTTACGTTTTTTTTGTAATTTTCACCCAACGAGTGGATATTGCCCGAAACCCAGCGCACATCAAAAAATCATTGGGACTTCTCCCATTGACTTATATGCAACCTCGACAGGTCTGAGATGCCAGATTTTCAGATTCGGACATTTGTGATTTTTTTTAAATAAAATCTGACTTTTTTCAAAATCATGAAAAATTTGTGATTTTGAAAAAAGTCAGATTTTATTTAAAAAAAATCACAAATTTTTCGTGATTTTTGCATTCAGAGTTTAGTAAATAACCCCCTTAGTGTACTAAAAAATCATTGAAACATAAAATAAACCCAAAAGTATTGTTTTGCCTCCGATATATATAAGTATATAAGTATATTTTAGTTCAGATAAAGTACAAGGTACTGTTCTGTTATTATATTCTATATTTTAAGGGGAAACCCCTCATTTTTAGAGGAAAAAAAACTACATTTTTTTAAGATTTATTATGCTCTACAGCTGCTAAAAATTCAAAAATACTTGGCTAAAACCTGTCGAAGTAATGTAGAAGTCAACGGCAGTTGTCCCTTTTACAACTGGAAGATGTTTCTTGCCTTCATGCAAGAAACATCTTCTTCGAAAATCCAAAAAATATTTGGTTTGCAACGTACAATTTTGTCGAGACTTTTCCTGCGTGTACAATTTTCATTAGGAATTTTTAGTCAATGAAGCCAAATTGTGGTTGGGAGTTTGGTCGAAATTTTTAAAATAATGAAATAAATTTGGGTTTTAATAAATACCCCCCATGTGTCGCTCCTTACTGCTCCTTTATCACATTATCACAGGTGAAGTGCTTAAATAATGAGAAAATAGATAATGAAGGTAGACGTTCCAAAGGCATCTTGACGGAGAGAGTCATTGCGTCGCTGGACCATGTAATCCCCTTCTGGCTAGCTGGAAAAATTCAATAGATGTCCACAAAGCACACAGGCGATCTTCTGCATGGTAGCATGGATCACTAGTTTCGAAAGTTTAAAATTGGCATCTGTCAGGGTACCTGTGGTGCGGCGGGCTCGTCCACCGGCGAGGACGCCCGCCGCATGTCCTCCTCTCTAGCCGCGCCAGCGTGTCTTCGCTGGCGCCGACTCCTCTCTAGGGCGCGCGCGGCGCGCCTCCTGGAAATTTAAAGGCGCAGGCGCGCTGACTTCATACATCAGCGCGCAAAGGCACGAAATTCAAATAGTATTTAAAGCCCTTGGTGGCTGCTTGTAATTTGCCCGTGATAGGATATTATTCCTGGAGCTTCTGAGCTTGTGCTATTATCTGATTTTGTCTGAACCTGTCTGATTCCTGTTTTGACCTCTGCCTGGCTATTTTGACTATTCTGAAATCCGGATCCTGACCTTGCCTGCTTACGACTACTCTACAGTTTAACCCTTCGATTGATTACCTGGTTTTGACCCTTTTGCCTGTTTGACGATTCTTGTTATCTGCCTGCCTCGACCCAGCCTGTCTGACGATTCTGTTGCCTGTTCCATTTGTACCGTGACCTTCGGCCCAAAAGACTCTGCTACCTGCCGTGCCCCTCTGCTAGCCAGAACATCTTGCCTTGTACCCCTCGTTAAGTCCAGGTGGCACCCAAGTAAGCCGAGGGCTCCTCCCGAAGCCCAACGGTGGTCACACTACTGGTGAAGCAGAGCCGAGACCAGGGTACTTGGCACCTGTTCTGGTATTGGGTGCCGGCCCTGACAGCATCATTGTGTTGAAAAACAGAAAACAATGAATTTATCATTAGCAGAGGGGTTGTTCACCTTTAAAATAACCATTTTGGTGTAGAGAGTGATCTTCTGAGATAATTTGTAATTGATTTTCATTTTTTATGATTTGGAGTTTTTGAGTCATTTCCAGCAATCTGGTTGCTAGGGTTCAAATTACCCTAGGGACCATGCATTGATTTGAATAACAGACTTGGATATGAATAGGAGAGGGTCTGAATAGAAAGTTGGGTAATAAAAAGTAGCAATAACAATACATTTGTAGCCTTACAGAGTATTTGTTTTTTAGATGGGGTCAGTGACCCCTATTTGGAAACTGAAAAGAGTGGGAAGAAGAAGGCAAATGATTCAAAAAATATTAAAAAGAAAAAAATGAAAGCCAGTTGAAAAGTTGGCTAGAATTAGCCATTCTATAACATAATAAAGTTAACTTAAAGTGGTTACAATTTCTCCTTTGGCAGAGGTGTCAAATGCATTGTAGGTAAAATTAGTTGCAATGATAAGGTTTCAAGTGCACTTATGGCTCTTAATCTTTTTTCCCTTCTTCTGCAGGGCTTTAGCTGTATTGTACATCACAACATTGGCTGTATACAATTGCGTTAGACAATTTGATACAATCTTTCACAAACAACAGTTATTTCACATCTTACATTTTCAATCCCTCGTTGTATTTTACAGAAAAGAAAATAAAAGAAATAATGGCAGCTGTTTCGTTTTTATTATGATCCTCGCACATTTCTCAAAAAGTCAGTTGTCTGGCACTTTCTTGTATGCCATGAATTTTCCAGAAATTTCAATAAGAAAGCGTCCCACCGTTATGGTAAGACCCTGAAAAATGTTCCCCTGTAAATGACTTCGAGTAATGTAAACCAGGTCAGTACAGACAATATAATTACAAAAAAAGAAAAAGGTGTTGCAGATAGAACTATAATTCATGGATCTTAAAGAAGAACTAAACCCCCTAACTAATGAAAACCCCTACCCTCCATAGTCCCCCCTTCCAGTTCCCCCTTGCACAGTTGTTAATACTGTACCTGTAAATGCCCCTAAATCTTTAATTACCCCTCGAGATAGAGTCAGAGCAGTAGAGCTCATAGCCGACATTTTCATTCTTCGGGAGTCTATGGGCGGCATAAAAAAAAAATTGGTCGCGCGACGAAATTGTTTTGACACGCGTCTTTTATTTTTGACGCACACCGCCATACAAGTCGATGGGCGTCATTTTTTTGGTGAAACGAGGCGAAAAAATTCGCTCAACCCTGCTGCTGACTCTGCATCGAGGAGTAATTAAAGACTTAGGGGCATTTACAGGTATTAACACCTGTGCGAGGGAGAACGGAGGGGGGGGGGACTATGGAGGGTAGGGGTTTTCATTAGTTTGGGTGTTTAGTTCTCCTTTAAATATCCAAATGCAAACCTCACAATTCACAGAAGCACAATAAAATTATCTTACATTATAATACTCACAACAATTACTTTACTCAGAACACTTGGGGGGTTATTTACTAAGCTCCGAATACCCGAAATCCGAAAAATTTGCGAATCACAAATTTTTCAAAATGTATTAAACCCCAAGGGCTTAAAAGCCCGAATATAAAAACAAGTCATCTCATACCTGTCGAGGTTGCATAAAAGTCAATGGGAACATTGATTTTTGGTTGTTTCGGGGGTTTCAGGCAATTTCACAATTCGGGTGAACTGAGATTTCGGGGAAAATTCATGGAAAAATTGTGAAAATCTGAGCATTTCCCACAAAGCAAATTTTCGGGAAAATGTAATAATAAATAAGCGTTAAAAACACGAGCGGGTTAGATCGGAGTTTGTAGCAGCCGATATTGAGATAAATTTGGACCTTGATAAATAACCCCCTTAGGTGCTGATTTACTAAAACTCAAAAGAATAAAAAAAATTTATGAAAACAAATCCGACCAAACTCATTTATTAATAATTTTTCATGAATGAAATTGGAGCGGCAAAATGTTGTGTCAAAATAGAGCATCAACTTGTATTGTACGATTGACACTTCGAAAACTCGATTTCATCGAATTTTTGCTGCAAAAACTCTACTACTTTTTTTGGGTCAATTATGACCTCAAGCACATGAGAGGCCAAGTCAGTTGTTAGAAAAATGTCATCAGGTATGGGATTTGTTATCCGGAAACCCTTTGTCCAGAAGGCTCCAAATTAAGGGAAGGTTGTCTCCCATAGACTCCATTTTAATAAACAATATTTTTAAGAATTATTTCCTGTGTAAAAATTATTTTTCTCTGTAATAATAAAACAGTAGCTTGTACTTGATCCCAACTAAGATATAATTAATCCTTATTGGAGTAAAAAAAATCCTATTGGGTTTATTTAGGACATGTTATGGAGATCCATATAACAGATAGATCCCTAAAAGTCTGAATGGTTAAAAAAAGTCCAATAGGATAAGCGCAGCTCACATTGACTTCTAAGGGACTTTGACTACTGTTACTTGGCACAGCTTTGTATTAGAGTTTTTAATGGTTTTTAAATTTAATAAATCTTGAATTGTCTGAATTTTAGAGAAATAAAAAAAAAGAAAAAGGAAAACTGAATTTTAGTAAATCTTCTCCGAAGTCACAGGCAAAGTATTGGGTTGCTCAAGTGGTTTATGTTAATTTATAGTGAATCTCGATAACTGTCATGCAGTCTTCAGCAGCTAATTGTTACACATCCATATTTATTGTACTGATTGTACAAAGTTTATTGATATCAACGTTAGTTATAACTGTTGTGTGTGACCTAATAAATTTCACCTTTGCAACAAGGAAGTGCTGCAGCATTTTGTCATTCACTACAGGTATGGGATTCGTTATCTGGAAACCCGTTATCCCGAAAGCTCTAAATTACGGAATGGCCACCTCCTATAGACTTCATTTTATCCAAATAATCAACATTTTTAAAAATGATTTCCTTTTTCTCTGTAAAAATAAAACAGTACCTTGTACTTAATCCAAACAATATAATTACTGTAATCCTTATTGGAAGCATATCCAGTCTATTGGACTTATTTAATGTTTACATGATTTTCTAGTAGAGTTAAGGTATGAAGATCCAAACTACGGAAAGATCCATTATTCGGAAAACCCCAGAGTCCCGAGCATTCTGGATAACAGGTCCCATACCTGTATATATATTCTCCCCTGGCAATGGGGTTTTTGGACTGGATTTGCACCTGACTCAAAAGATATTATATTGTGGGAGTTGCAGTGCACATTCCAAACAGTGAGGAACAAGAATTCAAGCACAGTCAGAGCAGGCATCAGTTTAGAATACCCAGACAAGATAAGGCATCTGTGCTATGATTTTCCATAGGCAACTTCAGTTCTCTGTGTCCAGTTAATGAAACCAGAAACCAGTAAAATTTTGTTTCGTCAATTATTTTTTTGTACAGATAGCACATTTGGATGCGGTCAGGAATGTCTTTATAGAGTTTAGAAATTACAAGCAAAATGCAATCAAAGCTCTAAATGTTAACGCACTAAACTGAAGTACAAATGAAAACTAAAATTATTTCTATAATTTGAAAAGCTGCAGGAAAAATTCCCTTCCAGTCTGTTAGGAAAGGTCACATATATAGAAAGGTGGGAGGCAAGTGTTCCATGACTGATTAAACTGTACAAACTTTGAGTTTCCTCAAATATGTTTTGTGTTAGTAAATTAATAATGAAGAAAATACTGGTACAGGTATAGGATCCATTATCTGGAGACACGTTATCCAGAATAATGGATGGCCATCTCCCATAGACTCCATTTTAATCAAATGTAATGCTCTTTCTATTCTTTTCTGTTTCAGTGTGCCTTTTACTGATTGTAAAGGAAAACTATACCTTCAATGAACACTTAACCACCAATGAACAGCTGCTCTGTATCATAATGAGGGATCTATTAAAGAATTTTACCAAATAGAACTACGCAAGCGCTTTTACCTGCGATAGCATCCGTTCCGACGATCTGAGATGAATTGCAGGCGTCACATCGGATGCACCGAATCTAAGGTAAGTAATGGGAATGTCGGACGTTGTCGATGCGTGTGATCGAACGATTAAATCCTTCGAATCAAACGAATCGAAGGATTTTAATCCATCAATCAAACAATTTTCCTTCGATCAGAAATTGCCTAAAAAACCTATGGGGACCTTCCCCATAGGCTAACATTGGTGCTTGGTAGGTTTTAGGTGGCGAAGTAGGTGGTCGAAGTTTTTTTTAAAGAGACAGTACTTCGACTATCGAATGGTCGAATAGTCTAACGATTTTTACATCGAATCGTTCGATTCATAGTCGAAGACGTAGTCGAAGTAGCCAATTCGATGGTCGAAGTAGCCAAAAAAAAAACTTCGAAATTCGAAGTATTTTTTATTCTAATCCTTCACTCGAATTAAGTAAATCTGCCCCTAATTGTCTGCCCCAAGGCATAGAGGAGGGGCAGACAATATTTCATTGAAAGCTGAGATTTTTAAATGAGCTTACAACAGCTATGAATGCTTTAATAAAATAAATAAATAAATAAAAAATTAGAAATTGGATTTCATGTTTAATTTGAAAAGGACTTTTATTATACAGATTTTTGTGTCTGGGTGACAGGTCCACTTTAAGGAAATCATTCTAATTTTTAAAAAGATTTACCTTTTCTCTGTAATAATAAAACAGTAGCTTGTACTTGACGGTAACTAAAAAACACAAAGCTGCCATCAACAGACTCTCGAAATAATGGGTGGAGCTAGACATAACCATAGGATAACAGATAATGGAGAGTGTGTAGAATTAAGACAGTTAAATTGCCATTGGTCTTTGCTCTCAACATCGGTATAAACGATTCCCCAGTGACCTACAACCTCAGCAGTACCAACCTCTCCTCTAACCAGCAACCACTTATTTGTTGTTATACTCAGCATAATAAACACCTTTACATTTTTTTTCAATGAACATGGAACAGTTTGTCTTCAAATGTTCTTATTTCATTTTTCACTAAAGCACAGAGGATATTGTGACAGATTGATAACAGCTAGATAATGTACTTAAAGTTAAATCTTAATGTTAGAGACAAAGAAAAGGGAGCTGAATACAATTGTGATAATGTAATTGGATCATCAGTGAAATTATAATGACCAAGTTAAAGTAAAGTAAACGACAACATGAAATAACAACGGAACAGTTTGTTGTACCTGGTGCTTTAGTATGATTGAGGTATGTCTCCCAATGGAGACAAATTATTTATAGCACTTTCCTTGTCCTTTAAGGATACTGCAGTATAGAATCCTTGTGTCCTCCTCTCAGAAAACGTTAGGGCTCAAGGGCACAAGTGTTAAACTAAGGCAATTGCATGCTCCTTAGTGCTCACCTAGGAAACACTTGCACCCCAGATATGCTGCACTGTGTGCCAGATTTGCATAACATAACACCAGGGGCACAGCTAACCCTCAATGTTGTCTCCTACCTCCTGTCGGTAGTGGGGCGCCTGCATGCCTCCCCTGCCCATCCCTCAACACTTTAACTAACATAGTTAGTGCTGTATTCTCAGAAGTCCTGTGGCAATTGTTTAAAGGAGAGGGAAAGGCTTTGTGCACTTGGGGGTGCCAAATGTTAGGCACCCCCAAATGAATGTATTGACTTACCTGAAACCCCGGGCCGGTGCTCCTATCAGCAGAAAACTGCACTGGCCCGGGGTTATACCAGTGAGCACCATGGATCGATCCTCTTCCGACTTCTTCTTTCTTCAAATTTCCCGGGGGAAATGCATGTGCAGTAGAACGAAATAGCTGACTTTTTAGTTCAGCTTTTTGTTCTACTGCACATGCAGGGTCGCTCCATGGTGCTCACTGGTATAACCCCGGGCCGATGCAGTTTTCTGCTGATAGGAGCACCAGCCCGGGGTTTCAGGTAAGTCAATACAATCTCTTGGGGTGCCCCATGTGCACAAAGTTTTTTCCTTCTCCTTTAACAGCACCGTGCATTGTGCAAAGTGTAAACAAATGGCTAATTTCAGCGTTTTTTGCACATTTGTAAATGATTCCTTTTGACTTTTCCAAACTTGAAAGAATTCACTAATATTGTGCATGTTAATGTGTTTATATCAAGAAATTAAAATGCTTCAAAGGAATTGATATACAAGGCCTTAGATAGGCAGAGTTTGGCTAATAATTTCAGCTTGTAATGTATTGGCCTATGAATGGGTCCAAAACAATGATTTTACTGATGACTAAAGCTGGCCATACGAATCAACGAACAATCGGACTTTCCCATCTCCCGACCTGCCACTAACCATTCAGATCAAAGTCTTACAATTCCGATCAAATAAAGAAGTAAAAGAACAGATCAGATGTTCTACCTCTGACAGCAATTGTACGATAGTTATGTCTGACAAAGCTGGTGACAGTCTCCCACTGAAAATCGTACGATCGGCAATACATGCAGAGATATTATCAGCAGCCAACAGAAATTTTCTAACCTGTCCGATCGACCAAACGACTGATCTCTGCCGGACGAAAAATGTCGGGACTCTCCACACACGGTCCGAAAATCGTACAAATCCACGATTCGTACGATCTGATTGTTGCGTCTATGGCCAGCTTTAGGGGCAGATTTGCTAAAGGGGAATTTGCCAGCATTACAGCCCACAGGGATATCGCCAATTTACTAACGGGAGCAGTGATAGGCGCTAGCACTCATTCGTACTCTATCGCCAGATAACAATTCACTCTGGTGAATGGACGTTTAATGAACGTTACCTCTTTTGCCAGACTTGCCTTCTCCAGCTTAGAGCAGGCAAAGTGCACTGAAGTGCATAGATCTTTCTCAATCTCCTGTTACTTACATCATGTTCTTTAGGGGGAAAAAGCATCAAAGTTCAAAAAATGCTGGCTTTTCCTTTTTTCAGAGTGATAGCTTGCAAAAGTCCTTAAAACGTTTTTTTGGGTAACCGGTTTCCCCCATACATTTTCTAACATATGGAACATTTACTATACAGTGGGCTCATGCGTAGGGTATTATAACAACTCAATTTTCTTTATTAAGGTTCCCTGGACTTGTGTAATTAACAGTGGAAATGTAATGTATTTGCTGCAACATATAACATAAAGACATCCATTTTACTTGAAATTTCCTGCCGTATTTAAATTAACGTGAGTGCAAGACCTCTAGCGAATTTGCGCTAGGCAGAAATGAACACTAGCGCATCTAATGAAAAGTCGGCAGTGTTCACTGCCTCAGGCGAAACTCACGCATTTTAGTGAATTAGCATATTCTGAGCAAATTTTCGCCTGGCGAAGTGTGGCAAAGTGTGAATCGGTTGCTGGCGACTTTTCACAGGTTAGTGAATCTGCCCCTATGTGTTACCCAGATCAACCTGTAGATGAAGTTCACTATTCGGCAATTGTCTCCTACATGATCTGATACTGGCTGAGAGGGTCACATCACCAAACAGGCAGACCTTTCTGCTGATGGCAAATCTTTGTCTATATCATTTTCATCATTTCTAGAAAGCAGGTTATTATATTGTTCACCTTTGAGATAACTTTTATGGGGGAACGTAATGAAAGTTGGTAACAGCAAAAATATTCGCAATGCGAATAGTTATGCCTTTGTGCGAAAAAATTTTCCTTTGCGCAAATTTAATATAGCTTTTGCGAACCTGCAAACTGTTTAGCGACCTCTTCTCAAAGGGGAAAGAAGGTTTGCAAATGTTATGGTTTGTGCCAGTGCGCAGTAAATGTAATGAAACTTAAAAAGTTATGTTTGCTCCAAAAGATTACGACACCTTCAAGCACTTCTTAAAAGTGGGAATGTGCAATTAAAATTCGCAATGCGCAATTAAAATTTCCAATGCAATAACAGTTATGGGAAGAGTATTACATTGTGAAAGCCAAATTGTTATTCTTATTTGTGCAAATCTTTTGCTCTTTGCAACTTTAATTACATTCCCCCATTAGTATGATGTAGAGAGGGATATACTGAGACAATTTCAATTGGTTTTCATTTTTTACTATTTGCGGGTTTTCAGTTATTTAGCTTTTTATTCAGCAACTCTACAGTTTCAGCCATCTGGTTGCTAGGGTCTAAATTAGAGGGCCTGAATAGAAAGGTCATCAAAAGAAGCACTACCAATACATGTATAACCTTACAGAACATTTGTTTTTAAGATGGTGTACTTCAACTAGAGAATAGCCCAAATTCTATTCGAATTTGAAAAAAATTTGAATATCGAAATTTCTTATGTACTGTCTCTTTAAAAATGTAACTTCAACCATTCGCCATCTAAAACCTGCAGAATTGCTGTTTTAGCCTATAGGGACATCCTAGAACCTATTTGGAGTCAATTGGTGGAAAAATCTAATTCTTTTTTAGAAAATACTTCTAATCAAATTCAAGGTTACTTCAATTCGTACGAAAAAATGGGCTATTCACAGAAAGAATTTTAATACATTTCAGTTGGTCTTTTTTATTCGAGTTTCGAAGTTATGGGAGTTCACAAAAAACTCATTACTTCGAAATTCGACCCTTGATAAATTTGCCCCTAAAAGTTAATTTAAATGTGAACCAACCCTTTAAAAATCATTTAAAACAACTATGAAGCACTCTACTGCAATGAAACTGAATGAGAGGGAGTTTGTTTATAGAACAGATAAAGATGTCTGCAGTGAGGAGGCACACAAGCAAATACAAAAAAATAATAACAAGGTGAAAAAAAACACATGTATTGGATAGAAACAGCCTAAATATAAGTTCAAATTAATCATTTTTATTACAGTACTCTGTCCCTTTAACAAGCCATCCGCCATTGCATGTGTTATTGTACATGTCCTGCGCAGAACCAATTTCTAAGACCTGGAGCCAACCCGAACCCGCAGCTCACAACCCCAACCGCAACTTGCATATTTACCCACTTTGATCCACTACCCGACCTGAACCCGCAACTGCCTTATCCGCAACCCGCCATCAAACCGGAAGTGATGGTGCTGCAAACCGGAAGTGATGTCATCAAAAGTGGACGGGACAGAAACAAGTTTTATAAAACTTTAAAAGGAGTAAAACATAGACAATATTACATAAGATAAGAAATTTAAATGAGACCCGCAACCCGACCTGCGACCTGCAGACCCGCACCTGAAAATCCTCCCCTCATTCCGCAGGGTGCCTGCTTTTTTTGCGGGTAAGCCGCGGGTATCCGACCTGCTGCAGTGGGTCCTTTGTACACATTGGAACACATTGGGATATTTATGGAAACACAGGGCCGGATTTGCCCTGAGGGCGCCCAGAGCCAGTGTCCTCCGTCGCCCCCTCTCACTCTCTAGATAGCATCCTCTTAGCTTGGTTTCGGAGCACTAGCTGACCGGCGCTTGTGCTCCGAGAAAAAACTGCTTGTGCGGCTTGGCGGCATGCCGCCCCTTAATTGATGCCGCCCTAGGCCCGGGCCTATGCGGCCTTGTTGCAAATCCGGGCCTGTGGAAACAACCTACAGTATATAGGCAAGAGCTACATCCATTTGTGAATTGAGTGGAAACATGCTGGGGTAGAGATTCAGGATGGTATTACAATTCTGCTCTGTAATCTTGACGGAGCCATGGAATCCTTTGAAAGAGATTAATGTGAACCTTTAAAGCTTTCGGAACCTCTAAATCTTCTATATGGGCTTCAATTTTTCTTGCTAATGGACTGGCGAATGTAACATTAAGAAATGTGGCATATTTTAGGAATAAGCAATTTAAAGTAACTCTCTTGAAAAGGGCAAATCCTCTCAAGTCCCTGAAGAATATTGCTTTTTCTCTTCTAATAAAAAGGCATAGTGATTTTCATGAGAAAAAAAAAAGTAAGAGAAGAGGAGAACTTTGAATTATGGGTGATTAAAAAGAAATACATTCAGAGCCATTCAGAGTACTGTAGATTTGTGTTTGTTAATCTGCTGAATTCATTTCCGTGCTTTCAGAAATATAGAATAGCAGCTATAATGTACAGGCAGCAAACTGGGATACCCCTGCTGTAGCTGAACTATAGAATACATCATAATCTCACACTGTAAAATAAAATATAGGTATGGGACCTGTTATCCAGAATGCTGGGGACCTGGGGGTTTTCTGGATAAGGGCTCTTTCTGTAATATGGATCTTTTTACTAGAAAATCATTTAAACATAAACCCAATAGGCTGGTTTTGCTTCCAATACGGATTAATTATATCTTAGTTGGGATCAAGTACAAGGTACTGTTTTATTAATACTGAGAAAAAGGAAATCATTTTTAAAAATCTTAATTATTTGTGATTGGCTCATGTAACCTAACACAAATGTGTGCCCTTGGTCTGTTTGTGTGCGCCATAAATTGTATGATCCCATAGTGCTTAAAATGGCAATTATCTATTTAGGATTACCCAACTACACATACTACTGAAAAGTATATTTTCAAGAAAATGGGTTATGTAGTTGAAGAAGTTTTTTCACAGGAGCTGTTTTATGTGAGATATGTTTATAGAGGCCTACATTGTTTGGGGTATGGAAATTTATTATGTAATGTCTCTTTAAAAATTTGACTTCGACCATTCGCCATTTAAAACCTGCAGAATTGCCTATGGGGGGACCTCCTTGAACCTATTTGGAATGAATTGGTGGACTTTGAAAAATCTGAGTTTTTTTGGGAAAAACTTCGAATCGAACTTGATTCGTATGATTCTAATTCGGCCGAATACGGACCTATTTGATCGAAAACGGACCTAGACTTAATTTCGGTTGGTCTTTTAGAATTCGAATTTCTAAGTTTTTCAATTAGAAATTTGACCCTTGATAAATATGCCCCTAAAGGTTGAGTTGTTTTTTACCAGAAAAATTTTCAAAGGTATATTTCAGTTAAAACTCGATTTTTCGGGTGAAAAAAAAGCCTCGAATTTTTCGGGGGGAAAAAAACCCTCGAATTTTTCGGGTGAAAAAAAACCCTCAAATTTTTCGGGTGAAAAAAAAAACAACTCAATCTTTTCGAGATTTAGTATTCCCCAAAGCTGGAAATAGCTTGAATCCGAAAATACTCCAGCTAAAACCTGTCGAGGTCATGTAGAAGTCAATGACAGAGGTTCCTTGAACCATTTGAAGATGTTTGTAGCCTTCATGATGTTTGAAGATGAGTCTTTTACATTCAAGTTTTTTCATAAATTAGAAACCATTCAAGTTGTGGGTGTATTCGAAGTATAAAAAAAACTCTAAAACTCAACCTTAGATAAACAACCCCCTTAAGGTATGAGCCATTATCTGTAAAACCCTAGGTCCCAAGCATTCTGGATAGCAGGTCTTATACCTGTACACAAAACTGCAACTCTTTCCAGAAATTATTTTTTTATTTAATTTCCAAATAATTGACTCACAAGTCGCATCTTTTCTTCAATGCCATGTTTAGATCATACTTTAAAGTTCTTTCACTCACAGTATCTGCAAAACAGAATTTTGAGAATCATTCACTAGTTAAACTGATGTCTGAAAACATTGCATTGTTAACAGAGAACAAGTGTTTTAACAAAACCTAAAACCTTGCAAACCATATGTTTCGGCCAGAATAGAATTCTAATTAAAAAGAAAGAACCGTGGAAGTATGCAAAGGAAGAACACATTTTAAGCTGTAATAATTTAGATACGGTACTTTAAGTTTTTTTTTTTAATCTTTAAAAGCACAATTGTTTTATATTTGTGGACTCAGGAATTTTTCTTTTAGTTTGGATTTAATTACAAGCTTTGGTGTATGCAATTAATTTGAAAATCTCCTATTTGCCTGGTAAGCAGACTTAGCCAATACATTTGAAATGACCAGGTTTTTTTCCCCATTGGTTATGGATAAGAAGTTAAATGATTTAGAACATGTTCTTCTACAACTTGCAGGGCTTTCTCAAATGAAATTTTTTTGGGATCCAGCGAAGACTGAGCTAATTAATTACTGAATTAATGATTACATTTCTTAATTCTAAGAGAAAGCATAATTAGTGCAGACAGAAGAACCATCAGCAAAACCCAAGACACTTAAGAGAATAGTAATTACAATAAAATGGATGTGAATGTGTACAGTACATTTGAAGGTTCAGAGATTTTTCCCAACAAACAATAAAATGTCTATTTGCATGTCTTTATTGATTTTTATAGTTGGACAAGGCAAAAAATAAATTGGAAATGGTATTCAATGATTTATAATGTTATTGTTTTATACTCTGTTGTCCAATATAGGAATTCAATATTTTCTGCAGTACAGTGCATACTTATTTAAAAAAAAAATACTAATAAAAAGATATAAAAACAGATATAAAGTATATAACCTATAAGTATGCGAAGGAAATCCGTATTAATTAGCAAGTCCAAGCCAGGGGTTGACTGGGTATACGGTAGGATGACATGACAGTGCCATTATCTATTTATTTCTCCAGGCTGGTGCATTTTTTCAGGGAATTAAATTAACCAGGGAAGCAATTTAATTCACTGGGGATTGCCCAATATCCCCCCCCCCCCGAGAATAAGCCTTGTCCTCTTGTCCTTTAATGCAGACACTAGGGGGGTTATTTACTAAAATTGGAATTTATCTCATATTTTATTGAAAAAAAAAAACACGACCAAACTCCCATGCTTGATTTGACCTTATTTATTAATGAAAAAACCTGAATTAATTGGATCGCAGAAAAAAATCGTCAAAATTGAGTGAAACCTGAATCGCCCATTGACTTATACAGGATCCACGACAAGTTTTTTTGCAGCATCACGGGATAATAAATCTTGAAAAACTTGAGGTTTTTTTTCTACAAATAATTTGAAGGGTTTTTTTCCAGAAAAAAATAGTTTTGTTTCACAAATTTTTTTTTGTCCCAAAAAGCCATACCATAAAAATTTGAGGTTCAGTAAATAACCCCTAGGAGATGATTTAGGTGCATAATCATGTGTTTTTACACAGAAATACCGTTGTGTCTGCACCCAGACCAATACTATTCCTTTCAGCGCAGACAGAGGAGCAAGCAGAGACAAGTGTATTAGGTGTATCTTGGCCTGTGTTTATGGGGCCCATTTACTTAGCTCGAGTGAAGGAATAGAAGAAAAAATACTTCGAATTTCGAATGGTAGAATATGGCTACTTCAACCATCGAATTGGCTACTTCGACCTTCGACTACTACTACGACTTTGAATCGAATGATTCGAACTAAAAATCGTTCGACTATTCGACCATTCGATAGTTGAAGTACTGTCTCTTTAAAAAATTCTTCAACCCCCTAGTTCGCCACTTAAAACCTACGAGGCCAATGTTAGCCTATGGGGAAGGTCCCCATAGGCTTCCTAACAATTTTCTGATCGAAGGAATATCCTTCGATCGATGGATTAAAATCCTTCGAAGCGTTAGATTCAAAAGATTTAATCGGATTTAATTATTCCTTCGATCGTTCGATCGTAGGAATAGTGGTAAATCCTTCGACTTCGATATTCGAAGTCAAAGGATTTCGATTCGGCAGTCGAATATTGAGGGTTAATTAACCCTCGATATTCGACCCTAGGTAAATCTGCCCCTATATGTAAGATGGAAAACAGCCATGTGTCGCACTAGAACCTAAATAATAAGTTTGCAACCAAAGCAATATCACAACTACCCATGCCTGCCTGTATAATACAACATTTAGGGGGTTATTTATCAAAGTCCGAATTTATCTCAATATTTTCTGCTACAAATTCCAATCAAATCCGCTTGGATTTTTTTGTGCTTATTTATTATTACATTTTCCCCAAAATTTGGGGAAAACTCTGATTTTTGCCTGAAAACTCTGAAAACTTCAGGATATTGCACCAAACCCAGCGCACATCAAATAAATCAATGGGATGTCTCCCATTTACTTACTGTATATGCAACCTCAACAGGTCTGCGATGCCGGATTTTCTGATTCAGACTTTTCCATACTCTGGGTTTAATAAATTCCGAAAAATTCAGTAATGATGTAGAGAGTGATATTCTGAGACAATTTGCAATTGATTTTTCATGTTTTATTATTTGTGGTTTTTTGAGTTATTTCGCTTTTTATTCAATAGCTTTTCAGTTTGGAATTTCAGTAATCTGATAGCTAGGGGCTGATTCACTAAGGGTCGAATATCGAGGGTTAATTAACCCTCGATATTCGACTGGGAATTGAAATCCTTCGACTTCGAATATCGAAGTCGATTGATTTAGCGCAGATAGTACGATCGAACGATCAAAGGATTATTCCTTCGATCGAACGATTAAATCCTTCGAATCAAACGATTTGAAGGATTTAAAACCAACGATGGAAGGAATATCCTTTGATCAAAAAAAGTTAGCCAAGCCTATGGGGACCTTCGGTAGCTTTTAGATGGCGAACTAGGGGGTCAAAGTTTTTTTTAAAGAGACAGTACTTCAACTATCGAATGTTCGAATAGTCGAACGATTTTTATTTCGAATCCTTCGATAGTCGTAGTCGAAGGTCGAAGTTGCCCATTCGATGGTCGAAGTAGCCCAAAAAAACTTCGAAATTCAAAGTTTTTTAACTTCGAATCCTTCACTCGAAGATAGTGAATCGGCCCCCTAGTGTCCAAATTACCTTACCAACCATGTATTGATTTGCATAAGAGACTGGAATATGAATAGGAGAGGCCTGAGTAGAAAGATGACTAATAAAAAGTAGCAATAACAATAAATGTGTAGCTTTACAGAACATTTGTTTTTTAGATGGGGTCAGTGACGCCCATATGAAAGCTGGAAAGAGCCAGAAGAAGACAAATAAATAAAAAAAAAAAAACTAAACCGAAGCCCAAATGATGTTACTTAAGACTTAGCCATTCTATAACATACTAAAAGTTAACTCAAAGGTGAACCACCTCTTTTAGAAGGTTTGCCTTCCTTGCCTGATGAAAGGAGAATACGTAAAATGTTGCATTCGTACCCATCTGTTTCTCACTAAATAAGTGGAATATGGATGGGAATGTAAGTGGAGCTGAATAATCTTTTCAACACTCTTCCCTTTTATCTACGTGGTTTCCCATTATGTTTCTTCCTATAGGCTATGCTAATGCATATGGCACTTTACTCAATGGTCCATAATGGGGAAAAAGCAGAGGGAATGAAATTTCTTCTGAAATTTGAGATCATATGCATTCTTGTATTCTAATTCATTTTGGCTCTATTCAGGCAATTCTGTAGGATTTTCACAACTGTAAAACAATGTTTCCACTATTGTACTTATGCCTTTCCGGTGCTTAGTATTTGACGATGTTTACATTTATTTTCATGATATTCTGACCATTCGAACGGTATAGGCGTATTTAATTTTATTTTAGCAGAAGAACAATACAGGTATGGGACCTGTTATCTAGAATGCTCGGGACCTGGGGTTTTCCGGATAACGGATCTTTCCGTCATTTGGGTCTTCATGCCTTAAGTCTACTAGAAATTCATTTAAACATTAAATAAACCCAATAGGTTGGTTTTGCTTCCAATAAGGATTAATTATATCTTAGTTGGGATCAAGTACAAGCTAATGTTTTATTATAATAGAGAAACAGGAAATCATTTTTAAAATTTTGGATTATTTGGATAAAATGGAGTCTATGGGAGACAGCTATTCCGTTATTCGGAGCTTTCTGGATATCGGTTTCCGGATAAGGCATCCTATACCTGTATAGCAACTCCCATCTATTTTCATACAGGTATGGGATCTGTTATCCCAAATGCTCAGGATCTGTGGTTTCTGGATAAGAGCTATTTCTATAATTTAGATCTCCATAGCTTAAGTCTGCTAAAAATCATCTAAACATTAAATAAACCCAATGAAATTGCTCTGCCCATTATAAGGTTTAATTATATCTTAGTTGGGACCAAGTATGAGGTTCTGTTTTATTATTACAGAGAAAAAGGAAATCATTTTTGAAAATGTTAATTATTTGATTAAAATGGAGTCTATGGGAGACGGCCTTCCCATAATTGGGTTTCCAGATAACAGATCCCATTCCTGTACATGTGATTATGATGACACATGAGCCACTGGAATAAGAAATATATTTATTTTTAATAAACCTATCAATAAATATAAACTATAACAAAGGGATCCTGTATATTTTTCCAAATTATATTAATGCATATAACATATATCACTCATTCACTGACCACCCCTTTTTATATCGTTATTATTCTTTGCAAATGCTACACCTTCAAAAAATACCAGTAATCACATTGAAATGTAAATCCGTTTCTAATGGCTTCTGTCGGTGGATTTTAAGCTATTCCTGGGACTTTAATCACTTGCTTGACTTTTTCATCAAACACTTTCCAACTCTTCCATTTTTTTTTCAGTCACTTCAGAACGTGTATTTATCAGCACATTAAGCCCAGTAAAGGAATTTTCCTGCACGGATATCAGGCTTTAGATGATAAGAGCGCAATATAAAGGGAACAGGCTGTGATATATCTTGATAGAACTATTAATAGGAGTTGCACAAAAAGTTAGAGCTTGGATTGCAATCTTCCAGTTAGATCTCACCTTCCACTTCCTCTAAATCATAGTTCGTCTTCTTTTAGTCTGCTAAAATGTCAACATACCAGAATATTTCTTTCCAAAAGGTCATTGCTTTTGAAAAGGCAAATATTACGATGTGGACATAAAACATCAAACTGTGGAGAAAGAGACTGTCTGTGCCCTATGTAGGGAATGTGTTATTTTCAGGAATTTATCCTAAAATGAAGAATCTGTATTTTGGGGTCCGTTTACTAAAGTGCGTTAAAAATATTCGCACAAAATATAGACAGAATTTTCGCCAAATATGTTATCGCCAGTTTACTAACCTGCGGTAAATATAAATTTGCGAATTTTCTTGCGCAAGAATAATTGTTCGCCAGTTATCGCATTCACTGAAAATAACGCTACGTATACATTAACGCCTGGTTTACTAAACAGTGAAATGTGCTAAAGACAAAATGAACGCCAGAATATTCGCAAACTTTTACCGCCACCTATGTAGTGGCGTAAAAGTATTTTTTTCACCAGAAAATTCTCAAGGGGCAGGAAATATCCCATAATACTAGTTTTTTTTTACCCATCATTCTTTGCTGACAGGAGAGAGATCTGTAGCTACTGCTGACAGGATGTTTTGGCTTCTGCTTCTATCTGTTGCAAAAGCAGCAGTTTTAGCTCAGAGTCGTATTATTGGCAGCGGCATCACAGTCCAAGGATTCGTCAGCCTCTACGCTTTTTTGGTTTCATTGTGATTGGCTACATTAAACTGTGCATTTCTATAAAGCAAAGAGATTGACTAGTATGATTTCTTGTTCCTATGATTCTATTGGCACTCTGGTAATGTTGCTGGATGGTATAATTATCAGTTAATAAAGTTTGAGAGTTTTAAAGATGCATTTCTGGCCATAAATGTCACAGTAAAAATTGCCATAATAACCGCCATAAAACAAGACTATTTTATAGATATATAAATATTCGCAAAAACTACAAATTTTTCGCCAGAAAATTCGCAACTCGCTAAAATTACTGCTAACGTAAGCTGGTTCCTTAACGTAGTTACCGCAAGTGAACGTAATGACTTCTGAGCGCATCGCTGTTTAGTAAACTTAGTCGCTGCGAATATTCTGGCGTAAAAATATTCTCAGCGATAACATGCGGAAACTTAAAGTCAGATTTACCGCACTTTAGTATACGGACCCCTTAGACTGTATTTAGTCTGTAGCGACTAAAATGTAGACCTGATGTGATTCACATGTAGTTTGTATTATAACGTTAGTATAATGCTTAGGGGTTGTTCACCTCTGAGTTAACTTTTAGTATGATGTAGAGTGGTATTCTGAGACAGTTTGGATTGTTTTTTTTATATTATTTGCGGGTTTTTATTTGTTTAGCTTTTTAGTCAGCAGTTTGCAATTTCAGCAATCTGGCTGCTAGGGTCCAAATTACCCTAGCAACAGATTTTAATAAGAAGGTAGAATAGTAGAGGAGCTGAATAGAAAGATGAGTAATAAAAATAAGAGGGTTATTTACTAAAATCCAGATTTTAGACTAGAATCCACGATTTGCCCCTTTATTTATCAATATAAAAACTCAGATCTGGAGAAATGTAACTTATTTCTGATTGTCCCGTGAAAAACCGGAATTTTTCAAGTTTGACGCCCGAAAACCACAAAAGTTTTTCAGAAAAACCAGCGTCAAACCCCGAAAACTCAGAACGCTTAGGGGCACATTTACTAAGGGTCGAATTTCGAAGTGCTAAAACTTAAAAATTCGACCATCGAATTAAAAACATTTGACAGTTGAAGGTTTTTTTTGTTTGAATTTAGCTGTTTTCGATCAAATCAAAATCGTTAGATTGCAGAAATCGTTGGAATCGAACGATTCGAACGATTTAATCGATCGAACAAACGATTTTCAAAAAAAAACTTCTAAAAACCTAGATAAATATTGGCTATAGGTTCTAGGAGGTCCCCATAGGTTCTAGGAGGTCCCCATAGGTCCCCATAGCAATTCGGCAGGTTTAAGGTGGCGGTGTCGAATTTGACGTTTTTTTACAGAGACAGTACTTCGATTTTCGAATGGTCGAATATTAAAAGTTTTTTCAATTCATATCAAAGTTTTTGAATTCGAAAATTCACTTTGAATTCACTTCGACCCTAAGTAAATGTGCCCCTTAGTGAGGGTTAAAACATTTTCAAATGGTTAAGGGGACACCTGCTAGAGTCCTGCAGTGGGTTATCCTTATCCCTGTGTAAATTTATAATGAGGCAATATAATTCTTAATTCTTTATTCTTTTATTAAGTTCTTAATAAATCAGATGCCAGTTCAGTGTAGGACTGGCCAGACCAGAGATGACTTTGAAGTAGTTGGCCAGCTTAAATATATTGCAATATATGGACAAACAATCTCTGTTATGTTTAAAGGGTAAGGCATTTTTGGTAGCTTAAGGCACAAACCCCCGATATCTATTAAAATACAATAAGTTTGCCCAGGAGCAGTAACCCATAGCAACCAATAAGACATTTGCTTTCCAGTAAATTCTATCTGCTGATTAGTATGGGTTACTGCTCCTGGGCAAACTTAGTGCATTTATTACATAAGTCCCTAATGTCTTATTGTCCATAATATAGTGATAATGGGTTGAGTGCAGAGGACCTCTTGTATTTGTCTATTTATTTATACAAAGTGGAGTAAATGCATGAAAAAAGTGAATAGGGGAGATAGCGGCGTTTAGTTACAAAAATTCACATAGTTTGTGCAAACATGCACAAGCTGATGCACCCCGTGAAGTAGGGCTGGAACTATGGGTAGACAGAAGAGGCACCTGCCTAGAGTGCAACGACGGGGGCAGGGGAATGCTGAGCAGGTACCTGTTAAAGGGTCTGCCTTCCCTTGTCCGTGTTCACTCACTTCTGCTGCTCTCTGCCCTCCCCTCTGTTACGGGCATGAGCACACACATTTATGTGCACACACATGGGGGGCAGCATGTGGATTGGTGTGGCTGTTCAGGTTGCCAAGGGAGCCCAGTCGGCTTGGCCAGGCCCTGCCATGAAGACAGTGCCCATTGTGTCAGTCCTAAACTAGTTCAATAGTTATGTATCCACATCTGCTAATTAACGCTATTATTTGGAGAGCTATCGGACAGCCAATAAAAGGGGCAGTAGTAATGGGTGAGCTAACAATGAAAAAAGAAACCACCTCTTATATATATATATATATATATATATACACACACACTCACACACACACACTGTATACAGGAGGGATCCTACCCCTGAGATGTACAGTATGCACTTTTCCCTCTTTTGTAGTGAGACCCTCAGATTTTAACATTTTAAATAAGAATCAAGTTCCTGATGCTTTGCTATTAGATGCCTGCACAACCTCAGTCCTTCTATTAATATGATATGGAGCAGGTCTGCTTTAGGGTTGCCATCTGTCCGGTTTTGATCCGAGAGCCCAGCTTCTTGATTCCCCGAGATTGATGCAGCTATCTGTTAATCGCCGATTGCCATGTCATAGCCCAGCCCCAGATGTCATCAGTCCACCCCCAATATTTAAGTGGCCCGACCTGTCACGGTGATCCAAATTACAGAAATATCCCTTATCTGAAAAACACCAGGTCCCAAGCATTTTGCATAACAGACCCCACACCTGTTCTCTGCTTCCTTTTTTGTGCCATAGCAAGTTCATACTCAAAACTGATGTGTCAACAGTACCTTTCCTAGTTTTATCCATAATGGTGGGGATATACAGTCAAAATTTGCTGAATCACAACAGACATCAAATGCCTAAATATAATGTATTTACACCTGTATAAGTATAAGTATATGAATTCATCTAACTAAACTGACACCAACTTTTTCTAATGATGCCTTGGAAAATATTAAAGACATTTTCATGCAATATTCCCCCTATCATTTTCATACATTCCCCCCAAATTAATTAACATAGAACGATGCTATTGTGCATAAGTATTTAGGGTGCTGCCAGCTGTTTACCCCACCCTCCAATTGCCCCTATAGCGTGTGTTCAACATACCCAAAGCTGACATGATCAGGGCTTGCTGCTTAGTTATATTTCACGCACTACAAATGATTGGCAGATTTAAACCAAGATTAAAGCCCTTTATCGGCTCTCCTAGAAGTACTTTAATAATTAACCTGAATAAATATAATGAGAATCCTTACATGTGTCATGTACTTTCTATACACGCTGAACTACAGTACTCAAGAAATAACAGATAGTATATTCTCTTTCATTTGCGCATATTGATCTACTAGAAATCAGTTAATGTGAAATGGTACCATAAATTGCACGACTAACACACTTGCAGTCCATGTAAAGAATGAGTTTCTGCTTGATCAGCTTTTCTAATATAAGAAATTGGATTTAAAAAAAAAATGTACCGGAGATATACGCCTTTAACCTCTGTCCTTCTACAGTTTTAAATTATACTGGCTGTACTGAGTATTTGCATAATGTGGAAAATAAGCAGCATAAGGCTTTTGTAGTTGTTGTGACAGCAACAGCCATATTAGAATACGGTATTATAGTGCTGTAATGCACCTGAAGCAAGATGGGGTATATTTAAAAGGAAAAGCAATCTATCCAGTTGAATTATAATTAAAAAAAAAACTTAATCAGGTTGGAATTGAATAAGAAATTGTACATGAGCACTGAGATTATATATATCCAGGGCAGTGGGCAGTGGGGCTGCGGTGTGGGAAAGGCCACTGGTGTTTGGGTAGGGCCGCTGGTGGTATGTGGCAAACTAGGAGCATCGCTCATGGAGCTGCAGTGTGGGGAAGACACCACTAATGGAGCTGCGGTGTGGATAGGACTGCTGTTGGAGGTGCAGTGTGGGGGGGCACCTCTGCTGGAGCTGCTGCGTGGGGAAGGCAGGGCAGTGGGGCTACGGCAGGCTGGGGAGGCACCTCTGGTGGATCTGCTATTTGGGTAGGGCCGCTGGTGGTGATGCGGCAGACTAGGAGCACCGCTGATGGAGCTGTGGTGTGGGAAAGGCACCGCTGATGGAGCTGCGGTATGGATAGGGCTGCTGGTGGAGCTGCACAGACTGGGGGAGCAGGTCCAGACTGAGAATTAAAATAGGCCCTGGCATTTCAGGTACACAGGGGCCCAATCAGCCCACATAAAGGCCCAAACAGTCCCCACCAGCCCACTAAATGCTGACTTTCTAGGAGACCTTATGGCAGCCCCTCTGGCATTTGCCAGAACCTGCAGCTTGCCAGTCCGGGCCTGTGGGGGAGCACCGTTAATGGAGCTGCGGTGTGGGGAAGGCACCACTGAAGGAGCTGCAGTGCGGATAGGGCCACTGGTAGAGCTGCGGCAGGCTGGGGAGGCACCACTGATGGAGGTGCAGTGTGAGAAGGGCTGCTGATGGAGGTGCAGTGTGGGAGGGACACCTCTGATGGAGCTACTGTGTGGGGAAGGTAGGGCAGTGGGGCTGCAGTGTGGGAAAGGCCATTGGAGTTGCTGCAGCAGGCTGGGGAGGCACCACAAGTGGAGATGTGGTGTGGGTAGGGCCGCTGGTGTTAATGCAGCAGGCTGGGGATTCACCACTGATGGAGCTGCAGTGTTGGTAAGGCACTACTGGTGGAGCTACGGTATGTGGCTTTTTAGCAAATGAGGGAATACAGACTTGCTGCAGCTTGTATTACATGTGCAGGAAATTCAAACTACCAAGTCCTGACCGATATTATAGAATTAGAGCTAGAAGCAGAAAGATTTATGTGGACTGGAATAAAAAGTATGTTCCCCACCATTGGGATTCAAAAGACGCCAATAATCTATCAACCTAAAACATTGTGCAATTTGAAGTAAGTCTGAAGAACTGGCAGGAGGAGAGGAGCAGTGTATACCAGAATGATCTAAGATCAGATCTCACACAGAATTCATGTCACCTGCAACAAAAAAGGCTAGAAGCGCCCCACGCTGTAAGAGTAGCAACTAAGTCTGTGAAAAAGACAAAGAATTAACAAGAATTATAATTAGGACAGTAAACACTGGGAATTGTGTATTAGGCTTGTTCAATTAATAAATCTACAAGGAGATATATAGCTTCACTGTTGTCAACTTGTATTTTGTAGTTTAAAGTTTTACTGAAAAGAATGGCAACTCCCCTTTTCTTGGTTTTAGAAGAAGCAACACATTCCTATATCCAAGTTTCTTTAAGAGTAGAAGGGTCAGCAGTGATCCAATGAGTTTCTTGTGGACTTATGATATTAGTGTGAAGGGGTTTCAAATATTCAAGAACTTTCTTACATTTCAAGGGGGAGATTGCTCCATTTACATTCCAAGAGATTTTCCCTTTAAAGCCGTTTAGCCTAAGAAGCCGTACACAATACAGCACAGTTGTTGCTAAATGGCAGCAATTTTCCAGGGCGTGGGGGATTGGCAGTTGTATAGTTTTTAGTGTTCTTTGTTTATCAAATAGGTTGATGTGAGAGTGTCACCTTTTAAGATGCAGGGGTCTGTATAGTGAACTAGGTGAGCGCTAGTGGTTTGGGGCCTCGGTAGAATACTTTGGGTTTTCCTACCTCCTCTCCAAGCTGTTACATCATATTGTCTTGCCCTCTTTTATTTTAAAAAGTCATGTCTGGGGACTTACCTGATCCTCCCAACTCCAGGAAGCAATAGCAAACTGATTGGCACAACAATCACCAACTAGAGACCACCTCGAGTGTAGTCGCTGATGTTTGGCTGTGGCTTCTGGCGAAATCATCGGCCTGTGAAGATGGTAGTTGTGGAGTCCCAAACAAAGGTAGATTTCCAATAGGTGTGCACTTTTCTATCTAAACATTGTAAAAAACCAACCATATGTATTTCTGTATGAATCGGGAATGCTGATACAATGAGATTGTTCAACCTGCTTTGGAATAAAAGTGCAACACAAACGCCATTCAGAGATGTTTCAACCAAATTTTTTTGGGGTGAAAAGCCTTTTTTGGTAATCAACAGATAATTTAGTCTGTTACAATGAGAATTAGTGTAAATATATTTTACCCAGTTTTAATAAAAAGTGAAATCATTTTATATTATATATTTGAAATATGGCGTCACCTGATAAGACCTTGGCAGAAAACCGTGTTCTCTAACCGGTTGTTTATTGGTTCCTGTTTGACAAAACAGTAACCACAAGATTTCAGTGGTGTTTATAACACAATTATAATTTGCATTGCAACTGGCTATGAAACACAGAATGGGAGGTTTATTAACCCCTTCCGAATCTTTATTATATGCTTGTAACACTATAATGATAGAAAGTAAGGCCAGAAGTGGATTAACCCGGTTACTTACTGAAATGTCCCGAGTTTCTCTTTGATCTCCTGCACTGACGCCAGAAAAAGATACAAAGTTTCTAAAACTTAATTAAGCAAGAGACTTTTTGGCAGAGAGCCCAGAATACCCAGCACCTGTACATAGATACATTTGTAACTATATAAAGAACCAGTAACATCAAAAAACATTTTTAAAAAATTTGTTAGTATACAACGAAAAATAGGACAAACTTGGCGCCACCATCACGCCAGAAGCCAGGAAATTGCAGGAGAGGAGAGCCCGAAAGGAACGTCAAAGGTCAGAAAATACGCACTAAACTGTTATTAACCTTGTGTGTGTGTATATAGACTCCCCACTAGTGGCACTGCTGCTGCTAGAGGAGGATGAAGGAGGTGCCTGTCAGTGAATAGCCAGGGAGGAGAAATCGATCGCTGCAGGATGGATGGTCGCCCTGTCACCTTATCTGAAGAGGAGGGGAAGCAGAGTTTCTGTAAGTTATTTCTTAATAAAGGCTTGCTATTTAAAAGTTTAATTTGTCTTGGTGTTTATTTTTTGTTGTATACTAACAAATTTTTTAAAAAATGTTTTTGATGTTACTGGTCCTTTAAGATAAGGATGTCTCTGAACTGAGGCTTACAGCTTAAAGGGCAATTCACTTTCATTAGCAAAACTGTAAAAACATATAAAACATGACCCTAACACCCAGAAATGTGTTCAAACTTCCCATAGGCTCTCCCTTTCTTCCTCCCCGGCAGTATATATATATTTCATCAGATATCTTCTGGTAATACAGGAACATTAAAGGCCCCAAACATAAAAGGAGAGGACTTATTAAGTGCAGCAGGCCACCCAGGATTCTTGAAAATTCTAAATGTGAAGAAAATTATGTTAAATGAGAGAAAAGCAAACAAACTGTCACAAACCACGTTTGCTTAGAGTGGAGTAAAGAAGGAGTATATTAAAAAGAATAAACAATACTGACTACTAAAAATTATAAAAAAAAATAGACCAATAATAAGAAGCACATCTGATAATCTAAATCTCCATAAAAAGACACATTATCCTTTAATTAGTCCAAGCCCAGATTGAATTGCCTATGGCAGGAATAGTATCCTACTAACTTTCTTTTTCTTTGATGGCTGCAGAAAAGGGATCTAGAAAGGAATCACTTCAAAAAAACACTTGCTCTGAAATGTAAATGGGTTCCTCCATGTGTACAGTTTCCCAGATGCAGTGTGTTTGCATATTAGAAATGCTTATATCTATTTTGGTGTATTCAGATTATTAAATTAACATTTTAAGGGTCAGTAGAAGAGGCAGGTGCATTGGGCGCAATAGTCAGTGGCACTGGGCATGAACCTCTTTTGCCTGCTTGTTACTCCCCCTGCTTTTTACTCACCCCACCTCCCTACACTTGGCCTGCCCCACCCCACCCAACTCATCACTGCATAGATGAACAAGATCACATATAATGATTAAGCAATAGTAATGGGCTAATTTCTCCTGAAAACGCAGATTCCGATGCCGTCAGAATTGGTGTGATTTTGCGGATTTATTCGCCAGGGACAAAACGCGTAAGTTTGCTGTGAATTTGCATCTGGCGAATAAATTTGCCCATCACTATTAAGCAAATACTTTGCCCATAAAAACAACATTAGGGAAGCGGGGCCCCTCCAGTTTGAACTGTCACATCTCATTTATTTATGCAACAAAGTAGACATGTGAAATTCTAAAATAATGTCTAAGGGGTCAATTATTATGTGCAGGGCAGGGTGCAGGGTGCAAAGTCAAAAAAATTTGGCAAAATACAGTATATTTTTGCTCTTCCCTGCACCTTTAAAAACGGAAGCAGGTTTCTGAGTTCCAAAATGTAATACAGAGACCTGCCTCGCCCCCTCCATGAATACAGCACCACATTCATGACGGGTAGTCGGGAAGACACATAGGGGCACATTTACTTAGCTCGAGTGAAGGAATAGAATAAAAAATACTTTGAATACTTTGAAGTATTTTTTTGGCTACTTCGACTTTCGACTTCGACTCAAACGATTCAAACTAAAAATCGCTCGACTATTCGACCATTCGATAGTCGAAGTACTGTCTCTTTAAAAAAAACTTTGACCACCTACTTCGCCACCTAAAACCTACTGAGCATCAATGTTAGCCTATGGGGAAGGTCCCCATAGGCTTTCCTAGCTTTTTTGTGATCGAAGGAAAATCGTTCGATCGATGGATTAAAATCCTTCAAATAGATTTTTCCTACGATCGTTAGAACGAACGAATATCGGTAAATCCTTCGTCTTCGATATTCGAAGTCGAAGGATTTTACTTCGACCCTCGATATTCGACCCTAAGTAAATGTGCCCCATAGATTTTAATCGTACTATCCCGTACCCGTCCCCAAACTTGCACAACATTCAGACATATTCTGTACATATCACCTGCTGTAGTAAGGGCGAGGTTGCCTTGAGCCTGACAGTGCTGTGCTCTGCTTAGTGCTGGATTTCCAACACCTGTAAATGACCCTTGTCATGTCCAAAACATGGTATAAAAAACATTTGAAAATACATAGTAAATTGTATTATTATTCAGTACTTTGTGCAGTAAAACATGTTTGTACATCTAGCTAACTAGATATCAAATCTGGACAATGTATAGTTAGTGCATTAACAGAGCCTACTTGTCACAGTGTGCTGTATAAATAGAAAAATACTTCTTGTGACTGTTGCCCTTGCATCTTGGTGCTACATTGACATAAGGGTTAAAAGATTTGAAAAATTATTTCCTTTTTTCTCTTTAAACAGTACCTTGTACTTTATCCAAAAATAAGATATAATTAATCCTATTGGGTTTCATTAATGTTTAAATTATTTTTTACAGTATTTAGATCCAAATTACAGAAAGACCCCTTATCTGGAAAACCCCAGGTCCCATACCTATATTAAATATATATTAAACATAAGTTGATAACACGGCCGCTGTAGTCCAAGTCTGCAACTTATTAGGACTTACAACTGCATAAGCATAGCAGTCGGCCTCTGACTTGCTGGGACTCTTTCTCCGCCCCTTTTAGGCTAGCAGTGTCAACTTCTCCCACATCTTATTCAATGTTAAGGGCAAGCTCTTTGTTCCACTGCTTCTCATGTATGTAGATACCAATGGCTTTCTAGTCCAATCATCATAATCTTTGTTGAAAGACGACAGAAATAAATACTGAATATCTCAAACATAAAGACTGTTATTATCATGTGGATTCGTGCACACACGCTTTCACTTTAAATGCTACATGTAACTGCTTTGATTTACTCTGAGCTACTTGGATAATTTAATCACAGTAGTTGCACCCAAAATAAGTCAGAAAAGAGTTTTTACAACAATAAATTACCGTCAATGCTGGGGTACATTTTTTGGTCTCTCTCAAAGGCACACAAAGGAACAACAGCATGTACATGAATCTCTATGCAACTAAGAGGCTGTGTATCTACTTAAGTGGATGATAACATTGTTGTGCCAGATAGTCTGATTGCAGCGTGAGTCTGTCATATGAATGAGAAGCCTGCAGTAGGTAGTCATTTTTTTGCACTTTGTGTGGGACACATTATATATGTGATGGAGTGCTAATTGAAATTGCAGTTGTATTGTACTCCGGTGTTTTAATAAATTGGCTGCACCCCATGGTGTCACCCTTTCCCATTGTCTCGCTCATTCCCACTTTGTGAGGCTAGAGTTATTTTAATAAATGCACTTTCATTTACACAATAGGAATAATTTTGTTAAAATATATCGTTCCATTTCCAAACCTTCTCTGCGCCTACCAATTTTAACAGCATTTCATCTACAATCAAAATGTTTTTTTCCTTTCAGTGTGCATTGAAAGGGCATAATTGGAAAGCTTTTAATGCATATGTACAAGCGAGAGAAAGACAAAGCGAGAGAGGGAAATATCACAAGGTTTCGGAATAGAAAGTCATTTTGTGGGGGTGTCACTGTTCCTGCTGGGCCTTGGGCTACACTGCAGTTCATAGAGGACTCACTTATATTCTGCAGTCAAATTGCTGAAAGAAAGAAAAGTGTCTCTAAAAGTCACATTTCCCATATGTTTGCATACAATGCATTTTTTTTTTTACTTGATAATAATTCATTAACCAATTCATTGTGCCGCTGAAAAGAAGAAACGAGAGCTACATAAATTGGAACAAAGCCACATTAGTAATGTACAATCCCGTGGAAATCTAAATGGGAGCTCTTTGATTCTATGAATATTCTGAACCTGAACTGTTCAACATTGTGTTTTCCTTTTAAAAGAATCTCAGAACAGATTACTATGCCATTACTGTTAAATATTAAACACCTGATTTACTTTAAGGGCAGAGACACACGTGGAGATTTCGGGGAGATTTAGTCGCCCGGCGACAAATTGCCTCTCCACTAATTCTTCGACTAATCTCTCCGAACTGCCTTGCCTCCAGCTAGAATCTAAATCGCCAGTGGGACGGCACGTCGTTTTCTGAAGTCACCCGAAATTGCCTCGGAAAAACTTCGGAAAACGAATCGCTCCGAGTGCCATCCCGCTTGCGATTTAGATTCTAGCCATTGGGAATAGGGATGTAGTGAACTGGCGATTTGGTGTTCGCGAACACCGGCAAAAAATGCGAACGTTCGCGGACAGTTCGCGAACTTCGAACACCTGCTAAAAACGTTCGATTCGAACGATCGAAGGATTTTCATTCGAATCGAACAATCGAAGCCTTTCGATCGAATGCTTTTCATTCGATCGAATGCTTACAATCGTTCGAACGAATGGAAATCGTTCGATTTTTAGCGGTCGAAGGAATTCGAATGGTCGAATGGTCGAACGATTTGTATTTGAATCGAACGCGAACTCAAAATTCGAACGTTCCCAAACGTTCGCGAACATTCGGCGGACGCGAACGGTCAAAGTTCGCGCAAACTAGTTCGCAGCAGAACAGTTCGCTACATCCCTAATTGGGAAGGCAGTTTGGGGATATTAGCTGGCTGAAGGAGAGGCGATTTGTCGCCGGCGACTAATCTCCCCCCGAATTTCCATCTGAAACTTTGGCTGATTTAGCATTATGTTCGACATACACCCAGCGATTTCTATTACTGGCAATGGAGAGGCATTTTCAGGAGATTTATTGCCTTCAGTCGTTAGAGATGGCGCGAACTGTTCGCCGGCGAACTTGTTCGCGCGAACATCGGGTGTTCGCGCTCGCCGGAAGTTCGCGAACGTCGCGCGACGTTCGCCATTTTGGGTTCGCCATTGTTGGTGCTTTTTTTTGCCCTCTCACCCCAGACCAGCAGGTACATGGCAGCCAATCAGGAAGCTCTCCCCTGGACCACTCCCCTTCCCTATAAAAACCGAAGCCCTGCAGCGTTTTTTCACTCTGCCTGTGTGTGCTGAAGAGATAGTGTAGGGAGAGAGCTGCTGCCTGTTAGTGATTTCAGGGACAGTTGAAAGTTTGCTGGCTAGTAATCGTGTTGATACTGCTCTGTTATTGGAGGGACAGAAGTCTGCAGGGGTTTGAGGGACATTTAAGCTTAGGTAGCTTTGCTGGCTAGTAATCTACCTTCTACTGCAGTGCTCTGTATGTAGCTGCAGTGGGCAGCTGTCCTGCTTCTGATCTCATCTGCTGACTGCTGCAATAACAGTAGTCCTTGTAAGGACTGCTTTTATTTATTTTTTTGTTCCAATACAGAGCAGTATCAAGCAGATTATTAGCCAGCAAACTTACTATCATCTGTCCCTGAAATCACTAACAGCTCTCCCCCTACACTATCTCTTCCAAGCACACACAGGCAGATTTTTCAGATACATTTTTGCCCTTGATCCCCCTCTGGCATGCCACTGTCCAGGTCGTTGCACCCTTTAAACAACTTTAAAATCATTTTTCTGGCCAGAAATGTCTTTTTTAGATGTTAAAGTTCGCCTTCCCATTGAAGTCTATGGGGTTCGCGAACCGCTCGCATTTTTGCGCAAGTTCGCGAATATGTTCGCGAACTTTTTTTCCGACGTTCGCTACATCCCTATCAGTCGTGCATAAAAAAAACTTGAGCGACAAATCTTCCGTAATCTCTTCGTCGGCCAATATTGGGTTTCCGGATAACGGATCCCATACCTGTACTATTTCCACATGGCAACTAATAATCATTTAGAAAAAAAAAAGAGAATGGTAAACACGATGGGTTTCTATGGAACAACTAAACAACCTATTTCATGGTGTGCTGGGAATCTCTACAATACCACTAATTAGACTCCACTGAATACAGAGAGAGCTATTCACAAATATAAAGAAATATCCCATAATGCATTTGAGAGCAGCACTTGAGCTTGGAAATAAATGTTTTATGTACTTAGAGTAGAGCAAGTATTGAAACACTTTACAGGGGACAAAGGTACTGTGGGGGTTCAATGAATAAAGGGAAAATCATTTTAAATAAACTGCAAAAAAATGGTGAAAAAAAAAAAACATTCCAGTGTTTAACATGATGCCTAATAATAAGCCCCTGTGTGACTAAAGCCCTGAGGCAAGACTGGTTTATAACACAAAAAAGCTATTCATATAAAGAAAACTCATTGGAATGGAATTTTTAATCTTTTTATGGCTACTTCTGACATCAGAGAGACACTGAAAGCAGCATAAACATGTCATAGCAATGGTGGGCCACCTTTTCATAGACTACATGCCCCACATTCTCCAGCATATTATGAAGGCTTAAACGATGGCAAATAAAGATGGCTTTTGAGTATCTATGCCTCTGTTATCTTCTTGGTTTCATGAGATTCTCACTGAAGGTATTGTTTTCTTGCCCTAAACAGCACTTGGGTGGTTATTTATCAAAGGTTGAGTTTTAGAGGTTTTTTATACTTCAAATGAACTCACAACTCAAATGTTTTCTAATTTATGAAAAAAACTTGTATGGAAAAAAATCAATTCAGTAAATTTGGGGTCAAAAACCCCAAAACTCAAATGAATTGAGTTTTCAGCAAAAAAAAAAAAAAACCCAAAAAACTGGAATCTATCAAATTAATCGAGTTTTCGTGCGGAACCCATCAAAAAAAAAAAAACCATCACGAAGGCTACAAACATCTTCAAATGATTCAAGGGACCTCTGCCATTGACTTCTATATGACCGTGACAGGTTTTAGCTGGAGTATTTTCAGATTCGAGCTATTTCCAGGTTCGGGTATACTATATCTAGAAAAATTCTAGATATTAGCATATAAAACTTGTTTTTTTTTTTTTACCAAAAAATTTGAATTTTGACTGATAAATACCCTCAAAAGCTCATATTTTCCAGGTAAAAATCAACTAAACATATGACAAATAACCCCCTAGATGCAAACAAATTGCACAAATTGCACATTAAACCCAAGCCCATTGTTAGGTAACAACAAGATGACTGATACAGGTATGGGATCCATTATCCAGAAACCCATTATCCAGAAAGCTCAGAATTACGGAAAGGCCATTTCCCATAGACTCTATTTTAGCCAAATAATCCAAATTTTTAAAAATCATTTCCTTTTTCTCTGTAATAATAAAACAGTAGCTTGTACTTGATCCCAACTAAGATGTAATTAATCCTTATTGGAATCAAAACCAGCCTATTGGATTTATGTTTATAATTCAGGTTTTTGGTCCCTTGAACCTTTTGCAGATGTTTATAGTCTTCATGATGTTCAAGTTTTTTTCATTTGGATTTTTAACCCGAACTCGCTGATTTGAGCTTTTCCCATTCAAGTGGAAAATTGGAAACCATTCAAGTTGTGAGTTCATTCAAGGTGTATAAAACTCCCCCTTAAAGTTTACATGAATGATTTTCTAGTAGACTAAGGGTAAGGCCACATGAGATTCGGGGAGATTTTGTCGCCTGGCGACTTATCGCCTTGTCTTTTGAGAGACTCTCTCCCCGAATGGGGAACGGGAAAAGTGAGGCAACTTCGGGCGACTATAGAAAATGCATTGCCGCGTGTGCATTAACGCAGGCGACTTTTCATTGTAGCCTATGGGGAAAAACGCAGAGGCAGTTCGGGGAGATAGTCGCTCAAAAGAGGAGGCGATTAGTCGGCAGGCGACAAAATCTCCCAGAATCTCCTCATGTGGACTAGCCCGTAAGGTAAGAAGATCCAAATTACAGAAAGATCAGTTATCCGGAAAACCTCAGGTCCCAAGCATTCTGGATAATAGATCCCATACCTGTATAGCACAAATGCTGATAGGGTTGATTTTCTTTGGGAAAATTGCTTTTTACACATAATTATGCTTGGGGAACCTAATCTGAAGAGCTAAGGGGAGCAAAAGAGTTACTGTAGTTTTAAACTACTTTACTTTGTGCTTTATAGTTTATTAGCCTGATAAAAATGTCTTTTATACAAATTTGAATCTTCATTTTGTTGACATCAGTGTTGAGCTTTACTTTACATTGTACTTGACTACATACATTTGGTAATAGATCATTGTTTGTCCATATAGCGCCAGTTATTGTACCATATATTATTCATGTTTTCAGAACAAAAATGTTTTTTGCATGAATATTTACAGAAAAAAAACAGGATGAACTAAGTGACTTCTGTGAAGAGCACTTGTATATTATATGAATTGAATGTAAGAAAAGCATCAGTTCCAGGAATTGGCACCCACTCCCAATTGTTGAATGAATATCACTTTGATTGCTGGGGTATTATCCGACGCAAGGATATAAAAAGAGAAATAATTTGCTTCTGCATCTAACAATAAGAATGTTCTTTTTCCATTTCAATTAAAATTTTCTGGTTAACCTTTTATATGCAAGCCAAAATGAGCTTCAGATGGATATTACTTGTACTGCTAATTGTAGGGGTTTATTTACTAAACTCCGATTTTTATAAAATCAGACTTTTAAAAAATCACAAATTTTTCTGAATTTATTAAACCCTGAGGATGGAAAAGTCCGAATCTGAAATCGGCATCTGTCGAGGTTGCATATAAGTCAATAGGAGAAGTCCCAATGATGGTTTCATGCAATAGCCCGAAGTTTTCAAGCAGAAATTCCAAAAAATAGTGAAATTTGTGAAAATCGAATGAAAAAATTGGAAAAAACCCTGCGAAAATCAGTTTTCTTTCCGCAAAGCAAATATTCGGGAAAATTTAATAATATATAAGTGTAAAAAACCGAGCGGACTTGACCGGAGTTTGTACCAGAACATATTAAGATAAATTCGGACTTATATAAATAACCCCCGATTTTCACATTTCTTTCAGATTTTTTCATCCGATTTTCACAATTTATTCGGAATTTCCAATTGCGGAATTTTATAAAAAAAAAATTTTTTGTGATTTTTGCATTCCGAGTTTAGTAAATAACCCCCTTAGTGTTACAGGTATAGCGTCTGTTATCCAGAATGCTCTGGACCTGGGGGTATTCAGGATAAGGGATCTTTCCTTTATTCGGATCTCCATTAGTGATGGGCAAATCTGTGGCATTTTGCTTCACCGAAAATTTTGCATATTTACCTAAATATTTGTTAAACTCGTTAAATCAAAATAAAATAGATTTTTTTTTTTTGCCGGTGGATTTTTGCCGCAGTTTCGCAAATTTATTTCCTGGGCGATGCATTGTGAAAAAAATCCATGCCTGCCAAATTTATTCACCCATCACTAATCTCCATGGGGTATGTTTATCAAGTGAAGTTAACGATCGCCATAGTCAGCTAGAGTGAAATTCTGCCACTCTTTATTCATTTTAATTGGATTTTGAAAGGCATATCAAAGAGTGAATTATCACTTTCACCCATTGATAAATACACTTTTAAAAATCCCACAGAAATGAATGGACAGTGGCGGAATTTCACTCTAGGGACAGTGGCAATTTCAAACTTCACTCTTTGATAAATATACCCCCATATCGTAAGTCTGCTTAATATCATTTAAAAATTAAGAGGATTGTTTTGCCATAAATATGGATTTCTGCAGCTTAGTTACCATCGATTACAATGTACTGTTTTATTATTACAGAGAAAAAGCAATTAATTTTTTAAAAAATGTGAATGATTAATGTGAATGAATGAATGGGCTTTAAGTTAACCTTTAGTATGTTATAGAATGCTAATTCTAAGCAACCTTTCAATAGACCTTTATTTTTTCTTTCCTATAGTTTTTGAATTATTTCTGACTTCTGACTCTTTACAGCTTTTAAATGTGGGTCACTGACCCCATCTAAAAAACACATGTTCTGTAGTGATGGGCGAATTTATTCGCCAGGCGCGAATTCGTGCGATTCGCTGCCAGCGAATAAATTCGCAAAATGCGAAAATTCGGCTGAAAAAATCGCCGGCGTCAAAAAAAAATTGTCACCGCGTCGAAAAAAATGGACACCGGCGTCAAAAAACGGCTGCTGGCGCCGTTTCACTGATTTTTCGCCATTTCATGAATTTCGCAAATTTTCTGGCGAAACGGCGCAAATTCGCCCATCACTAATGTTCTGTAATGCTACGTGTATTGCTACCTTTTGTTACTCATCTTTCAATTCAGGCCTCTCCTATTCATACTTCATACTCTTATTCAAAAGAAGGCATGGTTGTCAGGGTAATTTTGACCCTAGCAACCAGATTACTGAAATTGCAAACTGGAGAGCTGCTTAATAAAAAGCTAAATAACTCAAAAACCGCAGATTATAATGAATGAAAACCAATTGCAAATTGTAGAATATCTGTACATCGTGCTAGAATTTAATTTAAAGGTGAACAACCCCTTTAAAATGGACTCTATAGAAGATGGCTTTTGTGGGTAATAAGTTTCTAGATAAGGAATCACATACCTGTAATTGAACTAATTGTTTTTAACTGGTCCCATATGTTAATAACGCCAAAGAAAAAGATGGAGGATGACTGCTATAGTGCTGCTAGGGATTATATCTACTGGAGAATTCTCCAAAACCGCAGGTTTGCCCGGGTTGGGCAGGTTTGGGCCGGCTACCACAAAAAATCTTTGGGTCGCGGTGTACCCGTGACCTCACACTGTCGGTTTCCGGCTTCTGTTCCCTGAATTTATAAACTTGCTCCTGCCCCGCCCCTTTCGTGATGTCACGGGTCTATGAATAAAGGGGACGGAGTTTGCCGGGTTTCAGGAGGGGGCTTGTTAGGGTCTTGTGCCTATAGTACTTTGGAGAGCCAGAGGAACCAAAAGATCCGGTTTTAGATAATAGAAACAATAAATCTATAGGTATAAGATCTTATAAATAATATTAATGAAGAATATTGCACTTATAAACATTTAATAAGTAGAAAAACCTGTGCTTGAACTATACTATACCTCAGTTATTTTTAACCAAAATGCTTGGGACATGGGGTATTCCAGATAATGAGTCTTTCCATAATTTGGATCTCCATACCATTAGTAAAAAAAACCCATTTATACAATATTTAAACCCAATTGGATTGCTTTGTCCCCAATACGGATGAATTAAATCTAAGTTTGTATCAAGTGCAATGTACATTTTATTATTGCAGAGAAAAAGGGAATCATTTTTAAACGTTTGAATTATTTGATTAAAATAGAGTCTATGGGAGATGTTCTTCCCGTAATTTGGAAGTTTCTGGATAACGGTTTTCCAGATAACAGATCCTATACCTGTTCTTTAAAAGCAAACTGAGGATATCTTGTAGCATATGTTGCTAACTGAACATTACTCTGCATTAGCCCTCAGGGCTATAACTTCACTTTTGAATTTAAAATGAATTCCTCAAATATATATTTTAGCCCAACATGCTGTTATATATTATTAAATCAATGAATAGGTCACTTGAAATAGTCAGTTGCACTGTACTAATTATGTTTAAGCCCTTAATAAAGAGCATTTTGCCGAATGGAAACTATAACCTATATGGAAAAATAATAATGCTCAACAGTTATTTTCAGCTCTTCTACTGAGATGATTCATTCCAAAGCCAAATTTACTGCTGGAATGTAAACTAAATGTTAGCGTTGTAACAAAATGTGTAATCAAGACAAATCTATAATTATGGAGACGGCAAATTGTTTTATTGAAGGTTTTAAAAATTGTGGGAGTCTGCAATGAGAAATGGAAGTGTATACGGTTATTCTGCCAACCAAAGAATATTTCAGTTAATGAAACAAAAGTTTCGAGCACAAAAAACACAATCAGCACGATATGCAGATTATTTTATTGAAAAAATAAATTGACAGATTATTGGGAAAGCAGATTTTATTCGGGGAAAATGTATTTGATTTGTGACCATAATGAAGGCCCTGCTTTTTATTTACTATTGTACTTTAACATCTGTAAAACGTAAATCTACATTTTTAAAGGAAAACTATACCCCCCAAACAATGTAGGTCTCTATTAAATGATACCAAGTAAAACAGCTCATGTATAAAACCCTGCTTCATGTAAATGAACCATTATCATAATAATATACTTTTTTAGTAGTATGTGCCATTGGGTAATCATAAATAGAAAATTGCCATTTTAAAAAATAAGGGCCGCCCCCTGAGATCGTGAGATTCACTGTGCACACATACAAACCACATGTAAGGTCACATGAGCCAATTAACAGACAGAGTTCTGCCTTTTGCTTCAACACTTCTTCCTGTTACAGTAAGTGTTGTAGTATTTCTGGTCAGGTGATCTCTGAGGCAGCACAGATAGAGTCACGAAATGGTGGTTCAAGGCAAGAAATGTAAAAGGGCAATATTTATGTAAATATATATTCCAGTTTGGTAAGATTCTTTAATATGTCATTCAATTTGATATAAACTATCTGTTGCTTAAGTATTCATTTTGGGGGTATAGTTTTCCTTTAATATGCTGAGAGTTGAAGTTTAGCAAAGTTTGGGAGGTGAAACACTGTTATGGAAGATGTATTTATTCTTTAAAGTGAAATACAGAGTAAATGCAATGGAAAGCTCATTGTTACACTGGGGCACCATTCAAACTATGAAACATAAGCACATCAGCAGATTATTAACTGCACTACAGTTTAATATTGGAGCACTTTCTTTTAGATCAACTGTATGCATACCTCCCAACATTTGAAAAATAAAAAGAGACAAAAAGTTGTACCATGCGGCAATTTTTTTTGGCCACACCCATTTTATGGCTGAGAGTCCATTTTACAAAATTTGGCAGGTTATGAAAATTTGAACACATTTGGGGGGTTTTAATGCAATGTTGTATGTGTTATAACAGTTTTGCTAATTAAAGTGAATTGCCCTTTAACTGCTAGTCTCAGTTCTCCAAGAGACCTGCTTATCACAAATAGTTACAAGAATATCTGTGCTTATCTTAAATTGTTACAAAAGTATCTAAGTGCAGATGCTGACTGTTCTGGGCTGTCTACCAAAAAACCATTTTGTTTTAATTGTTTCAGAAATGTCGTATCTTTTTCTGGCAGGAGATCAAAGATAAAAATCGGAACATTTCAGTAAGAAACTGGGACTGCTGGCTGATCTATCAAATCGGGGCTGTCCAGCAGAAAACAGGACAGTTGGGAGGTATGTGTATGTATGAGCAGTGGTGTTACTACAGAGGATGCAGACCCTGCGTTTGAAAGGGGGCCCAGGGTTGTAAGGGGCCCAGAAAGGCCAAAATTAATGAGCAACTTTCATATATCTAGATACAATAGGTCAACTTACCAAAGTTTTGGGGGCCAAAACTAGTTAAACCTGTACAAGACTTTACTTTTATGTACATTGTATTTTTAATTTTGTTTTTAATTATGGCCCATTTCCAAACACACTTTAGGTGCTAGCTTGCACAAGTGATTTTCCAGTAGTACAGGCATGGAACCTGTCATCCAGAATGCTTGGGACCTGGGGTTTTCTGGATAATTTGGATCACTATACCTTACTTCTGCTAAAAACAATTTAAACATTAAATACATCTAATAGGATTGGGTTAATTATATCAAGGTACTGTGTTATTATTATAGAGAAAAAGGTAACAATTTTTAAAAAATTTGAATCATTTGATTAAAATGGAGTCAATGGGAGATGGCCTTCCTGTAATTTCGGAGCTTTCTGGATAATGGGTTTCCGGATAATGGATCCCATACCTGAAGTATCAGGACTTTCGTTTAATAATGTTTGTAAATCAGACCTGAATTTGATGCATAACTTAGTGAGTTTATCAGATATACTTAATGATTAGTTATACAATTATGGGATCTGGAAACCTGTTATCCAGAATGCTCTGAATTACGGGAAGATCATCTCCCATAGACTCCATTTTATCCAAATAATCTACATTTACAGGGGGTATAGGGGCCCCATGAGGCCCTAAATAATGGGAAATTTCAACATATATTGGTAAAAAAAACGGACAACTTCTGGTTATGTTGGGGGCCCAAAAATTAATTTTCCGTGGAGCCCAGTGAAATCTAGTTATGCCACTGCTTGTAATTAAAAGAAGTCTGGTCTTGCAGCAAATTCCCTCTGCTCTAAGAATATTGTGTGTAGCAGGTGAAATGAGAAAAGTACTAGAGACTGTCTATAAATTGATTTAAAAGTCTTGTTGGATTAAATTTTGGCAAATGTTTATCTGTTCAAAAGAGCAGGATTCCCTGCTAGTAGAACTGCTCCAGTGTGGATTAATACAAGCAATGGCAGAAGTACCAGGGGTGTGATTACACTGAACGCAAGATAGTTACATTACCGAATACAAGTTAACTGTAATTTTGCCTTGTTTGATTAATACTTCCTTGGACTTTAAATAAACTTGGCATGTATTTTTAGGATCAAAATTAATCGGCATGTCTCCAGAATAGAGTTTGACGATAGGCTTTATGCACGATTGTTAGTGATGGGTGAATTTTTTCACCAGGCGCAAATTCATGATGAATTTCCGTGTTTCACCGGCAAATTTGTCTCGCAAATTTTTACAATGCCGGTGCCACCGCCAAAAGCCGCGTTTTTTGCTTGCGAATCACTAACTTTTGTGTTTACGTGTCATGTTGCAATCTCCTACAGTTGCCGTCCACTCTCTGACTGCAGCTGTAAACTTCTGATTTAGATATAAACAAGTCTTTGTTTTTACCAGTTTTAAACATCACCTTGATATATGGGTCGTCACAAGTTTTGGTCACTTTAAATGCAGTATGCCTGGTTTTGGTGTAGATGACAATAGTTGTTTTGTGACTAGTCTCCTGCTGGTGTTGTTCTGCTCCCTTAAAAACTTTCAATCCAACTTTAGTTTGAAACTTAGATAGCAATTGGGAGAATGATTTGGCCTTAAAGGAGTGGTTCGCCTTTAAGTTAACTTTTAGGGGAAATTTACTAAAGGGCGAAGTGACTAACGCTGCTGAAAATTTGCCAGCGTGACATCATTTCAGGACTTCGCCAATTTACTAACGGGCACTGGAGTAAATTCACTATCGAAGGAGATAGACTCTAGCGCTACTTCGCACTCTAACGCCAGACGAATTCTCGCTCTGGCAAATGGACGTAACTACGCAAACTCACTAAGATGCGGATTTTACTGAATGTTACCTCTTGCGCCAGACTTGCCTTCGCCACCTCAGACCAGGCAAAAGAGTAGATAGGACTTCCTCAAAAAAAACTTGAAAAAAAACACTGGCGACTTTTCCGTTTTTCAGGGTGATAGGCTGCAAAAGATCGTAATTTTTTTTAGGGTACCTGGCTTCCTCCATACATTTTCTAACATATGGCACATAAACTATACACTGGGCTCATGTGTAGGGCAATATTTTCTATTATTGTTTTTTTCTGGGCTTGTGTAGTGTATTTGCTGCAACATTTACGTCCACTGAAATTTAACTTCCTGCCGTATGCAAATTAGTCAAAGCTAGCGCAACTTCGCTTTGCTTGCCGAATTAACGCTATCAAAACTTCGCCATCGTTCAGCGCCCTGGACGCAACTTTACTTTTTAGTGAATTAGCGTTGTCCTGGCGAAGTGTGGCGATGTAAGTGAAGCCGTTGCTGGCGAATTTACGGAGATTAATGAATTTGCCCCTTAGTATGTTATAGAATGGCCAATTCTAAGCAACTTTTCCATTTAACTACTTCTTCTGACTCTTTCCAGCTTTCAAATGGGGTCACTGACCCTGCCTAAGGGGCCTATTTATTAAACCTTGATTTTTTTTCTGGTCAAGTTTTTAAAGGAGAAAAAGTAAAATTTTAAGAGGAAAATGTTTTTAATCTTTAGAGATTTATTATACAGGTGTGGAACCTGTTATCAAAAATGCTTGGGACCTGGGGGTTTTCCAGATAATGGATCTTTCAGTAATTTGGATCTCCATACTTTAAGGGGCCGATTCACTAACTTCAAGTGAAGGATTCGAAGTAAAAAAACTTCAAATTTTGAAGTGTTTTTTGGGCTACTTCGACCATCGAATAGGCTACTACGACTTCGAATCGAACTATTCGAACTAAAAATCGTTCGACCATTCGATAGTCGAAGTACTGTCTCTTTAAGAAAAAACTTAGACCCCTTAGTTTGCCATCTAAAAGTTACCGAACTCAATGTTAGCCTATGGGGAAGGTCCCCATAGGCTTTACTACGTTTTTTTTGATCGAAGGATATTCCTTCTATCGTTGGATTAAAATCCTTCGAATCGTTAGATTCAAAGGATTTTATCGTTTGATCGTTCGATCGCACTATTTGCGCTAAAATCCTTAATCCTTAAAATCCCTAAATTAAAAAGTACTTCAGCTAAAATCTGTCAAGGCCATAGTCAATCTGTGCTGGTTTTCATACAATAATCCAAAAAAGTCAAGGCTTTCAGGTGAAGACTCAAAAAAGTCATACTATTCGAGTGTCAAATTCGAAAAATTTGTATTTGTATATTTTAAGTCTGAATTGTCTTTTTGGACCAGATTTTTTGATAAATGAGGTAAATTCGTAGATGGAAGTTAGGTCAACTTTGTTTTAATTAAAAAAAAAATGGGAAAATTAGATTTTAGTAAATAGCCCCTAAATGTAAGACTACACATTTTTTGTTATTGCTACTTTTTATTACTCATCTTTCTATTGAGGCCCTCTCCGATTCATATTCCTGTCTCTCATTCAGATCAGTGCACGGTTGCTAGAATAATTTGGACTCTAGCAACCAGACTGCTAAAATTGCAAACTGCTGAATAAAAAAAAACACAAATAATCAAAAACAATTTCAAATTGTCTTAGACGATCACCCTCTACATCATACTAAAAGGTAACTCAGAAAGGGAACAACCATATTCAAATAAACCAATAAGGCTGGTTTTGCTGCTTAATTAAGCTTATCTGGAAAATCGTTTTATATTTTCAGTTCCTGCTAATTAATGCGATAACGTTTTTCCAAAAATATGCTAGCAGTTGAGGAAAAAAAAAGTGAAAAGAAAAAACTCATTCAAGTTTAAGATTTTTTTTTAAAAAAAATTGAATTATAAAGTTAGTACATCAGTCTCCACAATTGAATGATTAGTTGTTAAAAATAATAAAAATCACACCTGGTATTACTGTGTATTGTCATTTGAACGTATTATGTCTTCCAAAGCAAATGCAGTTTGGAAGATATTTCATTTTCACAAGAAAGTAATTCATAATATATTCCTTAAGGGGCAGATTTATCAAGGTCGAGGTGAATTTTCTATTGAAAAAAAAAATCATATTTTGAGCTATTTTTTGTGTACTTCGACTAGGGAATAGTCCAAATTCGATTTGAATTTGCAAAAAATTAAAAAATTTGAATATCGAAATTTATCATGTACTGTCTCTTTAAAAGTTATCTAAAACCTGGCAAATTGCTGTTTTAGCCTATGGGGGACCTCCTAGAACCTATTTGGAATCAATTGGTGGACTTTGAAAAATCAAAGGTTATTTTGGGTAAAACTTCTAATCGAATTTGATCGAATAAGCTATTCCTTTGATTCGTACAATTGGAATTCGCCCGAGTACGGACCTATTCGATCTAAAACTGACCTATTAGACAAAAAAAAACTTTGACTTCATTTTGGTTGGTTTTTTTGAATCCGAATTTTTAAGTTTTTTTCAATTCGAAATTCGACCCTTTAAAAATATGCCCCGTATTGCCTCTTTAAAAATTAAAAAATTGACTTCGACCATTTGCCATCTAAAACCTGCCGAATTGGTGTTTTAGCCTATGGGGGACCTCCTACAACCTATTTGGAGTCAATTGGTGGACTTTGAAAGATCAAAGTTTTTTTTGGGGAAAAACTTCGAATCGAATTAGATCGAATACGCTATTAGTTTGATTCGAACAATTCGAATTGGGCCGAATACGGACCTATTCGATCATAAACGGACCTATGCAACCAAAAAAACTTCGACTTAGTTTCGGTTGGTCATTTTGAATTTTGAAGTTTTTTCAATTCGAAATTCGACCCTTGATAAATATGTTCCCAGGTATCAGTTGAATAATATATACAGGTATGCGTGTATAATACGTATGAAATATATTGAGGATTTTGTGCTCTCATATTTATAATTTTATACAGCCCGTTGAAAAAATAACCGTGGAACACTGTGAACATCTCTCTGAGTTATGTGTTACTTTGGTGAGTTCTTATATTATACAAGCAATCACTATGTGCAAATGCTATAGATAAACTTAGGAAAAAGAACATTCATCTGAAAACTAAAACAAGTTGAAACCTGTTTCCAGCTGCCTGACTGGGAGCCTATGCTAATGTTGGGAAAAGAGTAAAACCGGAACATTTATGGAGTTTTCCATTAGGTCACAATTAATCAACATGGCTAAAATGATAAAGTATAGTAATAACCTACAATATAAAACCACTTCAACATTTTATAGTCGCTGTTACTTCCTGCTATCTATAATTAAAGCTGGGGGGAGATTACCTTAATAATCTTAATGTTCCATGCATGGAATAACAATGATGATTTTCCTTTACTTGTAATTGCATTACATTGACGGGCTATCGCTGGGCACACCTTTTCAAATTAGAATTCACCCGAGTAAATAGGATGTTGAAATGAAACCTTTTCACACTTAACTGATTTTCCTTTTGGCTAATCTAATGCTTCGGAGATAAAAAATCTTCCCTGTGCCATTATTAAAATTGGGACCAGCAGCAATGTTGTATTCAAAGACCTGAACTCTTGACAACAGTTTGGTTGGGTCAGCTGGAAACTAATAAGAAACATATAATAGGTTATTATAATAATGTTATTTGTGTTATAGGTATGGGATCCATTATCCAGAAACCCGTTATTCAGAAAGCTCCAAATTACAGGAAGTCATAGACTCCATGTTATGCGAATAATCCAAATTTTTTTTTTTATTATTTCCTTGGTCTCTGTAATAATAAAACAGTACCTTGTACTTGAGCTAAACTAGAATATAATTAATCCTTATTGGAAGCAAAACCAGCCTGTTATTTAATGTTTAAATGATTTTCTAATAGACTTAAGGTATGAAGATCCAAATAACAGAAAGATCCATTATCTGGAAACCCCCAGGTCTCGAGCATTCTGGATAACAGGTCCCATACTTCTACTTGTGTTTTGCAAAGTACAGCATCTAAGTCTCACTTGGTGCAAGTGTAAAATGTGCAAAATATAACAACAGACTGAACATTTTAGTTTTAAAGCCTGTTTTCCTAATGTTGAAATGCTTAGTAGATCTCTGGCACGGTGCTCTACATTACAAAAAGACCCTTCAACTGGAAAACTCAGAGTGACAAGCATTCTAAGTAATAGTTCCCATCTGCCAAGCAAAAATATTCACCAGGTTTTGCAGCAAAAACCACCTATAGCCCACTATGTATTGTGCGCTAAAAAGTTGTGCAGTCATCACAAAAAAGCCTGTTGACTTTAACGTGTGTTGCACATTTTTGGCGCTTCACAAATTTTTGGCAAAGCAAAACGCCACAAATTCGCTCATTACTGATATTATTTTTCAAGGGTTGCTATTAAAGCGGTTGTTCACCTTGCTCAAATGTACCTTTTAGCATGATGTAGAGCAGGGGTCCCCAACTTTTTTAACCCGTGTGCCACATTCAAATGTAAAAACAAGTTGGAGAGCAACATAAGCATGCAAAAAGTTCCCGGAGGTGCCAAATATGGTCTGTAATTGACTGATGGTAGCCACTATGTGGACTACAGGAGGATCTCTTTGGCAGTACAGCTGTTTTTTATGTAACTAAAACTTTCTTGCAAACCTGGAATTCAAAAATAAGCACCTGCTTTGAGGCCACTGAGAGCAACATCCAAGGGGTTGGAGAGCAACATGTTGCTCACGAGCCACTGGTTGGGGATCACTGATGTAGAGAGTGATAATCCGAGACAGAATGCAAGTGGTCTGTATTTTTTATTATTTGTGGTTTTTGTGTTATTTAGCTTTTTATTCAGCAGCTGAAATTTCAGCAGTCTGGTTGCTAGGGCTCAAATTACCCTAGAAACCATGTGTTAATTTGAATAAGGAAGAAGCATAAGAGCAAGGCAAACTATAAGATTGCAGTTGCTAGGAATTGGACATTCTATGGCATACTATATGTTACCTCAAAGTAGGGATGCACCGGATCAAGGATTCGGTACGGGATTCGGCCAGGATTCGGTCTTTTTCAGCAGGATTCGGATTCAGCCGAATCCTTCTGCCAGACCGAACCGAACCTGAATCCTAATTTGCATATGCAAATTAGGGGCAGGGAGGGAAATTGCATGACTTTTTGTCACAAAACAAGGAAGTAAAAAATGTTTTCCCTTTCCCACCCCTAATTTGCATATGCAAATTAGGATTCAGATTTATTTCGGTATTCGGCCAAATCTTTCGCGTAGGATTCAGGGGTACAGCCGAATCCAAAATAGTGGATTCTGTGCATCGCTACCTCATAGGTGAACCACCTCTTTAAAATGATCATGTCAGAAATAAAGCTAAAGAACCCTTGAGCAAACTAAGGGTCCAGCTGAAAACACCACATCCAGCTCACAGGCCTCCAGTTGGACAGACCTGTACCAGTAGATTAAATCTTATAAATTGGGATATTTTGAATTTGTGTTCCTAGGAAATCCTAATACAGATTAAATATGTATGATTATCTATGCTCCTTTACTTCAGTGCTGCTGCTTGATAGGCTGCATCTGATGATAAAAGTATGAGAAAGAATGCTGGCAACCCAAGAACTCAGAGGGCACAAATTAGCATTTTACTTTCTGTATTTATTGTAGTGTATTTGTCTGTGACTTTACCACTGTGAGTAATATAGAGGGCGCTGTGCTGTACCTTCTCTTTCCCTCTCTCTTTCTCTCTCTCTAATACAGCAGAGTTGCACCCTGCTGTTTGGTGTTAAAGGACCAGTAACATCAAAAAAGTTAATTGTTTTAAAGTAATAAAAATATAAGGCAGTGAAGCTGTTTGCTTTAGAAACACTACTATTGTTTATATAAAAACATACCTCCCAAATGTCCTGTTTTTAGAGGGAGAGTCCCTCTTTTGACAGCTCAACCCGCAGTCCCTTGTCCCGATTTTCTCTGCACTGAACAGCCAGAAAAAGAAACAAAGTTTCTAATTAATTGGCTTTTGGCAGAGAGCCCAGAACAGCCACAGCTGCAGATATATGTACTATAGTAGCGCTTTTTTTTAGGTTTTTTTATAGTAGCGTTTTTTTTTAGTTTTACCAGTGCAGGGCAACAGTACATGATATTTTTATTTTTTAAAACACTTTAATGACTATGAGTGTGATATGGAAGATGATTTAGATATGGTATTTACAATAATAAATAAACTATAAGTGTGGTATTGTATTTGGGATTATGAAGGAACACTGTTGCATGTACAACCCTCCTTTTTAGATGAACTCTCTCAGTAGGTGGAAGAAGGGGTTGGAGGGGTCTGAACTGTAACTCTGCAAACTACATTCCAAATAAAAGATTTATTAAAATATAGCAGCCAATACAACGCACTACATTTAATATTTTAAGTTCAGTGGCACAAAAGGCACTAAGTACGCAAGGGGCTTATTTTGTATTTAGGTGTTTCAAGTTGCCTTAAAGGAAAACTATACCCCCAAACAATGTAGGCCTCTATTAAAAGATACTGCGTAAAACAGCTCATGTGTAAAACCCTGCTTCATGTAAATGAACCATTATCATAATAATATACTTTTTTAGTAGTATGTGCCATTGGGTAATCATAAATAGAAAATTGCCATTTTAAAAAATAAGGGCCGCCCCCTGAGATCGTACGATTCACTGTGCACACATACAAACCACATGTTAGGTCACATGAGCCAATTAACAGACAGAGTTCTGCCTTTTGCTTCCTCACTTCTTCCTGTTACAGTTAGTGTTGTAGTATTTCTGGTCAGGTGATCTCTGAGGCAGCACAGATAGAGTCACGAAATGGTGGTTCAAGGCAAGAGATGTAAAAGGGCAATATTTATGTAAATATATATTCCAGTTTGGTAAGATTCTTTAATATGTCATTCAATTTGATATAAACTATCTGTTGCTTAAGTATTCATTTTTGGGGTATAGTTTTCCTTTAAGGATGCTCCATGGTAGAGACCTGTGGGGGTCTGTTTTTGCAGACCCGCACCTGAGCCATTGTTAAGAAATGTAATAATATGTGTGCTCTCATACAGAAGCCAGACAAACCTGATTCTGACACAGTGTCATGTGACATGATCTTTGTCTGCTACTGCAGAAGTGTTAATAACGTTATGTCTTCTTGAAGCAAGAGAATCATGGTGTATGTGTGCAGTTTCTCCTCTGTCTAAAGAAAGCTGCAGGCTCATGTGAGATTGGGCAACACCCAGCCACTCTCACACGCTTAAAGGAAAACTATACCCCCAAAATGAATACTTCAGCAACAGATAGTTTATATCAAATTAAGTGGCATATTAAAGAATCTTATCAAACTGGTATATATATTAAATATTGCCCTTTTACATGTCTTGCCTTGAACCACCATTTCGTGATGATCTCAGGATTCGGACTTTTCAGTAGGGTTCAGATTCATCCAAATCCTTCTGCCCGGCCGAACCAAATCTGAATCCTAATTTGCATATGCAAATTAGGGGTGGGGAGGGAAATTGTTTGCATTTTTGTCACAAAACAAGGAAGTAAAAAATGTTTTCCCCTTCCCACCCCTAATTTGCATATCTAATTAGGATTCGGTTCAGTATTCAGCCGAATCTGTTGCAAAGGATTCGGGTGTTCGGCCGAATCCAAAATAGGGTATTCGGTGCATATCTAGCTGCCTTAGAGATCACCTGATTAGAAATACTACAACTCTAACTGTAACCGGAAGAAGTGTGGAAGCAAAAGACAGAACTCTGTCTGTTAATTGGCTCATGTTACCTAAGAATTATAGTTTGTTTGGTATGTTTGTGTGCACCGTGAATCCTACGATCCCAGGGGGCGGCCCTTATTTTTTAAAATGGCAGTTTTCTATTTATGATTACCCAATGGCACATACTACTAAAAAAGTATATTATCATGAAAATGGTTTATTTACATGAAGCAGGGTTTTACATATGAGCTGTTTTATGCAATATCTTTTTATAGAGACCTACATTGTTTGAGGGGTATAGTTTTCCTTTAAGTGCATTTTTTACTTTTTTTAATTTCCACCCACACCCTGATATAATTGGTGCACAAACCACAAGTGACATCACATAACCTGGAAGGGCCATCATGCAGCAGGTGATTTTTTTTTCCCAACTTCCAATTTTTTTTGTCTCAAACAGCTACCTAGATTTCAGACTGCAGCTATTGGGTTCCTGTGGACCACCCACATGGTTGGAACATCAAGGTTTTTCCACCCGGATACCCTAACAGCTGCAAGACTCTACACCAACGGATTATGCAAAGAATTCTCTTGAGTTTTGAGTCCCTACACCACTTGTTGAACTACCCACACTGTATCTCCTTGGCTGCTCTTTATAGCTACCCTGTCTACCTCATCACTCCTAAGAGGGTGATATAACAGGATTTGTATGTCTATACCTCATTCATGGGCTCCATTTCTCGGACTTCTCTAAGGGTCCTCCTTCACTTAGGGCACAGGGTTTCTTACTAAGACCTTCAGGTTCCCAGCACACCCACCCCCTCCTGAAATTGAGTCCAAAGAGGAAAAGCCATGTGCTCCCTGTCATTAAATAATCTCTAGTAAGGAGTGAGTGACTCTCATATTAACAATTTACTATTCCTGGGCCTATGAGAACATATCCCTCCTCCAGGGCATAGTTTAGTTAGCGCTACAAGGACTGAAGGGGGATTAACCTCTGGGTTGCCCTATTTATATGTTCAACAGGATGTTGTCCCAATTTATTGCCAGACTGCTTATAAAAACGAATGGCATCTCTTTTGTAAATTAATTGTCGGGGGGACCAATAGAGACCAATACAGTCACTGAGGAATTCAAGTCTTCGCTGATAAATTGGGAGCTTACTAGGTCACACCTGTGTCACTTAGTTAAGAGCTTGCAATTCTACCTATATCCATGGTGGGCAGAATTATATATACATTACATCCAATACTGAAGATGCACTTGGGACAGAATTGTGTCTTTGTCTATATGCAGCACTGTGTTCATCAGCCCCAAATAGAGGAGGGTGGACGGAACATGGGTATCTGCTAGAACAAATATAGTCTCAAAATACAAGAGAAATGTAGAAGAATGTCTACTTTGGAATTTTACAAATTATTTATGTTTTATGTATATGATTATTTATGTTTTAAATTGATTTAATCACCCACGCTGTAAGTTCTGTGCACTAATTAGTTTAGCTTTGGTGTATTATTATTATTATTATCAGAGGGAGTGCTAATTGTCTCTGCATGCACAACAACAGAGCTATATTTGCTTTTAGTTCATAAAAGAGATTTGTGATCCACTACACATTCTTCCCTGGAGTCTGACTATGGTACAGCTTTTATTTTCTTTGGGTTATGAGTACCAAGGTGCTTGCATTTTTCATATTGCATAAACATTTGACATTAATATTTAACAGTGTAACAATGCATTATTTTCTAATACAGTACAGTCTGTAAGTTATAATAACTTGAAAATGCATTTTCAAATTTCAATGTTTTTATCACAAGGCTACATGGAAAGTACATATCTGCATTTATATTTGGAGTAAAGAGTTCATGTGAATTTCATCTATGTATGTGCCTTTAAAAATTGGCCCCACTTTCGCTGGCTTGCCTTTCTAACTTTTTGGAGGAAAAAAGCTTAAAATATAAATATGCAGGGGATTAAAATAGGAAATGTGTTTTTTCTGTGTCAATGTGTATGTATTAAGAGCGGGATTAAGACTAAATGGGGCCATAGGCAAGTTAGTGTTTTTAGGTAGAAACAGAAAGAATAAACAGAAAGAAATACTGATATGACATGCGCAGGGCAGTCAAAATCTTTGCTGGCCATGCCAACTTTGTGGTCACACCCCCATATGCCGTTTGCATTTTACAAAAACACTTTTACTTGTTTCGAATGGTAACATCAGAAGCACAAAATGCACCAGAAGACACACCATTTCATCACATAATGTGGGCTGAAAGCATTCCACAATACACTGTAGCAGCTGCATTTCATGCCAGTAAGATCACTTCAGAAATGGCCAAAGAGCACTCCATTAAAACAGAAGGAGGTTAAAACCGAGTGCACTTTATCAGATAAGTCTATGTCAATGCACCCATAAACACTCACAGTGCTCTGAGTCCTATGTGAAAAGAACCACAGCATTCCTTTGCCTCCTATTCTTTACACTTGGGCTTTGATGTGAGATTTTCTTCTCTCAGCTCAAACCTCCCAGCCCCCGATAGAAGCTTGTGCAGCAGCATTCTCCTCCCTTCCTCTCCCTCTTCCCTTCTCCCTCCTGTAATCTGAGCAGATGGGGGAGCCAGCAGCGAGAGACGAGCAGGGAAGTTACGTCACACCAAGCTGATATGGCAGCTGCTATCTTGCACAAACATGTATATTATAGGTACAGGTATACTATAGTGTTCTAGCTTGCACTATTGTGGTCTAATCTATTGGCAAGAACAATAGCAAAAATGGCCAATGAGCATTCCATTAATCTTGAACCTGCCAGTGAGAATGCTGCAGAAATGGCCATTAGAACTCCACTAACTCTGGACTTGCCAGTAAGATCACTACAAAAAATGGCCAATGAGCACGCCATTAACCTCAGACTTGCCAGTAAGATCACTGCAGAAATCGATAGATTTAAAGCATGGTTAAAAAGACAAATTCATAACAGCTCAGTTCTAACACGTACCATTGCAATTTATCACAATGTCGTTAAAAAAACTATCTTACAAATATTTTGCAACCAGAGATGCTCAGATGATTAGAAGTTGAGAATAGTTTTGCAAGCTCAACTCAGCTGTAGCCTTTGGGAGGCGATGATGATGATGCATCCGAGATGATGCAGACATTATGTAAAATGGAGAAGCAGAAATCAGACAGCAGCACAAGCGATGAGAACGATCAGATCAGTGTCTCATTTGCATCCCAGCTAATTTTTCAAGCCCGGCCCCTAAAACTAGGTTGGCCCTAGGCAAATCCCTAGGGAGCTTAGTGGGTAATCCAGCACAGTATGCACCAATAGCTACACTTCGCCAAGCGAAAATTCGCTCAGACAACGCTAATTCACTCAATTCCAAAAGTTTCGCCGCAGCAGCCAAACGCTGGCGAATTTCTCTAGCATTACTTCGGCAATGCAAGTCTTTGAAAGCGAAGATGAGCTAGCGTTCATTTCTGCCTAGCCCGAATTCAGTGAATTTTAAAGTTGAAAGGACGTATATATGTTGCAGCAAATACATTACACATGTCCAGGAAAACATAATAAAGAAAATAGAGTTGTTATAATGCCCTATACATGAACCCACTGTATAGTTAATGTTCCATATAGGGTAACACTGTTACCGGAAAAAAATTAAAGGACTTTTGCAGGCTAACACACTGAAAAAAGGAAAAGTTGCCAGCGTTTTTTGAAGCTTTTTCCACTAAAAAATATGATGTAAGTAACAGAAGATTGAGCAACATATATGCACTCGCCTGGTCTGAGCTGGCGTAGGCAAGTCTGGCGAAAGAGGTGTAACCTTCAGTAAAATCTGTATTTCATTGAATTTGCGGAGTAATGTCCATTGTCGCCTGGCGATAGAGTGTGAATGAGCGCTAGCATATATCTCTTTCCGCTACCGTTAAGCTACCCTTAGTAAATTGGCAATGTCCCTGCAGGCGGTAATGCTAGCGAATTGACGCCACTTCGCCCTCGAGTAAAATTGCCCCTCAGGGAAACGGCCTTGATGTAATTTGGAACTTTATGGATAAAGGGTTTCCGGATAGTAATTCCCATACCTGCAGTGTATTTATTATTTACTTATATAAGTGCAATGATGTAGACCAGCCACTGTAGTACATTAACGTAAGCACAATTCCAGTGAGGCAAATAAACCAAACCATATACTATAACAGTATAACCTTCCTGGTGTTATTACAGCAGTTATACCCACCATGATACAAACACAGCCTCGGTCACTCCGTGGGAACAGTTCCTTTTAGTAGTATTAAACTAGTAGTAGTACAGGACAAATGCAGCATGAAACAACCACTGAATCAGCATAAATCAGTATTAAATGAGATATAGCTTTGGAAAACACATTGCATGAATCAATTACATAGGTGAAAAAACCCCTAGGAGAAGTCTTGAACTGGATTTCTGTGGGATGTTGTGGATGTATTGCACATTTCATGGGGCTTCTACTGCATAATTCAAAAAATCAGACTGTCAAAAAGCCCTTGTAAAATGACAGCGATCTTGTTGTCAGGGGCACAACCGATTTGATTCAGTTTAGTTGTCCCCATGACAACCACCTTTTTGTGAGTTTCAAGGACTTTCAAATTACATAATTGGACTTATAGAGTTGATTGCCCCCCAAAAAAAATCTACTATGTGGGGGCAGGGCCGCCATCAGGGGGGGACAGAGGGGACAAGCGTACCGGGCCCGGGCATGAAGGGGGGCCCGGCAGCACTGCATTTTTTGAAGTTGCAAAAATCAGCTATAAAAGGATATTTTGTAACATTTATAAAACAAGAGAAGTTTTGTTTACCAAAAAGTATCTGGAGGAGTGAAATGTTGCTTCTTATTTAAATTATATTCATTGCCTATTTTTTCATCAAACCAGCCAAAATATTTATAATGAACCAATTTTCTCGCTCAAGTACCATTGAAGTTTTCCTTTGACTTCAGTTTTGCTGTCTGCTTTCAATTTGAGGTCCTCATCGCTGATTAATCTGGCTGTTAGCAGAACTGCTGATTCAAACAAATACAGCAGAAAGAAATATAAAGGGGAACATTTTCTTAAATCCACATAAACGCAGCATTAAATATATAAGGTTTTATTCTCATTTTAATATAAGGATAACATTTTAGATTGAACACCACATCTTTTTCTGATAAAACAAATATTTGTTTGAGGGGTATATGGGTTTGCCTAGGCAATAGTCATGTTATCAGTGAACACAGGCTTTAGGTCTTTCTTATCAGCCTTCTGCTACCAAAGAAGTCTGATTTAGGTTAATGCATATTGGTTGGTTTCTACACTAGCATATAAAAGGTGATCTGCTTATTAAATGTGTGTGTGCTGCACACCCCACAAAGAGCACATTTTGGCGTCCACAGAAAAATTTCCAGCAGGGTCAGACAAAGTGAAACAACCTGTTTTTCTAGGCTTAACCTGCTACAGAAAATGGTCAATCTGCATTTTAACCCAAGATGTGCCAGTATATTTGCTACAGAACATGGATAATCAACATATTAACCCAAGATGTGCCAGTATAATTACAGATAATGGTTAGTCTGCATGTAAGAATCTGGAGCGCAACTAGCGGGTGACATTTTCTCCGGACTCCCGTTTTGGGCTTTCAGGCTGCTGACGATGTGCTGGAAAGGCTTCCCATGGGCTGCTCAGGTCAAACTTACAGAATTTCGGAGCATTAACCTTTAACCCCCTTACATGCATATTAATCCTAGACAAGCCACAATAATCACTAAATAATATAATGTGCATATCTGTAGCAATATAATTACTGCAAAAAATGGATAATCAGCATAGTAACCCCAGACGTGCCAGTAATCGATACAGGGAATAATCAGCATATCAGCACAGATTTGCCACTGTAATCAGTGTAGAAATAGTCAATTAGTACTCACTAAAAACTTCAGGCATGCCAGTAAGATGAATGCAGAAAGATAGATTGAAAGCATTTCCCCACCTACACTTGCACAGTCAAACACCAAACTACTTCTTTCCTGCTGCTCCCACAATGCTTGGTTCTTTCTCTCGACTCCCACCCCCCTATGCCTGACTTCTTTAAAAAATCCCAAATGGCTGCGTGTTTCACAGTGGAATGCACAGCCATTTTGGATTTTCTGACAAGGATTTTCTTGTTAGAGCAGACATAGTTCCATGTGCCATCACACATAGGGGCAGATTTGTCAAAGTGTGAAATTAGAGGTCACCACCGTAAAATTGCACCACTTTCTAATCTTGCCTATAGGATTGTAAGAGTCATATTTATTTATAAGGGGTGAGAGTTCACCATTTGATATATAAGCCTCTAAAGGAATGGCTAGAGAGTAGTGGAATTTTACTGTGTTGAACTCTAATTTCACACTCACATAATTGTGCCCTACAGACATGAGTTATGCAGAATGCAGAGATGGCAATGAAATGGAATATACATAATTAGATTTGCTTGGGTGGTTTGGTTCATTACAGCCTGCAACATGTGGGCATCTATGGCACCTCAAGGGCAGATCATCCTACGCTCCTATTGAATTGCAAAGGGCTTAATACAGACTGAAAATTCTATCTTCGAAAGCATATAGTCAGTGGATACACTGCAAGTTTCTTTGCACAACTGATAGGGCAACTGAGGTCCAATAAGTACATGAACCTTAATGTGATATTTGAAGCTCAATAGGCAACATCCTAAAGCATCTGGGTCCCCAAATGACTTCACTGCCTGTCCGGTGTATAGTTCTACTCTTGGATAGCAGTAGGTTAAGGAGTGTTGCAGCCCTGTGTGTTCCTGCCCGTAAAGTTGCCCATTCCATTAGCCCATTTAATCATTTCTATACCGGTATCCGTCTCCATACCCTCAGGCTAAAAATCATTTAAATGAGAATTAAACCCAATAGGATTATTCTGTCTCCAATAAAAAATGATTAAATCTTAGCTGGGAACAAGTACAAAGTACTGTTTTATTACCATAGAGAAAATGTAAATCGTTTTTTAAAAACTTGAATTGTTTGATGGAACAACAATTCTATGGAAGTTGGCCTTAATGTGTTCATAGCTTTCTGGATAAAAGATCCTGTCCCTGTATCTACAAAGATTTCAAATTCTGGATTAGAAAAATTGAAGAAATGCTTTGCCCCTTCTAGCCCAACTTTGTATTTAAAGGGTAAAACAGAATATGATAAGGCAAGCCTGTAATTAAGATGTCACTTTAAGGATATATTTGTTTGTAAAACATGATTAGTCAGACTTCATTCAGCAACACAAGAATGTCAGAAAATTGCTAGGAAAATATTTTGTTTATGGCTTTAACAAAACCAGAAAGCATGTAAAAAAAGCAATTATCATCCTTGTGATGTTTAGGCATATTTTTTACTTTGCTTTTTATTATTTAACTAAATGGAAACAGGTCTTAACAATGCCAAATGGACATATTTTGCTGAACTGAATTTTTACTTTGCTATTAATGGGTCGGAAATAATAGGACAATAAAAGACTTTAGCAGCAACACAACCTTCCGCACGCTTTGAATAATATACAATGGCACTTGCATACCTTGGAGGGAACAATAGACATGGAACAAATAGAGCACTGAATACAGAATATTGACAGTATAACAGCTGCACTAGCAAGGTGCATGAATGTATTGCTCTGTTATGTCCTAATCATTTATATTAAAAATGTAAATGTAAATGATTATGTGTATGGAAAGACCATTTTGCTTGAGCTGCCAGTGGAACTGTATGTTCCATTTCATTACTCCCACTCATCACTTGGTTGCACCTTAAACACTAAAATGTCAGCTTTTATTGTTTGCATAGAGATTTTCCCTTAAACAGTCACCAGAATTATAGGGAATGTTATTTAAAGACAGAATAGTTAAACACTGTTCAATAAGAATTAACAGCTCACACTATATCCACTCAATGCACAATAAAGTATTTCTGGGCAGTTAGACTTCTGCGTTTTGGTCATGGCATTAAACGTTATATACAGTACAAAAGGTTTGTTTGGTCTTTTAAGAACTTAACACAGATCCTACCTCTTGGAGCACTAGCACAGTATTAGGTCCAGTCATCATGGGCAACGCCACAACCATTGTGCATATCAGCACTTAGATTGTATCCTGTGGGGCAAGGGCCTCCTTAATCTAGTGTCTCTTAGCAGGGCACTTAATATTTTAAATGCTATTTTTAAATTACAGTCATTTACACTTTACTGTAAAAACAGCCCTTGGTATAAAAGCTGCATTATGGGAATAAATATAAATATTAAAGATTATTTAATTATTTTAGTAATTAAACTACATGAACTTAATGTATAATGAAAAGCTACACAGAATTACATATAAAGGAAAACTATACCCCCCAAACAATGTAGGTCTCTATTAAAAGATACTGAGTAAAACAGCTCATGTGTAAAACCCTGCTTCATGTAAATGAACCATTATCATAATAATATACTTTTTCAGTAGTGTGTGCCATTGGGTAATCATAAATAGAAAATTGCCATTTTAAAAAATAAGGGCCGCCCCCTGAGATCGTAAGATTCACTGTGCACACATACAAACCACATGTAAGGTCACATGAGCCAATTAACAGACAGAGTTCTGCCTTTTGCTTCCTCACTTCTTCCTGTTACAGTTAGTGTTGTAGTATTTCTGGTCAGGTGATCTCTGAGGCAGCACAGATAGAGTCACGAAATGGTGGTTCAAGGCAAGAGATGTAAAAGGGCAATATTTATGTAAATATATATTCCAGTTTGGTAAGATTCTTTAATATGTCATTCAATTTGATATAAACTATCTGTTGCTTAAGTATTCATTTTGGGGGTATAGTTTTCCTTTAAGGGCCACTTTAAGTACTTACAGTATGTACTCTGTAAGGTATATGTTATTTGTTATGTAAAGTGGATGTCTCCTCTGGTGTGGGCTTTTGCACCTACATTTTTTTTTTTTGCACAGAGCAAAATGTCCCCTTTGCACTTATTATTGTGGTTGAGATGAAATGTATAGCATTGTATAGCATTCATGGGTGAAAGATTGCAATGCATTTTACACCTGTAATTGAATAGTCATGATGTACAGGAATCCATTTACACATAGAGCCCATATGTACTCATTATTTTCTTTCAGGAAACCATATAATTGAAGGGTGTAAGAGAATTCACGCATAGAGTGCTGACATATGCCGCAATCCTTTACAAAGACTGTCAACATGCAGATCAATCCCTATCTCATGGGAGTTTACAACCTAACGTATCTGTGACATTCTCACGCAATTTTTTTGTTATCGGTTTTATTCTAGAATTATGCATTGCACAGTTTAGGGAATTGTACCTTCTGATACAAACACATAGGGGATATGTGTCTACTTTAATCTAAATTGGAAGTGAAAAAACAGATTTTGTTCATGGTCAACATTTTTTTGTATGTGACCATCTGATAAAGGTCTATAAGGTTTTAAAACACGGCAAGCAAATAAAATCTTATAAAAATCTTGCTATAAAAGTTACTGAAATAACTTTAAATATTATTTTATATATCATGTTACAAGTCATTTCCCCTCTACATTTATGTTTTTATTTGCTGCTGCAGTTGTGCCATTTTTGCCTGAAAATACACAATCCTCATGCATCCCTGTGTGCCATTGCTCTAAAACCAGAAATTAGAAGTCGACTTTAATTTTCAAGTTTAAAAAGCTTGATTAGTGATAAAACATAATCGCAATTGCGGCATCGAAAATTTCCAAATGGGTTCAAGCTGATCAATGTTTGAAAAACGTACTTGGACAGTAAACAGAGTGACAATACATAAGCAAAACTGAAAAAAAAACATATGGTAAAAAAATTTATGAAATGTGTTGAACGAAAGCTTTTTTGCTGCGTTTTACTCCATACAAAATGACTTGGGGGCCCATTCACTAAGTTCGAGTGAAGGAATAGAGGAAAAATAGTTGATTTTCAAATGTTTTTTTGGCTACTTCGACCATCGAATTGGCTACTTCGAACTTCGACTACGACCTTCGACTTCGAATCGAACGATTCAAACTAAAAATCGTTCGACTATTCGATAATCGAAGTACTGTCTCTTTAAAAATTTCTTCGACCCCCTAATTCGCCCATAAAACCTACCGAGGCCAATGTTAGCCTATGGGGAAGGTCCCCATAGGCTTTCCAAGTTTTTTCTGATCGAAGGATAATCCTTTGATCGATGGATTAAAATCCTTCGAATCGTTTGATCAAAGGAATTGCGCAAAATCATTCGACTTCGATAATTCGACAGTCGAATATCGAGGGTTAATTAACCCTCGATATTCGACCCTTGATACTTCTGCCCCTTGAAGTCAATTTGTATTTCTATTGGAATTTTTCTTTCCACTGTGTTTCTTCATGGTGAAAATTTTGCTACGGTTTTGCGAAAAAAATTGGAATTTTGCTGCAGATGAATGCGTGATAAAAAAGTTTTTTGCGCTGGAATAAGGGATTGGTGGCTTAATGCAGGGAGAAATATTGTACCTAATGCAACAGCCCATTGGTAAAATAATGCTATAACAGTACAGTTGTCTAGAGCTCCCCATGTTTCTTATTTTGGTTGTCGCTTGCTGCTCATTGGCTGTAAGAAACTATTACCGATGACAGAAGGAGAACAACTAGCTGATAAAAATGTCCTATCAGTCTACTACATCTAACTTATCATATACACTGTGGCTCAATATTTAAAGCTTTTTAATGGATTGAACGTTGGATCAAAAAGGAGAAACCTCTTCCTGCTAGTTTCCCCCTCATGTGTTTAGTAGCAAAAAAAACAAACTTGTCATCATACAGGCAAAAGAGTATTAAGAATTGTTATTCCTACTGTTTTTAGTTGCTGCTAAAGTCTGCAGCATGCACCTTGAACGATCACTCATTTATTTTATGTGTTTTAGAGTTAACTGACCTAATCCATCCTTGAACTGCAGACACAAATAAACATTGATATACAAATGAAGACATCTGAGGACATCAAAGTTTTAAATTAATTTCTTCATTGCCTATGTACAGTATGTTTCCTTGCAGCAAAAAGATTGCTCAGATTATTTTATGGGTGTCAGAAGAGATGAGCTTGTTAGATCATACAGGGGAAATGTCCTCAGCCTGCAGCTTAAGGGTCTGGGTCTCAATTCTGCCTGGAGTTGGCAGAGGAGAAACAGTATCATAATGCATTATATTTTCAAATTTTGAATCATTCTATGACAGCAGAAATCACAGACGTGCTCCTTCCACGGCTGCTAGAAGATGAGATACATGTTTAAAGCATCGATCACAGCAGTTAAAACAACCCAAATGTAATCCTGTCATTGCAACAACATGACCCCACCAGGTTCAAACTCAATACAGGTATGGGATCAGTTATCCGGAAACTCGTTATCCAGAAAGCTTAGAATTTCAAAAAGGCTGTCTCCCACTGAATGCATTTTATACAAATAATCCAGATTTTTTAAAAATGATTTTTTTTTCTGTGTAATAATAAAACAGTAGCTTGTACTTGATCCAAACTAAGATATCAATAATCCTTATTGGATGCAAAACCATTCTATTGGGTTTATTTCATGTTTACGTCATTTTCTAGTATAAGGTATGAAGATCCAATTTACAGAAAGATCTATTATCCAGAAAACACCAGGTCACGAGCATTCTGGCTTACAGGTCCCATACCTGTATATATCAATACTATATATATATATATATATATATATATATATATACCATACATATATATTTACCATAAATATATATATATATATATGTGGAGGGACCTATAGGATCTATTAGGTTCCTATAGAGTTAATCCCCTACCTTTCCTTAAATTCTCTTATCCCTTGTTATTGGGCCATGCCCTTTATACTGGTTAAGTGTAACATCTGCACCTATTGGACAAAGAGTGTAATGACACTCCCCTGCCACACTGCTATATAGTGTTGTGTAGGGAGTGGCCTCTTCCTCTTTGGCTCCTGGTGTCTGTGCTGCTAGGTGTTTTCCATTGAGCCTGGGATCACCAAGGCCCCAGTAAGCCATTTACCCCAAAGGGACCTGTACCTTTGGTGCTGACGTCGGGAACCAGGCAATCCCGTGAACGAGGATTAGAGGATCATTAGGGCAGATTCTGTTATAGTCTCTCTAGGAGAGAGAGATAGCCAGATTTATGTAGTATGAGCAGTTGTATGCTCCATCAAGGAGAATAGCAGGGAGTAGCCTCCCAAAGGCTTCTAAGGTGCCTTTAGTGTAGGGAACTCAGTGATAGGGAATTCAGTTTAGCAGAGCACTGCCTGACCCCTACTTGATCGATCCTGTTTCACATTGGTCGCTGGTCTTTGAGAGTGAGATATTCTTCCTACTGTTTGACTTGAGGAGTGACACCTGTACATGCTGCATCATCATCATGCTATCCTTTCTCCTCTGTGATATGCTAACTCCTACTACAGCTCCTGCGTGAGTAAACCTGTGGTCAATTGCCTTTGCATATTTGTGTGCCAATAAACCATCTTTCCACTATCTAAGAACCTCCTGGCGTCTATTATTCTATCTTTCACACTAATTAGCCTGTGTGTTGTAGTTTTACTCCATCTTAAAGGGGAAGCTTCCATTTAGCGAAGGCTCCGCCCTGAGTGTAGTTTGACAGTTTAACCCATGCTCATATACTAGCTGGACACTCTTAACCCCTAATTGGCAGAATAGGCCAAGAAAGCGTTACATATGCGTAAAACGAAATTGGGTCACACCTGCATTAGAGACAGATAGATAACTGTCTCTAACAATCTGTAATTCTAGCTTTTGAATGGTTTTGAAAATGATCTGCTAATAACTATTCTATGAGTTTGCCTTTTTGAAGTTTTCAAGTTTCCTGTCTGTACTTGAGACCATTTCCATTGTTCAGTAATAAAAGCACATTCAGTCAATTGCTAGTTTTTCTTATCCACAATTCCCCAGATTTGTACCCAAAATTAAATGGTATAAAAATAGATTTAAAGGGGCAAATTCACTAACCTCTGAAAATTCGCCCGCGACGGCTTCGTTCACGGCACAACACTTCGTCAGGCATAGATTCGCCAGGACAATGCTAATTCACTAAAATCCGAAGTTGCGTCCAGGAACAGCTGGAGGGAGGAGGGGCCATTGAGTTCAGCTCCGGTGGGCCCCAGATGCCTCAGCCCGACCCTGATTTAGACAGGTGTAAAGTATGCAGCTTCCTTGCACAAGAGGGCACTGAACTATTAAATATGTGATTGGCAGTTGGCACTATAGCACAGAGTGCAGCTGCTCTGCTCTGTAGTCTCCATGTTTTCACTATATGTAAAGATAATGTGTAACCCAGAAGGACATTATGCCAAAATTAGTCCTAAAAGAATTGTATTAATTGGATTTCCTTTCTCTGAGATGTAGTTTGTTGTTGTAGATGGAGACCTATACACTAGGGGGTGTATTTATTAAACTTCGAATGCCAAAAACCCAAAAAATGTGTTTTTTTACTATGGAATCCAAATTTTAAGTGGAAAAAAAAAACACACATTTTTCGGGATTTATTATACCGTGAGGATGGAAAAAGTCAGAATCCAAAAATCCGGCATCTCAGAACTGACAAGGTTGCATATAAATTAATGAAGTCCTGAAGATATCTTGATCTGTTATTTTTTAAATTGCCAATTTTCTATTAGGATTACCCAATGGCATGTACTACTAGAAAAGTATATTATTATGAAAATGGTTTATTTACATGAAGCAGGGTTTTACATATGAGCTGTTTTATGCAATATCTTTTTATAGAGATCTTCATTGCTCTAGGGGTATAGTTTTCCTTTAAGGGAGCCCTGGAAGTAACCTCTCAAGTCACGTTTTAATTTCAGGATTCCCTTTTAGACCATACTTTGCACCAGGGGCATCTGCAGAAAATTTTCCAAGGGGAAAAAAGAAATCGGAATACTTCGTGACTTTCGGCTCATGCGCAGTAGAGGTGAACCGGAAAATGCTCTTACCGTGCATGCGCCGCCAAACGCCGGGAAATCCAGGAAGAAGACCACCCGGGAGAAGATGGCGCCTGCGAACTCCATGGGAGAGGACCTGAGCCGAGGGTTAAGTAGCAACTTAGGGGCATTTGCCCGGGGGGGGGGTATGGGGGGAGGGGTTTTGCGCCAAAAGGGTTTCCTTCTCCTTTAAGCTTTTTGTGTGTCTGTAAGGTTTATATTGAGTACTACATGTTTTATGGGGTTTTATAATTATTAGCACACCCTGTCCCTAAGTTACGATTTGAGTACAGTTGTATTAAAGATTAGGGTCCAAGTGTCAGAAGAGAGACAAGCGGAAGGACATCCCTGCCCCATAGAGTTACAGTCTACAAGTATCAGCAATCCATTAGAGCTCTTATATTTAAACATACAAATCATTCTCATGGATTACCAACTGATAAACCAATTTATATAAACCATTAGCAATGATTTCAAAATTATGACTTGCTTAATGCCAGTTGCGCATAGCAATATTTCCGATGCACAGCCAAAATAGCTTGAGCTCCAATCAATTTAAATAATTACCTCTGTAGATTGGTTTAAAATATGTTCACAACATAACTGAAATGTTCTTCTCATATCTACCATTTAATTATTCAGCAGGTTTATATATTCCTTCCAGCTTACATTAATTGCATGTCTAAATGTACAAAATAATCAAGTCTGTAAACAAGAAGTCATTAAAAGCTCATTAAATGATCATGTTGTGCGGATATCCTCGTTATGGAGACGTCTTTTCCCAAGCTTCTGGGTCCAGTCCCAGAATTTGTTCTTCCCTGTGGTTAAACATTAAATGCGCAAGCAATCTACATATTAGTAACATGCTACATTACATACAAATAAATGGAAATGCCGAATACATGGCAAATAAACAATTACAATAGCCAGTAAACACAGTAGTAAATAATATCTAGAACTGACACAGTTGGAGGGAAAATTATAGGTCAGATATATTTACCCCATGGAAGCTGTGCAAATATAACATAGGCAGAAAACCCTCTACATAATAGTGTGCCTTATAGATAAATGTAAAGTCCCAGGGGGACTTGTGGTGACTAGTATGTACTGGGTGTTATTCCCAATGCTACAAGTAACCGCTACTTGTAGCATTGGGAATAACACCCAGTACATACTAGCAGGGCTGGTCTTACCAACTGCGGGGCCCAATTGGAGCAACTTTGGCGGGGCCCCCCAAATGTAAAGAGCCAGTAACATTTTCTAGTAGACAATGTATGATGATCTAAATTACAGAAAGATCCGATATCTGGAAAACCACAAGTCCCAAACATTCTGGATATTTTAAATTCTCTGTATTTTTCCTAAAACTACTCAATATTTCTCATTGTTTTCTGTCAATGTGAACACTTATTCAGATGACAGTTTACTTTTAAAGTTAGAAAGGTATCAACAATAAACTGCATGAAAAACAGTGAGCATAATGCATATTTTAACTTATGACATCAAATTATATATATTTACAGTCATATGAATAAGTTTGGGAACCCCTCTAAGCCTGCATAATAATTTACTCCAGCTTCAACAAAATAGATAACAGTGGTATGTCTTTCATTTCCCAGGAACATCTGAGTACTGGGGTGTTTTCTGAACAAAGAGTTTTAGTGAAGCAGTATGCAGTTGTATGAAATTAAATCAAATGTGAAACACTGGCTGTGCAAAAATTTGGGTACCCTTGTAATTTTGCTAATTTGAATGCATGTAACTGCTCAATACTGATAACTGGCAACACCAAATTGGTTGGATTATTTTTAATTTTTCTCTGTAATAATACAACAGTAGCTTGTACTTGATCCCAGCTAAGATATAATGAATCCTTATTGGAAGCAAAACCAGCCTTTTGGGTTTATTTAATGTTTACATGATTTTTTAGTGGACCTAAGATATAAAGATCCAAATTACAAAAAGATCCATTATCCGGAAAACCCCAGGTCCCGAGCATTCTGAATAACTGGTCCCATACCGGTACTTTGCATTTTAGAGCTGAAATCCGCTGTGTATGCCTGCATCTGGACCAACCCGAAGGTTTTGGGAACAGGTAAGGAGGCTGATGCCAGAGTCAGAATTGATCAGCCACCTCTTATATATGACAGATTTGTAAGTGAGAATTTGTAACTTACAATCATTACCACTAATACTGTGTATGTATTGTATTTATTGTACCACTAATACACACAAAGGTGCTGTACTGGGAACCTTTGACCATGACAGTTGCAAACAAGGATGGCAATGCTGGGATTGGAATGCTTTGTTGTAACGGACTAGAAAACAAAATACCATTTACCGGTACTGTAAAAGAAAAGCATATTGCAAGTTACAGAAAGCCATGTATACACTACAAGGCAACATATATGCTATGGAGCTGCAAAATAACTTCTGACATCATGTGGTATACAGTATATATTACTTTTATAACTATTATTATTCTCTACAAAAGAATTGAGTTATAGCCATAACACCACTTTGCACGACTTATATTGGGAATAATGCACACTTATTGTAAAACATAAGCAGATCCATGATGATCAAGTGCATTTACACAGGTCATAGACACCTAATATCCTTATAACTTAAAGCAATGGTACTTTATTTTTCTGATATAGGTTTCTAGTTTCAATAAGTCAGGTCCCACTAGTGACATTATAAAGCAACAATTAAAGGAAAAGGAAAGTCATAAATCAATGGGGGTGCCAAAAACATGCTCCATCTCATGTGTCTGGTATGGTGACATGGGTACAGGCAACAAAGTGATGGATTGGCTCCATTAACTCATTGCCATGTGGTGGAGTAAAAGCTTGTATGTAAGGGCCCTTAGACGGTTAAGCTTTGCTTATGGTACATTAAGGTGGCAGATGTAACATTCAATTGCTGTAAAGTTTTCATATTGTCTATAATGTCTAAAATGAAGTCTTTTAAAGGGGTTGTTCACCTTTAAATGAACTTTTAGTATACTATAGCGATTAATATTCCGAGACAATTTGCAATTGGTTTTTATTTTCTGTTATTTGTGATTTTTGAGTTATTTAGCTTTTTATTCAGCTGCTCTCCAGTTTGCTGATTCAGCAATCTGGTTGCTAGGGTCCAAATTAACCTAGCAACCATGAGATGACATAAGAGACTGGAATATGAATAGGTAATAGGGCCTAAATAAAAAGATGAGTAAAAAAAATAGCAATAATAATACAGCCTTTAGATGGGGTCAGTGACCCCCATTTGAAAGCTAAAAAGTCAGAAAAAGAAGGCAAATGATTAAAAAACTATAAAAAAAAGAAAACATTAAGACCAATTGAAAAGTTGCTTAGAAATGGCTATTTAATAACATACTAAAAGTTAACTTGAAGGTGAACCACCCGTTTACTACACAGGGACATATTTAAGCATACAATAAATACTCCATATAATGGAGTGATTATCTCTTATAAAGACATAGTGGGGAAGGCAGACATGCACTAAGGGCCACAAGAGGAAGCATGGAGCACTTCTGACTGTGCTCTGCAGTTTGTGTCAGATAAAAAAATTGCCTGGCAGCAGTTTAAAAGGCAGAATAAAAGAGAGGAGAGAATATGAAAGCAAGGCTTAGCAATTAGGGAAATAGAGAGCCCTAAAACAGTCTGGTTATTTTTTAGTTGCTAGGAGCAGTGAACCCAACAACCAGATAACTTGCAGTCTGGAACTAGGCAGATGAAGAAAGGTATACAATTAAAAACAAAACATACTAAATTAGATTGGAGGAAGCTCAAAATCTGCTCCAGGAGCGGAGTCTGACACCTGTTGAGAGACTCGGAGTCGGAGCTGTTCCTGCAGACTGCAGTCTGTGGTGCATTCGGCACAGCGGGTGGGAAGGGGTGGTTCGGCAACGGTCCCACGTCAGCGACATCGCGCTGGCGACGTTGCGTCGGCGCACAACTTCGCGTCAGCGATGTCGCGCTCGGGCCGTACAATTTAAAAAATAAACGGGGGCATACTGTGTTCCAGTCGGGGTGCGGGGCCCCCATTGGCGCGGGGCCCAATTGCGCCCAATCGGCCCAATCGGCCTAAGGCCGGCCCTGCATACTAGTCACCACTGTCATACAGTATGTGGAAGGGGTTATATGGGCCACCATATATATATATCATAATAATGATAATGCACAATGTAGAGATACTCATTGGGAAGGGACCCATGGAAAGTGTCAGGTTCTGAGACTACTGCTACAAGCAACAACAAACAATACACTTCCTCTAATATTGTCTAAAAAGACATTATTAAACTTTACTGCCTACATAGAAAGTATAGTTTATTTTGATGTCATACACGGAGACCTTCTAGACTTGAACTTGACAAGGTAATCAATATCTTTCCTAGTAGCTATTTATCTCCACTGCAATAATAGAAGCGTCTAGAAGGAGGTACACTACTACATTACGGGATCTAAACTATTCGTGACTGATCTATCAGGATACCCAGGGCAATATACCCTCCCTTGTCTGGAAAATCTCAGGGCTCAGCAAGTGATAGCATTGAATTCAGAACATTTTATTGTGACATGTTTCATCATCATCAGGGTTGTATTTTTAAAGCAATATCACTTATCTTTTCTCTGGATCCTCCGGGTCAGTGTCCCAATAAATACAAGGGAGTCTTCCAATGAGATTTGCTCCCGTAAATTTTGTAAATACCTACATATTTGTATGTGTTTACTGTAGGTATATATAAATATACAGTATGGGGCAGATTTATTAAGGTTCAAATTGTGTTTTCCCAGAGTTTTTGAGGTTATTTTTGAGTCAAAATCGATTATTAATATTTATATTGTTTATCAAGTTTTTTCTTAAATTAGAAACCAGTTGAATTGTGAGTCCATTCGAGTTTTAAAAAGCTCACATAGCTCTAAAATTCGACCTTTGATAAATAACCCCCTATTTGTATACAAGCACACTTGAGGGGGTTGCACTCTAACTACACCGTTATGTAGTGGTCAAAAGCAGGATTTTCCCTTTTGAATATTTTTGCATCTGCATTAAGCTTGGGCAGTGGGACAGTTTTACATTTCACTTATAGATAAGACGGTAAGAAAGATAATCACATGTATAGTAGTACAATCTTATCTCCTTATCTGACCTATTCAGGTTACTCTGCATTTTTTTGCTTGCCAATATTTTATATTATAATCAAACTTTATTATCCCTTTAAAGAGAACGCAAACCTTTGCAATCAATGTTCCTCCATTAAAATGATGCTGGACTACAATTGAAGAATTCTCCATCCTATTATAAAAGGTTAGAGCATGATTGGAGCTGTAATCCAGCAACCATGGAGATGAATTCTTAAAGGGGACATAAATATATTGAAAATGTTCCTTTAAGCTGACATACATCTCTCCATAGCTTACATTTACAGACTTACTTACAGGTGCAAGAGGATTCTCCAGGGAGTATTATTTAGAGATACATCAGTCAATTCATTATATCATCATACTGAATTTGAAATCTTTGCTTGCCAGTATTACACTATAATCAAACATCAGAAGAAAAGGGGATTTTCTTTGTTATTTCATATCATCTGATGCCTTAAACTGCACTTTATTTGTGCTCATGAAGTTTGACCAGCAAAAACTGCCCAATTAATCAGTAAAGTGCATGTTACAAAAGAACAAGGTGTCTGATGTACCTCTGCTAGGGATGACCTTAAATCAGTAAATAAGATTGGAGTGCTTACTTTGGAGAGCTAAGGGGAGTATAAGAGTGAGTTTTCATGAAATTATATTCTCTTAAATTTGGAATATCTGCAGGGACGGATTTAAACCTTGTGCACCCCTAGACCATCCGTCTGCTTAGAGCCCCCCCCCCGTCCTCCATCCTCCAACCACTGCTGCTGCCACCGCCCCTACTTCATGTTCTTCATTGCGAACTGGACAGACAGGAGATTTATATGTCTGTCCTAATCTTGGGCCTTTGTTGTCTGCTCACTAATCCTGGCCTGGATGTCTGTGAGCCAGTTTAAGGTAAGGTTTATATTCCCTTTAACAAACTGGCTTGTAATAAAACATAACACATTTGCTTTGCACATTTATGTAATTGACCCATGAGTCATAGTAACAGGGAGACATTATTTATACATGGCCAATGCATGGCCTTGGGGATTTTTAATTATCAGAACTGCATGCATTCCTCTTCTCTTTTTACAAAAGTAATCATAGATGAAAAACAATGACAGGCAGGAAACATAAAATGACTTGATGTTTGGTCCTAAAATACACATATCATAAATCTAGCCATAGCTGTTGTATGAGATGCCAAACTGTCGCGGGCTATATTGATTGCTAAATTCTTGCTGGCAGGATTATTAAAAAAAAATTACACATTTTTCAAGCAGTATAGAAAAACTGGATGTTTATAGATGTGCAAAATATTGCACAAACACTGCTGTCACACAGTTGTATACAGAGAGATATAGCCACAGTGTCGGACTGGCCCACCAGGATACCATGAAAACTCCCGGTGGGCCCAGGAGTCAGTGGGCCTTCTTGCTTCTAAACATTTAGCTTATTTCATGGTCATTCCCTATTTCTTTAGGGTCGAAATGCTTAATAAGGAAGAGTATGTTAAGGCGATATAAAAGACTAGGAGAATAAAGAGCTTGAGTTAGGAGAGAAGGAATAATAGTTTGGAAAATGGGCTCACAGTCTAAGGTTTTCAGGTGGGCCCCTGGCAACCCAGTCCGACACTGTATAGCCAGTATTAGGAAAAGTGATAATACTTTTGTGGTAGCATGGGCAATGTTTGCCTCATTTCAAATTTGGCAGTGAGCCAAAAGCAGTCAACTATAGAAAACGAGAGTCACTTCAGCAAATCGCAAGTGAACAAACCTATAACAATTTTCTGCTCAACTCTAGATAATAAGGGGCCGATTCACTAACTTCGAGTGAAGGATTCAAAGGTAAAAAGCTTTGAATTTCGACGTTTTTTTGTGCTACTTCGACCATCGAATGGGCTACTTCGACCTTCGACTACGACTTCGAATCAAAGGATTCATAGTAGAAATCGTTCGACCATCTGACCATTCGATAGTCGAAGTACTGTCTCTTTAAAAAAAAACTTCGACCCCCTAGTTTGCCATCTAAAAGCTACCGAAGTCAATGTTAGCCTATGGGGAAGGTCCCCATAGGCTTGACTAACTTTTTTTGATCGAAGGATATTCCTTCGATCGTTGGATTAAAATCCTTTGAATCGTTTGTTTCGAAGGATTTTATCGTTCGATCGAAGGAATTATCCTTCGATCGTTCGATCGAACTATCTGAGCTAAATCCTTCGACTTCGATATTCGAAGACGAACGATTTTAATTCCTAGTCGAATATCGAGGGTTAATTAACCCTCGATATTCGACCCTTAGTGAATCGGCCCCTAAGTGTTCTTAGAGATTCTTAGGGGGTTAATTATTAATGTCCGATTGCTAAAAACTATCAAATCTGATTTTTTTTGTGGAAAAAAACATCAAATTTTTCAAGATTTATTGTAAAGTCTGAATCCAGAAATACTCCATAATTAACCTGTTGTGGTCCTGTAGAAGTCAATGACAGAGGTCCTATGTGCAATTTGAAGATATTATTGTCTGCTCTGGGTTTCGTACGATCTGAACAGTTCAGGCTTTTCCGCCAATTTCACAAAAAATTCAGATTTTTCGGGCAACAATCCGAAGTAGTTGCAGTTTTCTTGCGACAGTCCTAAAAAGTAACGTTTTTTTGTTGATCCGATTTTTTTCATGTCTTTTAGTTGAATAAGGGTAAATCATGGATTCTAGTTCGGTTATACTTCTTTAATTTAAAAAATTGGATTTTGATAAATAACCCTCTTGATTTCCTGTTTATTCTTAGACAAATGCAAAGACATGCAATTTATTTGAAACATGGTAGCAGAAAAATGTTTTCTCACTGCATTGGATCTGGCCCATGTTGAGATGCATGTATTAGTTATGGCATACACTGGACTAAACTAAATTGCACATTAAATGCAATGGAATAATTTAAAATTCTAGGGTTAAACATATGTTTTTTTATGATAAAGATTCCAAATTTTCGCGAGCAAGGACATTTTTATGAACCAGTGCTAGAATTTTACCATGCTATTTTGTACCACCAGAAAAATGGTAACAGCTTTATTAACACATAGAAAACATACTCATTAGCACCTTGCATGTGATGCAAGAAAAAACACATGAAAAAAAACCAAAATGCATTTTATGAAATTTTGGGAATTTTTCAGCAGTTTGGCAATTTTTTCAGCAGAACCGAACTGCACAGTTTTGAACTAAAGGTGTCACTAAGCAAATCATGTACGCACAGAATAAACTATAAATTGTGACGTCAATTCCTAGGGCTCATGTACTGACATTGATTCTAATTTACACAATAGCACTGCCCAGAATAGGCATAGCATTCCCCATGTGCCGTGCCAACTACAACAGAATTTTTACTTAAAGGAAAACTATACCCCCCAAACAATGTAGGTCTCTATTAAAAGATACTGAGTAAAACCGCTCATGTGTAAAGCCCTGCTTCATGTAAATGAACCATTATAATAATAATATACTTTTTTAGTAGTATGTGCCATTGGGTAATCATAAATAGAAAATTGCCATTTTAAAAAATAAGGGCTGCCCCCTGAGATCGTAAGATTCACTGTGCACACATACAAACCACATGTAAGGTCACATGAGCCAATTAACAGACAGAGTTCTGTCTTTTGCTTCCTCTCTTCTTCCTGTTACAGTTAGTGTTGTAGTATTTCTGGTCAGGTGATCTCTGAGGCAGCACAGATAGAGTCACGAAATGGTGGTTCAAGGCAAGAGATGTAAAAGGGCAATATTTATGTAAATATATATTCCAGTTTGGTAAGATTCTTAATATGTCATTCAATTTGATATAAACTATCTGTTGCTTAAGTATTCATTTTGGGGGTATAGTTTTCCTTTAATAAAACTTTTACAGCAATGGACTGTTTCTTTGTTTCTATCTTTATACACCTGTGTTGAGGTAGAAAAATGTGCAATGCCTGTTAAAACTAGAAACCAATGACTTTACAATTTTTGTTTCAATACAAAATACAAAACTAAACAAACAAGCAAAAATCCTGAAGCAATGCCGAGCTAAATCCAACTGAATCTGCCAAATGTATTATTAGCTTTAGCTCCCAACAGACAGAGAGCTGAACTCTGGTATCCTATAAACTAAATGATTCATTGAAATGTAAATTTGGGAAAGAAAATGCTAGGATATATTTTTCACAGGTACCTAAACTTATTATATAAAACAGACAAGAACAGAAACTTTGGGAATATGTTGGTCTGCCTTTTATTTGAATTATTATTTGAAAGGATCAAATAGTGCAGCAAAACTAAGTTCGCCTTTGAGTTAACTTTTAGGGGGTTATTTATCAAAATCCAAATGTATCTAATTATTTTAATAGAAAAAGCTCAAACAAACTCCCATGTCCAATTTTGCCTCATTTATTACTAAAATAACTCAAATAAAGCAGATCCAGATAAAATCATGCGAAAACCCAAATTGTACAATTTTTTCTGACTTTTTTCGATTTGCTAGATTTTTTGTGGTTTTTTTCCCAAAAACCCAGTATTTATTGGATTATTGAGCTAAACCCAGTGCAAATCAGGAAATCTTCAAATTGGGAAGGTACATCTCCCATAGGGGCGACAAAGAGCTTAACGCTAGCGTGAACGCCTAGCGCATTTTCGTTAATTCGCCGATTCACTAACGGACGCTGGCGTAAATTCGCTAGTGTTACTTTGCACCCTTACGGACGTAACTATGCAAATTCACTGACGCGCAAATTATTCTGAACGCTACCTTTTACGCCAGACTTCCTTCACCACCTCAGACCAGGCGCAAGTGCAATAGAGTAGATAGGGATTGCTTAAAAAAAAGTTAAACATTTTTCTAAGTCCCAAAAAACGCTGGTGTTTTTTCATTTATGGGTGATAGGCTGAAAAAGATCAAAAAATTTTTTGGGGCTCCCCTCCTTCCCCCCCTACATTTCCTGACTCATGGCACCTTAACTATACAGGGGGCACATGTGTAGGGCAAAATAACAATTTTATTTGCTGTTTTGAAGGTTTCCCAGGCTTGTGTAGTGCTGCTACATATACCTCCATTGTAACTTGAATTTGTGCGCCGTATGCAAATTAAGCATCGCTAGCGTAACTTTGCTTGGCTAATTAACACTAGCGCAACTTGGCAAACTTACGCTTCCTCTGAGCGCAACTTCGGATTTGAGTCATCCTCTGAGCGCAACTTTGGATTTGAGTGAATTTGCGTAGCGATGGCGAAAATATGCCTGGCAAAGTGCGGCGAAGCGGACGCTGGCGCAACAATGAATCTTAGTAAATGTCCCACATAGACTTATACATGACCTCAACAGGTCTTAGATGGTGAATTTTCCGATTCTGTTTTTTTTTTTGCAGCATCAGGGTATGATACATTTTGAAAAACTTTGAGGTTTTTTTTTCACTAAAAATTTGAGGTTTTTGCCCCAAAAAGTGCAACCAGATAAATTCTGTAAATAACGACCTTAGTGTGAAGTAGAGAGTGTTATTCTGAGACAATTTTCAATTGATTTAAATTTTTTATTTGCATTTTTTGAGTAATTCAGCTTTTTATTCAGCAACTCTCCAGTTTGCAATTTCAGAAATCTAGGGTCCAAATTACCCAAGAAGCCATGCACTGAATAAGAGACTGCAATATAAATAGGGGAGGGTCTAACTAGAAAAATGAGCAACATTAAAAAGCAATAAAAATACTGTACAATTATAGCTGTAGAGAGCATATGTTTTTAGATGGAGTCAGTGACCCACATTTGAAAGCTGGAATGAGTCATAAGAAGATGGTAATTAATAAAAAAAAAAAATACAAACATTTGAAAAGTTGCTTAAAATTGGCCATTCTATACCATAATAAAAGTTAATATAAAGATGAGCCACCCTTTAATGAGTTAAAATGTAGTGTACAGAAGTAATAATGATAGAAGCTTATTTTTAAATCAAAAGGCATAATACTGTACATTGTAAAATGTAATCATTTATTCTAAAAGTGTAAATGATATAGATGTATTTCAGATTTGCAACAAACCCTAGTCTCTGAAATCACAATGCTCCTTCTAATATTACATGCTCCTTCTATTATTACATACATACAAAAATGTCATTGGTTGACATTTTGAGTGATCACGGCAGATTTAGATTGCTCCGATTACGCCCGTTCCATGCACATGTTCTACAAATATTAAACGACATTATTTTTAGTGATGCAAAGTCTTTAATTTGGTCTGAATTGTTCGGTAGGATGGATTTTCTATATCATTTATAATAATCACTCCTTTTAAGGTTTGTTACTTTCTTCTTGATACATCCTCCAACTGCCAGTCACAGAAATACATTTCTGTTCAAAGTAAATTATCTGTACAGGTATGGGATCTGTTATCCGGAAATTGATTATCCAGAAAGATCCACATAAGAGGAAGGCCATCTCCCATAGACTCAATTTTAATCAAATAATTCCCATTTTTACAAATGATTTCCTTTTTCTCTGTAATAATAAAACAGTACCTTGTACTTAATCCTAACTAAGGTATAAATAATCCTTATTCGAGTTAAAACAATCCCATTGGGTTTACTTTATGTTTAAATGTTATCTTAGTAGACTGGGGGGCCGATTCACTAACTTCGAGTGAAGGATTCGAAGTAAAAAAACTTTGAATTTCGAAGGTTTTTTTGGGCTACTTCGACCATCGAATGGGCTACTTCGACCTTCGACTACGACTTCGAATCGAAGGATTCGAGCTAAAAATCGTTCGACTATTCGACCATTCGACCATTCGATAATCGAAGTACTGTCTCTTTAAAAAAAAACTTCGACCCCTAGTTCGCCATCTAAAACCGAACTCAATGTTAGCCTATGGGGAAGGTCCCCATAGGCTTTCCTAAGTTTTTTTGATCGAAGGATATTCCTTTGATTGTTGGATTAAAATCCTTCAAATCGAAGGATGTAATCGTTCGATCGAAGGAATATTCGTTCGATCATACTATCTGCGCTAAATCCTTCGACTTCGATATTCGAAGTCGAAGGATTTTAATTCCCAGTCGAATATCGGGGGTTAATTAACCCTCGATATTCGACCCTTGGTGAATCGGCCCCTTAAGGTATGGAAATCCAAATTACAGAAATCCAGAAAACCCCAGGTCCCGGGCATTCTGGATAGCAGGTTTTGCAAGTAAAGCATATGGTAGAATAAGTCATGGGCATTCAGTAGTAATGAAGTCAAGCTGTTTCAAAATAAAATATCTACCATGCTATAACATATCACTTTCCCTTTCAGATCCCTTCAGAAATTGTTTACATTAGGCAGAATAAATCATGTATTCGGCAGAGTCGAATCTTGTTTGGATTAACCTCTCGGGGCTACCCATTCTTTCATTTTTTAAATCAAAAACAATTGCTTTATCTCACATGTCCAACAAATGTGCTGCAAGGCCTGAAAATATATTTGGCAGCAGATATTACTGTGATATTGTCCAACTTGCATGTCTCATTATTTTACAAGTCTTGTCACTTTCACTTTCTAGGGTAATCAACCCAGCTCTTAGTGTGCAGTGTATGACCCGAGAACGTCACAGAAAGAGTTTCACTTCAAGGAAATATAAATTGAAGTTGCTATCTATTCATCCTATATATCTATCTAGACAAGCAATAAATCACTCTTTTCAACCAGAAGTCATCATTTAATATTGCGTAAGATAATCCATCTTGCAGAGTCTGGTATCAGCAAGTTTTTTCACAAAGACATCTCTAGAATATCATGTCCTGTTTCGTAGTCTTACACGTTGGGAAGATTATGCCTTTGTTTTCGTTACCTTATCTCCTTATAAAATGCCTTGGCTTTTTCTTTTAATATTAGATATTTGATGTACAGTCCTATGACAATTTAAAAAATGCCTTTCAGTTCTATAAAGCATAGTGTATAGTAGAATTGTAAATAACAATAACATTTATAATAAAATTCTAGGGGGAATATAGTCACATATGTGTCTTTCAAAAAAAAAATCTCCAAAACTCAGCCGCCTGAAACATGTCAAGTTTCCATATAGGTGGATGTGGGAGTATCTGACGCATTAAAATAGATTTTTTTGATTCGATTTTACAGCCTTGTTGAAATAAATGGAACAAAGCGATTTTCATTTGCAACCAACGATTGAACCCATTAAAGTTTTTACTAAAAAAGTTTAAATAAGAATCCTTGAACAAACTGCAGAGTCTTCACCTGCACTTAAGTTTTATGTTGGCACAATATAACTTAAATGCAGATGAAGACTCTGCCCTAATGTTTGTTCAAGGATTCTGGTTTAAACTATTGTAACAGATGCCAGATGGTAATGTCTTCTTCAGAATCACAACAGACCAGAAAGAAACTCCTGAAGGACATTAAGGACCTGAGTGCAATCAGAGCCGGATTAAAACTAAATGGTCCTCTAGGCCCCACACCTACCATGTCCATTTTACAAAAACACACCATGTTTGGAATAGTTGCACCAGAAGCACAAAGTACACCAGAAAACAGACACAGTGGCCCCCACCATTTCATGCCATTTCAAATTCATTGCCAGCCAGATCCCTGCAGAAGTGACCAATGAGCACTAAAGGAGAATACAAGCTTAAAGGAAGGCTTTATCCTATAAGGTTATTTAAATACACCCATAAACACTCACAGTGCTGCTGCGCTAAGTCCTCTGTGAAAAGAATCACTGCATTCCTTTCCTCCTATACTTTACACATGTGCTTCAGTATCAAATTTCCTTTTCTCAGCTCAAACCTCCAAGCCCTCGACAGAAGCCTGCACCCTTCTACCCTCTCTCTCCCTCCTGTAATCTGAGCAGAGAGGGGGAGCCAGCAGCGAGAAACAAGCAGGGAAGTTACGTCACACCAAACTGATATGGCAGCTGCTATCTTACACAGATAAATCTTCTATGGCTGTTTACTAAGGTTTACTATAGCATTTCCGGGGGAGCAGGGGGTGCGAGTGGGCCAGGGCCCACACCCCCTCAGGGCCCCCCGGCAGCCTGTGCGCCACAGAAATGCGAGTCGTACGGAGGGGGTGGGGGCCCGGCTGCGCGTCACGCACCAGGGCCCGTCCCCCTCTAGTCACGGTACTGGGTGACTAGTGACTCAAAACCGTATTGTAGTAGAGCAGGTGCTCAAAGAGTAGTCCTCCCACCAGACATGTAAAAGTTCAGAAGTTTATTAAGTAAACATGGAAGTAGCCTTTTGCATTTCCTGTTTCACAAACACTTAGGGGCAGATTTATCAAAGGTCGAATTTCGAAGTGAAATATACTTCAAAATTCGACCATTGAATGGCTATCCACTATTTATTCCCTGTTTGTTATAACTAAGGTAAAGCACTGTGTATCTTGTTGGTGCTATATACTGTAAATAAATGATGACAATGATGAATGATGATGATTTTTGATTTGTCCTGCATCTTTATTGCTTTTAATACTTTTTATGGATAACAGTGCTACATTGTTAATATGCTGCCTAGCTCTGGTTTAACTTCCACATATTTCCTTATTGAAACTCATTTGATTAGATTGACATGACCTGCCCCTTATAAAACCTTCTGAACCTTCCTAATTAATTTATTGGTTTTTTTTCCTGTTCTCTTGAATCTCCATAATCCATTAATGAGCATCCTTGATAATGATAATGTAGTGTGTGACTATGAAGATTTTCATTCATCCAGGTCATAGTATATCTAGTATAGGTCAATCTAAAAACAACTGGACTTGCTGAGTAATCAATGAAGACGTTTCACTACTCATCCGAGCAGCTTCTTCAGTTCAACTGACTGGTGTGGGAAGTTCTCGGCATATAAACTCTTCCACTAATCCATTTACAATGGCACATTGTAACTCTTCAAAGAGGTGACATCTGAAGAAACTCACAGAGGTGTTGATTCTGTGTAGTTGTGATAGGATTATCCAATGTGTCATGCAACTCCTAGATACAGGTGTTACTTGTGAGAGTTGCATGAATGGATGTGTGAAGTGTTCTGAATCCGCCGGGGTACAGATGTTAGAACAGCATTGTATGTAGCAGACAGGTGGTGTCGAAGGCCCCCACCTCTGTTCAGAGATGGTCTCTCCACCTTGACATGAATCGCCTCTTTCACGCCTCGTTCAAACCAGTGGTCTTCTTTATCCAATATTTGGACCTTGCTGTCTTCAAAGGAGTGTCCCTTGTCTTTTAAGTGTAGAAAGACAGCTGAGTTTTGCCCTATAGAGTTCTCCCTCCTGTGCTGAGCCATTCGCTTGAAGAGCAGTTGTTTTGTCTCCCCGATGTATAGATCTGTGCACTCCTCGCTACACTGGACTCCGTATACCACATTGCTTTGTTTTTCTTTTGGTGTTTGATCCTTTGGGTGTACCAGTTTTTGTCTCAGTGTGTTGCTAGGTTTGAAAAACACAGGGACATGGTGTTTGTTGAAAATCCTCCTGAGTTTCTCTGACACTCCAGCTACATATGGGATGACTATGTTTTGCCTACTATGTGTCTCCGGGCGGTTATTTCTATTGGTGTTCCTGTTGGGCTTGGTTGCTGCTGTTTTGACAAAGGCCCAGTCTGGGTAGCCACACGCTTTGCACAGCCATGTTTCTGTCTATAAAAAAGGTTCTTGTACTGTACAAGAACCTTTTTTATAGACAGAAACATGGCTGTGCAATAGGTTCTCCAGTCTCTCCCATTGTAGCAAACTTATACATGGAGGAAGTGGAAAGGAGGGCCTTACTTACTTTCCAGGGAACTACACCGACTCACTGGTTCAGGTATGTGGATGATACTTGGGTTAAAATCAGATCCAATGAAGTGGCGGCCTTCACAGAACACATTAACTCAGTGGACAATAACATCAAGTTCACAAGGGAAGATGTCCATGAGAACAAACTTGCTTTTTTGGACTGTTTGATATGTATCCAAGAGGGGGGTAACTTGAAGACGGAAGTATACAGGAAACCCACTCATACGTATCAATATCTGCTGTTTGATTCCCACCATCCACTGGAACACAAACTGGGTGTCATTCGAACCCTGCACCACCAGGCGGAATGTGTGGCAACTGATACAGAGTCCAAAGACATAGAGCAAAAACATCTCAGAGGAGCTTTGAAAGCATGTGGCTACCCAGACTGGGCCTTTGTCAAAACAGCAGCAACCAAGCCCAACAGGAACACCAATAGAAATAACCGCCCGGAGACACATAGTAGGTGAAACATAGTCATCCCATATGTAGCTGGAGTGTCAGAGAAACTCAGGAGGATTTTCAACAAACACCATGTCCCTGTGTTTTTCAAACCTAGCAACACACTGAGACAAAAACTGGTACACCCAAAGGATCAAACACCAAAAGAAAAACAAAGCAATGTGGTATACAGAGTCCAGTGTAGCGAGGAGTGCACAGATCTATACATCGGGGAGACAAAACAACTGCTCTTCAAGCGAATGGCTCAGCACAGGAGGGAGAACTCTACAGGGCAAAACTCAGCTGTCTTTCTACACTTAAAAGACAAGGGACACTCCTTTGAAGACAGCAAGGTCCAAATCTTGGATAAAGAAGACCGCTGGTTTGAACGAGGCGTGAAAGAGGCGATTCATGTCAAGGTGGAGAGACCATCTCTGAACTGAGGTGGGGGCCTTCGACACCACCTGTCTGCTACATACAATGCTGTTCTAACATCTGTACCCCGGCGGATTCAGAACACTTCACACATCCATTCATGCAACTCTCACAAGTAACACCTGTATCTAGGAGTTGCATGACACATTGGATAATCCTATCACAACTACACAGAATCAACACCTCTGTGAGTTTCTTCAGATGTCACCTCTTTGAAGAGTTACAATTTGCCATTGTAAATGGATTAGTGGAAGAGTTTATATGCCGAGAACTTCCCACACCAGTCAGTTGAACTGAAGAAGCTGCTCGGATGAGTAGTGAAACGTCTTCATTGATTACTCAGCAAGTCCAGTTGTTTTTAGATTGACCTATACTAGATATAATGTAGTGTGTTTTACATGTTATGTTCTTAAGGCAAATGATACACACAGCAAGTGGTGAATCCTAGAGGATTCATACCTATGAATAAGTAGCAGAGGGTATGAAATGCATAAGGTGGAATACCAGTTGGCCTTTTTTCCCTTTTTTTTTAATTCTATGTTAAATAAAAACTAGCTTTTTAACTTAACCCTTTGCCTGCCAAGCACGTACGGCGTACGTGCTGGCAGGCCAATGCTCAGGCTGCCAAGAACGTACATTGTACGTTCTTTGGCAGCTGAGCTCTCTCTCTGCTTCGGCGGCTTTTGCCGCCTCCGCAGAGAGTGGGGAGAGAAGACAGCCCCCTAGGCAACGAGGCTGGGGGGCTGTCAAGTCGGATCTGCGACTCGATTGTCGCAGATCCGACTTCAAAGTAGCAGACGCATCGCATGGAGCGTCTGCTACTACACTCACCCTTCTTCCTGCCTGCAGAGCCGCCCACGCACTTCCTGCTGCGCAGCAACTCTGCAGACACGCTGCCAGGACTCCTCCAAAGAAGACAGCGATTCTCCTGCTCCAAAAACGGTAAGTGCACGTTTTTTTTACACACTTACCTGCACATACACATACTTACAGTACATTTATGCATTTTAGTAAAGATTGGAATTTTTTAAAATTTTTTTTTTTTAATTTTAGCACACTTGGTCCCTTTTGTACAGTTATTTACACTTATTTACACTTATTTACATGTATTTGCACACTCAGATAACTTTTATTAGTGCACAAATATGTATACACAAACAGGTGTTTTTTTTTTTTTTACGAATTCATTATACTGTTATCTTTTGTTTTTTTTGCCTAAAAACATGTTATTTTGGCAGCGTGACTATTGGATAATCGATTTCGGCCACTAATTACGCTGTCAGAACAATTATTTTGTTATTTCATTGATTTACGCTATTTTTGTGGTTTTATTGCAATTTTATCCCTGCATTATTGTTCCTTATGTATCTTTAGTATCGTTTTGCTGTTTGGTGCTTTGGTATAGAAAGATAGATTTTACTTAGTTTGATCCGCCAAAATATGTGCTTTCCAAAAATATATGGGTTTCTGGGGTTATTTTTACAGTTTGGGGGTCTTACGGCACATAACGTACAGTTAGGGTTCTCTTTTCTGCAGCTTAGTTGGCTAGCGTGAAAATTCATAGGCACGTTTTTCATTTGGGGTCCATACACAACACATACTTTGGTAAATCTATACATATTGGGCATCAAACTATTTATTAGACCTCTGACGTCCATATTTAGAGAGATTTTTCTTTGTACGTAAAACATTGTGTGTGATAAATGCGGCAAACTGCAACATTATAGGGCGATTTTCAGAAATGTTGTAAAAACCTATATCTTTGTTGGAATCAGCAGAATGTGTACTTTCCAAAAATGTATGGTTTTGGGGGCTCATTGCTGTTTGGAGGGTCTTGAGGCAAATAATATGAAGTCAAGGGTCTATGTTCACAGAAGGCGAATCGGCAGCGGAGAAAACTCATATTCACTATTTTTATTTGGGGTCCGCACATGCCAGCTGCCTTGGTATATCTATGCATATTGGGCATCAAACTGTTCAGTAGACCCTTGGCATCAATATTTATGGTGTTTTACAATTGTATGTAAGAAATTGGGTGAGATAAATGCGGCCAATTGCAATATTTTTAGGCGATTTTCAGAAATGTAAAAACAGTTGCTTTTATCGCCAAATTTAGGAAAGGCTTGCGACTTGGTACTTTGGAGTACAAAGACATGCATACCCAATTTGGATTCGCAGGAATGTGTACTTTCCAAAAATATATGGTTTTATGGGGTGAACGCACTTTTTTCTACCTTTGCCCCCCCCCAAAACAATGTAAATGTGTTGATTTTGCAGTACCTGAAATGACAGACCATTTGAGGGTCTTTGTTTTGGGGCCCTATATGCCACGTGCTTGGGTACACCTATACATATTGGGCATCAAACTGTTCAGAGGACCCCAGGCTTTCATATTTGGGGTGATTTCTCTTGATACCTAAAAGTATGTGGGAACTACGATGCTAGAGGGTGAAAATTTTGAGGTGATTTTTGGAAATGTCCCCAAAATCACCAAATTTAGAAATGGTTTGCGGCTTGGTACTTTGGAGTACAAAGACATCCATACCCGATTTGGATTCGCAGGAATGTGTACTTTCCGAAAATATATGGTTTTATGGGGTGAACTTACTTTTTTCTACCTTTGCCCCCCCCAAAAACAATGTAAATGTGTTGATTTTGCAGTACCTGAAATGACAGACCATATGGGGGTCTTTCTTTTGGGGCCCCTGTATGCCACGTGCTTGTGTACACCTATACATATTGGGCATCAAACTGTTCAGGGGACCCTAGGCTTTCATATTTGGGGTGATTTCTCTTGATACCTAAAAGTATGTGGGTAATACGATGCTGCAGGGTAGATATTTTGAAGTAATTTTTGGAAATGTCCCCAAAATCCCCAAATTTAGGAATGGTTTGCGGCTTGGTTCTTTGGAGTACAGAGACATGCATACCCAATTTAGATCCGTGGGAATGTGTACTTTCCGAAAATATATGGTTTTCTGGGGTGAACTTACTTTTTTCTACATTTGCCCCCCTCAAAACAATGTAAATGTGTTGATTTTGCAGTACCTGAAATGACAGACCATATGGGGGTCTTCGTTTTGGGTCCCCTATACGCCACATGCTTGGGTACACCTATACATATTGGGCATCAAACTGTTCAGAGGACCCCAGGCTTTCATATTTGGGGTGATTTGTCTTGATACCTAAAAGTATGTGGGTAATACAATGCTGCAGGGTCGAAATTTTGAAGTCATTTTTGGAAATGTCCCCAAAATCACCAAATTTAGGAATGGTTTGCGGCTTGGTAATTTGGAGTACAAAGACATGCATACCCAATTTAGATCTGTGGGAATGTGTACTTTCCGAAAATATATGGTTTTCTGGGGTGAACTTACTTTTTTCTACATTTGCCCCCCTCAAAACAATGTAAATGTGTTGATTTTGCAGTACCTGAAATGACAGACCATATGGGGGTCTTTGTTTTGGGGCCCCTATACGCCACGTGCTTGGGTACACCTATACATATTGGGCATCAAACTGTTCAGAGGACCCCAGGCTTTCATATTTGGGGTGATTTGTCTTGATACCTAAAAGTATGTGGGTAATACGATGCTGCAGGGTCGGAATTTTGAAGTCATTTTTGGAAATGTCCCCAAAATCACCAAATTTAGGAATGGTTTGCGGCTTGGTACTTTGGAGTACAAAGACATGCATACCCAATTTAGATCCGTGGGAATGTGTACTTTCCGAAAATATATGGTTTTCTGGGGTGAACTTACTTTTTTCTACATTTGCCCCCCTCAAAACAATGTAAATGTGTTGATTTTGCAGTACCTGAAATGACAGACCATATGGGGGTCTTCGTTTTGGGTCCCCTATACGCCACGTGCTTGGGTACACCTATACATATTGGGCATCAAACTGTTCAGAGGACCCCAGGCTTTCATATTTGGGGTGATTTGTCTTGATACCTAAAAGTATGTGGGTAATACAATGCTGCAGGGTCGAAATTTTGAAGTCATTTTTGGAAATGTCCCCAAAATCATCAAATTTAGGAATGGTTTGCGGCTTGGTAATTTGGAGTACAAAGACATGCATACCCAATTTAGATATGTGGGAATGTGTACTTTCCGAAAATATATGGTTTTCTGGGGTGAACTTACTTTTTTCTACATTTGCCCCCCTCAAAACAATGTAAATGTGTTGATTTTGCAGTACCTGAAATGACAGACCATATGGGGGTCTTCGTTTTGGGGCCCCTATACGCCATGTTCTTGGGTACACCTATACATATTGGGCATCAAACTGTTCAGAGGACCCCAGGCTTTCATATTTGGGGTGATTTGTCTTTATACCTAAAAGTATGTGGGTAATACGATGCTGCAGGGTCGAAATTTTGAAGTCATTTTTGGAAATGTCCCCAAAATCACCAAATTTAGGAATGGTTTGCGGCTAGGTACTTTGTAGTAGAAAGACATGCATACCCAATTTAGATTCATGGGAATGTGTACTTTCCGAAAATATATGGTTTTCTGGGGTGAACTTACTTTTTTCTACCTTTGCCCCCCCCAAAACGATGTAAATGTGTTGATTTTGCAGTACCTGAAATGACAGAACATACAAGGGGGGGTCTTCATTTTAGGGCCCCTATATGCCACATGCTTGGGTACACCTATACATATTGGGCATCAAACTGTTCAGAGGACCCTAGGCTTTCATATTTGGGGTGATTTCTCTTGATACCTAAAAGTATGTGGGTAATACGATGCTGCAGAGTAGATATTTTGAGGTGATTTTTGGAAATGTCACCAAAATCACCAAATTTAGGAATGATTTGCGGCTTGGTACTTTGTAGTAGAAAGACATGCATACCCAATTTGGATTCGTTGGAATGTGTACTTTCCGAAAATATATGGTTTTCTGGGGTGAACTTACTGTTTTCTACTTTTGCCCCCCCCCCAAAACGATGTAAATGTGTTGATTTTGCAGTACCTGAAATGACAGACTATATGGGGGTCTTCCTTTTGGGGCCCCTGTATGCCACGTGCTTGGGTACACCTATACATATCAGGCATCAAACTGTTCAGAGGACCCTAGGCTTTCATATTTGGGGTGATTTGTCTTGATACCTAAAAGTATGTGTGTAATACGATGCTGCAGGGTAGATATTTTGAGGTGATTTTTGGAAATCTCACCTAAAGCACCAAATTTAGGAATGATTTGCGGCTTGGTACTTTGGCGTAGAAAGACATGCATACCCAATTTGGATTCGTTGGAATGTGTACTTTCCGAAAATATATGGTTTTCTGGGGTGAACTTACTGTTTTCTACTTTTGCCCCCCCCCCTAACGATGTAAATGTGTTGATTTTGCAGTACCTGAAATGACAGACTATATGGGGGTCTTCCTTTTGGGGCCCCTGTATGCCACGTGCTTGGGTACACCTATACATATTGGGCATCAAACTGTTCAGAGGACCCTAGGCTTTCATATTTGGAGTGATTTCTCTTGATACCTAAAAGTATGTGGGTAATACGATGCTGCAGGGTAGATATTTTGAGGTGATTTTTGGAAATGTCACCTAAATCACCAAATTTAGGAATGATTTGCGGCTTGGTACTTTGGCGTAGAAAGACATGCATACCCAATTTGAATTCGTGGGAATGTGTACTTTCCGAAAATATATGGTTTTCTGGGGTGAACTTACTGTTTTCTACTTTTGCCCCCCCAAAACAATGTAAATGTGTTGATTTTGCAGTACCTGAAATGTCAGACTATATGGGGGTCTTCCTTTTAGGGCCTCTATATGCCACATGCTTGGGTACACCTATACATATTGGGCATCAAACGGTTCAGAGGACCCTAGGCTTTCATATTTGGGTTGATTTGTCTTGATACCTAAAAGTATGTGGGTAATACGATGCTGCAGAGTAGATATTTTGAGGTGATTTTTGGAAATGTCACCTAAATCACCAAATTTAGGAATGATTTGCGGCTTGGTACTTTGGCGTAGAAAGACATGCATACCCAATTTGGATTCGTTGGAATGTGTACTTTCCGAAAATATATGGTTTTCTGGGGTGAACTTACTGTTTTCTACTTTTGCCCCCCCCCAAAACGATGTAAATGTGTTGATTTTGCAGTACCTGAAATGACAGACTATATGGGGGTCTTCCTTTTGGGGCCCCTGTATGCCACGTGCTTGGGTACACCTATACATATCGGGCATCAAACTGTTCAGAGGACCCTAGGCTTTCATATTTGGGGTGATTTCTCTTGATACCTAAAAGTATGTGGGTAATACGATGCTGCAGGGTAGATATTTTGAGGTGATTTTTGGAAATGTCACCAAAATCACCAAATTTAGGAATGATTTGCGGCTTGGTACTTTGTAGTAGAAAGACATGCATACCCAATTTGGATTCGTTGGAATGTGTACTTTCCGAAAATATATGGTTTTCTGGGGTGAACTTACTGTTTTCTACTTTTGCCCCCCCAAAACAATGTAAATGTGTTGATTTTGCAGTGCCTGAAATGACAGACCATATGGGGGTCTTTCTTTTGGGGCCCCTGTATGCCACGTGCTTGGGTACACCTATACATATTGGGCATCAAACTGTTCAGGGGACCCTAGGCTTTCATATTTGGGGTGATTTCTCTTGATACCTAGAAGTATGTGGGTAATACGATGCTGCAGGGTAGATATTTTGAGGTGATTTTTGGAAATGTCACCTAAATCACCAAATTTAGGAATGATTTGCGGCTTGGTACTTTGGCGTAGAAAGACATGCATACCCAATTTGGATTCGTTGGAATGTGTACTTTCCGAAAATATATGGTTTTCTGGTGTGAACTTACTGTTTTCTACTTTTGCCCCCCCCAAAACAATGTAAATGTGTTGATTTTGCAGTACCTGAAATGTCAGACTATATGGGGGTCTTCCTTTTGGGGCCCCTGTATGCCACGTGCTTGGGTACACCTATACATATCGGGCATCAAACTGTTCAGAGGACCCTAGGCTTTCATATTTGGGGTGATTTCTCTTGATACCTAAAAGTATGTGGGAAATATGATGCTGCAGGTTAGACATTTTTAAGTGATTTTTGGAAATGTCACCAAAATTACCAAATTTAGGAATGATTTGCGGCTTGCTACTTTGGAGTACAAAGACATGCATACCCAATTTAGATTCGTGGCAATGTGTACTTTCCGAAAATATATGGTTTTCTGGGGTGAACTTACTGTTTTCTACTTTTGCCCCCCCCAAAACGATGTAAATGTGTTGATTTTGCAGTACCTGAAATGACAGACTATATGGGGGTCTTCCTTTTGGGGCCCCTGTATGCCACGTGCTTGGTTACACCTATACATATCGGGCATCAAACTGTTCAGAGGACCCTAGGCTTTCATATTTGGGATGATTTGTCTTGATACCTAAAAGTATGTGGGTAATACGATGCTGCAGGGTAGATATTTTGAGGTGATTTTTGGAAATGTCACCTAAAGCACCAAATTTAGGAATGATTTGCGGCTTGGTACTTTGGCGTAGAAAGACATGCATACCCAATTTGGATTCGTTGGAATGTGTACTTTCCGAAAATATATGGTTTTCTGGGGTGAACTTACTGTTTTCTACTTTTGCCCCCCCCCTAACGATGTAAATGTGTTGATTTTGCAGTACCTGAAATGACAGACTATATGGGGGTCTTCCTTTTGGGGCCCCTGTATGCCACGTGCTTGGGTACACCTATACATATTGGGCATCAAACTGTTCAGAGGACCCTAGGCTTTCATATTTGGGGTGATTTCTCTTGATACCTAAAAGTATGTGGGTAATACGATGCTGCAGGGTAGATATTTTGAGGTGATTTTTGGAAATGTCACCTAAATCACAAAATTTAGGAATGATTTGCGGCTTGGTACTTTGGCGTAGAAAGACATGCATACCCAATTTGGATTCGTTGGAATGTTTACTTTCCGAAAATATATGGTTTTCTGGGGTGAACTTACTGTTTTCTACTTTTGCCCCCCCAAAACAATGTAAATGTGTTGATTTTGCAGTACCTGAAATGTCAGACTATATGGGGGTCTTCCTTTTAGGGCCTCTATATGCCACATGCTTGGGTACACCTATACATATTGGGCATCAAACTGTTCAGAGGACCCTAGGCTTTCATATTTGGGGTGATTTGTCTTGATACCTAAAAGTATGTGGGTAATACGATGCTGCAGAGTAGATATTTTGAGGTGATTTTTGGAAATGTCACCTAAATCACCAAATTTAGGAATGATTTGCGGCTTGGTACTTTGGCGTAGAAAGACATGCATACCCAATTTGGATTCGTTGGAATGTGTACTTTCCGAAAATATATGGTTTTCTGGGGTGAACTTACTGTTTTCTACTTTTGCCCCCCCCCAAAACAATGTAAATGTGTTGATTTTGCAGTACCTGAAATGACAGACTATATGGGGGTCTTCCTTTTGGGGCCCCTGTATGCCACGTGCTTGGGTACACCTATACATATCGGGCATCAAACTGTTCAGAGGACCCTAGGCTTTCATATTTGGGGTGATTTCTCTTGATACCTAAAAGTATGTGGGAAATATGATGCTGCAGGTTAGACATTTTTAAGTGATTTTTGGAAATGTCACCAAAATTACCAAATTTAGGAATGATTTGCGGCTTGCTACTTTGGAGTACAAAGACATGCATACCCAATTTAGAATCGTGGCAATGTGTACTTTCCGAAAATATATGGTTTTCTGGGGTGAACTTACTGTTTTCTACTTTTGCCCCCCCCAAAACGATGTAAATGTGTTGATTTTGCAGTACCTGAAATGACAGACTATATGGGGGTCTTCCTTTTGGGGCCCCTGTATGCCACGTGCTTGGGTACACCTATACATATCAGGCATCAAACTGTTCAGAGGACCCTAGGCTTTCATATTTGGGGTGATTTTTCTTGATACCTAAAAGTATGTGGGTAATACGATGCTGCAGGGTAGAAATTTTTAGGTGATTTTTGGAAATGTCGCCAAAATCACCAAATTTAGGAATGGTTTGCCGCTTGGTACTTTGGTGTAGAAAGACATGCATACCCAAATTGGATTCAGGGGAATGTGTACTTTCCGAAAATATATGGTTTTCTGGGGTGAACGTACTTTTTTCTACCTTTGCCGCCCCCCAAAACGATGTAAATGTGTTGATTTTGCAGTATCTGAAATGACAGAACAAACGGGGGGTCTTCCTTTTGGGGCCTCCTATGCCACGTGCTTGGGTACATCTATTCATATTGGGCATCAAACTGTTCAGTGGACCCAGGATTTTATATTTGGGGTGTTTTACATTGATACCTAATGATGTGTGGGAGATATGTTGCTGTAGAGTGGAAGCTTTGAGGTCATTTTTCAAAAAATTCACCAATTTCTATAAAACATTATAACTTTAGGAAACAATTGCAACTTAGTGGTTTGGAGTACAAAGATATTTCTACCCATTTTTGATTCACCAGAATCTGTTCTTTCTAGTAATGGGTAGTTTTCTAGGGTAAACCTACTGTTAGCGGAATGTTTGGCCTTGAAATCAAAAGTATGCCGTTTGGGGAGTGTTGCTTTGGAAATTTGGTTGTGTACTGCTTGTAGATTTTGAGCTATATAAGTGAGAAATCTCCATAAAACTATATATATTTGGTATTGTCGCGTTCAGGAGACATAGACCTTTCTAAATCGGCTGTGTTCTCGTACATAAAATGAATGATCTTTCTGATATATGTGATTGTTCTTCGTGCAACATGATTTTTTTCATTTTATTTGACACTTAGAATCCAATATTTTTTAGAGAAGTAGAATTACACCAAAATTCTTGCATATTGTGAAAGTTCAGGTTGTCCTGAAAAAAACAATATATTGTTTTCCTGGGTTAACTAAAAGACCACCCCAGGAAAGGCCCTTAAAGTGAAAGAGTGCAAAATATCTAAAAACTGCTTGGCAGTAGATGTTCGCATCTAGGACAAAACGGCTGGCAGGGAAAGGGTTAATTATAAAGTTTTGGGATATCTTTTTGTGTTTCAACTACACATGTTGCTTACAGGCTCCCCTTATGAATACAGGGCTGCTGAATGCAGGAAGTGCTGTACTGCAGGTCACCTCTCTCTATACTGGAAGGCAAAGACTTGTGGCTAGAGTGCAAGGAATGGAGCAAAAGTGCAAAAATAACTAGCGGGTTGCATTCATTTTTTGGATTTAGGAAATAAAAATGTGCCATCTTCTTGGTACCTATGTACCTATGTGTGTGTGTGTATATATATATATATATATATATATATATACAGATGAAGCCACTTGGATTTGTGAGTTAAATGCGTCATGACTCAGGGGTAATTGAAGAAACTGTGTTATCTTAAGTCATCTTAACTCATTTAATGCATTTAACCTTTTCATTAGCATACCAAAGCTCCATTGTTCACAATGGTGAATGCTTTAATTAGATGGGATGTTGTGACGCAGTTTTCTGTGTTAAATGAGATAAATGGGATATCTGTGTTTAGATATTCTGTGTCAAACAGACAAACCAAAGTGGCTGCATCTGTATACTGTATATATAACACAGATATGTCCTTGCGGAAAGGTTAAAATTATTCACATACTGTAGATGACAAAATTGTTCATGTGTATATTTTTTTTTTATATTTCACCTTGTGTATTTTTTCACTGGTTGAAAATATTTGTTTTCCTTTAACTGTAACCCCTAATACAAAGGTGATTCTGAAATGACTTCCATTATTTGTTTTGTAATAAATAATTTTTTCCAAATATATATATGTAGATCTATTATATTTATATATTCAATGACTACAGAATTCTCATCTCTAGCTAACAAATGATGTCTCCCCCTTCTCATATGGATTCCTTATTTAACATTGTAGCAGTATTGCACTTCTAATAATACCCACTCTTGCATTTTTTATGTAAGATTTCAACAGAATTTAATCATCGCCCTGTCAGTAGATAAGATATAATCCTCAAATAAAATCCCTGTGCTCTCCTAAATCACATTCAAAGGCACCTGTAACATTGGAAAAAGAAGCAAGTTCCTGAAAATACTTCCTTTAATCTGTTTTACTCACACCGTATAACTGTATAACTATTTTGTGTTTCAGAAAAACTCAATGTAACGCAAAAAACAACATGAATTATACATTCATCGATTAATGGTCGCATTAGATAAATAGATAAGACAAAAAAAATATAATCACTTGAATTAGACCATGTGTATGGCGCATCTTGACTTAGACACACCTTGAGGGTACAAGTATGGGATCTGTTATCAGAAAACCCATTATCCAGAAAGCTCCAAATTATGGGATGGCCCTCTCCCATAGACTGCCTTTTAAACAAGTCATTCTAATTTCTAGAAATAAAAAATAATAAAACAGTACCTTGTACCAGATCGCAACTGAGATATATTTAATCCTTATTGGAAGCAAAACCAGCCTATTGGGTTTGTTTAATGTTTAAATGGTTTTTTTTGGCGCTGTTCAAGAAAAAAATTTCACCCTTAGGGGTATATTTATCAAAGAGTGAAGTTAATATAGTGAAAGAGTGAAATTCCGCCACTTTCCATTCATTTCTAAGGGATTTTTAAAGGCGTATTTATGAAAGGGTGAACTTTCACTTTCACCCATTGATAAATATGCCTTTCAAAATCCTATAGATTTGTGAATTGTGAGCTGCGGAATTTCACTCTAGTGGCTGAACTTCACTCTTTGATAAATTTACCCCATAGACTTCAATGCATTTTTCGGGAAATATTTGCAGTTTCATGAATTTGCGGCAAAGCAAAATTTTTTACTGCCTTTGTACATATTACAGCTACTTTTATAGTATATACTTATAATGCATTTGTAATGCCTTGCAGGTAGCAACATTGATTAAATAGTTTTCTGTTTCTTACAACATTCAAGTGTATGAGCTTTGCAACTACTGAGCAGTGCAGCCAAAAAAATTACACATTACTCAGATTCTCAGTAGAGCTTGATGTTCTCATGTAATGCCACAATGGGCCAATAACCTGGCAGTAAAACAACATACTTTGCTGCTGTAAATAAATCATATGAGAGCAACCAAGGTACAGTGTACTAGAAATTGGAATTTACCTCTAGAAAGGTAAGAATCCACTAACCTCTGTATCAGATATTCAGGCTGACCCTCAACAGGAATGGGAGTCTGAGGAGAACGCTGTTGAACAGCTCTGGCAGGGGCGTTAACAAAGAAACATGAAAAGAATTTGAAATTTGGAGTTCAGGAGGAAGTTCTAAATTGACAGTACTGATGACTTAAGATACAGAAACTGGATCAATGACTTTGGGTCCTACCTTGGCGGAAGGGACTTTTTCTTAAGGATATTCGTACTCGTGTTTTTTCACTGCGTTTTTCTGAAAATCGTGAAAAAACGAAAACTTGATTTTTGATAAATCTACACCTAATTGTCCAGATCCCTTTCATCAGACATTTCAGTGAGTAAATACTAACACTTGGAGCTTCCTACAATCTATCAATCCTTGTTGGGCCAAGTGCTGTTCTTTCTAGCTTACCTATCTGTCTACACTTCTGAGGTGGACTAGTACAAGTGATAGTTATGTCTAAATGCCTGGTTTAGGGGGTTCAGGTTCCCCAACTTTCACTAAGGTCTTGGTGACAGTTTGGCTCGGGTTTTTACCGGTGTCCGACCCTGACTATATTAACAATAGGCAAGAGCTGGTCATAACATCCCTGGGTCAGTTGAGACTTACCTCCTGGGGCATACTGTAGGTTGCAGTAACTGTGAATTTCTTAGCTGAGTTGAGAAACTTGCCTCAGGCGGCAGTGTCCCACTCAATGTCGGACTGGCCCACCGGGATACCAGGAAAACTCCCGGTGGGCCCAGGTGTCTGTGGGCCCTTGTGCTGCTAAACATTTGGCCTATTTCATGGCCATTCCCTATTTCTTTGAGAACAAAGTAGCTAAATAGATGGAATAATATATAATAGTATGTAAAGAATAGAGACTAGGAGAATAGAGGTTGAGAGAGTAGAAGAAGAATAATATTACTGAGAGTGGGCCCCTGGTCTATGGTTGATTGATGGGCCCCTGGTCTAAGGTTTTTGGGTGGGCCCCTAATGTCCCAGTCCGACACTGGCCCCACTGCTTATTAGGGCAGCAAAAATGCTGCCTGATGAGAGCTGAATTTCTGGTTTTCAAATCGGGAATTCGTCTCTTCTAGTGCAGAGAGCTCAATTGAACCCATCTTGGACCCCTGTCAGCATCATGGACCTCCTCCTGAGCAAAAAGGTGAGCACATGGGGGACGGCAGCAGAAAGCCGACTCAGGTGGAAGAGGGCCAGGATTGCCCCTGTATTTACTGCACCTTAGAAACATTTGAATGTTGAAAAATACTATAGATCAGCTTAAAGGAGAAGGAAATCCTTTTGGCGCAAACCCCTCCCCTCCCCCCAGTAGGCCCCCCCTCCCTCCTCCCCCCCGGCCTACCTCCCCCCGGGCAAATGCCCCTAAGTTGCTACGTAAAGCAGGGCTGGAACTAGGGGTAGGCAGAGTAGGCACCTGCCTAGGGTGCAAAGCTGGGGGGCGCCAGGCATGCACCTTCTCTGCCTCTCCTACCCCCTAGTCCGGTCCCTGATTGCCCCTCTGCCTGCTTATCCTGTCCTTATTTTTGCGCTGCATCTTTTATTTTTTTCAATCTGGGTTTTGCGCATGCACGCACGGTGCACTCGTTCTTCCGCACGGTCACGTGCTCGTTTTTACGCGCATGCGCAACATTGTTGGGCGCTGGCCCGGCACTGACTTAGCCCTCAGCGCAGGTCCTCTCCCGTGGAGTTCGGATGCGCCATCTTCTCCTGTGCTGTCTTCTTGCTGGATTTGCATGCGCAGTAGGAGAATTTGCTGGTTGCAATCTACTGCACATGCTTTGTGACTTTCAGGCGCATGCGCAGTAGCGCTGAACCGGCAAATGCTCCTACTGCGCATGCACCGGGGAATCCAGGAAGAAGACCGCATGGGAGAAGATGGCGCCTGCAAACTCAACGGGAGAGGACCTGTGCCAATGGGGTAAGTAGCAACTATGGGGCATTTGCCGGGGGGAAGAGGGCCTACGGGGGAGGGGGGGTTTGCACCGAAAGGGTTTCCTCCTTCTTTAATAAGTATTTGTTACTGATGACATAAACTTGTTATGTAATGATGGCCAAATAAATTTGGCAGACACATGTTTACTGTCACGGCCGGCACCCAATACCAGAACAAGTGCCAAGCACCCTGGTCTCGGCTCGGCTTCACCAGTAGTGTGACCACCGTTGGGCTTCTGGAGGAGCCCTCAGCTTACTCGGGTGCCACCTGGACTTAACGAGGGATACAAGGCAAGATGTTCTGGCCGGCTAAGGGGCACGGCTGGAAGCAGTGTCTTTTGGGCCGAAGGTCACAGTAAGAGGATTAGGCAAGCGGATGGTCAGACAGGCTGGGTCGAGGCAGGCGGATATCAGCATCGTCAGGCAGGCAAGGGTCAAAACTGGTAGTCAATCAAGGGGTTAAGCAGGAGAGTTGTCGTAGGCAGGCAAGGGTCAGGATACAGATTGGAGAGTAGTCAGGAACAGGCAGGGTCAAACACAGATAATCAGATCAGAATTTTCAAGACAGATGCACAAGGCTCAGGAAAACCACTAGAACAATTTCTATCACGGGCAAAGGGCTGTACACAGAATGCCCCTTAAATAGTTTTCAAAATTTGCGCCAAACATGCACCAAAACGTGCTGGCGCAAACACACCAGCGTGCCTGCGCCTTTAAGGGGCGTGCAGGCGCGTCGCACGTGCCCTAGAAACCAACATGGCGCCGGCTCTAAGGACCATGTGGCGGGCGTCCCCGCCGATGGCGTGTTGGGCGACCCCGCCACACAGGTATTTCTCTTACATTTACTGCAAATTTCTGCATTTCGCTGCAATAAAATTAATTTGCACAGCTGCAGCGACAATTCGCTGGCAAAAACCAGATGCATCAAAAAAAAATAGTTGCACATCAAAATTGTCACGCACAAAAAAATTGTCACGCGTAAAAAATATTCGGACACCCATTTACTTTAATGCATCTGGACCCAATAGTGGCTCATAAAAATTGACGTTACTCAAAATTATTTTGATGGCCATTGACTTCAATGCATTTCGCGCATTCGCCCATCACTAATATTATGTTTTCCTCTTTTAGTTGTTCATTCAGATTTTACCCTTAAATATTTATTGTATTAGAACATAGCCTAGCTTTGTGAGCAATGCCTTGTACTTCTTTATGCAGAATTCTGCAAACCTCTTTGCATATTGCTTTTCTCCTGCCTTGCGTATAATGAATCCCATCTCTAGACGTATTATGAATATAAGAAGGTAAGACAAATCAATATTGGGTGAGGAGCTGGGATGTACTGTACATAGGACTCCTTCTCCGAGACTGTTCCACTTCAGGTACCTTATACGCTTGCTTAATGTAACGTTTTTTCGTTATGAGAGATGCACTGATCCTGTCACTTGAACAGGGTCCTACTTTGAGCAATGTAATTCTGATGGCTTCACTTCATGCCGGCAGCACAGGAATCTTCGCTATTGCTGAATCATAAAGATTATAGCCAAGAAACTCTCATCGGTCATAAAACAAGAGCACTGGCACAGCACACGTGCTTAGAATTGTACCTTGATTTATTGATAGTTTATCAAAGAAAAAAAACGATTGGCTGAAAATCCCATTCAGCATTATCCTAATTATATTCACTTGGGCTTTAAACATAATTAGATCTGAAGCTCACCGTCGTGGTTATATATGCAATTGTGTATGCACCAAATATATGTGTTTTGGAAGAGAAATCTGAACTATTCGTTTGCTTCAAAATCCTGCAGTATTCAGCTGCGGGGGCTGCTTGTTAATTCATTCAAGTGTGTGGCAATTATAATTTTGTATAAATCAAAATCCTTATATTGAAAAAAAATTATACTGGGCAATTATAGATTCTGAAATAGTGGATCATTTTTTTATGGTTTTTCCTGCTGTTTACAACAGAGCTGCAGTTAAGCAAAGCAAACCTGCCACTATTCCGCCTTGAATCATCATTGAACGTACGTAACAAGTTAATTATTTTTATAATTTTCTATGTGGTATAAAGCTTGTAGGACTGACTGCACTATATAAATCCTGGGGCTGGGCACAAAAGCTTACTATTTCTAGCCATGTTGCAAGAGAATGCTGCAAGAGGATAAGACCTGTCTGCAGAAAAGCCATTTTTTTCATAATGGAAAAAGGTTGCATGGTACAGTGAGCCTAAGGGGCAGATTTACTAAGCTCGAGTGAAGAATTCGAATGAAAAAAAATTTGAATTTCAAAGTATTTTTTTGGGTATTTCGACCATTGAATTGGCAAATTCAATTGAATTCGATGGAATCGAATGAAAAAAAAAATTGTGCGTCTATTCGACCATTCGATAATCGACGTACTGTCTCTTTAAAAAATACTTTGACTTCATACTTCGCAACTTTAAACCTACCGAGGTGCAATGTTAGCCTATGGGGACCTTCCCCAGCACAAGGTTTTTTTGATCGAATAAAAATTGTTCAATCGATCGCTTAAAATCGTTTGAATCGTTCGATTTTATTCAATCGTTCGAGGGTCGAATTTGAGGGTTTATTAACCCTCGAAATTCGACCCTTGATAAATCTGCCCCTAAGTGTAGACTGGGAAAAACTTTTATACATGTAATGGGACCTGTTATCCAGAATGCTTAGGATTTTCTGGATAAGGGATCTTTCCATAATTTGGATCTCCATATCTTTAGTTTACTAAAATATTATTTCAACGTTCATTAAGCCCAATAGGATTGTTGTGCCTGAAATAAGTATTAATTATTAGTTGGGATCAAGTACCCTGTACTGTTTTATTATTACAGAGAAAAGGGAAATAATTTGAAAACAATTTAGTTATTTGATTAAAATGGACTCTATGAGAGATGGCCTCCCCATAATTCAGAGCTTTTTTGGATAATGGGTTTCTGGATACGGGATCCCATACCTGTATATATTTATTGTTGGCAGTTCAGATACTGTAGTATTTATGCACCTTTTCTATATAAGCCCAAATGAATGAGCTTTTTGTTGAAAATATATTTTCCTTTTAAAAACAGAATTTAATTCATGCTTTCATTAGTCCTTTTAGGCCCTTTGCCAAGAAACATAAAGGGGTTGTTCACTTTAATGGGCAGATTTATCAAGGGTTGAATTTTAAGTTTATGGGAGTTCCTAAAAACTTCCATAAACTCCCATAAGAGCAAAATTCGGGGGGGGGGGGAAACGACCAATCAAAATGTATTAAAAAATTTGAATTTTTTAAAGTCCACCAAATTGATTGTAGACTAAAACACCAAGGTTTTAGATGACAAATAGCCAAATTCGAATTCTTAAAGGGACAGTACATAATAAATTTTGAATTTCTAATTTTTTAAAACTCTAATCAAATTTGGACTATTCCCTAGTTGAATTACGCTAAAAATAAATTTGAAATTTGCATTAGAAAATTCAAATTATCAATTCGATCCTTGATAAATCTGCCCCTTAGTATGATGCAGACTGTGGAGAGTCATATTCTAAATCAATTTGTAATTGGTTTCATTATTTATTATATGCGTGCATTATTTGGCTTTTTATTCAGCAGCTCTTCAGTTTACACTTAAGCAATCCGTTTGCTAGGGTCAAAATTACCCTAGCAACCATGCATTCATTTGAATAAGAGACTGGAATATGAATAGGAGAGGGTCTGAATAGAAAGATGAGTAATAAAAAATGGCAATAACAATAATTTGTAGACTTACAGAGCATTTGTTTTTTAGATGGGATCAGTGGCCCCATTTAAAAGCTGGAAAGAGTCAGAAGAAGAAGGCAAATAATTAAAAAACTAACAAAAAATTAGCCATTCTATAACATTCTAAAAAAACCTGAAGGTGAACCACCTTAAAGGAGAAGGAAAGCTCCAAGATAGTTTATTGTCAACAGATTAGCCACAGTAGTGCAAGCTAGAACGCTATATTTATTCTGTAGAATGCTTTACCATACCTGAGTTACCAGCTCTAGACACTGTCTCTGTTTGTTTTGGATAGAAGCTGCCATATAAGCTTGGGGTGACATCACTTCCTGCCTGAGTCTCTCCCTGCTCACTTACAGCTCTGAGCTCAGATTACAGCAGGGATGGGAGGAGGGAGGGGGAGAGAAGCAAACTGAGCATGCTCAAGCCCTGCCCTGGAGGTTTATGCTGAAAACAGGAAGTCTGATGCAGAAGCCCATGTGTACACAATAAAAGGAAAGAAATGTGATGTTTCTTTTGACAGAGGACTCAGAGAGCAGCATTACTTTGAGGGTTTACTGGTGTATTTATATAGACCTTTCTGATAAAGCTTACTTAATTTTAGCCTTTCCTTCTCCTTTAAGCTCAGGTAGCTCAGATATCAGATTTACTGATTTCAGAAAGAGTTAGCAAAAGAGGCTGACATTCTGACTGTAAAGATATAGCAATGCATGGTTGGGGTTATCAAAGCTGCACTGATGGAGAATGGCAATAAATGGAAACACAGCTGAAGCTCGAACCTACAAAAGCTGCAAGGAAATTTCACATATACGGAGGAGCCATTTACATATGCTTCATTTGGTTTTTTTTGGATAAAATTGCATAATACTAATTGATAATTTACTGACAGCGAGGCCGGAATCATAGTACAGGTGGGAGACCTTTAGCATTATCCAGAATGCTTGGGACTTGTGGGTTTCTGGATAATAGATCTTTCAGTAATTTAGATCTCCATACCTTAAGGGGCCGATTCACGAAGGGTCGAATATCGAGGGTTAATTAACCCTCGATATTCGACTGGGAACTAAAATCGTTCGACTTCGAATATCGAAGTCGAACGATTTTGCGCAAATCCTGCGATCGATCGATCAAAGGATTTTTCGTTCGATCGAACGATTAAATCCTTCGAATCGAACGATTCGAAGGATTTTAATTCAACGATCGAACGAAAATCCTTCGATCAAAAAATCACAGGCAAACCTATGGGGACCTTCCCCATAGGCTAACATTGACTTCGGTAGCTTTTAGCTGACGAAGTAGGGGGTCGAAGTTTTTCTTAAAGGGACAGTACTTCGACTATCGAATGGTCGAATAGTCGAACGATTTTAAGTTCGAATCGTTCGATTCGAAGGTCGAAGTAGCCCATTCGATGGTCGAAGTAGCCCAAAAAAACTTTTTTTTATTCGAACCCTTCACCCGAATTTCGTGAATCGGCCCCTAAGTCTACTAAAAAAAACATAAATTAAACCCAGTAGTATTGTTTTGCCTCCAATCATTCATTATAACTTAGTTGGGATTAAGTACTGTTTTATTATAACAATGATAAAAGAAATAATTTTTAAAAATTACAATGATTTGATTATAATGGGAGGTATTCTGAGCTTTCTGGATAATACCCATACCTGTACAAAAAAAAGGCTCATATTACCATGGTTTTCACACTTTGCGCCCTGCCCTGTCATCATCTCCTGGTGGCACAGAGTACTTTGTACTCCAGAATGATGGAGCAAAATGACCTGTGCTTTAATGATGTGCTGGTCAGGAAAAACCCAACAGGCACCCGACTTTAACCCATACCCAACCTACAAAATGTTTGCCATTGTAGGACCCACAACCAACCCATACCTGTGTCTTCTCTGTATGCAACTTCTGTACGCACCTCTTGTTCCAAGACAGAGAATCTTTGGGAGCAGAAGAAGAGTGTATTTCCCCACTCTAACCTGTATCCAACCCTAACCCACAATGGTTCCCCACATTTCAACCCAAACCTGCCCAATTGTCAGAAAACCTGCAGGTCATTGCAGGTGTCGGTCAACTCACACATCACTACACATTAATACAGTGCTGCTGCCTAACTTGTGCAATCAGACATGCTAGAGCAGGGGTCCCCAACCTTTTTGACCTGTGAGCCACATTCAAATGTAAAAAAGAGTTGGGGAGCAACACAACCATCAAAAGTCCCTTGGGGTGCCAAATAAGGTCTGTGATTGGCTATTTGGTAGCCCCTGTATGGACTGGCAGCCTACAAGAGGCTCTACTTGGCACTATACTTAGTTTTCATGCAATTAAAAATTGCTTTCAAGCTTGGTATTCAAAATTAAGCACCAGCTTTGAGGACCCTGAGAGCAATATCCAAGGGGTTGGAGAGCAACATGTTGCTCTCGAGCTACTGGTTGGGGATCAATGTGCTAAAGAGTGTTTCCAGCCCAGGCTGTACAGGAGCCTTCTACTTACCCCCTACCCTATGTTCTATTTTAAATCTGGAGCAAGTTGCAGAGCCCCCAGATGCCAGTAATTAAATGAGCATTTAAAGAGGTGCGATTGTGTTAAACCGTCACACTATGCCACTAACTCTCAAAATGAGGTTGCTCAGACCTACTTACAGATACAAGAATGTTCACCAATTTGAATCTTTATAGTTATATTTATTTGTCTGGAGTAGAAAAAGCCAACAGTCCTCTCAACATTCTATCTTCACAAATCCAATTTTCAAGCTCTTTTTTGATTACTTCTTCTATAAAATGGGAAAGATAGAAATGACATTAACTTTAACATTTGCAAGGAGCAGTCACTGATCAATACATTAGCCCATATTTATTGACACACCGCTAATGTTTTTCTATTTCAGCAACATCAGTTGATTTAATTATAGCCTTCTGACAGCTTTATGTTACGATTTTCAATCTCTCTTCGGGGTCAACAAAGTGTTCCTTTTAGTGGATTATACATTTTTTTTAAAGGAAGAAAAGGAAAACTATCATTCTGATGGATGCCTGTTTGGCCCAAAACAAACAAATGAAAGCCAAGAGAATGTTTGCAGATAATTAAAATAGTTTCGAGTAAAGCCTGTACACTCGTGATCACAACTTGTGATTATTGTTAAAATGCAAAGTTACACTAACTAGAATATTTATGTATGGCAGATGCTTCCACATTTACTAATAAATGAGAATATATTTGGGAATTCTATATTCTTTTTTTTTTTACTAATAACTAGTGATGAGTGAATTTTTTTGCCAAGTTTCAAAGTGAAAATGATGCCCATAGACTCTAATGGGTGAAAACATTTGTCACACATCAAAACAAACGTTTTTTTCTGCCCATAGACAATGCATTTCGGTTAATTTTCGCTGTTTCACAAATTTTTGGTGAAGCGAAATGGATCAGATTTGTCCATCGTTACTAATAACGTCTATAATATCTTGGCTAGTCTGTATCTGAGGGATACTATTAAACCTGCGCAAAATGGGAAGTGTTATAGGATTTTTATAATGGGAGGGCTAATCATTTTTATTGAAATCATATGGAGAGTTTGGCTACTACATATGCTGATGCATGAAACGCGTCCGACTTGTGTTTTTAACCTTTTGATATCTAACAATAAAACTGAAGTTTTAACTACTGTATTATGGCAAGCCTAAAATTGGGAGGCACAATCCTGAATCATATAGGAATTTCCTTTAGAATCTCAGACAAGCTACAGGTTCGGGGCTGGTGCTCCTGACCCACATATGTTCGATGAGGTAAGCTAATAAAAGAATTCTTTCTACAAAAACCTTTGAATACTGAATTAACACTATCTACCGAGATAAAAAAAAACCCAGTGGAGGGCTTGTTATGTACCCAACATGCTGTATTGTTGTTCATGGCCATCCTAGGCATCGGACCCCCTAAGGTTGCATGTGTGTTGCGTCATATCTGCCAACGCCAGGCTAGGTCCCCTTGGCTCCTTCACTGTAGTGTCCCAAGCGCCACCCTTCTAAATTTTCCTTCAATATTTTGAAATTTGCCTTCGGCATGCACCCACAACCCCCTTTTTTGTACTTAAGATAACTATGTACAGGCCTGGATTTGTGGAAAGGCCACCTAGGCCCAGGCCTAGGGTGGCAGGATTTTAGGGGGCCGCATGCCGCCCAACCACACCCACATTGGTTGAAAAACACTGGGGATGCGCTGGAGATACAATCAGTTTTTTAATTTCCTGTGTGCCAATCCCCATTGCTACAGTTCAGATGATGAAAATTTGCACAAATAAAGAAGAGGGGACAGGGACGACGGACGGCAGTGGGCCTAGGGGCTCCCACTATGTAAATCCGGCCCTGTGTACAGCATGCAGTGTATGAATGACTATTTTTTAACTAATGACATTCAGTTTGAAAGAATTACAGAATCTATGCAATGGGTTAAATACCTTTGTTCATTTTTCAAAGAGACTACACAAAAATCCACATAAAAATTCTAAAATTACAAATGGGAAGAAAATGTATTGCTACAAATAGAAGGACTGTTTTAGCTCACATCTGTTAAATATTTCAGGTTTTTAATAGCTTAGAGAAATGACTGAAGAGGAATGTTATTATGAATTATGGCCATTGGATAAAAACTCAGTGAGAACTTTTCATCAGAATGTCTAACAGAAGCAAGAAGAAATCAAAAGAAGATGCATGATATGGACTAGGGTACTAAAAAAAACTGCATTGTATTACCCATGTTGCAGTTACAGTAGACTATCTAGGAAATGTAGTGATATAGCCCTAATACTTGGTGGGTTTCCATGTGCACTTGAAGCAACAGAACAGAAAAGCTTCCCTACTAATAATTGTTCACACTAGGCATCCTAAATTTCCGAATACACTGGCTAAAGTTGCCAGTGGGCAGTAAGCAATTATAACCAATCAGTGCTTGGCTTTTTTCAGGCAGCTGCAGGTAACAGCCCATGAATAAATTTGTCCAGTGTTGATAAATTACCCCCATTATGTTTATTGCCACCAGTGATTGCATTAGAAAAAAGAACAAGAAGCATGTAAGTAAGTAGGACACCTGTGGCTGGTGAACTCCACTGAGTAATTTTAGTAGGTCTTTACTGTGGAAATGGCACATGTCACACATATGTTAGATGTAATGAATCAAATATGGAACCTTACTGCCAACGTCCTCCACCGGTGTGAATACATTGAACTCTCTCTCTTACTTACTTGGTGGTCTCATATACCTAGAATGAACTTGCTGTGCAAGGCTGCGGCCTAGAAACTGCACCGCAGAGTGGCAAGTGCCTGTAGTGAGAGCCACCTGACAAGTTCTCTTCCCACTGACTCCACAGTGCAAAGCATAGAACTTAGACCAGCCCCTGACTCAACATTGTACTAAGAACTATTTCAATAACCCTATATTCCCTACTTGCTAAAAAGCCATCCAGCCCCTTCTTAAAGCTACCTAATATATTTGCCAGTACGACTGATTCAGAGAGAGAATTCCACAACATCACAGCTCTCACTGTAAAAAACAATTTCCAAATACAGGTATGGGACCTGTTATCCAGAATGCTTGGGACCTGGGGTTTTCCGGATAATGGATCTTTCCATAATTTGGGTCTTCGTGCCTTAAGTCTACTAGAAATTCATGTAAACATTAAATAAACCCAATAGGCTGGTTTTGCTTCCAATAAGGATTAATTATATCTTAGTTATATCAAGTACAAGCTAATCATTTATATATTATTTGGATAAAATGGAGTCTTTGGGAGACAGCCATTCCGTAATTCGGAGCTTTCTGGATATCGGGTTTCCGGATAAGGGATCCTATACCTGTACTAAGATAGAACCTCCTTTCTTCTAATTGTAATTGATGCCCTCGTGTCTGCTGCTAAGGCCTGCTTGTAACTACAGCATTAGAGAGTTTATTATATGTTCCCCTCCTATATTTATACATAGTCAGGGCCAGATTTAGTAGGCGCCCCTAGGCCCATTGCCCTTTGTCGCCCCTGTCCCATCCCCTTTTTTTGTGCAAATTTTCATCATCTGGACCGGAGCAATGGGGATTGGAAATTAAAAAAATGATTGTATCTCCAGCGCATCCCCAGTGTTTTTGAACCAATGTGGGTGTGGTTGGGCAGCATGCTGCCCCCCTAAAATCCTGCCGTCCTAGGCCCGGGCCTAGGTGGCCTTTCCACAAATCCAGGCCTGGCTGTACATCCCATGTTCACATAAATATACTGAATGCAACCCATTACTTAGGCACATAGGGTGGTTCCTCTATCAGCATATTTTAGCTGCCTACTAAATATTTTACTTTCTATTTATTTCTCTGAGCTAAGGGTGTATCTTTATAAAGGAAGGGGTCCTTTATGTTGACTTGTATAGTTACAGAATGACTAATTGTAAGCAATCGGACTCTTTCCAGATTTCAAATAGGGGTCACTGACCCTATCTAAAAACAAATGCTCTGTAAGGCTACAAATGTATAGTTATTGCTACTTTTTATTATTCATCTTTCTATTCAGACCCTGATATGTGGCTGGTATTAAAGGGTGAGGTGGCAACCCTAGCTGTTAGACAGTTGTGCATGGCTAACTAAGAATATTGGCTGGTAATATTTCCTTTTTAAGTGTTCAATTGAAGTATTGGATTTAAACACCCTGGAAATTGCACTTATTATTTTATTATGCAAGTATGGGATCCGTTATCCAGAAATCTTTTATCCAGAAAGCTCTGAATTATAGGAAGGCCATCTCCCATAGTAGTTAAAAAAAAGGTCAGATAGGATCAGTGCAGCTCTCACTGGGGGTCATTTATCAACACTGGGCAAATTTGCCCATCAAATTGCTGCATTTATTGTCCTACTTGCAGCTGGTTTCAAAAAGCTAATCACTGATTGGTTGCTATAGGTAACTGCCCATGGGCAAATTTGCCCAGTGTTAATAAATGAGCCCCACTGACTTCTACAGGACCTCGATTGCTTTTACTTGGCGACGTTTTGTATTAGAGGTTTTTGTGGTTTTTATACTTTGAATGTTAGTAAATCGCCACCATAGAGTCTATGACTACATAACAGAGTGTTTGTAGAATGTGTTGCTATTATAATGGTCGCAGTGTAAATCCTCCTACACACACAAAACCAAAAACCAAAATTGAGGCTTTGACTCTTACACAAGGAATCATGGGTGGAGAAATGCAAATGACTTCTTAATGTCCCTGTGGCCAACTATGCATTCACAACCACTGGTTTAATAGCACATACAGACTAATAATTTAGAGCCATAAATACAAACTTGCAGACAGCCTGTTTCAACCTTGTTAGGTCTTAGTGCAAAATATTGGAACATGGCTTTTCTGCATGTATTGCACCATGAAGGCACCTTTGGCTCCTTTTTTCTCACCCTAAACGAATCGTTTTTCTATTATTAACAGTCATGACTTGCAGCACTTTCTCATTGGGAATTTAGTAACGTTAATTAAAACATAAAAACAAAGTGAACAACTGTCAATATATTTGCTGATGGGTTGATATTGTGTTTAATGTTTAAAATGATGATATTATGTTTAAATGCATTGTCTCCCTAACCAAAATCTTTGCTTCTTTCTGATTCAGCTATGAATGTGCACAGAATACAAATGAGGTGCCAAGACATTAGATATATTAGATTACATATAATACCTATGGCATTATTTATCAAAGGTCAAATTTCAAATTTATGTGAATTTTTCTTTACTCTAATAAATTCGAATGTAGTCGAATGGGAGGTTATTTATGAAATAACTCTTACGTCTAATATGCAATGGAATAGTCCTGACCAGAATTGAATTCGAATCGAGTTTTCCTCCGAAAAAACACTCGAATGCCAGAAGGCAATTAACTTATTCAAACGGTTGACCTCTGCCATTGACTTGTAAATGAACTTGGCAGGTTTTAGGTGGCGAATATTCTAATTAGAACTGTTTTCATGGTCGAAGTGTGATAAATCTCACATTCGAAGAATTTACCATTCGAATGTGCCCCCCTAGACTGCAAATTTCAGGCAGCAATTAAAGGTTAAAGGGAGCATCATGCCATAACACATAAATATAGTCACTGTCAGTTAACTACGTTTCAGTGTTAATGTTTTCTTTGCTGTTGTTTGGCAGCTGATCATGATTAATGGATGCATATTTGTTATTTTAACTTCATAATTTATTATGTTTTCCTCTCTAAAGGTTATTCTGTTATAAACCGTAAATATTGCAGTTTAGTGACTTTCAAACTAAAGTCTTCTTACCTGTAGGGAAATTGAACGATAAGAAAAATTGTTGAATGGTATCATTAATTATCAGGATTTTTCCTGTCCTGATGTAAGGCTGATGTTTTTTATATTAAACACTGCTGATACAAGCAGCCTTCTGGGGAATTCAGTACTGAATACAGGAGACAAGTCAGGGAACTAAATCTTTGTCTTTATTGGAAATTCTGATGATGATCCTTTTTTTTTTTTTGAAGGAGGGAAGCTCTTAAAGCCAGACCTTAAAAAGAGTTACCTTAAAGGGGTGGTTCACCTTTAAGTTAACTTTTAGGGGCAGATTTATCAAGGGTCGAATATCGAGGGTTAATTAACCCTCGATATTCGACTAGGAATTGAAATCCTTCGACTTCGAATATCGAAGTCGAAGGATTTAGCGCAGAAAATTCGATTGAAGGATTATTCATTCGATCGAACGATTACATTTTAATCCAACGATCGAAGGAATATCCTTCGATCAAAAAAACTTAGGCAAGCCTATGGGGACCTTCCCCATAGGCTAACATTGACTTCAGTAGCTTTTATCTGCCGAACTAGGGGGTCGAAGTTTTTTTTAAAGAGACAGTACTTCGACTATCGAATGGTCGAATAGTCAAACGATTTTTAGTTCGAATCCTTCGATTCAAAGTCGTAGTCGAAGGTCGAAGTAGCCCATTCGATGGTCGAAGTAGCCCAAAAAACACTTCGAAATTCGAAGTTTTTTACTTCGAATTCTTCACTCGAATTTAGTGAATCGGCCCCTTAGTATGTTATAGAATGGCTAATTTGCCTTCTTCTGACTCTGAACTTTCAAACGAGGGTCACTGACCCCCGATCTCAAAACAAATGCTCTGTAAGTCTACACATTTATTATTATTGTAATATATTACAGTCTCGTATTTATATTATTTATATTAATACATGGTTGTTTGGGTAATTTGGACCCTAGCCACCAAATTGCTGAAATTCCAAACTGGAGAGCTGCCATATAAAAACGAAATAACTAAAAACCACAAATAATAAAAAATGAAAACCAAGGGGCAAATTTATCAAGGGCCAAATTTCGAAGTTGAAAATAATTCAAAATTCAACCATCAAATTTTATTACTTCGACTTTCTAATATCGAAATCAACGTTTTTTTCCATCAAATTTGGCCATTTACGGTCGAAGTAAAATCGTTCAATTGAACTATTAAATCCTTCAAATCGAAAGATTCGAAGGATTTCAGCGATTGGTCGAACGATTTTTCTTCGACTTCAAAAAACGTAGAAAACTGCTCTAGAAGGTCCCCATAGGCTAACATAGCACTTTGGCAGGTTTCATTTGGCGAAGTATTGAATTCGAAGTTTTTTTAAAGAGACAGTACTTTGATTATCGAATGGTCGAATAGTCAAAGTATTCTACTTCGAAACGAATTTGAAGTCAAAGTCGTAGTATCCTATTCGATGGTCGAAGTATCCAAAAAAAATCACTTCGAATTTCGATTTTTTTTACTTCGAAGATTCCCTCTAATTCACTTCGACCCTTGATAAATCTGCCCCCAAGTGTAAATTGTTTCAGAATATCCCTCTCTACATCATACTAAAAGTTCATTTAAAGTTTATCAGCCCCTTTAACTTTACAGCAAAGTGTAAAACTGAAACAAATTAATGGATAAAATCAGTTACCTTATCAATTCAATGTCTCAATTACCCTAATTTAAAATACAAGTATGGGACCCCCACTTATCTGGAAACCCATTATCCAGAAAGCTTTGAATTAAGGAAAGGTCATCTCTCATAGAGTCCGTTTTCAGCAAATAATTCACATGTCTAAAAATAATAAAATATTCTATACTGGTACTGTACTAAATTAAAGATGTGTGTTTTACATCTACACAGGAATTCATGTATTGAAGCTAAATCAGTTTATTGGAAAACAAATGATTAAAAGATGTGGCTAGAAAGCCTTACATCTTGTTCTTATTAGAAGGACAAGTTTCATCCATGTGAAAATTTATAGCGAGTGTTTGCCAATCATTTTGCAAAAATAGAGCCAATTATTAATATATTTCTCTAAATCCAAAAGTGGAGCAGCAATCCCTTTCTTTGTGTGTGTAACATCTAAACCAAGACAAATTTAACTGGTTGCTCGAAACCTTCAGCAGTAATAAAGATGCGCCTTTATGGGGTCTAATTATTCCAGTATTTTCCATATGAAGTTCATCACTGTATGATACTGAGATTCCGGCAGATGAATAGGTATATGGGTATAGCTCTATGCAATTCTGTTGCCAAAATATGCCTTTGATGAAGCACTTAACCCTAGTACTATCATTTATGTTCTCTTTTTTCCCATGAACACATTTCTACAATATTATTTTGATTATCTACATCCCTAGGATCCAGGTTGATAATGAAGTTGAATTGCAATATGATCTAAACTCTTTTCAGCTCATTTTTATGAGAATTGCACCATTTTAGCTCTCTACAATGAAATGTATGGCAGCACTATGTCACGTTTCCTAAATTTCCTAGTGAGTTTTCATTTTTTTCTCACTTTGGATATTTATGACTACCTGAATGAAACTGGTTATTTTATGTTGAAAATAAAAATGACTTATGTAATAAAATGTCATGATTTCCTTATTACCAACAAGATGGGCCTTACAAAGCATCCTTAAAGGGCAAGTCAACCCCAAAATAAAAATTTGCATAATATAATGGAAAACATAATTCCCTGAATCGGTTGCACTGGCTGAAACTTTAGATAGCTTTAAGAAGGGGTTGGATGGCTTTTTAGCAAGTGAGGGAAAATAGGGTTATGGGAGATAGCTCATAGTACAAGTTGATCCAGGGACTGTCTGATTGGCATCTTGTCAGGAAGGATTTTTTTCCCCCTCTGAAGGTGGCCATACACGGGCCGGTAAAAGCTGCCGACAGGCCAAATTGGCAGCTTATTGGCCCGTGTATGGGGCCCTCCCAGATTGATATCTGTCCGAAAGTAGGGCAGATGTTGATCGGACGGGACTAAAAATCCCGTTGGATTGGGCACTGCATCTGTTCATGATGCGGTCCTGCCATCCGACCACCTGTTTACCCATCATTATGAACATATCGTTAGGCCCTAGGACCCACGATTGGATCAGCCCAATATCGCCCACCTTAAGGTGGGCATATCAGGGAGAGATCTGCTTGTTTGCCTTAAGCCTTCAAATGGCCTTCCTCTATATCAACTAGCAAGTAGGCAAGTTATAGATGTAGACTTAAAAGGTTGAACTTAATGGAAATGTGTCTTTTTTCAAATTATGTTACTATGTTAATTCTAAGCAAGATTGCAATGTGCATTCATTCTAATTTTTCATTGCTTTTAACCTTGCCACTGAAAGCAGCATTTGCTTAAATCCTGGTTGTTACTTTTTAACCAATGTTGCAAAAGTCTTAGTTCCCCAGCAAAGACAGGTCTGTAAATCAGCTGCCTTGTCGTACATTGTATCGACAGTCTGAGCCGTCACGACAGAGAATAGAAAGGGACAGACAAACGTTGCTTTCAATAGCATCAGAAAAATGTAACAAATGTGTATTGAAAACTTGCTTAGAATTATGTTTACTTTATTAGGCAAATTTTCATTTTGAAGTTGACTTGCCCTTTAAATGGAAATTATATTGAATGATCTGTAAATCTCTAGACAATTAGTCAATCATTCTTTTGATGCAGACTATTTTTCATTTCCAACTCTTAGTTTCTCCCTACTACAGACTCCCTCTACCATCTATTTAGCCTTTCTCTATCCTTTTAATTCCACTGTGATGACCCTCATTTTTATATTGTCTCTCATCTTTTCCTCCACTGTGTTCATCCAAAGTCCATCTGAATATATGTAAAAATAAGGCAGCATGTTTCCCTTTTACATTTGCGTTTGCTACAAGTTCTGCATACACATGAGTATATGGTAGTTAATAACACCATACATAGTTCTCTAGCAGCTCCATGAGTTATACCAGAAACTCTATAGTCAGACCAAAGCACACAAGTTAAAATTGCCTGGCACTTGTCTACTTCGGTTAGTTAGGCTAGGCAGTCCTTGATTAAGTGCAACTGCATGAATCTGATAGGCAGCCAGAACATTCAGAGGATCGCGTTTTACTAAATTTGTTTTGTGAATCGATCCAGTAATAATTAAGTATTTTCCTCATTTTTTTAAACACAGACAAAACTGTCAATTCTCTTAAGATGAAGAGTGTACAGTCAATCATTTATAGTTACAAAGATGTTAATAAAGACCACGTATTTTGAGATCCATTCATTCACTTATCAGACTAAAGCAAATGACTGTCTATTAAAGAGCGATTAGGCAGGGTGCTCATTAAATAGAAATTCTGTACAACTGCCATAAATTATCTTTAGAAAAAGTGTTTATTCCAACACTTCAGCTCAGGTGTCTCTGCTACATTTGTAATTCAAAATAATATTTTCGGCACTTTACATGGGCAGGCTTGCTCACACTGCATCCATACAGTATTAGTGGCCTTAAAAGGATGGTTTACCTTTAAGTTAACTTTTAGTATGTTATAAAATGGCCAATTTTAATCGACTTTTCAATTGGTCTTCCTTATTTTCTTTTATAGTTTGTGAATTATGTGCCTTCTTCTGACTCTTTCCAACTTGCAAATGAGGGTCATTGACCTCATCTAAAAACAAATGCTCTGTAAAACTACGGATTTATAAAGGCTGATACTTTTTATTACTCTTTCTATTCAGACCCTCTCCTATACACATTCCAGTCTCTAATTCATAGTTGCTAGGGTAATTTGGACCATTGCAACCAGATTGCTAGAACTGCAAATTGGAGAGCTGCTCAATGAAAAGCTAAATAACTCAACAACCACCAATAATCCTATATAATAAAGTTGAAGTGTCTCTGCGTCCAGTCCCTGTTTCCGTGGGATTGCGCTACTGCGCATGTGCCCCACGGACCGTCTTTATAAATGTTTGATGACTACATATGTTCCCTGCGGAGCGTACAGACACATCGTACAGACACAGGAGTGAGTCCAGCAGACTCTCCACACTCAGGGATCCCCCCCGGCCCATTCCGAATGAGCTTCTCCAACTGCCTGAGACGCACCTCCCCTGACATCTTCTCTCCGCTCTGTCACTGCCTGAGGCGCCAATAATCAGGCCCGAGGGCCGCAGCGGCTTCCCCAGTCACTCAGCAGCCGCGCATTGATCTCCGGCCTGGCCGCTACCGCCATCTCCCCGATCCCAGTGAGCAGTCCCTGAACAACTTTAAATCAATACATACTGCTCATTGATTTCATGAAGAATGTTTTGACATCAAGTAATCTTATTTTTGCATTTAAATTATTATAATATTAATGTATACCAGCAGATGGGAGGTTTCATATGGAGGCTTGTGTTTGATGCAGCACAGACTTTTATTCAAGTGTGAGCACTACTCCCAAGGGGTTCATTTTGCATTTACAGTATTTATTAGAATGTAGGTGGGTCATTATTAAGGTTTGGGAGCCAACACTTCATGGAAGTAGAGGTTAACGGGTGGATAATGTTAAATGCATGGTCTTTGTGACCATCATACTACAGGAATGGGATCCATTATCTGGAAACCAGTAATCCAGAAAGTACTGAATTACAGAAAGGCCATCTTCCATAGACTCCATTTTATCCAAATAATCCACATTTTTAAAAATGATTCCCTTTTTCTCTGTCGTAACAATACCTTGTACTTGATTCAAACTAAGATATAATTAATCCTTATTGGAAACAATAAAAGTCTATCGAGTTTATTTAAAGTTTACATGCTTTTCTAATAGACTTGAGGTATGAAGATCCAGGTCCCGAGCATTCTGGATAACAGATCCCATACCTGTACTATCAAATATTTTCATTATTTCTGTGGGAGTTATAATGTGTGTCCAAGCAGTGGCCCTCCAGTTGTCAGACTCAAGCTGCCAGTGCTCCTTGAAACCCTTCAGCTGTAAGAATTTGCTGGGAGTTGTACTTCAACAATAATCAGAGGGGCACTATTTCCAGGTTATTGTGTGTTTTATCCCACAGTGTATGCTGAGATTGCTTATATCAATGTCAATGGGTAATATAATATTGGTGTCAATGGACAATTGTTTCCACAGGCACCGCATGTACACGATGGGGAATTTAACCAGAGGGTGTCTATTCGCAGGCTAATTGCTATACACTGCTGGAATTGATGTCACAAACAGCTGTATATATGATGGAATTCCCAGTGGATTAAGTGCAGTGTTTGCTAAAGAAACACTACTACTAGATATAAATAAGATGCAACCATTCAAGTTGAATAGCAGAATAAGTCACAGGCTTATTAAGCAATAAGTTTAGTTCTTACACATGAAGATAAATTGGAGCCAAAAGGAATTCATGGATTTTTGAAGAACTATGAATTGGAAACCTTTCTACTAGAAAGCAGCTGCCAATTGCCAAGAAAGTTTATTTATATGTGCTGAATCAATAGATGCAAACATTTATTAAAAATTGTGTTTTAGCGGTATTAGAGCTTTTTGAAATGAAGATAAAACTCTATTTCTCTAAAAGCATAAATGCCATGAAAGTTATTAAAAGATCTGAATATAAAAAGAACGGGGAAAAATGTTTAACAATCCACTAAAAAAATAAGAATATCTCTAAAACCTCTGAAAATGACAGTTTTTTGGACAATTACTAGCAAAAAAATTTAAAAACCTCTAAAAGTCTGAACGATTGACTTTGACTTCTATGGGACCCAGACTGCTTTTACTTGGCTTTGCATTAGAGTTTTTCTTGGTTTTTACATTTGAAAAATCTGGAATTTTTCGAGTTTTAAAGAAATAAAAAACATATTTTTAGAGGAAATAAAAACTATTCACAAAGAAAAAAATCTGAATGTTAGTAAATCCCCCCCAAGTGAAAAAAAAAAGTTTAAGCTTTTAGATGTTACTGGGGTTTTAAGTACATGCTACTTATATGGTATGTTCTGAACCTACTTTCCATAATCGTTTGAGAAGAAGTTTCTTACAACTGATATTTTTTCATTTCTGTCTGCTGTCAGGCACAGATTTTTTTTAAAGCCCTAAGGACTGTGACTTAATCATTCAAAATTGTTCACTGCAACTTGAAGCATATTTAAACCCCTAACTCAATTAATTTAAAATCACAGCAGGTATCAGATTTTCCAGACATAGATAAATAAAATATTGTTCTTAGTGTGCACAGGAGATTTGAAATGAAAATGAACTTCATTTTATGATGTCATCTTCATACATATGCAGTATATAAAGCAAAACGTTTACAAATTGAGGTGCTACTCCACTAGGCCCAAAGCAGTAAAAAGGACTGCAAGGGCCCTAACTCTGGCAAAGCAGTGATACTACAAAGAAGCACATACAAAATGCAAATAGTGCAGTACAGGTATGGAACCTGTTATCCAGAATGCTGGGGACCGGGTTTTTCTTTCTGTAATTTGGCTCTTCATACCTTAAGTCTACTAGAAAATCATGTAAACATTAAATAAACCCAATAGGCTGGTTTTGCTTCCAATAAGGATTAATTATATCTTAGTTGAGATCAAGTACAAGGTAATGTTTTATTATAACATAGAAAAAGGAAACCATTTTTAAAAATTTGGATTATTTGGATAAAATGGAGTCTATGGGAGCAAAGTTTTCTGGATAACGGGTTTCCAGACAACGGATCCCATAACTGTATATTCAAATACAAGTATAGAATCCATTATCCCGAAATCTCTTATCCAGAAAGCTCTAGATATTGGGAAGATCATCTTCTATAGACTACATTTTAAAAAAATAATTAACAGTTTCAGATTCAGACCAAAATAGAGCAATATATCCCAATGGTGCACAACACTCTGCTTCACTTCAACATCTGTCTCATATGTAGATAGATGCCTAAATGCTTTACCACAATGTCACCTATAAAGCCAGAAATAGTGTAGTATGTTTAATAATAGGTTAAGACTGGTATATTAAACTCTTATTGCAATTGGTGGAATGTGATAACAGATGCAAAGTTTGTTCCAGTTCTTCCATAAAATGAACTGCAAAATCAGGTTGTAAAAAACCTTGCTCCACTGCAAATAGATACCAACCAAATTTTCACTTGCAGGAAGTTACTCAAATGAATCTAAACATCTTCTAAAATATAAAGAATGGGATTTATTAAGCCCTTGGGCAGAAGTGCAGAGTGTTCCACTTAGCGCACATTACAGTCTCTCCTTTAAAGCACTGCCTAGTTGCTAAGGTTAATTGGTCTCTAGCAACCAGATAGCTGCTCACAGACCAGATACTGTAGCTGCTGAGCAAAAATCTAAATAATTTAAAAAAAATTAAAATCAATTGAAAATAGTCTTAGAATACTAATAGTTAACTAAAAGGTGAATCGCCCCATTAAGGGGGATCCTTTATCAGAAGGAATAGCAAACCAGAGTCATATAACTCCAATATATTTTAAAAAGTGAATTAAGTAGTGAATTAAATAGCACACATACCACCCAGCATGAAAAAAAGCATATACTGTATGTAACCTTTTCTTGGCTCTAATATCCAGGGCTACGCTGGGGCGCTAACAGTATAGATCCCAAGCCTCTGCTGTGATATAACAGTAATATAACAGTGACCCCCCCCTTAACTGAAAATTGTCCACTGTCACATTAAGAAGATTGAGTGTGCACGCAGGCCCCTTGACAAAGGGCCTGCATAGGCCTAAGGCATTATAAGTACAGTTTTTCACTTTTGCCAATAATACCGGAGTGCTGCTGTTTTCATTGGAGTGTGCACACTCTGGGTCTGCAAGGAATGACTATTTGTACAAAGGATGTGCCGAATCCACTATTTAGGAATCCCCGAAATCCTTTGTGGAAGGGGTAATTCCAAACTTCCTTAAGAAAGGTCACAAGCAAACTGATTGGCCAGGCTGGGGCTGATAACTGTCTCACTGCAGTACATGCAGCAGCCATGTTTTTGGTTGTCACAGGGTTATGCATTCAGGGAAAGGGTACGTAACACTTCCTTATATGTATCAAGGTGAATACAGGCCAAATGAGAGACATCCCCACAATTCGTCAATTGAGCCTTTATAAAGGGGAATCCTATCACTTGGTCCTTGCAGCTTCACTGGGCGATAGAACAAAAGATTGGCTTTTAGTGGGTGCAGCTAAGGAAAGTCATGAGGGATCCTATGAAAATGTGATAAGATGGTGTGGCACTAGAATATTCCATCTTTCAGCATACAGGTTAATCGTTAATGACTGGGGGGCTGCCTGTTAACCAGAAGACACAATCAGACATTCCCAAAATACACTAGTCATCACCTTGGAGTTGAATCTTTATTGGATGCCACATCATAATAATAAAAATAATAATAATAACAACAACAACAACAACAACAGGAAAGCTCACCAGAGAACTTCTGGGAAGCAAGGGGAAACAGAATACATGTTTTAATGCTAAAAATCATGTATCTAAATAATTACAAATTTTGCTTATTTATTAAGCATAAAAACCATGAAAAACTTGAACACAAAAGGTCATGTAGAAATCAATGAAGGGTGTCCTTAGCAAATTGTAAAATATCTATTTACCTCAAGGTTTTAGTGTTTTTCTGGATTTTTTTTTTGCTTGTAATTACACAAACTTACACTCGACTTTAGTCAAGGTTGAAAAAACCTCTAAAATGACGCAAGTCTGAAATTTTGATAAATAAGACCTAGGGGCAGATTTATCAATGGTCGAATTTCGAAGTACAAAAAACTTTGAAATTCGACCATCGAATTAAAAAACTTAGAATTCGAATATCGAAGTCGAAGTTTTTTTAACAAATTTGGCAATCCTGCGGTTGGCTAAAAATCGTTCGATCAAACGATTCGAACAATTTTAGCGATCGATTGAAGGATTTTTATTCGATCTGTAAAGACTTGAGAAAAATGTTGTAGAAGGTCCCCATAGGCTAACATAGCACTTTGGCAGGTTTAATATGGCGAAGTATTGAAGTCAAAGTTTTTTTAAAGAGACAGTACTTAGATTATCGAATGGTCAACTATTCAAAGATTTTTACTTCGAATTGAAGTCAAAGTAAATTTGAAGTCGTAGTATCCTATTCGATGGTCGAAGCATCCAAAAAATTACTTCGAATTTTTTTACTTCGAAAATTCCCTCGAATCCACTTCGACCCTTCGCAAATCTGCCCCCTATAGTGTGGGCAACATGTCATTGGTAGGATGAGGAATTTTTTTCACCTGGTACAATTTGTTTTTCATTTACACAAATCCATGTTGGAATTTCACCATGTCTTTTGTTTCACGGAAAAATGATTCCTTCCGATTGATTTCAGTTTATTTGGCAACATTTTGGTGAAATCATGCTGTTTTGCAAATTAAGGCTTTACTTTAATGTCACTGTGACATTCTACATATATTCATATGTTTTTTGGAGTTTCTAAAGTTTATAACAGCTGCTAATTCTTCCAAAGCAATTGTTATGTTTATTGCAGCTCCCTGGCTGTAGTTATCTGTACGTAGCAATTTACATAGCAACAGCACACTTATAAATGCAATGTCAAATGAAGAGTGAAAATGGCTTTTTGCAGAAGAAATCAGTGCATGGTTTTTAGGGTGATGGGAACCCTAGCAACCAGATTACTGAACTTGCAAACAGGAGAACTGCTGAATAAAAAACTGAAAAACCACAAATAATAAAAAATGAACAAGATCGTTAGGAATGTTTCAGAATTTCAGCTGTACATTTTTCATTTAAGGGGCCGATTCACTAAGGGTCGAATATCAAGGGTTAATTAACCCTCGATATTCGACTAGGAATTAAAATCCTTCGACTTCGAATATCGAAGTCGAAGGATTTAGCGCAAATACTGCGATCGTACGATCGAAGGATTATTCCTTCGATCGAACGATTAAATCCTTCGATCAAAAAAACGTAGGAAAGCCTATGGGGACCTTCCCCATAGGCTAACATTGAGTTCGGTAGCTTTTAGCTGCCGAACTAGGGGGTCGAAGTTTTTTTTAAAAAGACAATACTTCGACTATCGAATGGTCGAATAGTCAAACGATTTTTACTTCGAATCCTTCGATTCGAAGTCGTAGTCGTAGTCGAAGGTCGAAGTAGCCTATTCGATGGTCGAAGTAGCCCAAAAAAAACTTCGAAATTCGAAGTTTTTTACCTTTGAAGCCTTCACTCGAAGTTAGTGAATCGGCCCCCTAGGTGTTCTTCGAAAAAAATCCTCCAGCAGTTGAAATATATTCTAAAAAGTGCCAGTTCTTTTAAAGGACTAGATTGCTGAAGAGCGGTGATTTAAGGACTAAAGCCTTTTTATAGGGTTTTACAGGATGTCTTTGTGTTCTGCTTCCAAATCAATTTATAGCTGATTTGCAGTATGGCCATTGCGTTTATGAAATGCAAATGCACCGTCTTATGAATCCTACAATTATTCAAAACAGGCCAGGGAACTCAAATAGCTATAGAGAGCTAATCTGCAACACTGGGGAACACAATACTGTGTATTTCTTTGGTTCATGGGCCACTGACCAGAATATACTGTGTCTGGTTGAGATTGTAGAACAATAATAAATTAAAGATCGATGGACCAATTAATGTGAATTCTATGCTCTAAAATAGCAACACTGCTGTGTATGGGCTGCTTACTCCCATACTTCTTTGTTTCAAGCATGAGCTTGTCATTGCTTGTCATGCTAGTGCCATTCAAGTTGTCTTACTGATGCAGGTATGGGATCCATTGTCCGGAAAGCTCCAATTTACGGGAAGGCCATCTCCCTTAAACTGCATTTTAATCACATCATTCAAATGTTTAAAAACTATTTTATTTTTCTCTGTAATAATAAAACAGTACCATGTACTTTATACTAACTCAGATATAATTAAATCATATTGGAGGCAAAATAATCTTACTGAGTTTAATTAATGTTTAAGGGGCAAATATACTTAAGGTCGAATATCGAGGGTTAATTAACCCTCGGTATTCGACTGTCGAAGTTAAGTCCTTCGACTTCGAATATTGAAGTAGAAGTATTTATCGCTATTCGTTCGATGGAACGATCAAATGAAAAATCGTTTGATTGAACGATTAAATCCTTCGAATCGTTCGATTCGAAGGATTTTAATCCATCAATCAAACGATTTTTGTTCGACCAAAAAATACTTAGGAAGCCTATGGGGACCTTCCCCATAGGCTAACATTGAGTTCGGTAGCTTTTAGGTGGCGAACTAGGGGGTCGAAGTTTTTTCTTAAAGAGATAGTACTTCGACTATCGAATGGTCGAATAGTCAAATGATTTTTAGTTCGAATCATTTGATTCAAAGTCAAAGTCGAGGGTCGAAGTAGCCCATTCGATGGTTCAACCAAAAAATACTTAGGAAGCCTATGGGGACCTTCCCCATAGGCTAACATTGAGTTCGGTAGCTTTTAGGTGGCGAACTAGGGGGTCGAAGTTTTTTCTTAAAGAGATAGTACTTCGACTATCGAATGGTCGAATAGTCAAATGATTTTTAGTTCGAATCATTTGATTCAAAGTCAAAGTCGAGGGTCGAAGTAGCCCATTCGATGGTTCAACCAAAAAATACTTAGGAAGCCTATGGGGACCTTCCCCATAGGCTAACATTGAGTTCGGTAGCTTTTAGGTGGCGAACTAGGGGGTCGAAGTTTTTTCTTAAAGAGATAGTACTTCGACTATCGAATGGTCGAATAGTCAAACGATTTTTAGTTCGAATCGTTCGATTCGAAGTCGAAGGTCGAAGTAGCCCATTCGATGGTCGAAGTAGCCAAAAAAAACATTTGAAATTCAAAGGTTTTTTCCTCTATTCCTTCACTCGAGCTAAGTAAATGGGCCCCTTAATGTTTGTTTTTTTAGCAGACTTAAGATATAGAGATCTGTATTACAGAAAACCCCAGGTCCTATGCATTCTGGATAACAGGTCCCATACCTGTACTCAAGATAAAATTATAAATCAGCGCCACAGGCTTTGGTAAGAACAAACAGAACCTATCGCAATATTGTTAACATTGTGTAAACATTGTGTACAGTCACCAACGTGTTGCAACACAATTCAGAGTATGTCTTGAACCAAATAGCTGTAAGTCTATGCACATATTTTTCTTGTGTGTTTTTTTTTGTTTCTTAAATAAAACAAGGTGCTTATAGTGCTTTCTTCAAAAGGTAAAATGAATTCAAGCAAGGTGCAATGGTGTTTTCTTTAAACAGTGAAACTCAGCATGCGGTTTCTCCACTCTTGTTGGGATTAGCAATTTACAAGATTCCTGATTTCAAAACAGCATAAATGCCAGCGTATTTTTTTCGATAAAGATATTAAAAAGCAGGGACAGCGCCCCTAGTGTAATTTGCCTTTATTTTTAAAAACGTATTGCACTGTGACTTAAGTCACACTTCTGAGCACATATCAAACAATCACTTTCTACAGTGTTATGTGCAGATTGTACAGGTGAACCTTTGCAATACCAAGGGAAGGATTCTGCCAGCGTCTCCCTCTCTTGTGTGTTCCACCTGTGCATCCACTAACTGCTGCAACTGAAAATGATGTCACACCTGACGCGTTTCGCTACGGACAGCTTCTTCAGAGGTAATTTCCTATTTTGATCACCTTTCCTTATATCTGAACTTCCCTTCCATGAAAGGAGTTGTAAACCTGGCCACCTGCTTCTGGGGTTCCCAAGTATGTAGGGAAAACTGTGAGGCGCACAGGTGTACGTGTTTTGGAACAGACGTCTGTGACTGAAAGGAGGCATTGCAAATCTGCCTTAACTAGACATGTGCTTGAGAAAAAACATGATTGGATTACGAGGATGCAATTTAAAATTATAGATAAACTTAAATTCAATATAAGGACAGGCGATCAAGATAGGAAATTACTTGAAAAAGCTAAATACAACCGAACCTCAGGGTGGTCTGAACAGGGAATGGGAGATAACATGTTTTTATTAATGTTCTGTTAGGTTATAGGTCTTAATCCTTCATCTCCTCGTGTAAATGTTTATTATGTTGTGATATTACTTTATCTTACATAACAGGCCCCGGTATATTCTGCAATACATGTTAATGTTTTTTTGGGGGTGGAGTGTATGAAGGTTTTAAATATGGAGGGTAGATTGGCCATCCTATGCTTTTGAGGAAGTGGTGAGACACCACTAAACGTGTAAAGTGTTTATGTACTTTATGTACTGTGTGCATTGAAGGTTTTAACTGAGTGATGTCCTCTCTGGTGGTCTGTATTGACTATGCTGACTATACTGACTGCTTGAGATTACAGTAAACAGTACAGTACAGAGTACAGTATACATGTAGTACAAAAGGACTTTGTTGACTGCTCCCTTAATACCATTGCTTGGATGTAGCAAGCAATGCCAGTTAGCAGCTTCAAGGGCAAACAAATGTATTAAAAGGGGCATAGATTTGCGGGTGGAGGGGTTATTCTTCCACTGTACAGAATACTGGTGAGGCCCCATCCAGAATATGCAGTGCAGTTTTGGTCTCCAGCACTCAAACGGGACATTATTAAATTCGAGAGGGTCTAGCGAAGGGCAACTAAGCTGGTAAAAGTATGGAAAATTTCATCTATTAGGAAAGATTGGCCAAGTTGGGGTTGTTTATGCTAGAGAAGAGGTGCTTAAGGGGGGATATGATAACTACAGTATTTATAAATTTATAAGGGCATCATACAATAACCTGGTTAATGTTTATTTAGCAGTAGGTCCTTCTAGCTGACAAGAAGGCACTCATTTAAATTATAAGAAGGGAGGAGGGAGGTTCCGGCTAAATGTTCAACTCTCACTGTAAAAGGTATAAAGTTAACTCCAGTTCCAGCTTTTAAAAGAAATTTGTTTGCTCCAGCAATATACCGATACTTTATAATTCTTTTGCATTACAAACAAAGAAGCAATTTTAATTGGAGTTATGAGGTTATGCCAGTTTGTTTTTGTCACGATAATATCATTTCCTTTCTATTCTGGTCTGTATTAAAAGGATAAGCATGGACAATTAGCTCTGTATGATATTTAACAGGCCTTTATTAAGAAGGGTAATAATGCTAGCTATTTATAGAGAAGCATTATAAAACAGAAGTACCTCACTGTGGCCCATGATTTGATTTTATAAAATTCAATTTAAAACAAGGCACATCAATTATTTTACTTGTTATCCAACGGCATTAGAGCCAGATACAATAATAATGCTCTTGTTCCTTACATTAGCAAGCATCATTAACAGTATGCTGTCTGTGGATAAATAATGGAATTTAATAAAAAGGTATTGCTATGAGCATCTAGTATAATACTGGGTGGTGAAGATAAAATTATTACTAATAAGTATAATCTGTTAATTCGTTTTCAGTCTACTTGAGACCCAAATTTCATATTCTGCATCATTGGTTATTTTTTTAAAATCTCTTAATTACTTTGGGGGTTATTTATCAAGCTCCGAATTTATCTCCATATCGGCTGCTACAAACTCCGATCTAACCCGCTCGGGTTTTTAACGCTTATTTATTATTACATTTTCCCGAAAATCACCTTTGCGGGAAAAGCTCTGATTTTCACGATTTTTTCGTGAATTTTCCCCGAAATCTCCAAAGTTTTCACCTGAAAGCTCCGAAAACATTGTGAAATTGCCCAAAACCCCCGACACAACCAAAAATCAATGGGACTGTTCCCATTGACTTTTATGCAACCTCGGCAGGTTTGAGATGCCGTTTTTTTAAATTTGGGGTTTTTAGCCCACGGGGTTTAATAAATTCCGAAAAATTTGTGATTTTTTTAAAAGTCCAATTTTATTAAAAAAAAATCACACATTTTTCGGATTTCGGGGAATTCAGATATTCGCACTTTAGTAAATAACCCCCTTTATCTCAATATTTTCAAGCCAATATTTGTATACAATATACAGAAAGGCAAATTACAACAGTACATATAGATCTTGTTATATTTTAATTAGAACATCCAGATGATACTGCTTTGCTTATTGTTTAATAAACTATGTGAAAAAGTAACAAAGAATTAAAGTAATAGAAGTTACCTCTATCAACTGTTATATCAGCCTGGTAGTCTATTGATCAGAAGTACGTAAAGTATACAGTGCAAATTAAAAAATGTTTAAAAAAGGGAAAAAAGCATGAATGAAACATAAAAAGGGAGCTGAGTGTATTTAGCAAATCTGAATTTTTATACCCAAGCCTTATGGCATTATGTTTCTCCCTTTTATCGTTAAGTGCAGCAGTAAAAGATGCTTTTCCTGAATATAATTAACCCTTGGGATAAATTGTCTTATCAACAGGGTAGAGTGGATTCAATTCAGGGCTATGTCCTAAATGGCTGCAGCCAGTACCTGTGTCAACAAAGTGATCACAGGTTTGGGAAGACCTGAGTAACGGAAACTTAATAGAGAATATTCTGGTTGTAATGTCAAAGGGATATTCAGAATCAATTTGAACAATATGGTTCCAAAAGAATTTTACTATCAAACAGGACTACCAGGAATGTTTACAGCCATCCAATTCTAAAAAACCCCAGAAGCAGTTTGAAGGGGAGATGGGATGAATAGCATATTTACATTTAGAGGTAATACACCATCTTGAGAGGACATATATATATCCCATTTCTCAGATTGAAGCATTTGTTGAAACCTTTTGAATAGTTTTTCTCATCTTGGTTCATTCCTCAAGGGGGCTTTTCCCATGCTATCATATAGCGGTAGGAATGTCCAAATGTACTTCCATCAGTTTTGTATATAACATAGATATGTAATTCTGCAGATGTTGGTTTTTTATAATAAAAAAAAACTACCTGTTCGGGTGGGTTTGAGTTTATACTGGTAGGAGCAGAAATGAGAGAGTTTGGAATACCTTAGATGTTCCTTGTGTGTATTAAACATTATTTCTTGTTAGTAGGTCCACATTTTCAGACCACATGGAGTGAATATGATCATAGAAAGTAATTTTATTAGAAAATCTCCATTTAAATGCTCTGTGGTATAAACATGGGGGAATCAGGATTTCCTATCAGGGGTTGCATATAATTATTAGTCTGCTTTTTAATGTTTTTCAAAGTTGCAAGTGAGATTTTATAATAGGTTTAGTGATGGTATGTTTCTGGATATCAGTGGTTGTGGCCCATAGTAATGAGGAAACCTGCAAAGGGTATCTAAAGGCTTTCTCAATATCAACCCACCTAAGTGTCCGTATGACTTCTATAGATAATGCTCTAAATAAATATAAAACTTTGGAGAGAATGATCATATGGATGGTACCTATATGGTTAAACAAGTAAATATTGAGAGAATTCCAATATTTTTAGAAAAATTTTAAAGGGCAGATTTATCAAAGGTCGAGGTGAATTTTTGAATGAAATTTTTTTTAATTCCAAGCTATTTTTTGTGTACATGGACATTGAGGGAATAGTCCAAATTCTATTTGAACTTGAAAAAAATTAGAAAATTCGAATATTGAATTTTATTGAAAATTCTATTTCGACCATTCGCCATCTAAAACCTGCCAAATTGCTGTTTTAGCCTATGGGGGACCTCCTAGAACCTTTTTGGAGTCATTTGGTGGGACTTTGAGAAATAAAAGGGTTTTTTTTTTGGGAAAAACTTTGAATCGAATTAGATCAAATGTGCTATTCCTTCGAACGATTCAAATTCGGCTGAATACAGACCTATTCGATCGAAAACGGACCTATTCGACCCAAAAAAACGTAATTTCTTAATTTCGGTTGGTCTTTTTGAATTCGAATTTCGAAGTTTTTTTCAATTTGAAATTCGACCCTTCATAAATATGCCCCTAAGTTTCTTATGCTTGGGTGAGAAATGAAACTTATATAAGCATTGATTCATTTTTCATAACTTATTTGATATCTAACTCTGAAATAGTCTGTTGTAGTTGTTCACCAATGGAATGAAAAAGTAGGATCTAAAAGTTTCAGTTGTGGTTTCAGTATGTTAATTGGTAGTGCTCCCTTTTTGGAGACATTTGTCTTCAATCCAGAGATTTACCTAGAAGAGAAAACAAGTTAGGAAAACTCAGCAGGTCTTTGGTGATTGTGAGAAAAAGGTCATCAGCATAGAGATTAATTCTATTGGATTGCTTCATTTTGGGACATATGGAAATAATAACATCATTACCTTTTACAAGGGGCTCGATGGCTAAAGCACATAATAGAAGTGATCCCTGATCGAATCCCCCTAAAAATTGGAATTTATTTTCCCAAAAACTTTAAATAAGCAAGTGGATTTTTGTACAACACCCTTAAGGCATCTAAAATTGCTCTTGAAATTTGGGAAGATGTACAGTAGGACAATGAGTCAAAAGCTGGATATTTAACATTATTTCTGTGATTCTGTGATTCTGAGATGTTGGCATCTGAAATGCCAAAAAAAAAGCATGCGTATGATATTCATAATTTGTCATCCCAGAATAGATTCTGTCTGATCAGGATGCATTAGGCTCAGGAAGTGCAAACTAAATTGAGAAGCCAATACTGTGATGAACAGTATTGAGTAATGAAATGGAGCAAAGGTTTTGAACATCTGTATGATCTTTACCAGGTTTAAGTGGAAAAATAGTTTTGATTTCATGTCTAAGGGTTTGGTAAGTTTTTGTTATGAGTTGCTGAGTTACCACTAAAAGTGCATTGTGCACTGACCACAATATTTCTAGTGGAAAGTTTCTCATCCATCTTATTCACCCAGTATTTTTTTCTGATTACATACATATGGGTCAGATAACAAAATTGTATTAAAGTGCCAAGAAGGTCTACCTGGGGTTAGCAGTAGTCATAGAGAGATCTTCTGCTTCAGAGAAGTTGTTTCTTAATCAGGCTCATTTTCACACTATTTATTGGTCGGTATTCCAATTTTAACATCACACAAATGTCAGATACTCCTTCAAAAATTATTCATGCTGAGAATTAAAATTAGCTGGTGTAGTGACTCACGACCAATTCTTTACAAAATAAATTAACAAAAATGATTAATATATGACTCTTCTCTTACCATATGTATATACAAAAAAATATATATTTTAATGTGAGCTTCCCTCCCTCTAAACCCAACCCTTGTGACCTTCCTGCAAGCCACAATTTTCATAGACTTCAGTAGATCATCACCATCTAATAAAAACAAGCTCAAATGGGAAGTTTAGTTCCAAGTTCAAATGGTGGACTTTGGAGACTTCCGGGGGGCGTGCCACTGCTAATGGCCGCATCTTAACAGAGCTCCGCCATCACCTGCTTATCTCTGCGATCACGGCTACCACAGCTTCGCCAAAACAACGCAGCAAGGGTGGTGATACTTCAGCGGAATACCTGGGGGCAAACTGGGGACAGCAGCTTCCCGACTCTCCCCCCTCCTGCGACCCCGGAAGCCAGCGCGCCACGCGCATAGTCACTGGACATAGCCAGACTGGATCCAATCCCCTGCCGTGCAGACTTCTGGAAGGACTGGACGCGGACCCGCTCTCGGTGAAGTATACGCTGCATAACGCGATACTCACAGTTGGGTTTGCTGATTCCCGGGGAGGCCTCGCCCAGCCGTCTGACGCTGCTTGTCCCTGCTGAGGCCTGTGTGGCGGCGGCGCCGAGTTGGTAGATCCAGGGTACCACGTGGCCCTGCTAGACACTTGCCTTTACTCCTAGCGCACCTTCACGGTCCAGTGCCACTGCCACTGGCCCACAGCTCCTATATCCGGCTAAGATCCCGCCGTATGCACTCCTTTTGACCACCAGTTGTGTGACGCAGATACCATCTATTGTGGCTGGGCCATGTTTATTTGAGTGACGCAGCAGGCAGCCTAACTTACAAACTGGCAGGACTTTCACTACTACTGCCTCTCTGATCACATATTGATCCTTCCTGCAACGTGAATGCTATTTGCTGCTACTGTCCAGTGACGCAGTTATATTTTGCTACCTATTATGCAACAGTGATTTGCTGATTTCTGCCACGACCACGTGAGGGCATCACCAGCTCACATTTGGGCTCCCACTACCTTACAATTTAACCACCTGTTTTGCCCCATATCAACTAAACTGTCATATTGCATTCTCGCTGCTGCTATCTGTGCGCACTGCAACGCTCTTGCGAGCTGGATAACTGGGTATGTACCCACATTTCCGACTTTCTTGAATTTCAGCAATTATTGGGCAACGTCTGCTGTTTATGCCTCAATCATCCACTGCAGCAATGTTGCTACGAGGAGGGGGACTGCCTTTCTGTTATCGTAACTCACGTTCTACCATGATGTAGGACCTTCGGATGATACGACCATAGTACACCTGTTCAATTGATGACCATTTCTCTTAAGTAGGCTCTGCATTCCATGATTTTGGGACTGCCACCACGTGATGGAAAAATATTTAGGCCAACCTACTACTATGACTTCGCGTAGGACAATCACCAAGCCAAAAGACAAGAAACAGACTCAAGAAGCCGCTCAGACCGAAAGTGATATGGAAACGGGAACCCAAAATGATTCTGCCGCTTCTCCTATGGAAGATATGGTTCATGTTCTGGGCCCCCTACTTGACCAGAAGCTGGCAAGTATCAAGGAATCTGTCTCTGAAATTCTGCAACAAATGACCCACCAATCCCAGAGGTTGACCCAGGCTGAAGACCGAATATCGTCCCTGGAAGACAATTTAACTACGGCGCAATCCACGATTGATCTGCAGCAGAAGGAGATCTCTATCCTGTCTGATAAAGTAGAGGATTTGGAGAACCGTAGTAGGAGAAACAACTTGAGATTGGTGGGGATTCCTGAATCAGTTAAAGCTAAAGACCTGGAGAAACTCATACATGATTGGCTTCCCTCCGCCCTTGGTATTGAGGACCAATACCTTCCCTATCTTGTGGAGCGATTCCACAGGATCGGCCCACCACCGACCCAGGACGCTCAACGTCCGCGTCAAGTCATCTTTAAACTTTTGAATTTCACTGACAAAACCAGGATCCTGGAGGCCTACAGAAAGAAACGTAACCTTAACTACGACGGCCATTCTATTTTACTTTTCCAGGATTACTCTGCTTCCGTGGCGGCAAAACGCAGGGAGTTTGCAACTGTTTGCAAAAAACTATATGACTCTGGCTACAAATTCTCTCTCATGTTCCCAGCAAAGCTTAAAATTGTTGAGAGAGATACTGGCAGATTCCGCTTCTTTGAGGACCCCAAACAAGCATTGCACTACGTTGAGTCTAAATCCCAGACTTGAGCTGGTGGACCTGCCTTACGTTTTTTCCAGTTTACTGCATGCTGTCCCCTCACACTACCTTTTGTGGATTCTTGATACGGGGGGTTGATTCGCCTCTTGGTCGCTACTGACTCTTGACTGTGGCCACCGGTTTTTCTGCCTTTTTCTTTTTTTTTTTTTTTTTTTTTTTTTTTTTGAGTATCCTGTTGAACCCCTACTTAACCTGGTTACTGTTACCTATTGCCCGGTGCCATTTCCTGAGAGATCTTGATGTGAGGGGATGGTTCGACAACTGGCTGATGAGTGACTTTTGATTGCGTCCTTAACCCTGACGTTGTCGCCCTGGTTGGATGTTCCCTATGGATGCTGATTGTTCTGCTCCACTTCTCCATGGATGGGCCTGCTGCTGCGACACCACCACAATTTCCCCCCTCCGTTTGATTGTGATTCTCCTCCGCATCTGCATTACCTATCCAGAGACTACGACTTGGGGACAGCTTCGGCGACCTATGTCTCCTGCTTATGGCCCTCCGTGCTTATGACTCTCACCGTCTGTGGCATTATCCTGGGGATATTGATGAAGCTCTGCCATTCTGCTGTGGTTTGACTAGATGCTGGAACCTTGCTGACCCACCCTCTTCCACGTTTGGTCTTCATCACCGGACATTATTTTTCCTTTCTTTTTTTCTTTTTTTTGTTTTTCTACACCCATGCATATGTTGCTAATATCCTTTGTTTCTTGCATGTCTCCATGTCTTCCCCTCTACTTTTCTGCCTTTTAACCTACCTACCTCTTCAATGTTAAATTACTTGATTGAACTCTTCTGCCTATCGTGACAGCTTTATTCTATCTTCCCATATTACTGTGGTTGTATTTGGAATTTAAGGTTGTAATGACTACATTAGATAACCCCTTCCCTCTTTTGTATATAGTTTGTTTGTTCTTGTTTTGCCAAGTGATTGAGACAGATTTCTACACCTGCCCCTCCCATGTATGCCATACAGACCCCCCCAGGATGGCTTCTGCTCGCTGGGACAGAATGCTTATCCCCCTGCAACTACGGATCATTCTGCTTACCCCTAAAACGGGTATTGGTTAATTTTACCTACATGGGTGAACCCGCGCAACATTTTCCTCTGGTTAATCAACCTAAGCACCTTAAACTACTCTCCTGGAACGTTGATGGCTTAAATACCCCGATAAAGCGACGGAAGGTCCTCGACTTTCTGAAACGTGAGAAAGCCCACATTGTCCTTTTACAGGAGTCACATTGGAAAAACACTGATAGAATAGTATTGAGAGACTCATGGATTCAGGAGCAAATAGTAGCGTCTTACACGGCTAAATCTAGGGGGGTAGTAATCTTATTGAGTAAATCACTGAATGGTTCCGTGACTAAAACATATAGAGACAAAAATGGACGCTACCTGATTGTAGACATTGAAACTCCTGACTCGAAATATACTGTGGTTAATGTATATGCCCCAAATGATGACAATAATTTTTTCTTTTCAGAATTAATGCAACGGCTTGACTCCTGGGGACCCACCAACCTGATATTGGGCGGCGATATGAACACAGTGTGGGACCGCTTTATGGACAGATCGGACGCCACCTCCAGATACCCAATCAGAAGAATCACCCCATTACATACCCTCTGTGAGTTTTTACAATTGCACGACACTTATAGGTTTACTTACCCAGATACTAAAGACTATACCTTTTATTCGGGGGCTCACGGGACACATTCTAGGCTTGATTATTTCTTTTTAGCCGAATCCCAAACCCCCAACATTTTGGCCTCTGCCATTGGCGACATTCATATCACTGACCATGCCCCAGTCACTCTGATTTTGAAGCAAATTGTCTCCGGGGCGACATCATATAACTGGCGATTCCCCTCCTACCTGTCCGAGAACTCTGATTTCCAAATTTACCTTAAACAACATTGGGCGAATTATCTAGATGATAACTTACAACACTGGGATGACCAGAATCTACTGTGGGCAGCTTCCAAACCTGTACTCCGGGGCCATATTACTGCGTACATAATTAGACAAAAAAAATGCTTTCGGGATAAATACATGCTTCTGCAACGGGAACTCACGACTCACTATAAGGCTTTCAAGCGTACGAACTCTGAGGAGGATAAAAGGAAGTACTCAGACACAAAGGCTTTATTCAATACTTTATTACACGACAGTGCTCACTATAAAATCTCTCATACGAGGAATAGATTTTACAGATGGGGAAACAAACCGGGTAGGCTTTTAGCTAGACTAACCAGACTCAACGCTACGTCACATTTTATTAAAAAGTTAAAAACTAAGGATGGTTGGGCCCGGGATACTGACACCATTATGGCTGAACTAGAATCTTACTTTAAACTTTTCTATGAGGAGAACCAGGATCTTCCTGCGGAAGGTCTTTCTTTCCTACGGGGTGCTCAGCTGTCCAAGCTCTCGGTACAGGATAGGGAAATCCTAGACGCACCTGTGACTGAACAAGAAATTATATCAGCAATAAAATGTCTAAAAAACGGGAAATCCCCGGGCCCTGATGGTCTAAGCGCTGAATATTATAAAATCCTCCTCCCAGAGCTTGCCCCCTTACTTACTACGCTTTTTAATGATGTTCTACAGGGTTCCCCCCTGTGGAATGAGGCTAACGAGGCCAGGATTATACTGATCCCGAAAGAGGGGAAAGATCTCACTCTTCCTTCCTCGTATAGACCCATCTCTTTATTGAATCAGGATTTGAAACTTTTGACCAAAATCATGGCAGACAGGCTGCAACTCATCCTCCCGCATATACTTACTACTCACCAAGTAGGGTTCCTCAAAGGGCGATATCCGGTTCAAGCTCTCCGGAAGGCTATAGCTGCTATATATCAATGTAATCTGGAGGAGCGAAAACACGGTATATTGATTAATCTAGACGCGGATAAAGCCTTTGATAGGATAACGCACGCTCACCTAAAACGATTACTCAAATTCCAACATTTTGGTATACAAATGCTCAATTTATTTAGAACCCTATATTCCCAGTCTTATACTCACATCACGGCGAATGGAACGAACTCACCCAGATTCCCAATACGACGGGGCACCAGGCAAGGCTGTCCTCTCTCGCCGCTACTTTTTAACTTAGCCCTAGATCCTCTGCTGAGGCACTTACTTAATAGTGATATTTTTCAGGGTATTCCGATTGGTACGCAAAGGCTTAAGCTGATAGCTTATGCGGATGATATCCTTCTTTTTTTACATCAGCCACACATTGAACTACCAGTAATTCTGCAAAAAATTGATGCATTTGGCACCATAGCCGGTTTTAAAATTAATCTAGGGAAATCCGAAGCCTTACGCCTCCAACACACTACCCCTTCTGATTGGGCGAATCCATTTCCGTTTCAGAAAGCCAAACATCACATTAAATTTCTGGGTATCTGTTTGACGCAGCACCATAAGGACATGTACAGATCTAATATTAGAAATACCATTGACCAGATTGAGCGAGACACTCAAAAATGGATGAACACGACTTTAACGTTTTCGGGTAGGATACATTTAGTAAAAATGACTATGTTCCCTAAATTACTTTATAAATTGCAGATGTTGCCTTACCGCATTTCCTTGACTGATAACAGGAGACTTCAGCACATTTTACGGACCTTTATATGGAATAAGAAACGTCCACGTATAAAGTTCGCCACACTCCAATATCAAAAACATGAAGGTGGTCTCAATCTCCCGAACATACTGGAATACAATGATGCGGCTCTTCTTAGATATGTGGGTGACTGGCTTCACCACCGGAACATATACACCACAATCTCCCTAGATGCTGCCCTGTCGGAGGGGGTGTCACTTAACTCACTATTACATACACCCATGCAGGACATCCCTAAAAACATGCAGGGGCACCCCCTATTTATCCACACCTACAGAACTTGGCACTCTATTCGAAAGCGAGCAAACCTTTCCCCTTTTACTTCAATAAACCTCACCTGGCTTGGTAACAGGGACTTTCCCCCAGGTTTGAACAGTCTGATTTTTAACGCTTGGCAAATAAATGGTCTGCAGAATATTAAAGACGTGATCACCACCGATATTTCGTTACAACCCATCGCCACCTTGCTTGAGAAATACCCTTTTTTACAGCTCCATCAATTTTCACTGCTACAGCTTTTACATTTTGTCACACAACGCTTGGCCGGACTGTCGGACAGGGATAAAAACAGCCCACTTGATTCACTGTGGCCCAAACGCGATACTATCAAATCTACTGCACATATTTACAAACAGATTAGGACAACTCTTGACGCTGATACTGCCACCGCGGCTTTTACAAAATGGACCTCGATCATTCCACGTGCTGATAATGGGGACATTCTTCGATGTCACACTAGAATGATGAGTATTTTGCCTGCTAGTATATACCAGGAAATGTCCCTGCAACTGTTACACCATACTTATCTGACACCTTTGAAGCGATTCCACATTGGTACGACGTACTCGGATAACTGCCTCAAATGTGAAGCGCCCACAGCTGATATGATACATTGCTTGTGGTCCTGCCCACTTATACAGCAGTTCTGGAGGGAAGTCGCCAGTTATTGGGAAACCCTGACTGGTAAAACGCTAACTATTTCTGCCACTTGGGCCATATTTAGTAAACTGCATTCTACCCTTCACATTTCCAAGCCGGAACGAGCCCTAGCTGAAAGATTGGCAGCGGCGGCCAGAAAATCAATCTTACACACTTGGCTATCCCGACTTCCCCCGCCCTTATCTTTGGTACAGCGTAAACTACACTATATCTTCCACCTAGATTGGATAGAATCCCTTACACATAGAGAAAAAAACGCAGAATCGTTCTTTGACACTTGGATGTCCTACATAAACGCCCTCCCACCACTGACAAAATCCCTTACTATTCAAACCTTTCACAACACCACATGGTATGACAGGGAGCTGCTGCTGGGGACTGATTTTGTCTGTGAAGCGGACCACCTGTTGAGTTCGGCGGGAAACCCGCAACGTCCAACTACTATGGGACCCCCCAGGAGTCATCATCTTAACCGATTGTTTACCGATACTATCTCATAAATTGCATAGTCTCTAATGTTCTAACCTGCCGCCTTCGGAATTTTTAACGGTGAGTAGTTTTCAGTGTCTGCAATTGGGGGATTGCTTCTCTGGTTCTTTCCACTGCAATCACTTGGCATGACTTTAGATTATTGTTATTGCTTTTACTTTCTATTATTGGAATCTGTACTTGGCACTGACTGTTTCTATTACTATTCTTTTCTGTTTCTTTTACTTTTGTTTCGAACTATTTTGTCTGTATTTTAAAACAAATAAAAAAACATTTGTTAAAAAAAAAAAAAATGGCGGACTTTGTAAAATAAAGTGTTACACCACTTCTTATAATTAAGAAGCCTGCTTTCAACATGAACTCAATGAATAGGACTTGTGCTGAACATACTATCTGGCTATTGTTTTAATTAGAAAGCATCTATAGCTTTTGTTGTTTCTGGCACTAAATAAGAAAATGAAACCAGTTTTACTTTAGAACTTCCAGTCCCTTCCTGGTTCTGATGAGCAAAGGGGAAACTAATTACCAGTCCACTAGAAGACCCTCTGATAATGAGCTGCTCAATGACTCTACATTAGGGAAGGGAGCGGTTATTTAGTTTAAAGGCTGATAAGGAGCTCTGGAAGAAGGGGGAAGATTTTCAGTGTCAAAAATTGTTTTATAATGGCAAAAAAATTGAAAAAGAAGGATTTTTCATTGAAAATAATAGGCAGAGTTAATGTGCTTTTAAGGGGCACATTTACTAAGCTCGAGTGAAGTGAAAAAATTCAAATTTCGAAGTATTTTTTTGGGTACTTCAACCATCGAATGGGTCAAATTAGATCGAATCGAATGATTTGAATGATTCGAAGGGGCCGATTCACTAACTTTGAGTGAAGGACTCGAAGTAAAAAAACTTCGAATTTTTGTGCTCCTCGAATTGGCGTAAATTCGCCTGAGTAGAATGATTCGAATAGATCGAGCGCAAAAACGCTGCGACTATTCGCCCATTCGATAGTCGAAGTACTGTCTCTTTTAAAAATACTTCGACTGCCTACTTCGCCACCTAAAACCTACCGAATTGCTTTAAAGGCCTATGGGAAAGTCCCATAGGCTTGTTTTCCAAGTTTTTGATTGAATAAAAAGGCGTTCGATCGAATGAAAATCCTTTGATCGAATATTCGATCGAGCGCCTATTCACCAGCGCGTAAATTCGCCCGAATTGCCTATTCGATTCTATTCGATTCTATTCCCCAGTCGAATTTCGAGGGATTTAACCCCTCGAAATTCGACCCTTGATGAATTTGCCCCGAAGTAAAAATCATTCGACTATTCGGCCATTCGATAGTCGAAGTACTGTCTCTTTAAAAAATACTTCGACTTCATACTTTGCCACTTTAAACCTACCGAGGTTCAATGTTAGCCTATGGGGACCTTCCCCAGCACTTTTCTAACATTTTTCTATCGAATAAAAATCCTTTGATCAATCGCTTAAAATCGTTCAAATCGTTCGAACAATCGAAGCATCGTTCGAAGCATTTGCGCTAAATACTTCAAATTCAATATTCGAATTCGAAGGTTTTAAATTCAAGGATCGAAATCGAGGGTTTATTAACCCTCAAATTCGACCCTTGATAAATGTGCCCCTAAGTGTATACTGTCCTTCTAAATGGAAAAGATGCAGAACCAAAACATCACATCTGTTTAGGGTATATATTACTTATTTTCAGTTCATGCATCAGCTGGCTGTATTTTTGCATGGCTTTGTCCATATAAACCAAATTGTAGAAATGTACTAAAAGGTTTACATGCATTTTTGGTATAATGGGATAGTATTACAAAGATAGGGAAAGGTTGTACGCTCAGCTACATGTTTTTTTTGAATGACTCATTTATTTTTATGTGCAAATAAACATTTTGCAAACTCTGATTCAATTCTATGAGCCAATTTAATTAATAATTGTTATGGCTAGACCCATAACAATTTTGGCAATTTATTAATCAGATGTACCAATAACCAGTAAAAAAAACAGCAAAAATAAATAATTCCAAATGGACATGATTCAGGTGCATTCAATAGAAAGCCAAGCCCTCAGTTAATATTGATCTCTGTCAATAAATTTGTCAAAAAACCTATTGATTTATGAAGAACAAACAGCCTAGAATGGTATGTGATACCTCAGATACCTCATTCTCTGACGAGGTTAAATATACATTTTGGTTAAACTTTTCAAATCAACCTAGATCAGAGGACTGCTCAATAGATCATCTTCTAGTGAATGTTTCAACTTCTAACATTTTAAAATGTATTATCCAGTCAACAAAAGGGCATGTGTCCCATTTTTACTGCTTTATTTCACATTATTATTAATCCACAATTCATCTTTTAATATAATCTGTGGGTGTCAAAGCAGTCACGAAATACTACAGCTGCTTTATTACATAACACTCCCCTTCCTCGGATCTTCTTTATGGGTTTCATTTACTAAGTCTTGCTGTCTATGATACTTATTAATGAAAGTAGTTTATCATTTTACAGCAGGAGTAAGCTATTGTACTATATGCATTCAGCATTTGTTGGTAGATATAATACCTGCTATGTCCTGATGTTTGCTGAATAGAGCCATGTTATGAATTAAAAACAAGAGCAAGCACTTCAAATAATGTGCTCAGTCCCAAGGCATGAAATGCACCAAGATCTGTAAATAAAGTTATTACTACCGTATATAAAATGAAGAAAAAAAGCGTTTATTAAAACTGTAAAATAGTAGTGCAGAAAATGAATCAAATGATGCTATAAATGTTGCTGTATGCTATATTTTATAAAGATATGTTTATGTTTTTTTACTTCAAATACATGTAGGGATACATATAGTTAACCTCCCTTAGCTTGATGCATTCCCAATTTAATATGTCCCTCTATATCTTAGTCTTAGTATTTGGGTGGGATAATATAGAAGTACAAACATAAGCAAAAGGTAGGAATTGCTTAGTTTGTGGTGCAGTGAAATCTTCATGAAGAAACCCTGCTGTGAAAGGTCAGGGTGGCTAACTGCTGAACCAGTAGGGCTTCTGGATGAGGTGCATTGCCAATAAGTTAGAAAATAATGTGTGACTATATCATTCTAGGAAACCGCAGATTCGTATACATACATAAATGTTTATAATACATTTATTTAACATAAAATGCATTCTTTAATTATAAAAAAAAAGCCTAGAAACCAGTTTCGTACAGAATTGCAAAGTTCAGCTAAAACAAAACAGAGCTAAGTGAATATGTATTTATAATTAATTCATTATAATGGATTCATTATAATGGATTGAAGTCTAAATTTTACAAAGCATAGATGCGACAGCTTTTACTTTATAAACCATTTTACTTCATTCTTCTGAGTATACAAAATGTGATGTTTCTGCAATTAATTAGGCACATGTTTTTTTTACGGTTTAAACAATATAATGTTTCCAATAATTATTTCGGTGGCCCACACTTGATTAGGATAGGATAGAAATTGCATTTTCTCTACATCTATTCAGTGGTAAATTAATAACTATTTGGCACTCAATAAAACGTAGCATGCTGTGTTTTTTTTTTTAAATTATACATATATCTCTTAATTGCTTTTTATTGTGACATGTGTTTTCAGATAATGGCAGTAAACATTATAAAATGTAATGCAAGATCATAACCTCTACTGAAGCTGTTAGAAATATACACATAATGAATGATATGGCCACCCCAAGCAAACTTAAAATGATAACATAGTTACATAGTTAAATTGGGTTGAAAAAAGACAAAGTCCATCAAGTTCAACCCCTCCATATGAAAACCCAGCATCCATACACACACCCCTCCCTACTTTCACATAAATGATATATACCCATACCTATACTAACTATAGAGTTCAGTATCACAATAGCCTTTGATATTATGTCTGTCCAAAAAATCATCTATACCATTCTTAAAGGCATTAACTGAATCAGCCATCACAACACCACCCGGCAGTGCATTCCACAACCTCACTGTCCTGACTGTGAAGAACCCCCTACGTTGCTTCAAATGAAAGTTCTTTTCTTCTAGTCTAAAGGGGTGGCCTCTGGTACGGTGATCCACTTTATGGGTAAAAAGGTCCCCTGCCATTTGTCTATAATGTCCTCTAATGTACTTGTAAAGTGTAATCATGTCCCCTCGCAAGCGCCTTTTTTCCAGAGAAAACAACCCCAACCTAATGAATGCAGATTGTAAAAGTGCTCTGAACAATATTACATTATTTTTATGGACTTACCTGTTTCTTGAGGTGCAAGTCAAAGTCATTCTGTGGCTACTAAAGCAAATAAAGTTCTGTCTTGCATAAAAAAGGGCATTAACTCAAGGGATGAAAACATAATTATGCCTCTTTATAGGTCCCTGGTGAGGCCTCATCTGGAGTATGCAGTGCAGTTTTGGACTCCAGTCCTTAAGAGGGATATAAATGAGCTGGAGAGAGTGCAGAGACTAAGTGCAACTAAACTGGTTAGAGGGATGGAAGACTTCAATTATGAGGGTAGACTGTCAAGGTTGGGGTTGTTTTCTCTGGAAAAAAGGCGCTTGCGAGGGGACATGATTACACTTTACAAGTACATTAGAGGACATTATAGACAAATAGCAGGGGCCCTTTTTACCCATAAAGTGGATCACCGTACCAGAGGCCACCCCTTTAGACTAGAAGAAAAGAACTTTCATTTGAAGCAACGTAGGGGGTTCTTCACAGTCAGGACAGTGAGGTTGTGGAATGCACTGCCGGGTGATGTTGTGATGACTGATTCAGTTAATGCCTTTAAGAATGACTTGGATGATTTTTTGGACAGACATAATATCAAAGGCTATTGTGATACTAAGCTCTATAGTTAGTATAGGTATGGGTATATAGAATTTAATTAAAAGTAGGGAGGGGTATGTGTATGGATGCTGGGTTTTCATTTGGAGGGGCTGAACTTGATGGACTTTGTCTTTTTTCAACACAATATAACTATGTAACTATGTAACTATGTAACATGCTAATAATAATAATAATATCTACTGTTAAAATAATAATCACAAACCAGATGTTTGAAAGAAATGTAACAATGTTTACAAAACAGTTCATTATAGAAATAATGTTAAAAATGGATGACAAAGTACAGTATAAAAAGAAACATAAAGCCAAGAAAATGAAAATTAACATTATACTAGTGTAACCATGAGCACTAATGCTTTAGGGCTACTTCTTTTATGAAATATTTAGAATTGTTTGCACAGGTTTTTTCAAACTTTATTTATTATAATACACAAGTTTTGGTGAGTCATGTGACCAAAATGACATCACTACTCACCGTTTATAACTGATGACATCACTAGTCACCATTTATAAGGATATCATTTACAAGATATAATGTTCAAGCTCAACACTTGAGCTTGTATATTCTCTTCTGCAATTCCTGTTTCTACTATTCAGCTAAAACGTAGATTGCCTTTGAGCTTCTAAGGAGTATTTAAGAGGAAGAAAAATGACAAAGCCATCAGGGACACATGACCTTTGATCCTAAATTTAGTGATACATTTATATATTTAATCTCTTTTGAATCAAACCCAAAAGGTATATAACCCTGTAAACCCTGGGTCAGAGCATCAGAGTCGTCATACAGGATTTTCATTACAAAACCCTGCAGCTATATTGAAGTTGGCAACACAATGAGTGGGGGGACATATTATGTTTGTTATAAAAATAATAAATCCCTATTGTGAAAGCTCTCAGGGGGCATGCTTAGTAAAAATTATATATGTTGGGAAATAAAAGCATATTTCCCCTTAGTTCAAACCTTTGCCTTTAAAAGGCCAGATTCGGTTTGATGGGAAAAACTTTTCTCATGGGTTCATCATGGGAAATTTATAATTGATTTAGAAGATAGGGTTTCTCTTCACATTGAATCTGGTTTCAGCTGAGTGAAAATGTAGCAGTCTATATGATTAAAGGAGTTGTTCAGCTTTGAAATTAACCTGTATGATGTAGAAAGTGATATTCTGAGACAATTTGCAATTTTTTTTTAGTTGTTTAACTTTTCATGTAGCTGCTCTCCAGTGTGCAATGTCAGCAAACTGGTTGCAAGGGTCCAAATTGCCCTAGCAACCATGCACTCATTTGAATAAGAACCTCGAATATGAATAGGAGAGGTCCTGAATAGAAAGATAAGTAACAATATAATAAATCAAAATAAATGTCTAAGAGCATTTATTTTTTTAGATGAGGTCAGTAACCCCCATTTGAAAGCTGGAAAGAGTCCATTCAAAAAATATTAAAAATGAAGGCCTATTGAAAAGTTGCTTGTATAACATACTAAAATTTAACAAAGGTGAACCACCCCTTTTAGTGTAGAGTTGGGTTCTGTTGTTAGCATGTGTTTGCTTGATCACTAAACCTATTTGTCTATCCTACTAAGGTATAGCTATTTTAATTTTTATTTACCAAAATGCTCTTGCCAAACTAAAAGCTATTAATCCTCCTCTTAACTGCTTTACCTCATATTCTTGTCAGATAATATTTCTCCTAATCCAAGTCCTTATTTGCTCCCATCCACTTGCCACTAGACACTTTGGGGCAAATTCACTAAGATTTGAAGTTGCGCCAGGCGCAACTTCGCCGTGCTTCGACCCACTTCACCAGGCGTAGTTTCGCCAGCGCTCTGCAAATTCACAAAAATCCGAAGTTGCGCACAGGGGTAGCGTAAGTTTGCGAAGTTGCGCTAGCGTTGATTCGCCAAGCGAATCGAATTTTCGCTAGCGATGCTTCATTTGCATACGGCGCCAAATTCAAATTTCAATGGAGGAATACGTATCCGCACTACAAATGCCTAGTAAACCTTCAAAACATCAAATAAAAATTTTATTTTGCCATACACATGTGCCCACTGTCTAGTTAAGTTGCCATGAGTTAGGAAATGTAGGGGGGAAGGAGGGGAGCCCCAAAAAATTTTTCGATCTTTTTCAGCCTATCACCCATAATATAGAAAACACGCCAGCGTTTTTTGGGACTTAGAAAAAATGTGAACTTTTTTTGAAGCAATCCCTATGTACTCTATTGCGCTTCGCCTGGTCTGAGGTGGCGAAGGAAGTCTAGTGTAAAAGGTAGCGTTCAGAACAATGCGCATGTTAGTGAATTTGCGTAGTTACGTCCGTAGCAAAAATTCGCCTGGCGTAAGGGTGCGAAGTAACACTAGCGAATTGATGCTAGCGTTCGTCGCTTCGGCGCTTAGTGAATTTGCCCCTTTAACCCTCATTAAATGAACACTGAGATGTATATGGTGCACATCTCCTTCTATTCTCCTGTGCACTCTGGAATTGTCACTTGTTATTAAAGTAGAAGGAAAGTCATTTTTAAAGTAGAAAGAAAGTCATTTTTACTTGGAGGTGTCAAAATTTAGGTACCCCCAAGTGATTGTATCTACTTACCTGGCACTCCGGGCCAGTGCTCCTATCATTAGAAAACTGCACCAGCCCGGTGTTATTCCAGTGAGCACCACGGCGCGACCCTCTTTCGGCTTCTTCTTTCTTCAAATTTCCCAGGGCAGACGCATGCGCAGTAGAATGAAATAGCTTTTTTTTTTTTGTTAAAAATCGTCCTTTCGCTCTACTGCGAATGTGCAACCCTGAGAAGAAAGAAGCAGCAAGAAGATGATCGCTCTGTGTTGCTCGCTTGAATAAAACCGGGCCCGTGCTCCTCTGGGGTTATTCCAGGGAGCACCACAGGATTTCAGGTAAGTAAATACAATCACTTGGGAGTGCCTAACTTTTGGTACTCTCAAGTATAACATGCATTTCTTTTCAGATCCACTGTTCATGATGTCTTTCTTTTCTGCTCTCTTCAAGTTATTGCTTTATAGGAAATAATGTCCCCACCTGTTTTAAAATATAAGCATATTAGAAGCCACCAAGGAGCTCCATGACACTATGGGGCAAATTTACTTACCTTCGAAGTTGCGCCAGCGTTGGCTTTGCCACACTTCGCCAGGCATAGATTCACCAGGGCTGCCCAAATTCACGAAGAGCCGAAGTTGTGCACAAGTTACTGATCGTTTGCGAAGTTGCTCGCAGTATAGTTTAGGTGCCATATATTATCAAATGTAGGGGGGAAGGAAGTTACCCTAAAAATTGTTTTTATCTTTTTCAGCCTATCACCCTATAAAAAGTAAAAGACGCCAGCGTTGTTTTTTTGTGACTCAGAAAAAATTTTAACTTTTTTTGAACCATCCCTATCTACTCTATTGCACTTCGCCTGGCCTGAGGTGGCGAAGTAAAGTCTGGCGCAAGAGGTGTAAGGGTGCGAAGTAGCGCTAGAGTAGGTCCATGACGTCTTGCTGGTGAATTTTCGTTAGCATAAGCCACTTTGCCCTTTAGTAAATTTGCCCCTATAACATCATGAGGCCGAAGTATGGCATGACATCACTTAGCACCTTAGGATATTATAATTTACAGAGGAGTTTCATGACCATATATAAACACGAGGCCGAAAGTCATGGAACTCCAAGGTGACTTCTAATATCCTCATATTTTCCAACAAGGAGTATGTCATTTATTATAATACACAAGTTTTAGTGAGTCGTGACCAAAATGACATCACTACTCAACATTTATAACTGATGACATCACTACTCACCATTTATAAGAATATAATTTACAATATCATGGCTTTTGTGTATTATAAAGATATATTTTACAGGAGATTCATGGATACAATGTATTTGTCTCGCCTTAGTTTGTAATTATTTTGTGACTTTCTGTGTCTATGACTTGGTTTTTAATATACTTTATTACAGTGCTGCCATGTTAAATTATGCTTAAGCTGATTCACTTACATTTTTATTGGGATGCATTTCATTTATTGAGTTCTTCTTGTTATGATTTATTTGCCTGTAAATAAGATTATTCATCCAAAACTTTGAAAACAATGTGAATTGTTTACAATTTCACTCACCAGTTCAATGTATTTCCCTGAAGCTCTGGGTATAATACAGTTATACTTTTTTATACTTTTTGTTTCTATATGCTTTCATTTTATCAGCTATGTTGTTTCACATAAACCACCTATAAACACATGTGCTGCTTTCCAGCTGCTGTCTTGGGTAGAGCAATGCTTGCTCACTGTACTATTTTGTATTTTTCAAATATACTGTAAATATAAAGAATATTCATGTCAGAACCCAAATATCCCATCACCAAGGTCCACATGGTTATTACTCACATGGCAGATGTCTGCCCCAGTGTACCAGGTTTCACAGTGTGTCTCAAAGGAAGTTCACTCATTATCACCGGTTCCTTCTTACTTCAGTTCATACAGTCTGTGGGTCTCATTAAGCTGAATATTCAACTTTAAATTCTCCTCTGAGGAGCACAACATTGCTTTTACTAGCTGGTATGGTCTAATTCCTAGAGTGTGTTATAACAGAAGCTAGGAGCAGGTCTTCCTCTAAGTCTAGATATCATTTACCTTAGAGGCCTTACTGCTCCTTACTCAGGCCTCAGGCCCTACAGCACATTCAACCCTAGAGCCGTAGACCCAAGAGAAATAACCATGAGCTTCCTCCCCTTTAATAGTCTAGGGTGCAGTTACAACTCATACCACCCATGGGCTAATAGGAATATCTCCCTTCCCCATAGGTTAAAGGGATACTGTCATGGGAATTTTTTTTTTTCAAAATGAATCAATTAATAGTGCTGCTCCAGCAGAATTCTGCACTGAAATCCATTTCTCAAAAGAGCAAACAGATTTTTTTATATTCAATTTTGAAATCTGACATGGGGCTAGACATTTTGTCAATTTCCCAGCTGCCCCTGGTCATGTGATTTGTGCCTGCACTTTAGGAGAGAAATGTTTTTTGGCAGGCTGCCGTTTTTCCTTCTCAATGTAACTGAATGTGTCTCAGTGGGACATGGGTTTTTACTATTGAGTGTTGTTCTTAGATCTACCAGGCAGCTGTTATCTTGTGTTAGGGAGCTGCTTTCTGGTTACCTTCCCATTGCTCTGTTGTTAGGCTGCTGGGGGGAAAAAGGGAGGGATTCATATCACTCCAACTTGCAGTACAGCAGTAAAGAGTGATTAAAGTTTATCAGAGCACAAGTCACATGACTTGGGGCAGCTGGGAAATTGACAATATGTCTAACCCAATGTCAGATTTCAAAATTGAATATAAAAAAATCTGTTTGCTCTTTTGAGAAATGGATTTCGGTGCAGAATTCTGCTGGAGCAGCACTATTACCTGATTCATTTTGAAAAAAATGTTTTTTCCCATGACAGTATCCCTTTAAACATCACACAATAAGGATGGTTAATTCCTTGATATCCCCTGCAAAACATTTAATGCCTGGGTCAGCATTGCAGAATATGAGTAGCAAATGCTCTACAGCACCACAAAGAAGTTGTTACCAGGACATTTTTAATAGACTATGATAGACTTTTAATAGACTATAGTTACAGAATTGTTAAGTTCCCCTAGGCATTAGTCTAAATATGTACAGTATAAGGGTATTTCAGTAACATTTTTACTATGCAGGAATAGAGTAGGCTTCCATGGTGCCTTCAGCTCAACATTTAAAAATCCATTTAGAATGTTTTCCACTCCTGGCTGGCTCTGATACTTGTGCGCAGTGATGCCCAAATAGGGACGTGCATTGCCAATAATCTTACAGACTACTAACAAATCTTTACAAGATCCTCAGTGGAGCAGAGAATTTGTGCAGCTATTTAAAGGGGTGGTTCGTCTTTACGTTAAATTTCAGCATGTTATAGAAGGGCTAATTCTAAGCAACTTTTCAATTGGCCTTCATTTTTTTAATTATTAACCTTTTTCTTCTGACTCTTTCCAGCTTTCAAATGGGGTTCACTGACCCCATCGAAAAAGTCAATGCTCTGTAAGGCTACAATTCTACAAATGTATTGTTATCGCCAATTTTCATTACTCATCTTTCTATTCAGGCCCTCTCCTATTCATATTCCAGTCTCTTATTCAAATCACGGCATGGTTGCTAAGGTAATCTGGACCCTAGCAACAAATTGTAGAATTGTAGAGCTGCCGAATAAAAAGCAAAATAATGCGAAAACCATAATTAATAAAAAATTCAAATCAGTTGCAAATTGTCTCAGAATATCTTTGTCAATATCATACTAAAAGCTATTTTAAAGGTGAGCAACCTCTTTAATTAGAGACTACATGTTTGAAATAGTATTGTTGACGTAGTATAGTTCTTCTTCTTCTTATCACTAATTTACTGTAAGTGTTTAAGTACTACCGAAATAATGGAATTTCACCTTTGCCGAAACTTCCATTACTACATTTATAGCTACTTCCATTACCTACAACTTTTGAAAAGCTTTGTGAAGCTTTCTATACAGACAATTCCTACATTTACAAGTTTTACTGAAATGGGTCACTTTTAAAAGTTATAGAATGATTTTAGCAACTTTTCAATTGGCCTTCATTTTTCCTTTTTTATAGTTTTTGAATGATTTGCCTTCTTCTTCTGACACAGCTTTCATATGGGGGTCACTGAGTCAGTAACCTCATCACAAATGCTCTGTAAGACTACAAATGTATTGTCATATTCCAGTCTTTTATTCAAATCAATGCATGGTTGCTAGGAAATTTTAGACCCTAGAAAAAAATATTGCCAAAATTACAAAATTGAGAGTTGCTGAATAATAAGCTAAATAAATCAAAAACCACAAATAATGAAAAATCCAATTGCAATGTGTCTTAGAATATCACTCTCTATCTCATACTAAGGGGCAGATTTATCAAGGATCGAATTAAAAAACTTTGAATTCGAATATCGAACTTGAAGTTTTTTCAACAAATTTGGCAATCCTGCAGTCGAATAAAAATCGCTCGATCGAACGATTAAGTAGTTCGAATCGAACGATTCGAATGATTTTAGCAAGCGATCGAAGGATTTTTATTCAATGTGTAAAGAAAATGTTGTAGAAGGTCCCCATAGGCTAACACAGCACTTCGGCAGGTTTAATTTGGCAAAGTATTGAAGTCTAAGTTTTTTTAAAGAGACAGTACTTTGATTATCGAATGGTTGAATAGTCGAACGATTTTTACTTTGAATCGAAGTCGAAGTAAATTCGAAGTCGTAGTATCATATTCAATGGTCGAATTATTCAATTACTTAGAATTTTGAATTTTTTTACTTCAAAAATTCCCACGAATTCACTTCGACCCTTTGTAAATCTGCCCCTAAAAGTTGATTTAAAGGTGAACAACCCCTTTAACATGTTAAACATAAGATGCTTTTTTATATATAGGTATGGGATCCTTTATCCAGAAACTTGTTATCCAGAATTACTGGACATCTTCCAGCGACTCCATTTTAAACAAATTTACATATTAAAAATGTATACCTTTTTCTATGTAATAATAAAACAGTACCTTGTACTTGATCCCTACTAAGACATACTGTAATTAATCCTTATTGAAAGCAGAATTATTTAATGTTTAAAATTATTTTTAGTACATTTAAGGAATGGATATCAAAATTACAGAACCCCAGGTTCTGACCATTCTGGATAACAGATCCAATACCTGTATGACGGCCCTTATCCATAACACCAATACAAGACTTTAAAAATAGTTTTTTTATGACCTAATATTTCTTTTTTTGCCATTAAATGCTATGAAATCACGCAATTACATGCTACACCACAGAAAAAGTAACAACTGGAAAACAATTACTTTTATGTTCATAGTTAAAGGACTTTGTAATGCAGAAAAAGAGAAGAATTTAAAGGTGCTGAATAATTTCCATGGCTTTGAACTTGTGTGCCATTGCATTTCACAGCAAATGTTTCCATATATTTAACCGTAACAAGTGAAATGTTTGCATTTTAACTTTCATTAGCAACAGTGGAAAGCTAAGCTGCTAGATAAGTTATTGCTATTTGCCTGGAATTTGATTAATGGATATCTGCAGTGTATTGAATTGAACACATCTCATAAATATTAAAAGTACGGCTTCAAATATATTCCTCTTTTTAAACACTGTCATATCACTGTCTATAAATAACACACATATAGTCAACTACAAAAGGTCCTCTGCACTCAACCCATTATCAATATATTTAAGACAGCGACATTTTGTGCATACTGCTACTAAAAAATGCCTTACCCTTTAAACAACACAGGGATTGTTTGTCCATATATTGCAATATATTTAAGCTGGCCAACTACGTCAAAGTCATCCCATATCTGACCAGTCCTACGCTTAATTTTCATCTGATTCATTAAGAATTCAATTGCTTAATTATACATTTTACAAAGGGACTAAGTTTTACCTGCAACTTACTAGCTGCTTTCAAAGTAAACCTCCATACTTGGCTGCCCTTTTATTAGACACCAGTGGGATCACCTGACTATAGCTGGGAAGGGTGGGAGCTACAACATGGAGCTGGTCACTGCTCCTGTATAACTATAACAAACAAGGGAAAGTTGTGCTCACCACTATTTTTTAAAACCATTAGGCGGGGGTGCAATGAGGCTGTGACCACAAAATACATATAGTCAACTACAAAAGGTCCTCTGCACTCAACCCATTATCAATATATTTAAGACAGCGACATTTTGTGCATATTTTTAAAAAATTGTGGTGAGCACAACTTTCCCTTGTTTGTTATAGTTATACAGGAGCAGTGACCAGCTCCATGTTGTAGCTCCCACCCTTCCCAGCTATAGTCAGGTGATCCCACTGGTGTCTAATAAAAGGGCAGCCAAGTATGGAGGTTTACTTTGAAAGCAGCTAGTAAGTTGCAGGTAAAACTTAGTCCCTTTGTAAAATGTATAATTAAGCAATTGAATTCTTAATGAATCAGATGAAAATTAAGCGTAGGACTGGTCAGATATGGGATGACTTTGACGTAGTTGGCCAGCTTAAATATATTGCAATATATGGACAAACAATCCCTGTGTTGTTTAAAGGGTAAGGCATTTTTTAGTAGCAGAATGCACAAAATGTCGCTGTCTTAAATATATTGATAATGGGTGCAGAGGACCTTTTGTAGTTGACTATATGTATTTTGTGGTCACACCCTCATTGCACCCCCGCCTAATGGTTTTAAAAAATAGTGGTGAGCACAACTTTCCCTTGTTTATAAATAACACACACACACATATATATATAGATATACTCCTACAGATATGGTTAATTTAAGCCTTACAACATTTTGTAAGGTTTTTACTGGGGCACAAGAAAAGTCTGCTTTATTTTATTGGTGATGAAAAAACTGCAAATGACAATTTGCAATGGCTGTATGTGTTAAACTATGGTTCCAAACCATTATATCTTATAACCAAGTTATTGAACATCTATGAGTGGTCATTTTAGCAGAAGATTTCCATTTTGCTGTTATGTATTTTTAATTTGTAAGAATTACAAATTAATGTAAGACTACATTAAACAAAATTTTAATATATTTACTCTTTCATGTAACCTATAAGAATGGATAGGAATGGATAAGAATGAGATGTGTAATATACTGCATTAGAAGAATTTAAATGCAACATAATTGCACATTAACATGACTTGGTCAAATTCATGCCCCCCTCCCCAATGTACCAGACTAGAAATAATAAACCACTTACACCTTGTATTCTGTTGGGATTAGCCACAGCTTTATTACGTGACATAAGCAATAACAATACATAAACAGAGAATATTAAATAACAATTGCATAATAACTATAGCATTAACAAAAAAATCTTGACAGTAATATTGACAGTTTATATATATATATATATATATATATATATATATATATATATATATATATATATCGTATATACTCGTGTATAAGCCGACCCGTGTATAAGCCGAGGTACCTAATTTTACCTACAAAAACTGGGAAAACGTATTGACTCGCGTATAAGCCTAGGGTGAGAAATAAAGCTAAAGACTCTCTGTCTCACTTCTGTGTGCTGTGCTCACTGAAACAACACTTCAGTGACAGCTCTCAGAGTCACGTGACTCCCCTCCTCCTCCTCACCTGCAGGTCCTGTACAGAGATCTCCATGTTGGTGAGGTACAGGTAAGGGACTCCACTGCCGGCTCCCTTAAGTATGCTTAAGTATGCTTAAAGCGATTCTGACACGTTCCTATAAAAATCATAGGAACGTGTCAGTATGAAGAAAATGCTGCAGATAAAATATTTCTGCAATATTATGCTGCACATACCGGTAAAATATTTCCTGCAAAGGCCCCCCCCGCAAATCCGCCCCCAGCCCTGCGCTCCTTTCTCAGCCGAATTGGTTCCTGCACTGACTGATCTTTCGGGTTGCTTCACTGACGCAGGGCTGGGGGTGGCGCGATCCTTCCATTGGCCGATTACATATCACGACTGGACTTCAGCCTATGGAAGGATCGCTCCGCCCCCAGCCCTGCGTCAGTGAAGCAACCCGGAAGATCAGTCAGTGCAGGAACCGATTCGGCTGAGAAAGGTGCGCAGGGCTGGGGGCGGATTTGCGGGGGGGCCTTTGCAGGAAATATTTTACCGGTATGTGCAGCATTTTCTTCATACTGACACGGTCCTATGATTTTTATAGGAACGTGTCAGAATCGCTTTAAGCATACTTCCGGGGTTCTGCAGGGGTTCTGCAGGTCGGAAGCACATCAGTAACTGACCCGCGTATAAGCCGAGGCAGCGTTTTTCAGCTTGTTTTGGGTGCTGAAAAACTCGGCTTATACGTGAGTATATATGGTATATATATATATATCTATATATACAGGGTAACTACAGCGGAAGCAGGGTGCCCAAGGGGGTACTGGTGGCTCTAATTAATGAGCAATTTCAACATATATTGGTAAAACAGGACAACCTCTGGATATGTTGGGGGCCCTAAAATTAATTTGCTGTGGGGCCCAATATCATCTAGTTACAGTACACCACAGTATATATATATATATATATATATATATATATATATATATATATATATATATATGTATAATAACTCCTCCAGAGATCCATTGTTCTTAAGGAGGAAAACTCAAAAACCTGTTCCACGAAATAACTATATATATATATGTGTATCTGATTGGGGCACTATAATTCCTAAATACTGACAGATGGGGACCTCTTCCATCTCAACCACCTTTAATCATTAAAAATGGCAACTCACAACCATGATTTTATTTTTAAGTTAAAATTGCCTGCGGAAGCTCAAAATTGAGTGAAACGCATGGCACAAATTAGTAAAAGAAGTGTAAATTGCATAATTGTATAGTTCTGATTTTAATGGAATGTATGACAGCATGAATTCTTAATACTAAAAAAATTGCTTACTTGCTAAAACACAAATTGCATAAACCCCAATCTCCATTGCCAGGGACCTGCCCTCCGGCCCTTCCTTATCCATGCCCACCAAAATACTCACCTTTAACTTAGGGCAATTAACCTGTATCCAAGTTTGTAACAACTAACAAAATGGGTACCAAATGAAACCAAAATAGACCCCTTGCTCTCGTCAACCTCCGGTCCTCTTCCCTCTTCCTTCTATTTTCTCTTTTTTCCTTATTTTTTTCTATTTATCCGTAAAATACTTTTATACGGAATGACCTCCGAATAAGGAGAATACAAATGTTCCTATCTAGATATAAGAAGGAGATTTCCAAGTAGAGATGGGAATTTGCTATGCCTGTATTTTGTTTTACTTTTTTGTTGTTAAAACATTTTTTTGGAAAAATCAAAATAAAGAATTTGGGGGGCGTGGCTTGGATGGCGGAGTGAACAGCAGCACAGAATTGGAGCTCCCGCTTCCCTAGCACATAATCAGCCTGATTATCAGAATTCTAGCCGAAACCATGAAGAAATCCCAAAAGGGTTCTTCGCAGGGGCTACCACAGAGACCCCCGATGACCCGAAAAGAAAAAGAAATTGATAAATTCTTCAACAAATCCTCCTCATCACCAGCACGCGATAGCGACTCCAATATGGCCGACGGAGACCACGCGGGTGATTCCCCGAGAGGATCGCAACCTTCCTCCCCGCCAATGCTATCTCCTCCGCTGCCGACAGACATACTGGCCCTGATTACAGCCCTGCCGCAGAAGACTGATTTAACCCGTCTGCTGGATGATATAAAGGAGGCTCAGAAGATAGAAACCGCGGAGATTAAACAAGATCTGGCGGCCTTGTCTGTGAGACTCGGCACGCTTGAAACTGCGCAGGAAGGCCTTGCGATATCGGTTCAACGCAACGCAGCCCAACTCACTAAGCAGGCGCGCCACCTCTTCGTCCTCCGACGACTGCTTGAGGATGCTGAAAATCGCAACAGGCGCAACAATCTAAGGATTCGGGGGGTCTCCGAAGATGTGCCCCAAACGGAGCTACGACAACTACTCACCGATCTTTTTAACGAGCTCCTGGACCAAGAGGCGGATACAGAGATCCCCATGGACAGAGTCCACCGGGTTGCAAGTGCCAGAGCAGGCAAACCGCGTGACATATTATGTTGTCTCCATTACTTCACCACGAAGGAACGGATCCTGCGCAGGGCCCGAGAAGCCAAGACGGTGAAACTGGGGGATGACACCATCGAACTCTACCAGGACCTGGCTCATTCTACGGTGTACCAGAGGCGCCTACTACGGGAAGCCACTTCACTCCTGAAGTCCAGTAATATCAGCTATAAGTGGGGTATATTTGTGTATGCTGATGACGACCCACCCTTGGATCGGGCTAAAATCCGGGACACGTGAGTTTTTTGTACCATACGGTGCTTTGTTATTACCTGTTCCAGGCCACGCGGCTGGCCTTGCGCCACATACGGCCCCATTACCAAGTTAGCCATTTTAAGTTTACCTAACGCTCTGATACCCAGTTGAGGCCTTGTTTATCAGGGGGGTCACACTCCCCCTCAGGGCACTGCTGTCCCAATTTAACCATCCCGGTTGTGATACCGATTCGTATTTTGGAGGATCTTCCTCTCCATGGGCCTACACGGATAACCCTTGTGGCATGGATGGCTCTACATTATAGCTTGGCCCACCATGAGACTGTACTTTCATGAACTTTTACCCGAGGCCCCTGAGCCACAGAGTGAGTGGGGGGTTCTGGGATTGAAAGTTTTTTTTTTTTTTTTTTTTTTTTTTTTTTGCCCCCCCTCAAGTATTGACCAGGCCGGCCAGCCTACTCAAGCCTATGCTACCGAGATGTTCTTGTGCGTTACACCTGAGACTCTTGGTAACTTTGCCCCTAAGTGGTGACTAAATGGCGTTCCGTGTCACTTTCTGCCCAGTGGGACAGGGCAACACAGTTTACAGTTTACCGGTTACTGCGTCACACACCCCCATACATGGATCACACACACTGTCTGCGCACGAACTGTTTCTGTTTGGTTCTTCCCCATTTTGGGTTTGCTCACCCCCTTTATGCTGCTCTATGGGACTCTCCTGCTAGCCCTGGTTCCACGAAGTTTCTCCATTTCAAGTGCTGATCCCCTGTACTTATGTGACTTTTTGATTTCTGTTGGGCTTATTTTTATTCTGCACTGCTCGGCGAATCCTTTCAGATGCAAAACCATCGCCTTTTTTCAGCCTACTAAAGCTTTTTTTTTTTTTTTTTTTTCCCCTTGATACCCCCATTGAAATTCTGGGACTGTGTTTTGAGGTGCACATGTGTCTATATATGTACATTTGTATGCGTATTCCTTTCTTCCAGGTCCATGAGTGCCTATTGATACATATACCTGCATGACCCCTAGCCATAATCTAAAAGGGGGTTCACTAACCTCCTGGGTTTGTTAATTATTGCCATCCATACGGATAATGGGGTTACCCTCTATTTGGATTATATGTAACTAGTCTGGGTACTTCGGTATTTCTTTCGGGCTCATACGGATAGCATCACTGCGAGGCAGTGGCCGGATACTTCCTCCCGCCTCGCAGGGCTTTCCTCAGCACCAAATTGGGGATCTCCCTCACCCTACTTATTAGGCCTCATTTTATTTCCAACTTTAATGTGTATCCCGGGTACTGTTGTGATTCCGATTTGTAATGATGATCCAGGTTATGATTTATTGCATGTTTACCTTACCCATTCTCACCTGTTTGCCCCTTCCCCCCACCCCACCCTTTTTTTTTTTTTTTTTTTTTTTTTGCTACCCCCACTGCAACAAGGTATATGTTTTTTGATGTGCACATGTGTTTATATCTGTAAGTCTGTTTGCCTATGCCTTGCTTCCAAGTACCTAAGAGAGTGTCGATACCTATACTTGCATGACCCGTAACAACAATTTAAAGGGGGATTTCCCAACCTGTCAATTTGTTATTTACTGCCCTCCATACCGTTCCTGGGACTACCCTCTTTTTGCTATATGTATAGCTAGTAGGGGTGCCTCAATATCCCTCACTAACACATCCGAATAATCCCTACGCGGGATGGTGACCTGCTGCTCTCCACGGGCACTGGATATGGGCTCTCCCTCACCATGTCTATTTGGCCTCCCCTTATCCCCAAATTTACTGTTTGTTCCAGGTGCGGTCATGGTCGGGATTTGGTATGCTGATCCAGGTTATGACTTTTCGCATGTTTACTTTACTCATTCTCACCTATATGCTTTCCCCTTTTTTTTTTTTTTTTCTGCTTGGCCTGTTCCCTCACATTTTCGCTTATCCTTCTACACTCCTGAACCCCCCACAGGACCTTTACCACCTTACTTGATTCAGGACACCCTACCAGCCCTTCCCCATACGCTTCTACTAGTTTTCCTTTCAGCGAAACATTTGCACTTTCCAGCCCAGGGAGGCGGGGCTCTACCGTTTAGTTTAGTACACCGACCACCCATACCCACCCTCTACACTTGCGCTACTATATTCATCTACTCAGGAAATGCTTTAAGCTTCCCTTGGGCAGAAGCGCTTTTCATTCTCTCCCCCTTTCTGATACTAGTATCTGAAAGGGAACTCCTTTGTTACCTTTCCCCACTCACTTCTCCTTTTTGCTCTTTAGTGTTCGATACTACTTCCTATATTCCCACCTCTGGTGCAGCGGGGACCACACTTCTCCACAAACCTATCAATTGCTGCCAATTCGACTACGTATTGCTTCCACTATGTCAAAGTCAGATTCATTCCAGGTCGTAAGCATTAATGTTAACGGACTCAACTCCCCTCAAAAACGGATCTTACTTTCCTCGGAACTGCAGAAGACTAAAGCAAGCATAGCTTTTATACAGGAAACACATTTCAAAGAAGGCTGCACTCCCAAATGGAATAATAAACATTACCCGGATATATACCACAGCAGACCTCAGTCCACGAAGGTTAAAGGAGTTGCGATAGTAATTGCTCGAAACTTTGAATTTCTACTTAAGGACAAAAAAAGCGACCCCCACGGGCGCTATATTTTTGTACGGGGCACGTTTCTTGGACGAATGTACACCCTGGCTAATCTGTACCTCCCTAACGTAGACCAAGTGACTGAATTCACCCGCATAGTAGATCAACTCCTCTCCTTCTCTGAAGGCACTCTCATTCTAGGAGGGGACTTCAATCTCCCCATGGAACCCATGCTCGACTGCTCGACCACCCATACTGCGGTCCCTAGGTCGCACATAACTAAAATCAAAAAGCTATTACATCAGTTGCAAGTGGCTGATCCATGGCGTATTCTCTTCCCAACAGTTAAAGACTACACATTTTATTCACACCGCCACTGCTCATATTCTAAAATTGACCATTTATTTCTTTCACATAATGCTTTACAGGACGTCCTCAATAGCCAAATATTGCCTAGAACATGGTCTGATCACTCCATGATCACACTTACGTTACGGACTCCTTCCGATAGACGGAAAACTAGTTCATGGCGACTCAATGAATCCTTATTGAAAGATGAACAAGTAATTCAGGATATATCCTCCAAAATAACGACGTACTTCGCAGAAAATAACTTGCCGGAAACCTCACCAGTCTCCTGCTGGGAAGCCCATAAATGTGTGATACGAGGTTTCCTGATCCAAATTGGAGCCCGAAGAAAGAGAGAACGGGAAAAACGATACCATGACCTATTACAAAAAATAGTTTCGTTAGAAGCAACACACAAACTCACCCTGCAAGAGAGCATCTTCTCTGATCTGGCAGAGGCTAGAACACAACTGGCAAATCACCTCGAATATTATACTAACAAAGTGATTACTATGACTAAACACCGCTTTTATGAACATGGCAATAAATGTGGTAGACTGCTGGCTAGAGTATTGAAAGCCTCACAATCCAAAAATTTTATTCCCTCAATACGAAACAAACAAGGTTCCATTGAACATATCTCGGACAAAATTGCGTCCATATTTCGAGACTTTTATATTTCACTTTACCAATTACCCGACCAGTCCCTAGCTCACTCACCTTCACTTCGAGAAAACATTGACCAATTCCTCACATCAGCGAATTTGAAACCCATCTCCCCCCACTTGGCGGAACAACTGGAAGGGGTCATTACGTTGGAGGAACTAGAGATAGCCCTCCAAAGCACAGCCTCCGGCAAAAGTCCGGGACCGGACGGATACACTATCTCGTATTATAAAACGTTTAAAGAGAAACTCTTACCCTTTATGTGCTCCGCATTTAATTGCATCACTTCGGGCAAAACCTTTGATAAATCGTCGCTCGCAGCGCACATTACGCTACTTCTGAAACCGGGCAAAGATGCAATAGACCCAGGTAATTACCGCCCTATCTCACTGATAAATACTGACATAAAATTATTAGCCAAGATTCTATCTCGTAGAATACAAATGTTTCTCCCGAATTTAATTCATCCAGAACAGGTGGGATTTGTCCCGGGTCGGGAAGGTAGGGATAATACGAACAAACTGGTTAACCTGATTTTCTGGGCTAAAAAATACAAAATTGAAACCATGTTATTATCAACTGACGCCGAAAAGGCGTTCGATAGGGTCAGCTGGACATTCATGTTTGCCTGTCTTAGACACCTGGGTCTCGGTCCTAATATGTTAAAGTGGATCTCGTCACTATATACTAACCCCTCGGCTAGGCTTAAAATCAATGGAGGTTTATCCGACTCTTTTGACATCCGCAACGGTACGAGACAGGGATGCCCCCTATCTCCTACTCTGTTTATACTGGCTCTGGAGCCTCTATTGAATCACGTTAGACTACATCCTCAGATAACGGGCATCCCTGTACGTCACACGCAGCATAAAATAGCCGCGTACGCAGATGATTTACTATTCTTCCTCACTAAACCTGAGACTTCTATTCCGGCGCTTAATCAAACATTTCACACTTATGGTACTCTTAGCAATTTTAAGATAAACTTTTCTAAATCCATGGCACTTAATGTTTCTGTACCAGACGCCACTATACAAGCCCTATCCACCGGTTTCCCTTATAAATGGGCCACGCGAACACTTACCTACTTAGGTCTCCTTATCTCTAAGGACATTGCGAATTGGGCGGATCTTAATTTAAAACAAGTTATATCGAAGATAAAGAAAGATCTCAATGCATGGAGAGATAAACCTATATCGTGGATGGGAAGGATGAATGTCGTAAAAATGAACATAATGCCCCGAATTCTATATATCTTCCAAACACTCCCTCTACAACTGGGAGATACCCAGTTGCACCAACTTCAAAGCCTGATAAACAATTTTATATGGCAGGGCAAAAACGCTAGAATTAGTTATAAAATGCTAACGAAACCTAAAAAACAGGGGGGAGTAGCACTTCCCGATTGCAGGATGTACTATAATGCTGCTGTCTTACTACGAATACTCGATTGGTCTCATTACGCTAATGTTAAACTCTGGATAGAAATTGAGCAGCAGTCCACGTACTGCTATCTGTTGCATTTACCCTGGATAGATAACCTGTATAGAAGATTGAAGCACCCCGATCATCCTCTTTTATCTAACACCTTAGCTGTTTGGGATAAATGCCGTACGAAGTTCTCTCTCACAACTTATCCATCGCCCTTAATACCCTTGATTAACAACCCGGCCTTTCCCCCGGGCTTGCTGCCTAACAGCTTCCAGGACTGGCTTGTGGATGGGAACCTCCAGCTTATCCACTTTATGGAAAACAAAACACTTCTTCCCAAAGAAAAACTGCAAAACTTACCACACTTCAAGCAGAAAGATCACCTTAAAGTCGCACAGCTCTCGCACTATTTCCATAGCTTAGGCGGTTCACAAACATTAGGTCGGGACCTTACCGACTTTGAATTGGCTTGTTCGGCACATGATCCTCCAAGTCATGGCATCTCTCGCCTCTACAAACTATTACAATTACCTACTAACTGGGAATCAGTCTCATTTATACAGAGATGGTCTAGAGATCTCAATCTCCAGTTAGAGGAGGTACAGATTGCAAATATTCTCTCAAAACTACTCAAGAGCTCCACATGTTGTCGCATACAAGAACTGAACTATAAGATAGTAACGAGATGGTATTATACTCCCTCCAAATTGAAGCATATATACAAAACCTCCACTGGTATTTGCTGGCGCTGTACAAGAGAAACAGGCACTTTATACCATATATTTTGGAATTGTGACCTCCTGCGACCTTTCTGGACAGAGGTCTGCTCACTGGCTGGGCAAATCCTGGGAGACAATGTGGCGGCAGATCCTTCGCAAATATTGCTCTTTCATAATACAGTACCTATGGCGGTTTTTAATTCGGGTCTAGAGCCCCAACTGCTTAATGCCGCTAAAATATTGATACCACTACACTGGAAAACGACATATGTGCCTACCATTAAAGATTGGCTTAACAAAATTACGGAAATTTGCAGATTCGAGGAAATGTCATCCCATACCCCTGATCAATTCGCGAAATTCTCTACTACCTGGATGAGATGGTTCTTATTTAAGGAAACGGAACTTTATAAATCCTACCTTTCCTGAGTTGTGGACTCAGTACCACCCCGCTGCACCCCCTCTCTTTTCTCCTTTTTCCCCCTCACCCCCACCTTCTTTCCTACTTACATTTTTACTGTTGTTTCGTTTATGTCTGTCTCCTTCTGTTTTGGAGTATACGGAGCCCTAGCTGTTCTGTTATGAAACACTGTTGACCCGCACTTGTAAGTTTGTTATTCTGCAAACTCTTACCACCAACAACCTTGTATGTGACAATGTAGAGGTTTGCACTACTGTTTAAGACATATGTGGCTTGGTGCTGTTACTACGGTTACAGCTTTTGTATCTCTGCTAATTTCCAATAAAGCTCTTTTGAAACTGAAAAAAAAAAAAAAAAAAAAAAAAAATAAACAATTTAAGGTAAATGGGATAGTGTGTAGGTCTATCTTCAAAATAAATTTGCAGAGACAAAAATGTCACCAAGACAAAAAAGTCACCATAAGAAAAAAATGCCCATTGACTTTAATGAATTTGGACAAAAAAGTCGCAGAGACAGAGGCGTTAAGTGAGCACCAAGAGGCAAGAAGAGGATCTGGAAGAAACCGAGGCTGGCAAACATGGTGCCCCAGTGCTCTGCTACTCTCTTCTGCAGGTATGGGTCAGTATTCCTAGAGGAGACACATTATCTGCTGTACCACTGTCAGGGGGAGGTGGGGTGGGGGGCCAGTGGGGACTTTTGGCTAAAGGGGGGGTTTAGTTCTCCTTTAATGTGTTTTGCGAAATTTCGCTGTTTCGTGAATTTTTTTACAGTTTTGCGAAAGGAACAGATTTGCTCATCACTAATAGTTTTTAAAAATTAGATTTGATTAAAATGGACTTAGGGCTTTCTGGATAATAGGTTTTCTGATAACATATCCCTTAACTACTGTACTTCTCTAGGAAAACTGATCCAATAGTTTCTATCTCAATTTCGACAATTTCTAATTTTCGACAACACTACATAAAACTGAACCTCTCTTAAATTAAATTAATTATATTTCTGCCATCATGATTCATAATCCCCAGGTTTAACATTCTGGTAATATCAGTATACAGGTATGGGATCCTTTATCTGAAACCTGTTATCCAGAAAGCTCAGAATTACGTTTGTCTCCCATAGACTCCATTTCATCCAAATAATCCAACTTTTAAAAATGATTTCCTTTTTCTCTGTAATAATAAAACAGTGCCTTGTACTTTATCCCAACTAAGATATAATTAATTGGAAACAAAACAAGCCTACTGGGTTTATTTAATATTTTTCATGATTTTTTAGTAGACTTCCGGTGTGCAGATCCAAATTAAGGAAAGATCTGTTATCAGGACAACCCCAGGTTCAGAGCATTCTGAATTCTGTATTAGAAAACAGCAGCAATAAAAAATCCATTAAAATTTGTAGGGACCCCACAGGGTTAATTTCCCCTTTTCAGTCGGAGCCTCATGGTAGATACAGGGTTTCCTAAGGGGCAGAGCCCATGTGATTGGTGCAGCATGGCTGATCCCAAAGGCAGCCACAAGGTGTCGCTGTGCAACAATATAAAAGGAGATGCCATGTGCTCAGTCAGCCATAACAGCATTACAGGATAACAGTTTTACAGTTTTGTTGCTGAACCTTGTTTCACAGTGGAGATAGTGAATCCTATCCAGCAAAATGTAGGCAAAAAGGGAGTTCGATAGGCCTGCCAAGGCTGGGCAGGATCCTCAAGTGCCTGAAAGCTCAACCAAGGAGGGTTTGAAGTTTGGATTTCCAGATGTGTACATTCACACTATGAAGAGTGTTGAGAGCTGCCGTTCAACAATGGATGTCAGGAGAGCTAACGCTATAGACAGCGTTGGGAACAAATACCTGAAGGATTCAAGGCTTGTTATGTGCTCGACTGGGAGAGTCTGGAACCTATAAAGAGATCATTGCTGTGGATACCTGTCAGCTCTGTGTGAGACTACCTGTCTGGGTGACTCCTTTGGGATGAGTGTTACCTGAGGGAAGGTGTAGGAAAGGATGAGGATCCAGCGATCTCCTGTTTGGAGAAACAAGCTGTTTGTGCGCCTGCTAAGTGGGAGAAAATACTTTCCATCTGGAAAGGTATTTGGGCATGTAGCGCTACCTAGGACTGGTACTCTTTTAGGGACACGGGATGGAGTTGCGGGACTTTTCCTGGCAGGGAATTACCAGGACTGGACTGATACAGGTTCATAGGGTAGTGGGTCATGCTTTGAATGCATTTATGTATAATGTTAGTTTACTTCCCCTTAAAAATTGCACTTCTTTGTATAAAGTTTATATTTTTATATAATAAAGTGTGTGATTGATTTGTTTCCTAATGGGACTATACTCAGGTGTATTCTGGGACCTCATTAGGTGGAGGCACTGCCAGAGAGGAGTTTCATTAGCAAAGGGGACTCAGGACCTGCATCGGTAATAATTATGTGATGTACCACCTAGCCGTTGAGTTGGTATGATGCAAGTCAGGGTTTCTGATCCACCTTGGTGAGATAGTTTTCATTTTCTTCAGGTTTGACCAGTAGTATAAAATACCTATCCTGATCCTTAGTACCGCCAGTGAGTAAACTATTTTTCCATGGATGGCATTCTATTATTCCAAACATAAGATTACTGTATGTATATAATTCAGCAAACTGATACCATGATAAATATTTGCACACAATACTACATATTGCTGTGTTGAATTGCTTTTTTTGTGTTTTTTATTGATTAGAAACCATATGCTATTTTGCCCTTAGCTTTTTGCATTTGCATATGAATAGTTATTAAGTACTCTTGAATTATTCATCAGCATATAAATTTTATAATATTGATTATTTATGGGTTATTTTTAGTTTTATAGCATCATCCATTACCCAGTTATATGCTTCATGTTATGCATTAGTTGGTCAATAGGAAAACATTAGAACTTTACAGTATAAATAGGACATTGCTAGTTTTTTGGTTTATGTATATAATTTGGCATTCGCATGTATCCTTTATTTATTTTTCCCATGTATGTTTTGGTTGATCTCTGTCTCCTGACTTCTCTTATCCTTAGTTAATCATCAAGTGCTTACCATTCTGCTGATGTTATATTGCTCCTATGATGATCACTCTCTGCATGTTCTTGCACATTTTCACTTCCATGTTAACCAATGGTTGCTACGTATAATAAAACCACTGTGACCACATTTTAATGAGCTGCTGAAGAAAAAAACAAATAATTGATGAAAGGAACCAGGGGCCATTCGCTAAAGGAGCCAGAGCCTTTTTAAAGCTCTCCATACTTTGCACCCCTGGGATGCCTGAGAGTATCATGGTGTAGGTGGGGTACCACGATCTCACTGACTAAAGTCTCGCTTGTTATGGATTTTATTTATTTCATGGATCTGGTGCAATACTCCAGGGTAGCACTGATCTAGGGGGAGATGTGTGGCTATTAGGCTCCTTCTCTCCCAGTGTGGTTGCGAAGACTTTGGATCTCCTCTGTGGTTATTTGTTTTCCTTTTCCTCTTCAAAGCTATGGGACGGTAGGGGACTCAGATAAAAGGACCCCCAAGCCTTGCAGTGAAGGGGGGTCTGATGACTCTTGCCCCCTGTGTGCCTTTTTTGTTGCCAAGGTCAGGAAAAAGAGGTCTGTCCTAGCCTCGGGGCGAAGACAGATCCAAAACTTCAAGACAATCCTGTGCCTTTAGGCCGTTTGGGACAAGTCTCTTTTGTGACAAGTCCAAGGCACCTCTATGCACGTATGACACTTTTGTGTTTTTGCACTTTAGGGGGGTTATTTATCAAGGTCATAATTTATCTCAATATCGGCTGCTACAAACTCCGATCTAACCCGCTTATTCTAATGCTTATTTGTCATTACATTTTCCCGAAAATTGCTTTGCAGGAAAAGCTCAGATTTTCTAGATTTTTTCGTTAATTTTCCCCGAAATCTCCGACACAACCAAAAATCAATGGGACTGTTCCCATTGACTTTTATGCAACCTCAACATTTTTGAGATGCTGTGTTTTTATATTCGGGCTTTTTGGCCCTCGAGGTTTGAAAAATCAGTGATTTTTTTAAAAGTCTGATCACAAATTTTTCGGATTTCAGGGAATTTCAGGTATTCGGAGCTTAGTAAATGACCCCTAGGTGTATTATTGAAGCAAATGAAAAAATGTCTCTGCACTCAGACATAAGTGTAAAGGCCTGTGGTTATCTGTACTATGACTCATGTAGTGGACAAAGTGCAAAAAAAAATGGCTTACTGCATGAGGCTCTTATGTGTACACAGTATGTTATGTTAATTGCACAGTAACTCTTCTTGGACATAGAGTTCCCCACTCATCTGATGGATTGGGTGGTGTTTTTCTTTTTTTCTATCCTTCACCGCCTTTCTTCTTTGTGTGTCTATAATTGCTTTCACATTATACCATTCGTTGCATATTGTTACTGCTAGTTTTTATGCTTTTTGCATAAGAAAATAAACCAACATCCCATTCTTTCATTTTCTAGTGCTCTGTAGCGTGAATCCACTGAGATCATCTAGTTGAAGGGAAGTGCACATCCTCTTTGTGGCCTCCTTGAATAATTGAGAGAAAGAATTAAAGTACATTAAATACATTTGCTGCTGACATGTATTTGCAAAGTTCAATTTAGCAAAGTAAGTGTCATTAGCATCCACTTTGAGCACTCCCTCATCTGACAGTTCAAACTGAATGATAGGAGTAGCTGTTAGCTACAAAGACACTGAGGAATGGCAACCCAAATATAGCATAGAAGAGAGAAAAGGGGGGGGATGTTCCATGAGAAAAATCATACATTTAGAGACTATTTGTGGCTTACATGAAGAAAGTGTCCCTATGCATAAACTGTATCTTGATAGATATATAGATAGTGAACCAACAGAAGGGCACCATTGGGTCATTTGTTCCAGTTACCAGCAGTTATAAACCTCTTGAATCTACTTATTTAAAAATTAGGCTGGAGTTTAACAGGCAAAAAACAAGAGAATTGGACCAGTCACAGAAAGGCCAAGATACTAGCTACTGAACACGAACTAGAGCCAGCTAAGAATTTAGTCAGCATAAAAAGCAGAACTCAGCAACAAAAACTTTAATATCAGGATCCAGATATACGGTAGACACAGGATACAAAGCTCAGGATACAAGCCTGGCATAGGACAAGAGGTTCCAGAAACAAGATTGACCTATAAACAGGCGAGGGTTCAGTGCAGGACTAGAAGCAGCCTCTCTCTACTAAGAGGTCTCTGGTAATGAGCTGCTCCTGTTAATTAGATCCTGGGACATAGACTATATTAGGTAGAGTTTGATACATAGAAGCTTGACACCTGCAGCCCTTCCCTGCATCATTGTCCACTTCAATTGCAAAATGGCAGCGTACATGGCCGTGTAGTTGTAAAAATTCAAAATAAAAGATTGTCAGGATTGCATGGCCTACGGGCTTTTGTGTAGGAAATCCAGGCCTGCCTGGTGCTCTATTATTATTGATTGATTCCTGGATCTTGACACTTTACTATTCTAATTGCTTGCTGCTCTTGACAACTGACCTGGAGATCGACCGTGTTCTGATTAACCCCTTGTGTACCACAAACTGGACTTTCTACAGCTTCCTTCTTGGTCCTGACTCCAACCAAGTAGAACTGTAAGGCCCTGACAAGCACTAGGTAAGTGCACATTGCAGCAAAATGCTAAATTGTAGGTTCAAACGAAGCAGGGGCAAGACCATACACTGGAGAGAAAAATATGAATGCTATTGAGTGCTGATGAGCATTGATACTATTTCTTCTTTTGTTCCCAGTTGAGAGGATCACATACTGTAAAGTTTTGAACACTTGATCAATAGGCTCCTAAGTATACCAAGATCAATCATTTTTTAGCAATCTTTACAATCCAATAGTTTCTCAGTTTTACTCCTTGTTCTTTTTAACAATGTTCAAAACAACAAGGCCTGGGTCTACAAAGAATCGGTACTATCACCAGATGTTCTTTAGGTCAAATTTTTCTATGTCTTCATCTTCTAACTACTGGTTTTTAGATCCACAGTATTTTTTCCAAATATGATATTTATATGGTACATCTTAAGAAGTTAAAATTGGTTATTTGGCTTGCTTAATGACCTAGCTTCTCAATATAAACTGATTATTCTAAGACTGATTTTATAACATTTAGCTAATGGTGTCCATTTCTTACCTATCAACCTTAGGATAATTTATTCACAAGGAAACTTCAATAATGATGAACATTTTGTGTTCATTCTGTTGATGCCATCTAAAATATGTTCTTTTGTTATTATTGTGGCTATGTTAATTAACAGCACTTAGTTAATTGAGATGTTTCATTATTTTAAATGAATGTTGACATTATGGTCTTCCTTAAGCTAAATCTTTCCGCTAAGTTATATTTTTGTAACCAGGGAAAAGTGACCCCAACAACAATGTGGGTATGTGATTTACCCAGATGAATTGTCATGGATTATTCATTCTAAACTACATTGGATAGAGATGGCTTCGGCAGCTAGAACTGCAATATCTTACTGCCTATTAGTAACCGCTTGCCTGTAAAGAGTACAAGCTTAGATAAACTAGAGTCTATTGTATAAAGGTGTCGGAGACTACCATTGCAGGGGTGCCAATTCTAGAAACCACCAGTGGAGGTAGTTACGCACACTACCAGATGTCCAACCAGGGTAGTATCAGGGGCCTATCGGCTCCTAGCAGAGAAGTCCAGACCAAGGAGGAAGCTTAGAGGTTAAAGACAAGTTCTCGGTATCCAAAGGGGTCAAGGCATAAGCTTAGTCAAGTTCAGGCAAATGATCAATAGGCAGGCAGATGAGTAGCAATATCAAAGTTCAGGCAGGATCAAAAGGTTCAGGAATCAGTGAGTAGCAAAATTAGAAGCACCCAGGAAACATAAATGAAATCCTATCATCGTGCATCAAACCCGTGACCTGGAAGGGCTTTTATTATTAAATTTCCCTTCGTTCCTCGTCGTGCTGACATCACGCCACGTCAGTGCGTGGCGCTGGGCACAGCCATCTTGGACGTGGAGCAGAGCACTCCAGAATGGAGAGCTCCCAGCGCTCCTGACAGGTAAGTGGTTTCTGGGACACCTGTAGGTGTATCCCTAGATCCCACTAAGTGGAGGCACTGCCATGGATAGAAATTACCAGTACCCTTTCATTTAGCAAAGGGGATTCAGGACCTGTGGATGGTAAGATATTGATGATGTACATTCTACAATATAATACATGTGGTGGCCAAGATAGGGTTTCATGTGACAAATGCAAGTACTACTCTCTCTTCCTATTAACTCCCATATGAAGGCACCATCTTGCTTTATTGGGACACCCAGCAATAGAATTTTTTAGTGTGCATTTTTGAGTGTTACAGTGTGCAGAGGGGAACTCAGTAGACACTCAGTGGAATAAGAAGGACAGGAGTTTGCATACTAGGTCAATGTCATATCCCTTTTCTTAGCCTTAAAGGGATACTGTCATGGGAAAACTTTTTTTTTTTTCAAAATGAATCAGTTAATATTGCTGCTCCAGCAGAATTCTGTACTGAAATCCATTTCTCAAAAGAGCAAACAGATTTTTTTATATTCAATTTTGAAATCTGACATGGGGCTAGACATTTTGTCAATTTCCCAGCTGTCCCTGGTCATGTGACTTGTGCCTGCACTTTAGGAGAGAAATGCTTTCTGGCAGGCTGCTGTTTTTCCTTCTCAATGTAACTGAATGTGTCTCAGTGGGACATGGGTTTTTACTATTAAGTGCTTAGCGAGCCTAGCGAGGCGATTTCGAGCGACAGTAGAAAAAAGATCGCCGCGTGTGTTTTTACGCTGGCGATTTTTCGCGATTCCCCATAGACGCCAGCGCAAAAGTTTCCCCAGCGATTGCGGCTTAAAAGTCGCGGCGAAAAGTCGCCGCGAGTCAAATCGCGGCGCTATTGCCTAGTGTGGCCTTAGCCTTAAGATCTACCAGGCAGCTGTTATCTTGTGTTAGGTAGCTGTTATCTGGTTACCTTCCCATTGTTCTTTTGTTTGGCTGCTGGGGAAGGAAAGGGAGGGGAGTGATATCACTCCAACTTGCAGTACAGCAGTAAAAAGTAATTGAAGTTTATCAGAGCACAAGTCACATGACTTTGGGCAGCTGGATAATTGACAATATGTCTAGCCCCATGTCAAATTTCAAAATTGAATATAAAAAGATCTGTTTGCTCTTTTGAGAAATGGATTTCAATGCAGGATTCTGCTGGAGCAGCACTATTAACTGATTCATTTTGAAAAAAAAATTTTTTCCCATGACAGAATCCCTTTAATTTATAGTCCCACAGATACATATATCAATTAAAGCTAATCCCAGCATAATATTGAAAGCCCACAAAATACTGAGCTTCTGTTTTAGTAAAGCACAGAGTATCACTTCTGGCATGTGGTATCAAAATGTGTTACTGTGAAATTTACTAGGTTCAAGTCTGTTTTGTGTGTAGGCGCTCTAAGCGAAGCTTTTAAGTAGCAGCAACTCAGAGGTGTTAGTTTTATGTCTCCCTTGTATCCATGGAAAATGTACTATTCCTATTCATCTTATCGTGCTAAACTGATGCACTGGTTATAAAGTTATAAAGCTCATGCATGGATTTAAATACCTTAGTGGCCTTGCACTTACATTTGCAAATTAGCCTTTATATCTCATGTAGATAATGCATAAAAGACAAGTTTCATGCAACACATAGTAACGGATTTAAATAAAAATTGATTTATTGGAGACAAAAGACAGCATTAGCATGTTGGAAAAGCAAATCAATATCGCACCATGGCTTTAGTTAGCCTCCCATTTGCCTTTTAATAATAAAAGAGAAAAACATTTTCTTTCAATGAAAAATAATGAATGTTAATACATTATGCTGGTATAGAGAAAAGTAGCAATACACTTTATTAACAGTGCACTTTATTTATTCCCTCTGTTCAGATTTTGGTGCAGTTATTTGTGTGATGATTCTGTAAGGAACTTATCTAATGAATACGAAATTCGATTTTTTTCCCCCCAGAATGCGGTGGATATAGTTCAGTCCTTTAGATTAAAAGATCATCAAATTATAACCTTCACTGGCATGCAGTTTTGGTGAAATTTTAGCTATTGCTATAATATGCCAAATACAGAGGAAGCTTCGTATTTGGTTTACTGGGCAAATGTTATATTAAGTGAAACTAAAATTGAAGTGAAATATACATTACTATGAAAATACAGTAATGGGAGCAGTTACTCGAATTGCAGTTTTCATATCTCCTGGTTCTTTCTCTGTTTTTATGGTGACTTTTCATAACTTTTTGTTTTTCCTTTAATGCTGAATATCATTGATTATGGCGATCATCATATACCGTACAGTACCATGCAGCTATATTCTGTAGGTAAATGTTAGAATTGAAAAACCAGTTAAATATAGTATCCTGGAAACAAGGGTTGAATAGAGATCATGGGGTTCATTTTCCACTGATAAAGACACAAGTGCTAGGTGTGCTAAGGTATATAAGGGCCCATGTATGAAAACTGTGTGCCTATGCAAGTCTAAATGAGCTACATCTGTGCCCCTAATTACTTAAACATGAAATGTTTGTACCTGCACCAGTTTGAAATGTGCCCTCTCTTTTCTCACCACTATGACTGGTACAGACAAAATTGCTGGAGCATTAAAGTGGACCTGTCACCCAGCCACAAAAATCTGTATAATAAAAGTCCTTTTCAATTTAAACATGAAATCCAATTTCTATTTTTTATTAAAACATTCATAGCTGCTGTAAGCTCATTTAAAAATCCCAACTGTCAATCAAGTATTGTCTGCCACTCCTCTATGCCACGGGCATAGAGGCGGGGCAAACAATTACTTTCACTTTCCATTCAGCACTTCCTACATGTCACTGCTCTCCACATATACCCCCGTTCTCTTTACCATTTAAATCTGTAGCCAGGACATGGGTATGGACATCGGGTCCCCCATTCTGGTGCACAAACAAGATTTTGAGATGATGTAAGGCTTGCCTTAATAACAGTGTCCACAAAATGGCTCCTGTCTGCTTGTTATAATTATGAATTCTCAGACTGAAGGAAACAAGATTCAAATAATTTATACAGTGTAACTAAAGTTCATTTTGCTTGACGAATGCGATAAAATAGGATTTTGAATAATTTTTTTTGGTGACGGGTCCCCTTTAAGGGACTGAGTATCCTTGGATCCCCCTGTGTGACACAACTTCCACCCTCCTGTATGAAGTGCTGTTAGTCATCATCAAGGATCCCCAACCTTTTATACCTGTGAACCACATTCAGCAGCATAAGCATGAAAACAAGTTCCTCCAATGTGGACTGGCAGCCTACAGGAGGCTCTGTTTGGCAGTACACATGGTTTTTATGCAACCAAACTTGCCTCCAAGCCAGAAACTCTGCTTTGTGACCCTACTGGGAGCAACATCCAAGGTATTGGTGAGCAACATGTTGCTCGCAAGCCACTGGTTGGGGACCCAAGGCTGGATTTCTGCGAGCGGCGCCCAAGGCGGAATTTCACTCTAGTGGCGGAACTTCACTCTTTGATAAATATACCCCTATGTGGCCTTAGACCAAAGATTTGAGCAATATACCCTCAAATAAAATAATCAATACATACATATCCATAGCTCACTGTGAAATTTCACTGACCTAGGTCATTAGAATATGACCAAATATGAGAGCTAACCTGACACATGGGCCAAAAGAAAATTGATTGGTTGAATTATGGAACAGTCTGTTGCATATTATTGTAATATGGTCAATGTGGACTCATAGATCATAGATCCAGTTGGGCAATATATAAGTTATTTTGGGCAGGGCCCTCTTCATCTCATTTACACACCCATTTATTATGTTGGTAAGTTATAAATACATAATAATAATAATACTATATATATATAATACTAAAAAGGCAATATAGACAAAACATACTACATTTCCACTATAAGGGACTAAAATAATGGCATTGCAGAGATTTCATCTATATCCCATAACATTGTAGTAATTTAGGGGCCGATTCACGAAGGGTCGAATATCGAGGGTTAATTAACCCTCGATATTCGTCTGGGAATTTAAATCCTTCTAATTCGAATATCGAATTCGAAGGATTTAGCACAAATCCTGCGATCGATCGAAGGATTTTTCGTTCGATCGAACGATTAAATCCTTCGAATCGAACGATTCGAAGGATTTTAATTCAACGATCGAACGAAAATCCTTCGATCAAAAAATCACAGGCAAGCCTATGGGGACCTTCCCCATAGGCTAACATTGACTTCGGTAGCTTTTAGCTGCCGAAGTAGGGGGTCGAAGTTTTTTTTAAAGGGACAGTACCTCGACTATCGAATGGTCGAATAGTCGAACGATTTTTACTTCTAATCGTTCGAATTCGATCGAATTCAATCGAATTTAACCAATTCGATGGTCGAAGTACCCAAAAAATACTTCGAAATTCGAATTTTTTTTTATTCTAATCCTTCACCCGAAATTCGTGAATCGGCCCCTAACTGTAGGATAACAGAGCCACAGCTAAGCTTAATGATCTTTGTGTTTTTTTACAGCTTGTTCTTGTATTTAGTGATGGGCGAATTTATTTGCCAGGCGCGAATTCGCGGCGAATTTGCGCGATTCGCCGCCAGCGAATAAATTCGCAAAACTCCTGCGAAAATTCGCATCAAAAATTCGCCGGCGTCAAAAAATTTATATTCTAAAAAATGTACGCCGGCGTAAAAAACGAGACGCCTGCGCCGTTTCGCGAATTTTTCGCCATTTCGTGAAATTCGCAAATTTTTTGGCGAAGCAAAACGGCGCAAATTCGCCCATCACTACTTGTATTCAATAAAATACATAACGTTTTCTTTTTAAGTTTATAGTATATTACATATCTGGCTCCAATTTGTATGAAAACCATGCTGAACAATGACCAAAGATTTCGTTTATAAGAATATTTAAGTGCAAATGTAGACAATTAGTCTGTAAGTAAAGGAATCCCTATATGATTTATAGGCTGCCTTTGACACCATGCATGCCAAAAACAATGACATTATTTTTCCTTTTTCATTTTCAAAGTTCTGAGTTTTGTTCTTCCTGTAAATTAACAGTTCTGAAAAAGAACTTGGACATTTAAAATAAATGCATAGAAGAGCAGCTAAAAAGGATTAATTGGTACATAGCCTTACATGGACGGCAGGTGAACACTAAATATAATTATTTTGTCATTTGCTCAGATTATGCTCTTGTACAAATGGCTTTTATTCAATACAGTTTAATAATATAGTCCCGTGAAACAGGTATTTAAGTGTACTTTACCTGACATGTGATTTAGAAAATCTATATACCATTTGCATTGGTAAGCCGCCAGCATTAAGAACCTGCAAAAACTTCCCCAGGATCTCTTCTCCCACCATAATACAACCTGATTTTTCACCCTTTAAAAAATACGATTTTAAAAATCCCATAGAAATTAATGGAGAGAGGCGGAATTTCACTTCAGCGTACAGTGGTGATCTCTTGCTTAAATAAATATACCCCAGTGTGTATTTATAACAGGCGCTGGAGCACTGCCATAGTCACTGTAGTCATCATACTGTCTAGAAATATCAGAGGAACAAGAGGTGGAACTAAAGTCTGGTTGTCTCCATTATAAGTATTTGCCCGGCATTATATATCTGGCTGGTAGGAAGTACAGGTATGGGATACATTTTCTGGACAAACGTTATCCAGAAAGCTCTGAATTATGGAAAGGCCGTCTCCCATAGACTCCATTTTATCCAAATAATCCATGTTTTAAAAAATAATTTCCTATTTCTCTGTAATAGTAAAACAGTACCATGTGCTGGATCCAAACTAAGATATAATTAATCCTTATCCGAAGCTAAACCAACCTATTGGGTTTGATTTTATTTAATGTTTACATGATTTCCTAGTATGAAGATCCAAATTAAGGAAAGACCCTTTATCCAAAAAAACCCAAGTCCTGAGCATTTTGGATAGCATGTCCCATAGTTGTAATCACTACCAGAAATCACCATTAGTTTAGCCACATTCTGAGCCCCAGTCTGAACTTTAGAAATCAAAGCATATTTTATATGCTAGCTTAAAGTAATACAAACACAACTAAAAGCTGCATCAAAGTATTTTTCTAACTGTCATCCCGGCCCTGTTTCCACATAAAGTGTTTAGCTCTATTGGTACTAAAATGTATAATTCTGTTAATGTATAATGTATAATTGAGAAATAACAACAGAGTTGTTGCAAAGTTGAGCTGGAAATCCACACCAGCAGTAACAGCCGCTTTCCTTTGGATGCAGATAACCACAACTACAGGGGCTGCCTACTATGAGAATAAACACATGAAGTCAACCTTTAAATGAAGCATTAGTAGTCTTTATCAAATACTACAACCAAAGTGTGCTACCTAATACTACCTATAAGTCAAGATTTGTTTTAACCCCAGATTCTGCTATTATTGGTTAAACATGTCTCCTTCAGATCAGAAATACAGTTTACTAAAATACTATTTACTAAAATTCAAATTTATCTCATTGTCCCAATAAAAAAATATGGACCAAACTCACATGCCCGATTTTACCTTATTTATTAATAAGTTAACTTGAATTAATCGGATCAGTAAAAAACTCGAAAAAAATTGAGCGAATAAGCCTGTTTTTTCGAGTTTTTGCCCAAAAACCCTTACAAAGTCAGATTTTCAGGCTAAACCCACCGAAAACCACGATAACTTCAAGTTGGGATAGGTGCCTCAGATTCAGGCTTTTTGCAGCACCAGGGTATAACAAATCCCTTGAAAAAATGTGTGTTTAATAAATAACTCCCTTAATGTTTAAAAATTCAGAAAATTCATACAGCAGTGTAATATACCTATAATTCCAACCTAAAACACCTACCAACCATGTATTGATTTGGATAAGAGAATGGCCTATGAATAGGAGAGGGCCCATTGGATACCTGGAAATGTCGGAAGAAAAAGGCAAATAATAAAAAAATTAAATAAATAATAGGGATGCACCGAATCTACTATTTTGGATCCGGCCGAAACCCCGAATCCTTTGTGAAAGATTCGGCCGAATACCGAACCGAATCCGAACCCTAATTTGCATATGCAAATTAGGGATGGGAAGGGGAAAATTATTTTATTTCCTTGCTTTGTGACAAAAAGTCCCGCGATTTCCCTCCCCACCCCTAATTTGCATTGCAAATTAGGATTCGGATTCGGTTCGGCCGAGCAGAAGGATTCGGCCAAATCCGAATCCTGCTGAAAAAGGCCGAAACCTGGCTGAATCCCGAACCGAATCCTGGATTCGGTGCATCCCTAATAAATAAATAAACAATGAAAACCAATTTAAAAAAAGTTACATAGAATTGATCATTCTGTAACATGCCAAAAGTTAAGTTAAAGGTGAACCACCCTTTAAGTTCAATTAAAATAGCTGTTCCAATTCCAATGTAGCTTGAAAATTCAGCACAAAATCATGTGCAGGCCTAGCTGGTTGACATGTTATTTGCATATAACCTTTTTACAACTATGACCTCTAATGAATGCAAATATGAGTCTTTTATAGTACAGTCCTTTCTACTGACAGCTTCTGCTCATTTCACTGCATGTCAGGGCGGCTGACTCTAGCATGTATCCCTAAACTCATCCTCTATGATCTAAATAAGATGAAAGCTGGGCTCCGATTCTATGTCACAGATATATCAGATAATTAATTTTTCACAAAGAAGTTAATTCTTATGGTCTACATTTCCATTCAACCGAGTTGTTGTTTTTTAATGATTCATTGCTAAGGGATTCTCACTGGAAATCCCCTAATTATTACATTTACACACTGGCATGAAGGCAACTAAATATGTAATTCATGTACAGGCATTTTGTGCTTTTATTTTTCCAACTGGTTTGTGTGCAGGAGAGACACTTGAGTTGTAGTCCCCTTCTATTGCTTCACGTTTTGGAAGAGCTGAACGTGATGTTAGCAAGCCAGTGCATAGCAGGAATTCTGGAGGAGCACCTCTGTTTAGGGATGAGCAAATACTGTACATTTCGGCTGATACAGTTTCAAGTGAAAATAATGTTTTTGCCATTGGCAACATTTTTGCAAATTTGTTTTCAAATTCCACCATTCCTTTTTGTTTGTTTTGCTGGGAAAACATTTTTTTTTGTGCAGGAGAAATGCGAGAAAAAATAGTAAAGGCAGTACAGGTATTGGAAACCAAACCAGCCTATTGGGTTTATCAAATATTAACATGATTTTATAGTAGATAGGATCAGACTGGGAGGCCACCGCAGCTGCTGTCTCCCACACGCACTGTGTTTTTGCCGCAACCAGTCGTTTTTTTTTTCCTGGTGTCCCCCCAGCCCAGTCCAACCCTGCAAATAGACTTAAGGTATGAAGATCCAAATTACGGAAACACCTGTTATCCAGTAAACTCTAGGTCCCAAGCATTTAGGATAACAGGTTCCATTCCTGTATTATGTGTTTTGCCATACATTTTGTTCTGCAAGATTTTTTTTGTGCTAGAAAAAAACAGCAACACCATTAGAAATTACCACTAAAAAAAGTACAATTCTTTATACTAATTTTGGGAAAATCTGGACATCTCAGATGCAACAGTATAAATGTTTCTTCACAGGCTGAGATCCACAGCTTCTGGCCCTAGCCTCAAAGTGAATGGAAGATAGAATGTGCAGTTTTGGCCATTTCTCTACTAAAACAGAAGGAGGCTCCTCCATCAACACTTGCCAATAGCCCAAGGACAAGCAGTGGTAGCAGCATAGAAGCTTGGAGCTCCTATCAGTTCAGGCAGCTGAATTCTCGCTTCAGAAGAGGTGTCAGGGAGCGGTTATCTCATTACCTGCCCATTGTTCTGCTGATAGGTGCTCATGATAAAATTTGTAGGGAGGTTAGAGATTGTGATTTTCTAATGCAACTTTGAATAAAGAATTGTACTTTTATATTTCTTCGTAATCCTTTGGAATGCCCAACTGCTCATGTGGTTGCTGATTATGGTTCACCCCTTCCTACGCTGAGTGTTTGGGGCAGGTGCACACTTTTTCTTCTTGGTTAGTGTCCCTACATTTTGGTTCTTTGTGAGCTCCTTTTTCTTTATATAGGTCAGTGGCGTAACTATAATACAGCAGATCCAGCGGTTGCGGGGGGGGGCCCGGGGGACAGAGGGGCCCGGACCAAGGGGTCTGCTGAACTGAAACACTATGTGCGGCGACCAAGATTGCCGCTTGCCACAAGTAATTTAGCGGCGGGGCGGATCTGAGGCTTTCCGACGGGACAGGAGATGTGCGAGCGCTGAAGGTCAGCGGATGCGTGTATGCGCATGCAGGTGTACGTGCGTGCGTGCAGCTAAGCCGGGGCCCCTGAAGATTTTTTTTCAGGGGGGCCCGGTTAGCTGTAGTTACGCCGCTGATATAGGTGGACCAGGTATCCCTCTGTTTGCATATCAACTGCTGGGAGGAAAAAGGGTGTGTCTGACATTACTCCAACTTCAGAGGACAAGTCACAAGGCTGAGGGCACTTGGACATCTAAGAATATGGCTGTCTCTTGTTAAACTTCAGAATGAAAAATAACAAATATGTTTGCTCTTCTGGTAAGCAGACTTCATTAAAGCGTTCTGTTCGAGTTGGTTTATTAAAAAAAAGTAACACCAAAAGATGAAATTGTATTAAAGTAATATAAATATAATGTAGTAGTATGCTGCACTGGTACAACCATTGTGCTTGCTTCAGAAACACAACTATAGTTTACATAAACAAGCTGCTGTGTAGCCATTGGGGCAGCCATTCACAGGTGAAAAAGGAAAAAAAATGAGAAGGATACACAGCAGATAACTGATAAGCTCTGTAGTATACAATGGCATACTTCAGAACTTATCTGTTATCTACTGTGTATCCTGTGCTTGAATGGCTGCCCCCATGGCTACACAGCCACTTGTTCATATAAACTATAGTTGTGTTTCTAAAGCAAACATGCCAATTTTACCAGTGCAGGGCAGCATTACATTCTTTTTAAACACTTTAATTTTTTGTTGTTACTGTCCCTTTAACATTCCCCCATGGGACATTCCCCCATTACAGCATTCCTTTTACGTATGGTATACCTACTTTAAAGAGCTAGGGGGCGCAAAAGAGTCAGTTATAGCGAAGGTTCATGGTACCATAAGGATAATCCCTAATCATCATCCACAGCCCTATCAGATTATTGAGACTGCCACAGTATATTCATTTTAGAATACCCATTCTACTCTGCAGATTTCTTTTTTTTTTTTTTTCCAATATTTTCTTTTATTACTACATTTAGTTTTGGTATTTGGCAATTCATGGAAGAGGTTGTCAAAAAAGAATGTTTAAGTGCAAAGATATGCAAAAGACAACGGAATATGACAGGCAAATTGCACAGATAGTGAGAGACAAAACTGTCATTCAGGAAATCATGACAGCGTAAAGTACTAAAGGTCTGTTATTGTCATGGCTACATAATGTTAAGTAGTTCAGCAGTGGCATATGACTCAAGGAGCAAGCTGGCAGGAAGGATTATTTAATGGCTCACAACAAATCCAACATATGTGTTTTACTCTGGAGAAGAGAACAATTATCTAAATGCATACACTCATACTAATCTAATTGCTAGGGCAGCAGCTTATATTTCCCATAATCGTCGACAGGTTTGATGACTTGATCATGTATTTTTTTTATCCCGAGTCACAATACATAAAGGTCTTTAGCAAATGCCAGAATGGAAATTTGAATGGGCTGTTTATAAGTCTATTAAATGCTATGCACTTGAGATATGATCTAAACTAGCCTAATCTACATCCTTCATTCTTTATTAATCATTTTAAATATTACAAAAATGCCGGAATTAGAGGGGGTTTTGCACCCCTGGGTTATAATGTTAAAGGGTTTATTCACCTTTGAGTTAACTTTTAGTATGATGTAGAGAGTGATTCATTTGCAATTGGTTTTCTTTTTCATTTGTGGCTTTTTAGCAGCTCTCTAGTTTGCAATTACAGCAATCTGGTTGCTAGGGCCCAAATTACCCTAGTAACCATGCATTGATTTGAATAAGAGGCTGGGATAAGAATAGAAGACTGCCCGAATAGGAAGAAAAGTAGAAATAACAATAAGGGGCCCATTTACTTAAAAAAAACTGCAAATTTCGAATGTTTTTTTTGGCTACGACCATCGAATGGGCTACTTCGACCTTTGACTTCGACCTTCGATTCGAACTAAAAATCGTTCAACTATTCGACCATTCCATAGTCGAAGTACTGTCTCTTTAAAAAAAACTTTGACCCCCTAGTTCGCCACCTAAAACCTACCAAGGCCAATGTTAGCCTATGGGGAAGGTCCCCATAGGCTTCCTAACAATTTTCTGATCGAAGGAAAATCCTTCGATCGATGGATTAAAATCCTTCGATTCGAAGGATTTAATCGTTCCTATGATCGTTCGATCGTAGGAATAGCGCTAAATCCTTCGACTTCGATATTCTATTTCAATTTGGCAGTCGAAGTTAATTAACCCTCGATATTCCACCATAAGTATATTTGCCCGAACATGTGTAGCCTTACAGAGGATTTTTTTTTTTTAGATGGGGTAATTTGAAAGCTGGAAATAGAAGAAGGCAGATAATTACAAAAACTATTAAAAAAAAAAACAAAGAAGACCAATTGAAATGTTGCTTAGAATTAGCCACTCTATAACATACTGAAAAGTTAACTTAAAGGTGAACCACCACTTTAAGATTAGTTGGTCCATCAGTGTTTATAGGTTCATAGAGATTAGAGATGTCGCGAACTGTTCGCCGGCGAACTTGTTCGCGCGAACATCGGGTGTTCGCGCTCGCCGGAAGTTCGCGAACGTCGCGCGACGTTCGCCATTTTGGGTTCGCCATTGTTGGCGCTTTTTTTTGCCCTCTCACCCCAGACCAGCAGGTACATGGCAGCCAATCAGGAAGCTCTCCCTTGGACCACTCCCCTTCCCTATAAAAACCGAAGCCCTGCAGCTTTTTTTCACTCTGCCTGTGTGTGCTGAAGAGATAGTGTAGGGAGAGAGCTGCTGCCTGTTAGTGATTTCAGGGACAGTTGAAAGTTTGCTGGCTAGTAATCGTTTTGATACTGCTCTGTTATTGGAGGGACAGAAGTCTGCAGGGGTTTGAGGGACATTTAAGCTTAGGTAGCTTTGCTGGCTAGTAATCTACCTTCTACTGCAGTGCTCTGTATGTAGCTGCAGTGGGCAGCTGTCCTGCTTCTGATCTCATCTGCTGACTGCTGCAATAGCAATAGTCCTTGTAAGGACTGCTTTTATTTATTTTTTTGTTGTTTTACTACTACTACTACTACTACTACTACTACTACTACTACTACTACTATAAGAGCCCAGTGCTATTAGTCTAGCAGTGTTGGGGAGTGGGACTGGTGTGCTAATCTGCTGCTCCTAGTAGTTCAGCAGCACCAACTTTAATTTTTTTTTTTTAATATTCATTCTTTTTTTATTTAACTTTTTTTTTATTTTACTACCGCTGTAGTAGTGTATAAGTTGACCTTTTAGGCATTATTTGCCCTGTAGGCATTTTTTGCCCAGTGTGTTATTCAACCAACTGCTATCTAGCTGTGTGCCCGTGTTCACATTCTGTCTAAATATCCATAATATTACCGTCTCCAGAAAAAACACCGGAGTGACTTTTTTCAAGCAGCCATAATAAATTTTACGTAATCCGTATCCATCGCTGTAGTAGTGTATAAGTTGACCTTTTAGGCATTATTTGCCCTGTAGGCATTTTTTGCCCAGTGTGTTATTCAACCAACTGCTATCTAGCTGTGTGCCCGTGTTCACATTCTGTCTAAATATCCATAATATTACCGTCTCCAGAAAAAACACCGGAGTGACTTTTTTCAAGCAGCCATAATAAATTTTACGTAATCCGTATCCCTCGCTGTAGTAGTGTATAAGTTGACCTTGTAGGCATTATTTGCCCTGTAGGCATTTTTTGCCCAGTGTGTTATTCAACCAACTGCTATCTAGCTGTGTGCCCGTGTTCACATTCTGTCTAAATATCCATAATATTACCGTCTCCAGAAAAAACACCGGAGTGACTTTTTTTCAAGCAGCATTCTTATATTTTACGTAATCCGTATCCACCGCTGTGTATACGTTGACCTTGTAGGCATTATTTGCCCTGTAGGCATTTTTTGCCCAGTGTGTTATTCAACCAACTGCTATCTAGCTGTGTGCCCGTGTTCACATTCTGTCTAAATATCCATAATATTACCGTCTCCAGAAAAAACACCGGAGTGACTTTTTTTCAAGCAGCATTCTTATATTTTACGTAATCCGTATCCACCGCTGTGTATACGTTGACCTTGTAGGCATTATTTGCCCTGTAGGCATTTTTTGCCCAGTGTGTTATTCAACCAACTGCTATCTAGCTGTGTGCCCGTGTTCACATTCTGTCTAAATATCCATAATATTACCGTCTCCAGAAAAAACACCGGAGTGACTTTTTTTCAAGCAGCATTCTTATATTTTACGTAATCCGTATCCACCGCTGTGTATACGTTGACCTTGTAGGCATTATTTGCCCTGTAGGCATTTTTTGCCCAGTGTGTTATTCAACCAACTGCTATCTAGCTGTGTGACCGTGTTCACATTCTGTCTAAATATCCATAATATTACCGTCTCCAGAAAAAACACCGGAGTGACTTTTTTTCAAGCAGCATTCTTATATTTTACGTAATCCGTATCCACCGCTGTGTATACGTTGACCTTGTAGGCATTATTTGCACAGTGTTTTCTTCAAACCGCCATCTAGCTGTGTGAGCTTGTTCACATTTTGTCTAAATATTGATAATATTATCGTCTCTAGAAAAACCACTTGAGTTACTTTTTTTCAAGCAGCATTCATATATTTTACGTAATCCGTATCCACCGCTGTAGTAGTGTATACGTTGATCTTGTAGGCATTATTTGCACACTGTTTTCTTCAAACTGCCATCTAGCTGTGTGTATTATCGTTTCCAGAAAAACCAACTGAGTTTTTGTTGTTGTTGTTTTTTTAAAAATAATGCCAGGCAAAGGCAGGCCGCCACGCAGAGGCCGTGCTAGGGGCCGTGCTGCTATGCAATCCTGTGGCCCTAGCAAATTGCCCAGTTTTAAAAAGCCAATGACCCTGAACTCCCAAAATGCTGAAGAGGTAGTTGACTGGCTTACACAGCACACCCCATCCTCTACCGTTTCTAACTTTACCACAACATCCTCCTCATCCTCCACTGCTATGGCCACCCCACGTAACACTTCCTCCACCACCGGTGCCCCATCTTCACTGGAGTCAGAGGAGTTATTTTCCCATGAGTTTCTTGAACTGAGTAATGCGCAACCATTATTGGCAGAAGAAGATGAAGGAGATGAGGACGTTACACCAGATTTAATTCTGGCAGAGAACACGACAGAGATGGACATAATGATGAGTGATGAGGAGGAGGAGGAGGTCCCCGCTGCTGCTTCCTTCTGTGATGTGTCAGAAGAAATTGATGCATCTGAGGAGAATGATGATGAGGAGATTGATGTTTTGTGGGTGCCTAGTAGAAGAGAGCAAGAGGAGGGTAGTTCAGATGGAGAGACGGAGAGTCAGAGAGGCAGTAGGAGAATAAGACTTAGAAGAAGCAGGGAGGCCAGCCCGCAGGGATCAGTAGGGCAACAACATGTATCGGCACCTGTGTTCAGCCGGCCAACGCACCCGCCATTGCCGCCAATGCCGCCAACTTCTACTGTTACCGCCAGATCGCAGACTTCCAAAAAGTCAGCAGTGTGGCATTTTTTTAATGTGTGTGCCTCTGACAAAAGCATTGTAATTTGCAATGAGTGCAGTCAGAAACTGAGCCTTGGTAAGCCCAACAGCCACATAGGTACAACTTCTATGCGAAGGCACATGAGCGGCAAGCACAAAGCACTTTGGGAGCAACACCTCAAAGGCAACAGGCAAACTAAAAGTCACACTCCTTCTGGTCCAGCATCTTACTGCTCTACCTCTGCTCTCCTTGACCCATCTGAACCACCCTCCACTCCGCCTTCCACCTTGACCACCTGTTCCCATTCCCAGTCATCTGCCACCAGCCAAGTTTCTGTGAAGGCCATGTTTGAGCGTAAGAAGCCAATGTCTGACTGTCACCCCCTTGCCCGGCGTCTGACAGCTGGCTTGTCTGCACTCTTAGCCCGCCAGCTTTTACCATACCAGCTGGTGGACTCTGAGGCCTTCCGCAAATTTGTAGCAATTGGGACACCGCAGTGGAAGGTACCCAGCCGCAATTTTTTTTCTAAAAAGGGAATACCACACCTGTACCAACATGTGCAGAGCCAAGTTACCGCATCTCTGTCACTTAGTGTTGGGCCAAAGGTCCATATGACTACTGACGCATGGTCCTCCAAGCATGGTCAGGGCAGGTATGTCACCTACACTGCCCACTGGGTGAACTTGGTAATGGCTGGGAATGGGAAGCAGGGAATGGGTAGCTCAACAACAACAACAACAGTGGAGTTGGTGTCACCGCCACGGATTGCACGCGGTTCTGCCACCACCTCTACTCCTCCATCGCTCTCTACCTCGTCTTCTTCCTCTTCTTCTTCTTACTCTGCTGCTGGGTCCTCCTTCTCCTCCTCCACACCTGTGCACCCCCAGCTCCCCCTAGGCTATTCGACGTGCCAGGTACGCCGTTGTCACGCTGTCTTGGGGATGACGTGCCTGGAAAGCAAAAACCATACCGGATCTGTACTCCTGTCATCTCTGCAGTCACAGGCCGATCGGTGGCTGACCCCACACCAACTGCAGATCGGAAAAGTGGTGTGTGACAATGGAAGCAATCTGTTGGCAGCGTTGAGACTGGGAAATTTAACACATGTGCCCTGCATGGCACATGTGTTAAATTTAATAGTCCAACGTTTTGTCTCCAAGTACCCAGGATTCCAGGACGTTCTCACCCAGTCCAGAAAGGTGTCGGCCCATTTCAGACGTTCCTACACAGCCATGGCACGCCTTGCTGACATTCAGCAGCGCTACAACATGCCAGTCAGGCGTTTGATTTCTGACAGCCAGACTCGCTGGAATTCAACGCTCCTTATGTTGGAACGTCTGCTGCAACAACAAAGGGCCGTCAACGAGTACCTTTTTGAACTGGGTGGTAGGACTGGATCTGCAGAGCTGGGGATTTTTTTCCCCCGTTACTGGGTGCTTATGCGCGATGCCTGCAGGCTCATGCGACCTTTTGAAGAGGTGACAAATATGGTCAGTCGCACCGAAGGCACCATCAGCGACCTAATACCCTTCGCTTTCTTCCTGGAGCGTGCCGTGCGACGAGTGACAGATGAGGCTGTAGACCAGCGTGACGAGGAGCTGGAAGCGCACGATTTATGGTCGCAATCACCAGAACGAACCCAGGCACCTGCTGCAACGCAGGGAGAGGTGCCAGAAGTGGAGTCAGAGGAGGAAGGTGGCTTTGTGGAGGAGGAGGAGGAGGACCAACAGGAGCAGGCTTCCCAGGGGGCTAGTGGTGACCTTTTGGGGACCCCTGGTCTTGTACGTGGCTGGGGGGAGGAGACCGTGGATGATGCAGTCCTTGATAATGAGGAAGCGGAGATGGATAGCTCTGCATCCAACCTTGTGAGAATGGGGTCTTTCATGCTGGCATGCCTGTTGAAGGACCCCCGTATCAAGAGGCTTAAGGAGAAGGACCTGTACTGGGTCGCAACGCTACTAGACCCTCGGTACAAGCATAAAGTGTCAGAAATGTTACCAACATACCACAAGTCCGAAAAGATGCGGCATTTACAAACCAGCCTGCAAAACATGTTGTACAATGCTTTTAAGGGTGATGTCACTTCAGGAACTCATCAACATTCCAGGGGCAGAGGTGCCAGTAATCCTGCCACGAGCACACCTGCAAGGACAAAGCCCTTTGGCCGGTCTGTAACGTCAGACATGCAAATGTTTTTCTGTCCAAGGCAGCGCCACAACCCTTCGGGATCCACCCTCAAAGAACGCCTCGACCGGCAGGTAGCGGACTACCTGGCATTAACTGCAGATATCGACACTCTGAGGAGCGATGAACCCCTGGACTACTGGGTGCGCAGGCTTGATCTGTGGCCAGAGCTGTCACAATTTGCCATGAACCTCTTGTCTTGCCCAGCCTCAAGTGTGCTCTCAGAAAGGACCTTCAGTGCAGCAGGAGGGATTGTAACTGAGAAGAGAACTCGCCTAGGTCACAAAAGTGTCGATTACCTGACCTTTATTAAAATGAATGAGGGGTGGATCTCGGAGGGTTACTGCACGCCGGAAGACTTGTTCTGACTTCTATGCAGCTGTCCTTCTCTTCAAGCCTCATGACTCCACACACAGCTGTCCTTTAGCATCCTCCTCCCTCCGCCACCGTTACAAACTAGGGTGCAAACCCTACTGGTTTAATTTTTTCTGGCCTCTGTGCTTCAGTGGCTGCAACCAAAAAAACTGGGCAAACAATGTCTACAAGGTCAACGTATGGCGAAAAATGACTATTTTCAGCATTTATATGGCATATTTTTTCTGGCAACTGTGCTTCAGTGGCTGCGTCCAAAAAAATGCATATTTTCTGCATTTATATGGCATAATTTTTCTGGCCTCTGTGCTTCAGTGGCTGCAACCAAAAAAATGCATATTTTCTGCATTTATATGGCATAATTTTTCTGGCCTCTGTGCTTCAGTGGCTGCAACCAAAAAAATGCATATTTTCTGCATTTATATGGCATAATTTTTCTGGCCTCTGTGCTTCAGTGGCTGCAACCAAAAAAATTTATATTTTCAGCATTTATATGGCATAATTTTTCTGGCAACTGTGCTTCAGTGGCTGCGACCAAAAAAATGACTATTTTCAGCATTTCTATGGCATATTTTTTCTGGCCTCTGTGCTTGAGTGGCTGCGGCCAAAAAAACTGGGCAAACAATGCCTACAAGGTCAACGTCGTTGACCTTGTAGGCATTGTTTGCCCAGTTTTTTTGGCCGCAGCCACTCAAGCACAGAGGCCAGAAAAAATATGCCATAGAAATGCTGAAAATAGTCATTTTTTGCCATACCTTGACTCAACGTATATGGCAAAAAATTTATATTTTCAGCATTTATATGGCATATTTTTTCTGGCAACTGTGCTTCAGTGGCTGCGACCAAGAAAACTGGGCAAACAATGCCTACAAGGTCAACGTATGGCAAAAAATGACTATTTTCAGCATTTATATGGCATATTTTTTCTGGCCTCTGTGCTTCAGTGGCTGCAACCAAAAAAATTTATATTTTCAGCATTTATATGGCATAATTTTTCTGGCCTCTGTGCTTCAGTGGCTGCAACCAAAAAAATTTATATTTTCAGCATTTATATGGCATATTTTTTCTGGCAACTGTGCTTCAGTGGCTGCGTCCAAAAAAACTGGGCAAACAATGTCTACAAGGTCAACGTATGGCGAAAAATGACTATTTTCAGCATTTATATGGCATATTTTTTCTGGCAACTGTGCTTCAGTGGCTGCGTCCAAAAAAACTGGGCAAACAATGCCTACAAGGTCAACGTATGGCAGTTGTTTAAAGAGAACAGTAGATTACTAGCCAGCAAAGCTACCTAAGCTAAAATGTCCCTCAAATCCCTGCAGACTTCTGTCCCTCCAATACAGAGCAGTATCACGCAGATTACTAGCCAGCAAACTTACTATCATCTGTCCCTGAAATCACTAACAGCTCTCGCCCTACACTATCTCTTCCAAGCACACACAGGCAGATTTTTCAGATACATTTTTGCCCTTGATCCCCCTCTGGCATGCCACTGTCCAGGTCGTTGCACCCTTTAAACAACTTTAAAATCATTTTTCTGGCCAGAAATGTCTTTTGTAGATGTTAAAGTTCGCCTTCCCATTGAAGTCTATGGGGTTCGCGAACCGTTCGCGAACCGCTCGCAATTTTGCGCAAGTTCGCGAATATGTTCGCGAACTTTTTTTCCGACGTTCGCTACATCCCTAATAGAGATACACAACAAATCTGCTCATTTTCTTAAATATACCAATAAGGTCTGTACCTTGTACCAAATGTGTTTTTGACACAAGGGTGCTGAGTGCAAGAGCTGGACCAGGGCACCCAGGTATAGTATAGGAGCCCTTATATCACACAGCTAGAGATGAATATGGACAGCAGTTGCCAAAATAAAGCTTTAGCACAAGGTTCTTGCTATATTTACAACCTGTTTTGTCATGTGATAAGATTTTCTTTTAGTGAATGGTAAAGGGAGGCAAGTGTGATTGAGGGTTTGATGTTGGCAAGGATGAACTAGGAGCACAGTTAATGGACTACTGATCTTATTATTCCACCTCCATTATCAGGAGCGATCAGTGTCTGCCAGAGCAGCTGCAATAAAAAGAAAAAGGAAGATATGGACACCTTTCATTTGACAGAGTGGGACAATATCTGGGAAAATGTGACTATCCTGTGAAATGCACTTACAGTATTTGGCCTTTTGTTCAAAAAGTATCTGACCTTGGCAATAAAGAGCTTAATGCATGAAGCTCCCTGATGGCTCCATGAAGCTGTAAATCTATTCAATACTCTCAATACTTCAGGTCGTAAAGGAGAAGGAAAGGCATGTTATACTTGGGGGTGCCAAAAGTTAGGCACCCCCAGCGCCGGATTTCGCTGGTGGATGCCCCAAGGCCACGCGGTCCTAGCACTAGTCTGCATACTCCCTCCCCGCGAGCACGCCTGGACCAGAGCGCTGGGGGGGGGGGCTGCACTTCTCAGTGCTTTTGGCAAAGCTGCTGGGTGGCATGCCAATCCTAATATTTGCCGTCTTAGGCCCGGGCCTTTGTGGCCTTGCCACAAATCTGGGCTTTACTTACCTGACACTCCGGGCCAGTGTTCCTATCAGCAGAAAACAGCACCAATCCGGAGTTATTACAGCGAGCACCACGGAGCGATCATCTTCCTGCTTTTTCTTTCTTCTCACGGCTGTGCATGCGCAGTAGAGTGAAATGCCGAACTTTGAAGTAAAAGCACATGCATCTGCCCTGGGAAATTTGGAGATAGAAGAAGCCAGAAGATTTGATTAAGTGCCAAGTGTATATCTAATGTATAGGATCTCACTGCCATGCCATGGTCTTACATGCCTCAGTGATAAAAAATATGTTATTGCAATATAATTAAGGCTATGTTCTTATAATACACAAAAGCCATCAATATCTTGTAAATTATATCCTTATAAACGGTGAGTAGTGATGTCATCAGTTATAAACGGTGAGTAGTGATGTAATTTCTGTTACATGACTCACTAAAATGTGTGTATTATAATTAATAAAGTACCCCCAGTTGTAAAATATGAGGATATTATAAGTTACCTCGGAGTTCCATGACCTGTATGGTCTCGTGTTTGTATATGGTCATGAAACTCCTCGGTAACTTATAATATCCTTATATTTTACAAGAGGGGGTACTTTATTCACTATATATACTGTCATTCCTTTGATATTGAGTCCTCAGCATACCTCATGGATGACGTGACATATAGGGGAGGACCAATTACTGCGAACAAGTGTGTCTGCATAATAAGAATTTATCTATCACAAAGGCGACGCTGGCCTAAAAAACGAGACGCCGGCGCCGTTTCGCGTATTTCTTGCCGTTTTGCGAATTTCGCAAATTCACCCATCACTAGTTGTGAATAAACATTGCTTTTTATCTTACCACTTGATAATAATTATAATATCGCATTATCATCGGACCCAAGACCGGAAGTTAAGTCCCAATTTTGGTGCATGTACATTTAAATTACATTGTTTGTGGACACTCCCATCTTTGGGTTCCTGGGTATAATAACAATTACCATTGATATCTTTGCTATTTTAAATTTTGTGGTATTTTCAAGAAGCCAGAAGAGTATCGCTCTGTGGTGCTCGCTGGAATAACCCCGGGCCGGTGCAGTTTTCTGCTGATAGGAGCACTGGCCCAGGGTTTCAGGTAAGTCAATACAATCATTTGGGGGTGCCTAAGCAGCTTTTTGGCGCTAATGGTAACTTGGGCGCTGCTGCTGCTTGAGGTGGGTTGTTCAACTTGCCTCATGGCAGCAGCACCCCTGTGTCTAGATAAAGGAGAACTAAACCCTAAAAATGAATATAGCTACATATGCCATGTTTTATATACTGAACTTATTGCACCAGCCTAAATGTTCAGCATCTCTATAACAATAATAATCCAGGTCTTCAAATTTGTCACTGGAGTTTCCCATCTTAGATTTTGTTAGGAGTGTCCGACATGCACATGCTCAGTGTGCTCTGGGCATTCTAAGCTTAGGGATCCTCACAAATCATCAAGCAGAAAATGATGTTGGCCTGTCATATAAACTGATGCTACAGGAATGATTATTAAATTCTGATGATCATGGTGCTGGTTTCTGAGATGCCATCTACCACTAATTATGTACTAATCAGCCTCAGCCTTATATTGAGACATTTTCAGTATCTTGTGCGTCAGTCCCTAAGCTCAGTAAGTGACAGCAGCACAGAGCATGTGCAGTGAACCAGTAGAAAAGAAGATGGGGAGCTACTGGGGCATCTTTGGAGACACAGATCTTCCCAGCTAAAGGGCAGTGGTTGCCTTGGACTGGTTAAGAAGGCTGAAACATAATGTACAACATTTCTGCCATACTTCATTAGTTTAGCCTTACTTCTCCTATTACAGGGGTAATTTTTGTTTTCCAGTGTCTATTCGAATTCCAAACTACTCTATACTCTGATTAGCTGTAATCCAACGAATATTGTGAAAGGTAATCATTTCCATGGTTTTCTAATACAAACCACACCATTATGTAAGGTTCAGGAAATTGAATGGCATGGCAATGCAAACAGCGAAACAAGTGGAAAAAAAAATCAATTTTACTCACTTAATGAAATGCAGTACACCAGAACCCGAATTAATTGGGTTCATACGTTGTACGGGGTACGTTGGGAAAATGCACGGTCCATTCACTGAGGATTGTATTGTCAGTGATATTAAGTAACTTCGCCTTGCGGAAACGTTTGCCCTGTGTGTAGCACAACCTGCTTCTCGTGTTAAGGCAATTTGTTTGCAACCAAAGTTAAATGAAAAGAGAGCTGTGTTAGCCATTCCATATTAAATGAATTGGAAGAGTTATAGTGGCACATTATAGTTTTCCTTCTCACTTATACAATTACGATATAAGAAGCTCAATAAATAGATCTATTTGCTTTTCCTTCTCAGCAATTCCGCCTTGCATTTCCTCTGTCTCGTTCCCAGGGTGACCTTATTGAGTGCCAGAGGAATGATTTAGGGTTTCTTTGATAAAAGTCTAGAAATTGTTCAACATGAACACTAATCAGGACAGCTGTGATGTTGTAAACACCTGAGTCAGCATTTGTGAAATCATGTTCAGAATTTGAGTTACGGCCTATGATTACATGCTGCATACACACAGTATAAGCTCAATTCTATTACTGCAAACCTTTTGCATGTTGTAAAGCTGCAGTGAAGGTTATGCAAACTGGACCAAAACGTTGAATAAACATAATATGCATAATATACAAACCCTGAGTGTGCCAGTTTTTACATTTTGCTTTATATATATGTATGTATATGTATACACACAGGTATGGGACTTATTATCCAGAATGCTCATGACCTGGGGTTTTCCTGATAAGGGATCTTTCTGTAATTTGGATCTTCACACCTTAAAGGAGAATTGAACCGTTTTCCAAAAAAAAAAACCCTACCCCCACCCCACGTAGACCCCCTCCCTCAGCCAAGCTGCCCCCCAGGGAAATGCCCCTAACTTTATACTTACCCCTCGGTGCAGATTTAGGCATTGGAGTTCATGGCAGCCATCTTCCGGGTTTTCGGTAAGATGAGTGGGAGACCGACTAAGTGGCGCATGCGCAGTTTGAGCAATTCGCCAGTTTGGAACAACTGCACATATGGCGAAATGGACGGAAATTGCCGAAGCAGCAGAAGACACGAAGACCCGGAAGATGGTTGTGTGGAACTCTGATGCCTGAATCTGCACCGACGGGAAAGTATAAAGTTAGGGGAATTTCCCCGGGGGGCAGCTAGTCTGAGGGGGAGGAGGGAGGGGGTCTATATGGGGTGGAGGGGTAGGGTTTTTTTTTGGCAAACGGTTGAATTCTCCTTTATGTCTAGAAGAAAATTACGTAAACATAAAATAAACCCACTCAATAGGTTGGTTCTGCTACCGATAAGGATGAATTATATCTTAGTTTGGATCAAGTACAAGGTACTGTTTTATTATTACAGAGATAAAGGAAATCAATTTTAAAAATCTGGATTATTTAATTATAATGGAGTCTATGGGAGACGGCCTTTCCGTAATTCGGGGGCTTTCTGGATAACAGGTTTCCGGATAATGGATCCCATACCTGTATATATGTATATATGTAGACAAATGCAAGAGGTCCTCTGCACTCAACCCATTATCTATATAATTAAGACATTTACCCTTTAAACAAAACAGGGATTGTTTGTCCATATATTGCAACATATTTAAGCTGGCCAACTACGTCAAAGTCATCCCATATCTGGCCAGTCCTATGCTCAATTTTCATCTGATTCATTAAGAATTCTATTGCTTCATTATACATTTTACAAAGGGACAAAGTTTTACCTGCAACTTGGCTGCAACTCCCAAACTTGGCTGCCCTTTTATTGGCCACCAGTGGGATCACCTGACTATAGCTGGGAAGGGTGGGAGCTACAACATGGAGCTGGTCACTGCTCCTGTATAACTATAACACACAAGGGAAAGTTGTGCTCACCACTAATTTTTTAAAACCATTAGGCGGGGGTGCAATGAGGTTGTGACTACAAAATACATATAGACAAATACAAGAGTCCTCTGCACTCAACCCATTATCAATATATTTAAGACATTGAGACATTTTGTGCATACTGCTACTGAAAAAAGCCTTACCCCCGCCTAATGGTTTTAAAAATTAGTGGTGAGCACAACTTTTCCTTATTTGTTACATTATATATAATACAATTACAATAACTTCTTCAAAAATAGGAGACTAATCATTCAAATGTGCAGTGGTGGAGCTCCCCCAAAATATTTTTCTGGTTCCTCAACCCTGCACAAAATCGCAGGTGACCTACAACCATAATTTCATGTGCAATGCACTTCACACTCTACCCCTATGATTGCAGGGTCTGCCCCCATCATAGATAAGCCACTGCAAATTTATATTTGAAACAAAGTTATAATCCTGGAAGGAATAGATTCTTTTTATTAACCATATTGTAAGGATAGAGTAAATTTTGTTAAAATAAATAATTACTTTGTATATTTGCATTTTTGGGTGACATTCAAAGGGCTCATGGATCTTGCCGACACAAATCACAAGGTTTTTAAAAAAAAACTGATATTTTGGTCCAGGCCCGGACTGGCAATCTGTGGGTTCTGGCAAATGCCAGATGGGCTGCTATAAAGTCCCATAGAAAGTCAGTATTTAGTGGGCTGATTGGGCCTCTGTGTACCTAAAATGCCAGGGCCTATTTTAATTCTCAGTCCGGACCTGTTTTGGTCTAATAAATTGACTTTCCTAAAGGACAACCCCTACGGGCTGCAGTTGTTTTTATTTTTCATTATGATTTTATTATGCAATAATCATTTTAATGTTGCCATTTTACATAGAATTGTCAGCACAGACTTAATTTGCTGCCACTGGCATACATCACTAGATCATTCCATCTGCTCATGCATTAATGACACCCTTATTGAAAATACATTTAATTGGCAAGTACAGCAGCTTTGTTTTTAGGAACGAGAGTGTAAGTCTCCAGAAAGTGATATTTCATAATTGTCACTTCATTCAAACCTCCTACAAAGTAATAATCACAAATAGGAGATTGCTTTCCATGGAAACATTCTATACATGGAACTTTTGAAAATCTTTAAAGTGCAGCCTTTGTATCTGCAGATTTCTGAACTGCAGGTAGCCAGAGATTTTAATACAAAGCCTCCATTTAAATCACTTCGCTCCTGACTTTTACATTTCCCCTACTGAGCTTCAGAAATGCTTTCTGAAAAAAAAGCAACAAAACGGGAATTCAGTGGTTTGATAAGTGTTTATTAAAGGCTTTTACATTTTGTACATTTTTCTATGAAGGTCTCGCATTTCACATAATAAGCTTTTTGCACTAATCCACATTAAATGCATGTGCACTAATAAATACAGCTCTGCATTCAGCAGAGTACAGAGAATATATGATTTTTTAAAACACCATTATGTATTGTTCATTAGCAGATCTATTGTGCAACAGTTTGTGCAAGACAAATATACCAAGCCGTGCGGAGCAAATAATAGATCACAGCACACCATTCATCATGCTTAAAGTTGCTGTGACAGCTGAAAACATCTTTTTCTCTATCATAAAGATTCATGTTGTATTGTGTTTATAAAAGCTTTGGGGATATGTTAATATTGGCCTCTAACACAAAAATCATGCGCAATTCGTTTGAATAAATGTTTGCAAAGTGAACAATTTTGCCTATGCAAACACTTTGTCCCTCTACTGTAGGATAGTGAATGTTATAGTTCCCAGTGTATGTAATAAAACTTCTTAATGAAAAGGTTTGCTCAAAAAGTTTACGCCACCTTCAAGCAGGTGTTAAAAGTCCTCAATGCGCAATGAAGATTCACAATGCAATAAAAACCTAATGAAGAATATTATGTTGCGACATGCAATTTTTTATTTGCAAATGTGTTCTCTTTGCAAATTTTATTACATTTCCGCCTGTGTATAGTTAGACATATTTTTGTTTTCTCATTCTGTATTAGAACCCTACTTTCTGTGATAGTATAAAAGCATGATCGAGCATGAATACCCCTTAACACCCCAACATCAACTTGTCCTTCTTTATAGTAAACATGGGCCATACAAACAGGGCTGATGAAAAACGCAAGCCGAGAATCAGCCCCTACAGTGGCATTAGCCTTCTTCCTTGCCTACACCTGAAACCATCGCATTGGCTCAAGTGCAGACTCACACGGCCTGGGTTAATGCAGTGGTTCGGGCAAGGAAGAAGGCTGATATCGGCATAGGGACTGATTCTTGGACTGATTTTTATCTCATAGGCTGAGATAAGCCTCCTGTGACATCATTCTAAGAATTGCCTCCTGTTTATTCTCTTCTAGGTTTGAACCTGAACCCTAGTACATTGCAGCCTTCTGCTCTAACCTCTACCCTACAGGGGCAAACTATATTTATTGACTTTCTGTGTTTTAAAGCCTGCCTATTTCCCAATCAACTTCCTCCTTAGCCCCATATTTCAAATATTAGAACAAGAGGCCCCAGGTCCTGACTGAGAGAATGAAAATATAAAGATTCTAATCTTCCAGCTCAGAAGAATAAAGATGGGCATATTAAATTCAATCTTCAGCTGCAATGTTTTGACTGTGTTTTCTAGGCAATTGCCTTTGACTACGTAACAGAGGGTATAATACGTGTAAGGCATAGTACCCATGTGGTCTGTATATATTTTCTTTTTTTTTTTAATTTGTTTTTATTGGAAGTCCAGCACAAATAAATAAATGATTTCACTTCTGCAATGATACAATCATGTTATTAAAAGTTATATACAGTGGTATACCTACATAACCAATAAAATATTGATTCATATAAAGGCCTTACATGTTCATTTTTCCCAACATATATATATATATATGTGTGTGTGTGTATGTATATTTGGTGAAATCTAAGCTCTATCAGGATGGGGTGATGGTAATTACATTTCTATCGTCACCACTACACCTACATTAAGTAAGATAGGTGCTGGAGATTCATTTTCCTTTTTGAAAACAATAATAACAACACAAACAAAATAGTTAAACTAAAACTGAACATGCCCATTATTTGCCCTGGATGCAAAAATGTAGAACATCCACAATTACCCATATGCTGCTGGTATATTTTAATTTTAATATGGAAATTTGAACTTTTATGAAAGATATTTTGAGTTGAGAAATACTCCTTTTATTTTTGTTGTTTGATTTGCCTTTGGTAGCCGGGATTGTATCCAATTAACCTGGTTAGAAACCATTTATATCCCCTGCAGAGAATATATAGAGTTTGTGTGGTTTTTTTTGGAACAAGTATGGGATCCCTTATCAGCATATCCATTATCCAGAAAGCTCCAAATTATGGAAGGCCATCAACCACAGAGTCCATTTTAAGCAAGTAATTCTAATATTTTAAAGCAAATTCCTTTTTCTCTGTTATAATAAAACAGTAGCTTGCACTTGATGGTAACTAAGCTGCATGAATCCACATTGGTAGAAAAACGATCCTGCTGGGTTTATTTAGCGTTCAAATGATTTTAGCATGGATGGTGAACAAATTACAGAAAGATCTCTTATCTGGAAACTCCCAGGTCCCAAGCATTCTGGATAACACATCCTATACCTGTACACCAAATGGCAACCAAAATTACCAACAATAGCTTCTATTTGTCACTAAAAATAATAAAATAGGCATAATGTGCCTCCAACACAAGTCTCATTAAATGCAGTTAAAAGCAGATATAAATAACTCAACAATGCAACAATCTTATTGACCCTAGGGGTCATGGAAAAGCAACTTATTTGTAACAGTATAATGCATTACCATATAACATATATAAATATAACCATTTCAGTAGCATAGTGTGTTTTTTTTATCTGCTTGCTTGCCAAAAATAAAAATGTTTATTAACATCCAGCTCTATATAATTATCTTATCACCAATGCACAGTGCCATATTCAGCTAGGCAGCATACAGTATGTGTCAATTGCAATAAAACATACGGTAAATAAGATTTTTTTTGTTTAGTATTCAGTGCACATCAGTTCCTCTAAGAAGCACTCAATATGAAATGCAAAGATCATATGAAAAAATCTGGGTTTATTTGTAGGTTGACATGGTATTCATTTTGCTTATGGATAGAGAGGGCCAGGGAGAAAAATGAAGATAAGGGAATAAGCATAAGCATGTGCTGCAGCATTATACAGTGCAGGTAAATCCAGTTGAATGATGGAATTTTCTGCACATGTACAATACACCAGATTGCAGGCGTCAGCAATAACTGAGAGCAACGCAGGAGGCAAGGAGCAAACAGATAAAGGTCGTTGGCAACATGGCAGAAATCCTCCATTCTGAGTTGACAAGCTGGTTTGTTTAAGAGCAAATTATCCTCCTTATTTCTTTTGAATTTGTCCTCCCTGTATTCTGTCTGAAATAAAGAAAACATCACATAACTTATCTGCTTTCTTGTACTTGCACAATAAAATATGTATATTCTGGTATAATGGTTTAGTTTTAAAGTAAAGGGGTTAATTATCCTTTTAAAGGGGACATATACCTTTAATTGATGTTGCAGCATTACTCTCTCGCATTACTCACTCACATCATGTTACCACATACAGGTATAGGATACTTTAGATGCAAACCCGTTATTGAGAAGGCTCCATTTTATCGAAATAATCCAAAATGTTAAAAATGTTTTCCCTCTAATAGTAAAACTGTACCTTGTACTTGATCCAAACTAATATATGATTAATCCGTTTTGGAAAGAAAACCAGCCTATTGGATTTATTTATTGTATAAATGACTTTCTAGTAGACTTAAGATATGAATATCCAAATTACAGAAAGATCTGTTATACAGGTCCCGAGTATTCTGGATAAATGACAGACCAGAGGTGTAATGGGGTAATGGAGGAGGCAGCAGCTCGCATGAGCCCTGGGCCCCCCAGTCCAACGCTGGTACCCCGTGCAGTGGCATAGCTACAGTGCAACGGACCCCCCTGCAAAAAGGGGGTTCCGCGCACTGCACTTCCCACATGCCAGTCTGCGCTGCCCCACCCACTCCCCGCATCATGCCCACCCACTCCCACCTCATGCTCAACTACTCCTCGCCCAGCACCGGAGCAGCCTGCACCCCCCTTCCATGGGCAAAGGTAAAAGAGCGGCTGGAAAATGGGGGGGTTCCACGTAATTGTAGAGGAAGCAGACTTCCACTATAGTTACGCCACTGATGGCAGATTTATTGCACAGTCTAGCGTAAAAGACAGAAAGTCAGCCATAGGGTGAGCAAGTGCCAGAAGTGTTTTATTCAAAGGAGCTTACTGCAAGTCTCAGCACCCTGAATTAGAGCACAGAGACCTGCAGCAATACAGCAACAAAGAAAGGCAGTGGGCAAAGGCAAGATGGCCAATTTTAGCCATTATTTGCACATTGCCTTTCTTGCTGTAAATTGCCCTTTAAGACTTAAAGCTCTCCTAGGGCAGAGACTGATGTAAATTCTAAGCAATCTCTTTAAAGCTCTTTGTTCTGGTGTTGGTCCTATATAAACAAAGGATAATAAATAAACTGCCAGGTATGATGTGTCCTGACATCGCAATTATGTTAACTGAGATCCTAAACGAACTGCCTTATAAAACCGATAATTTCCCTCTTTGGAACTCAAGGCGACAATGAAAGCACTGCTATAAGTCATTACCATTCAGATTTAAAGTGTTCAGTAAATAAGAATCTCCTTCCCAGGCCCCTGCAAACTGCACAACACAGCATATTCATTTACATTCAGTACATGTGCCTACTGCACCAGAAAAAATGGACACAGGGAAAGAAAAAAAAATGTCTCAGAGAGGCAAAGTTCCTACACTCGCCCGCTTCTACATCTCCAAGAGTGCAGATTCAGCAGTTTGCAAAATGATTTGCATTTCAGATAATTGTCAATGCTTGAATGAACAATTCCATGCTAAACAGTAATGGAATGGTCCTTGCCAAATAAAGTCACTTATGCAGCTCAGATACAAGAGCAATGCTAATGAGATGCTCAGCAGCTTCTGCATGAATGGACTAATAACTGCGGTCAAGCACAGAGGCTGCGGGTTATCACATTTCCAGTAATGCAGTTTGGTCTGTAGATGAAAAGCTAAAAGGAACCACTTTCTTTTTCATCCCATCATATTTATGCACATGTGTCCTATCACTAACTAGTATATGTTCATGCATATGCATTAAACTGTGGGGTAATATATGTTGCACTAAATGGCCTGATTTACATCATAATTGCTCATAGACATCTGTGGAACTGTGGAGGCAGCAAGTAACATCTACAGTAGTGTAAATCACCAGCTTGACTTGGAACTGGAGTTACAAAACAAAGGTTTAGATACCCTAATATAACTGAACAAAGCCTAGGGATGAGTGGAGTTGCAGACAGGAAAATAGATATACTGTAGCTCTGGGATGGTTTAAATAGCAAATTAAACAGAGAAAATGTTTGGTTATTTTGGGGACACACAATAAACTTCAGCTTTACCCCTGGGATAAACAAATGTCATTCTGGTAATGGTACCTGCACCCTCCTGCAGTAAGAATCTTTGGTCACACTCACTCTTGTGCCCCCAAGTTGACTGACCTAGGGATGAGCACATTTTTACTCTAATTGTTTGCATTAGTCATCGTACATTTTGCTTCAATGGGGGAAAAACATGTCCATTGATTCCAATGCATTTGGTGTGAAAAAGCATCAGAATAAGCACACTATGGGGCAGATTTACTAAGCGGCGAATTTTCGGCAGCGTCCATTTTGCACCCATCGTTTCAAAACACTTTCAAATTCGCTCAGACTACGCTAATTCACTAATATGTGGGCGACAAACGCTGGCGACTTTTCGCTAGCGGTACTTGGATAGCGCGAGTATTTCATAGCTAAGATGCGCTAGCGTTCATTTGTGCCTAGTGAAAATTCGCTAGTGATATTGCGCTTAGGTCAATTTGCATACGGTGGGAAATTTGAAGTTGTATGGATGTCTTTATTATAAATGTTGGCGCAAATACTTACAAATTCCACTTTTAAAAATACATGTCCAGGGAATCCTAATAAAGGCAAGAGAGTTAATATAATGCCCTACACATGTGCCCACTGTAAAAATAATGTTCCATATGTTTGAAAATGTATGGGGAAAACCGGTTACCCAAAAAAAAGTTTAAGTTTGGACTTTTGCAGGCAATCCTGGTTCAAAAAAGGAAAAGTCGCCAGCGTTTTTAGAACTTAGATGAATTTTCGGCACAAAGGATATGATGTGAGTGACAGAAGATTGAGGAAGATCTAGCTGCTTTATAGGACTTCGCCTGGTCTGAGGTGTCGAAGGCAACTCTGGTGAAAGAGGTAACGTTCAGTAAAATCCACATTTTAGTGAATTTTTGGAGTAACGTCCGTTCGCCAGAGCAAAAAGTCAATCGGCGATAGACTGTGAATGACCGCTAGCGACGGTCTCTTTTGCTTAGCGAATTGGCGCCTGCGCTTATTAGTAAATCGGCAATGTCCCTGCGGGTGGCAACAGTAGTGAATTGTCGCTAGTGTTAGCCACTTCGCACCTTAGTAAATCTGCCCCATTGACTCCAATGTGTTCGGAGGAAGTGGTTTAACAAATATTTTGCTGAAGTGAAACACGGCTGTTTCACTCAAGACTAGAAAGAACCTATATAAAGTCTGCACTGTCATTTAAACCACTTTATTGTGGTGTTCAAATGGGATCATAGAAAAAAGGTTTTCCTAGAACAGCGGGAAGAAGTGGCTTCATGAGCAAATCATATGGTGCTTTGATATAGCTTTTTGTATGGATGGATACTCCGGAGCTTATTTATCAAAGGCAAATGTTCGAGTTTTTTTATTACCTCCTATGAACTCAAATGACTGGGAAACTCAAATGGTATCTTTTTTAACAAAAAACGTGAACATCTAAAATTCAAACGAATGTTGCCAACCTAAAACTCGAATCGAATTTGAGCGCTATTCGAGTTTTCTCCGAAACAAAACTTGAATGTCAGGAAGGCTATTAACTTATAGGTTAGCGGACCTTTTCCATTAACTTCAACATGAACTCGGCAGGTTTTAGGTGGCGACCTATTAAATTCAAGTTACTTCCAGGGCAGGGGGATAATAACTCTCGGATTCGAATTCGAGTTGGCGGTTTTAAGCTCAAAATTGTGAGTTTTGACCAAAAAACCAACCTAAAAATTCACCATTCGAACCTTAGTAAAGCTGCCCCTCAGGGTTTTTAATATGGCAAATAAAGATGAGTTATTAGCTTAAGAAGCCATCCTCTGGTGCTCCATAACAAACAAACAGTCTGTGGGGAGAGGGTGGTGAGTGAGCCAAAGGAAAAGCATTTTATATATATATATATATATATATATATATATATATATATATATACAGTATTTGTTATGTTAATAATGAATGGAAATGAATCAGGGTAGAGAGATACCAGAGATGGATGAGTAGGCTACACTACACTAGGTGGATCGTCCACTATTGCAACGTCCTTCACGGCTATATTAATTTTATTTGACTTTCCCTGCAACTGATCCCCAAGGAAACATTTTATTTGCAGTTAGCGGACAGAGATATTACAGAAAACGCCCATTGTCATTTACGACCTCAAGTGCAGTGTGCAAAGAACAATTTAAGTTGCATGTTTTTCCTGTATCCCAGTCTCCCATAAGGCTGTGAAAGGGGAAAATACAAAGTTCACCATTGCTTACAGACAGGCCTAATCTGTGCTTGGAGATAGTAATGCCTTTAAAAATCATTTACATTTTTGTTTTGATGTTCAGTTTGTGGAAGATAAATCATTTGATATTTGAATAAGTCCACGTGCTGCCATCAAATTCAGGTCAGAGAAAACTGTTCCCTCAAAAGCTCAACAGTTAATTCCCCTGTGATAAATAGGGTAGTGATTCATGCAGCCGTGTTATAGTTATAGTGTTTACACCAGCTTAGAGGTCAATGGGTTTATGTGGATTTATTGCTTTCACAGATCTAGGCATACATGCTGTGATGACTCTTTTTCACCATGCTGCTTAAAGGGAAAAAAATTATTCCAAATCCTATTTTATCACATTAGTCAAGCAAAATGAACTTTAATTACACTGTATAAATTATTTGAATCTTGTTTCCTTTAGTCTTGTATCATCTCAGAATCTTGTTTGTCCACCAGAATGAGGGACCTGATGTCCATCCCCATGTACTGGTTACACGATTAAATGGTTAAGAGAACCGGGGGAATGTGGGGAGAGCAGTGACATCTAGGAAGTGCCTGATGTAAAGTGAAAGTAATTGCTTGCCCCACCTATATCCCTAAGGCATAGAGGAGGGGCAGGCAATATTTGATTGACAGCTGAGATTTTTAAATGAACGCTTTAATAAAAAAAAAAGAATTTGGATTTCATGTATAATTTGAAAAGTACTTTTAATATACAGCTCTTTATGTTTGGGTGACAGGTCCACTTTAAGTAATCCTATACAGTATGTATATTAGAGAAGAGAAATTCTAGGGGGCACCCCTCTCTCATTCCTGGATGATATTTTCACAAATGCCTGTTGTGAAAAGTTCCATCTCATTTCTCATAGGCCATGCGAGCAAACATAAAATGGCTCATTTAATATATGCGCACTTGCACCCGATTAATCAGAATGACTAGGCAAAATGGGGCTTGGTGCAAAAAGTAAAAAAGTATCTTTAAGGAATATGGTTAAGGACCATGTTCTGTTTCCATTTTAGTACAACCCAGGGCTGGATTTACCTTATAGACACTTGAGGGCCTGTGCCTAGGCTGGTAGCTTTAAGGGGGCGGCCATCTGGTGCCTATATGATAAGTAAAAATTATTGGCAAAAAACTGCCACTTCTTCACTAAATCTGGCAGTACCTGCAGTTCACTCCGGAAGTGACGTAATGTGTGTTCCTGCATGTGCCAATGGGGTCTATAGTGCTAGGAACCAAAATACATCTCTGGTACAACATCATTGCAGCTGTGATCATAAAAGAATCCCAAGGGGTCCACTGCAAAAGTTAATTACCCACAATACAGCATAATTATGCCACTGTTGTGTTGTCTGATGCACACACAATTGTTCATGCATATTTTTATGTATAGGACACAAGTGAGGTCAGACTGGGAATTGTATAAATTCAGTCTTTTGTCCCTATTGAAGCAACCCACAGCAGGAACCCTAGAATTACCATCATGTTCAGGGTGGCGGTAGCTCCAGGGTTTCTCTGCATCAATAGGCAAAATTCCATGCATTTGTCAAACATGGTGCCTGGTTAAAAAACATGGAGCATGTTTGCACATAAGCACAATTGAATCCATTTTAACACTTGTAGCTTTGGTCATTAATAAGCCATATTAAATTCTGTGCGTACTTTAGTGGGCAGGTCCAATTTAGTTATGCACATTGATCTCATGCAGTGATTAGAAAGAGAATTGCTACTGGGGCTTATATGATACTAGACAGCTAGTGTTGGACTGGGGTGTCTGAGACCCATTGGGGCTGCCCACCTATAGGGCCCCTCATCCCAGTTGCAAACTTATTCATGCACCACCAACCTACACCTAACCCTCCCCCAAACCCCTCATATGCCTTGCTGTGTCTCATTTCTCTTACATGGTTGGGGTGGAAGAAGAGTACCCATAGGTCCTGGTGGAGAGCAGGGAGTGGGCTGGGCTGGCAGGACCCACAAGTGCCAAGGCCCACTGGGTTTTTTTCCAGTCTGACCCTGTGGACAACCAATGCAGGGCTGTAAAACTAGCTGCCTACAACTTCATCATAACAGATAAATATTTAGTTTTTAAATAACCAGACCTAGAAAGAGTGACACTAGGCTAGGCTAGCATAGGAAAATAAATGGATGAAACATGAATCCTAAACTGAAGGGGGAGGACAGTTTATTACCTCCATAATTAGAATTGTGCAGAAGAATGATATACCATATTTAACTAGGATTCAAATGCACACACAAATATATGTATAGAATTGAAATACTATTTAGTCTGCTAGGGGAAAAACTGTATTTGTATTAATCTTGTTTTGTAAGGACAGTGAGCTGCACAGTACATCAAGTTTTGTGGTTACAGCAGTAATATATTCTGTGTATATTTACTGTACATGAGACAAGTTTCCTTGAAATGATATAGAAGTTACAGCAAGCAATTCCTTGAGGCGATTCCATGCTTTTAAATGGCAATACATAAAGTAAAATGACTTCCCTTTCCTCTCTACGAGACAAGCAAATAAAAACTGATATGTGTTTACTACAGTAAAACCAATATATACAGTCTCTGCATCCCACACTTTCTGCTTCAGTTCATCACTGCGCCTTGGGCCAGAGTTTTCCCCCTGTGCTCCATATTGGGGCAAACGACAGCAATTGTGCAATATCTAAGGAACCTTATATAAAGTCAGGGGACATCTGGTTATGTTACATTGGAGCAAATAATAACTTTACTGAATGTTATGCAAGCCACTTTCACTTCTATGGATAAATACATGGCTAAGAACTAAAGCTAAATGATGTCAATGTTTTCATCCCCCATATTGACAAGCTAAAGTCGTGCGCTATGCTAAAGATCTGCAGTTATTTATTAGGCAATTTTTTTTAAAGTAATAGTTTTGCAAAGTGATTGCAAGACTGTATTGTTTTCTGGTCATGTGGGGAGAATACATATTTAATTTAAGGTACTGTCATTTCAGACATAAGAAATCTCTTAATTACTTGGTTTTAATGGCAGTCAGCTTTTTGAATTTTTGAATCAGAGAGAAGCAGACGTGAATGTCCAACAATTTCAAAACAACAAAATAACCTAATTAGAAGATAAATTGCACAGAATATTAATATATACATGATTCTAAAAGTTAATTCTAATATGACCCATGTACCTAATATCAGTTGATTGGGCAATGAAAGGAGTGGTCTCTGCTCACTTCTGGAAGTTCAGGTCTAAGGTTAATGACAAGTAATGTGTTCTCCACCAGTGTTTTCATCAAGCAGAGAAGTACCTGAATCCTGCACAGCAAAAAAAAAGCAGCAAATGAAAGATATTTTAAGGTGATATGACAGTATCCAAATCTATTTCTGTCTCACCTTCTCTTTCTCACCTTCTCTCCATTCTCTTTTCTCCTTCATCTGCAATGTCTTTTCTTTGTGGTCTCTTATATGATGCTAGGCTACTGAACTCCCAGTGGTTTGAATATGTTGTGATCCAAATACTCTGTTCCTCCTTATTTTTGTTTATGTGAATGACCCTCTTAGTTACCATCCATGCTATTTGTTTTTGTGATCTCTACGTGTGAGAGCTGAATTGCTACGTACCCTGAAAAAATATATTGGGATACTTTCATGCCGCCTTAACATTTCTTTCATTTGCTGATTTTTTTTGCTGTGCAGGATTCAGGTACTTCTCTGCTTGCTGAAAACACTGGTGGAGAATACACTACTTGTCATAAACCTTAGACCCGATCTTCCAGAGTTTTTCTATTTTCATAGTGTGTGTTGGAAAGGTTGAACTTGAACCAAAATTCTCTATATTAGGATGTTACTAATTTATTTGTTCCCTTTATGGTCAGATTTTGCCACTTTGCCAAAGAAATGGTGTGTCATGTTCATAGTCTGTACCACTAGGTAAGTGAAAAACAATTAAAGAAAATATCAGATATAAACATAGCACATAAACTTGCCAGAAGCTTTATTTGGTTTTATCTAGCAGTGGAAACAGTCACCATGCTATCAAAGTACAGTGCAAGGTTGCAGTTAAGATGTTGACTTACAGTAAAATGTAAAAATAGGAGGAAAATATGTCAAAGTATCTCAGTTATGGCACTGAGAAGTAGAGATGAATGCAAAGGATCAACAAGGGTCAGGTAAAAAGGGCAAGCTTTGCAAGTGGCCCTTGGCAAGTGACTCTTGCATGAAACACATCCAAGAAAAAACTTACTGCTAAAGGCTGCACATGGTCCTTACCATTTCCCCCATTAGTAAGTGACCTATAATAAGTGACCCATGGGTATTCCCGGTTTATGATCCCACCAACTGAAGTCATCAAAATGTTACATATGACAATGCCAAAAGCATGTTGTACTCTCTGATTTAAATAAAGATGGAACGTTGTCAATGAGAAAAAGTTAATGTTTTCATATACTATTATCAAGATATTTTTTCTAGAATGGGAAGGTATCTTGAGTTTTTATGATTAATATGACATAAGAACATAGCATTCTCTTGTACATACTGGTGAAAAATACTTATTAGAATTACAGATAAAAGCATATACATGAATATACTGATTTTTGGCTCTTAATTTTGCAGCCTTTCTGCAGTAATCCCTGTCTGGAGCACCAAGGTACAAACAAAGGCTTTTTACATTTCTCATCCTAAGAGTGAACGCATACAGTAGATTTAATATTAAGCCACAAGGTTGGAAGGCTAAAGCTGGCCTCCAGCAGCACAGAGTTTAGTGAGATTAATGACATCCATTTCTCATTTGCTGTGCTGAGCAACTCTAGTCTTATCAGAAATAAAAACATAGAAACCATATGAAAACTATAGATGTCTTAAAAGAAATGAAAAGCGAACTGGACACTTTAAAGTGTGTATATATATATATATATATATATATATATATATATATATATATATATATATATACAAAATGCAGGGATTGACAGCATTCCAAGGAAATACGTCAAGTCAATAATTCAAATGAAAGTGGAGATTTATTGGTGATCCAACGTTTCGGCTCCGCACAGAAGCCTTCGTCAGGGAAAGAAAAGCAGTGCACAAGTGTTTGGGGGTTTAAACAGGGTAAAAAATGGCTCCAAGACACCTGTATACGATGCCTGTCACTCATGGTTTGTTATGCAAAGCAGTATATACATGTGGATACAAAGGCAAATGTTGTTATCCATGTTAGGTATGCCCCTTTGTATGGGAGAGTTCTGCTTATACACAGGGTGCGTCCTACTGTTACCCCACTCTGTCACATTATTCTGATGTGTAGCGAGCTACCCGTCCTATGCCCTGTATAGATGGGCTGGAAATGCACCACAAACCCACAGTGAGCGGTGTTGTACCATTGCTAGGCAACCCATGTCCGTCGCAGAGCACTCAACTACTAGCAACCGCAAAGGGGAGCCAGCAGAGACATCGCTTGTGGGCGAATGTTAGCAGAGGGTTTTGTGGAGTGTGCAGTCACTGAAACCAGCGGCTGCCTACTGCCAGCGGTTCTACCCAGCGCATCATTAGGGTTACATGGGTGCCACCGGCCTTCGTACTGCTTGTGCTCAGCTCACCTTGGTATAGGGACCCACATGCAGGGCAGGGTAGTACAAACATGTTAGGGCCATGCAGAGTTATGTTAGGGGAACTGACTAAAGCACCACCGTGACCTTAAGCCAATTAACCTCCCAGTGGCAAAACATTTTCTCAACAAAGGACACTCTCTCCCTACATTCAGGTGCATGGCAATTGACAATCAACCCCCTTGGTAAGAGGGGGTGATAGGGACCAGGCCCTACTGAGAATGGAGTCCCGCTGGATTTTGAAACTGGACACAGTTGCTCCCCGAGGTCTCAATGAGACCCTGCCTTTGGATTGCTTTTTGTGAAACAATATTGACTTTTACTACCTTGTATCCTGTTTTGTTGCCATATAGCTTGCTACAAATGCTGCTTTTTTGTCCAATTATGTTTATTGTCATTTTTGTTTACCCATTTGTCCTCCCCTTCTTATGTAAACACAGCGCAGTTCACTCTGACTATATGCATCTGTTAGGTATCCATATTTGCCCTGTCTGTCTGTTCCACTGATGACCACTGGGAGGTTAATTGGCTTAAGGACACCGTGGTGCTTTAGTCAGTTCCCCTAACATAACTCTGCATGGCCCTAACATGTTTGTACTACCCTGCCCTGCATGTGGGTCCCTATACCAAGGTGAGCTGAGCACAAGCAGTACGAAGGCCGGTGGCACCCATGTAACCCTAATGATGCGCTGGGTAGAACCGCTGGCAGTAGGCAGCCGCTGGTTTCAGTGACTGCACACTCCGCAAAACCCTCCGCTAACATTCACCCACAAGCGATGTCTCTGCTGGCTCCCCTTTGCGGTTGCTAGCAGTTGAGTGCTCGGCGACGGACATGGGTTGCCTAGCAACGGTACAACACCGCTCATTGTGGGTTTGTAGTGCATTTCCAGCCCATCTATACAGGGCATAGGACGGGTAGCTCGCTACACATCAGAATAATGTGACAGAGTGGGGTAACAGTAGGACGCACCCTGTGTATAAGCAGAACTCTCCCATACAAAGGGGCATACCTAACATGGATAACAACATTTGCCTTTGTATCCACATGTATATACTGCTTTGCATAACAAACCATGAGTGACAGGCATCGTATACAGGTGTCTTGGAGCCATTTTTTACCCTATTTAAACCCCCAAACACTTGTGCACTGCTTTTCTTTCCCTGACGAAGGCTTCTGTGAGGAGCCGAAACGTTGGATCACCAATAAATCTCCACTTTCATTTGAATTATTGACTTGATGTATTTCCTTGCAGTGCTGTCAATCTCTGCATTTTGTCTACATACTTCTCAGACTAGCACCCAGGTTTCGGCATACTAATGGTTGTGCATTCCATTCTGTTTGATTATATATATATATATATATATATATATTTTTTTTTTTTTTTGTATTGTAGAGAGGGATACTCTTAGACAATATGATTGGTTAATATGGTGGTTTTTGAATTATTTATCTTTTTAAGCAGCTCTCCAGTTTCGATTCGCTATAGTCCAATTTAACCTACAAGCTTTGAATGAGAGATTAAATGATACATAGGAGAGGGCCTGAATGAAAAGCTAAGTAATAAAAAGTAACAATTACAATAGACTTGTAGCCTTGCACAGCAATAGCTTTTTGTCAGCAACCACCATTTACAAGTTGGAAAGAAGCAGAAGAGGAAAGCAAATAATAATTATAATCAAATATAAAGCATGAAGACTAGCTGAAATGTTGCTTAGAACAGTTAATTTTCCTATTATTCCTTTAAGACATAGGGCAAATTCGGTGAACATGATAATGGCTAGATCCTCCAGGCATTTGATAATTCACAAGTGTCTAAGACAGTTGGGTTGCTGTCTACATTTGCCTGGACAAGCCAAGAGAAACCCAACTTTCTCCAAACCCAAACGGAGTTGGGCCCTGAAGTTTTGGTGGTTGCAGTGTCAAAACTTTATTTTGGGAAACCTGGAAAGCAGTTATTAGAGGGGAGATTTCCTCATTTAAGTCAAACTTCTTCCGTAAGGTCCACAAGTACTTCCTGGAGTTAAGTAAAAAAACAGAGTACACTTTATCTCAGACTAAAACACTTCCCTTCAACTGTTAACGCCCAAAAATATAAAAGAACTATGGAGGATCTTAAAGCTTGGATCAAAATTAGACATAACTTCTTGCTTCTTACTCACATGCCAAACTTAGAAATATGAGATTACAACCCCAATAAGATTGTTGATATTTTTAAGAGCTACTATGAGGTATTATACTCTAAACCCTTAGTTAATTCAGAGAAAATTTAATTATTTTTTGATAAATGCAAGATCCCACAGATATCAAATGAGCAATTAGATAGATTTATCACTTCAGAAGAAGTCTCCAATACCATTAGTAATTTAAAAGCTTCTACAACAGGAGGTCCTGATGGCCGCCCCTCTCTTTTTACAAAATTATGAATGACAAAATGTATGCCTTTCTTACAAATGTATTCAATGATATTTTATTTTTGGGAAAAAAATTACCTTCTAGTGAACTATCTGTCTAAGACAGATAAAACTTATATCTTATAGGCCAATTTCTTTATTGAACAAGATATCAAGTTATTATCCAAGATCTTGGCTAATAGGCTCTCTCTAATTCTCCCTTCAGTGATATTGGTGACTCAAAATGGCTTTATCAAAAACAGATCAGGGATTAAATATATCAGAGCTTTATTATATATAATCTTTTTGCCAAGATACACAAGATTCCTAGGTCTATTAATATTGATGCAGAGAAGGCATTTGATAACTTTACTTGGGATCATCTGTTTGTCTGTCTTTAAAAAATTTGGCTTAACAGGTCCATTTTATCAATATATTAGGTGGCTTTAAAGAAATCCTAAATCTCAAATTGTCTTTGGGAGGCACTTTTTCAAGTAAATTTTAAAGGAACCAGGCAAGTTTGTCCCCTATCGCCTCTTTTATTTAATATTGCACTTGAACCATTAATTGGCTTCTTGGATTCTTCTAAATGAATAAAGGGAATCACCATTAACAAAAAACAGTTATTAAATTAAAGTACTAGCTTTTGATTTTGACTTGCTATTAGTCATTAAGAATCCTAACTTATCTCTAAAGGTTGTTTTTGATATACTCCAAGATCTCCATTCATTCTGTCAATAATAAAGTCAATGTTGACAAATCGGACTTAATACATTTATATAGTTCTGTATCCAGTTCTTTGTTAAGAACTTTTCACCTAAAGAATCTTAAAAATCAGATAAAATATCAGGGTTTGACTATCCAACTAGAATTAAATAATTTATATTCATTAAATATTATACCAGCTTGTCAAAAGATTTTCTCTATGTGTACTAAATGGGCCAACTCCCCTCTTAATTTGAAAGGAATAGCTATATTTTTCAAATATTTGATATTCCCTATTGATCTATCCATTAATTCATTTTCCTTTATTTATAAAACATTCTGATGTTAAGAAGCTTTATTCTGCTTTAATAAATTTCATATGGAATGGGAAAAAGTTGAGAGCTCCAGCAAAAGCGGGGGGCTTAAAACTACCTAATTTTCGAGTTTTCAACTTATCAGCCCATACTAGATACCTAATTGAATGGGTTTCCCAAGGAAATAAATGTATTAATCCTGACATTGACATATTTCAAGAAACTCATTCAGATATATTATTTATTTTACATAGTAACTGGAGAAATGTTCCTGGGGACTTCAAGAAAAATCTTCTTTTTCGATATTCTGTTTATATTTGGTAACGTATTCTCTTGCCATGGCTTTAGCTATACACAAACTCCCTTTATGCCAGCTAAACTTTTACTCGATCCCTAAGATACTTTTCATCTTTTTTATTTTCTGTTAAAGAAAAATTAATTGTTTGAAGGAAAGATGTATTAGACCCCTTGGACAAGGCCTTAGTACCTTGGTCATATCTCAAGTTAAAACACAAATTAAATATTTTTATCTAGCCTGTTAGTGTGGTCTATCATTGATAAGAATTATTATTCCCAGGAAATTGGGCGCTGGAGATGATTTGTACCTAAATCAAATAAGTGGTCTTATAACTAATGATGAGCAAACTTACGGGACCTGGGGTTGTCCGAATAACGGATCTTTGCGTAATTTGTGTCTTCATACCTCAAGTCTATTAGAAATTCATATAAACATTATATAAACCCAATAATAAGGATTAACTATATTTTAGTTTAGATCAAGTACAAGCTACTGTTTTATTAATACAGAGAAAAAGAAAAGAGATTTTAAAAATTTGGATTATTTGGATAAAATGGAGTCTATGGGAGACGGCCTTTCTGTAATACAGAGCTTTCTGGATAACAGGTTTCTGGATAATGGATCCCATATCTGTACCTATTTTAAAGCAAACATTTGTTTGATTGCTATGGGTTACTGCACCTGTGTAAACTGTGTGCTTTTTATTACAAATGGCTGATACTGTATATACACCTGATTGTCTTTAATATGTTAATATATCATTGAGGGTTTTATTTATTGTTTGCAACCCTGTATCTGTGTGTGTGAGCTCATATCTCACAAACTAAACCACATGAACTGCAATTCCTAAGTTTTTCTTCCAGTTGTTTCACAGAATTGATCTACTCTGTTTTCTTTTCTGTTTACCTGCCAAATTGTAATTGTTCGCTGGAGGAGGATTATGCCTTTAGGAGAATGTGATGCTTCTGGATCAGTCAATTGATCTTCGTATTTTAATTGTGCAGGTTCCCTACAAGAATTGTGTCTGTTTTTACATCCCCTGCTGCCTGCATTAACTGGCTTCTAAATAAGTAAAAGTAATACAAAGGCTTATATACCGACACAGTTGCGGTCATGGAAATATGAACACATTTATTGCCTGCATTGATGGCATTCATTAAAATTACTTACGTTCAAAGATTCTCCTCGTGTTGTGTGCAACACCACTGCATCTATCCCGTCTGTTCTGAGGAATTGCATACAAAAGCCCCTATTGAGACTCAGCATTTCTGGTGCTACCAACACTTTAATGCTGGTTGGAATTGGAGGGTTCCCTCAATAGGAGCACCCAGTGAACAAATGAGGGATGTCATTATATTGCCAAAGCACTGGAAATTTCATAATCACTCCCAAACATAACATTCTGTAGACAGAAATATAATGTATTCCATCCATAATTCTATTTTGGGCACTGCCCTTACATCAATACATTTTTTGTGTTTGTTCTTTACTGTTATTATTTCTGCTTGGGTTAATAAGGGTCATTTATGATTGACTGTGTCATTGTAATAATGAGTATAGGATCTATTATCTGGAGTGTTGGGACCTGGGTTTTTTGGATATGGAAACTTTCCATAATTTGGATGAAAGCTTAAAGGGTTTTTTCACCTTAATAAAAGTTAACATTTAGGGGTTTATTTACTAAACTCCGAATGCAAAAATCACGAAAAATTTGTGATTTTTAATAAAATCGGACATTTAAAAAAAATCCCGAATTTTTCAGAATTTATTAAGCACCGAGGATGGGAAAGTCCGAATCTGAAAATCCGGCATCTCAGACCTGTCGAGGTTGCATATAAGTCAATGGGAGAAGTCCCAATGATTTTTTGATGTCCACTTGGTTTTTGGCAATACCCCAGTTTTCTGGTGAAAAATCAAAAAAAAAATAGTGAAAATCGGATAAAAAATCCGAAAACGCAAACAAAATTTTCGCAAAAGTGTATTAATAAATAAGCCCAACCCGTGCGGATTTGGTCAGAGTTTTTTTCAGAAAATATTGAGATAAATTTGGACCCCCTTAGTATGATTGTAGAGAGCATTATTCTAAGACAGTTTGCAATTGGTATTCTTTTTGTATTATTTGTGGATTTTTAGTTATTTATCCTTTTATTCAGCAGCTCCCTAGTTTGCAATTTCAGCAATCTGGTTTCTAGGGTCCATATTACCCTAACAACCACTGAATAAGAGACTGGAATATGGATAGAAAGATGAGTAATAAAAAGTAGCAATAACAATACATTTTAGCCGTACAGAGCATTTGTTTTTTTAGATGGGTCAGTGACCCCCATTTGAGAGTTGGAAAGAATAATTGAAAAACTATAAAAAATAAATAATGAAGACCAATTAAAAAGTTGCTTAGAATTGGTCATTTTATAACATATTAAAAGTTTACTTAAAGGTGAACCACCCCTTTAAAAATCACAAAAATAAAATGCTAAAAATCATTTAAACATAAAATAAACCCAAAGTATTATTTTGCCTTCAGTATGGATTAATCTAGTTTACTTACCATCAAGTACAAGTTGTTCCTGCTATCCCAGTGGCACAGAAACAACTTCTATTTACTTTTATTAAAATGCATTAAATGCAGTAATTTCATTTGTAGAACTTTCCTATAATAACATTTTCTTGTTCAACATACAAAATCATTGAAACGTGTTATTTTACAATTGTTTACTTTTTTAGACAAGCCCCATAAAATGATTGCATTTACATTTTATTGCTTTCTGGGTCCCGCAGGCCCTAGGTTTGCATGTGGTTACAATTTATTATGCTCTTATCAGGTCCGGGCTGAGAATTAAAATAGGCCCTGGCATTTCAGGTACAAGGAGGCCCAATCAGCCCACAGAGAGGCCCGAACAGCCCCCACCTGCCCACTAAAAACTGACTTTTTATGGCACCTTATAGCAGCCCCTCTGGCATTTGCCAGAACCCACAGTCCGGGCCTGGCTCTTATTGTCCGGCTGGTAAATGCAAATAAGAGCCTTAGCTTTTGAAGTTTCTATCTGATTTCTTAGGATAAACAACTCAGCTTACGAAACTTGGCTGGGTTTCGAAGGAAGATCACTTCAACAGATGCTTCTTGTGGTACTGATGAACCATTCATTTAGAAAAATTAGATTCATCAAGTTAATTGCTGACTATTGATTGCAACAGTATTAGTTAGTGAAACAGTACTGTAAGCCTCTCAAGAGTTATTTATACCTTTATTTTTGGCTCTTCATTCAGTTTAAAGATAAACCCTTATGTGGAGTTTGATAGTAATACAATAAATGGAATTATAATGATAATATATATATATATATATATATATATATATATACACACATATATTGTAAAACAAAAATGTATGCATAAACCTATGCTATATGGCCTTGTTTTGTGATTTGGAGCATTATTGTCCTGGCAATAGCAAGAACTAATAGGAAGAATGTCATTGTACAAAGTTACCTTAAAGGGGCAAGGCACTATTGCAAATATAAGCTTCATCATACTGGAATAAGAAATTTTTTGAATCTGATTTTGAATGAAGGTTAGACATGGCCGGATTTACATAGCGAGCTCCCCTAGGCCTGCTGTCATTCAGCGCCCTTGTACTTTTATTTGCTCAAATTTTCATCATCGGGACCGGAGCAATGGGGATTTGTACATGAGAAATTAATAAACGATTGTATCTCCTGTGCAACCCCATTGTTTCTGAACAAATATGGGTGTGGTTGGGCAGCAAGCCGCCCCCTAAAATCCTACCGCCCTAGGCCCGGGTCTTGGTGGCCTCTCCACAAATCCAGGCCTGAGGTTAGATCCATTATATCTTTTTGGAGGGTTCCATTTGCCTAGAGATATAAGATATATTACAGCTGACTCTTTTAAAATCACCATAAATACTCACTAAAACTAACTACAAGTCAGTTATGTTTTAGGTAATGTTTGTGTTGGAATCAGTTATTTGAGCGAGCTATAATACACCTACTAAGAAATGGAGCCCCCAAAATGGACATAACTGTCAGTGACAGTCTGGCACCAAATTCCTGCATGAAGACATAGTGGGGTATATTAATCAAAAAGTGAAGTTAGAGATTGCCACAGTCCTCTAGAGTGAAATTCCGTCGCTCTCCACTCATTTCTATGGAATTTTAAAAGTCGTACTTATCAAAGAATGAACTTTCACTTTCACCCAATGATAAATACTCTTTTTAAAATCCCATAGAAATGAATGGAGAGTGGCAGAATTTCACTCTAGAGCACTGTGGTGATCTCTGTCTTTACTTTTTAATAAATATACCCCAAAAAGAGAAAGATGCTGAGAGGGGGGGGGATACTTCATTATTTCAAAAATGGGTCGGAATTTTTAAGTGATTGTATTTAGAAAATGTTGCATTCCAGTATGAAGGAGCTTATATTAAACGCTAGTTTTTGCAATAGTTCCCCTTTAAGGTTTACATACCACAAAAGCAATGGCCCTAGATTTACCATAGAAAACAGCCCAGGCCATTATTGCTTTGTCCTTAAAGTTTAACATCGGCATTATGCTTTCAGGCAGGTCCTATTCTCCTGGCATCTGCCAAACTCAGACTTTTCTATCAGAATTCCAGATAATACAATATAATTTACCTCTCCAGTGGCCAGGTTTTCATTAGGGGAGGCATTTACACCACTCCAGCTGACTCTTGGCATTGCACATGGTGATGTTAGATTTCTTTGCCTCTGATCACCCATAAAAACTAGTGATGGGCGAACTTCTCCCGTTTGCCAAAAACTGTGAAATTGGAAAGTTCACAAAAAAATCGTGAAATTCAACCGTTTTCATGAAAAAATTGTGATATTTGAAGGTTTTCACAAAAAATTCGTGAAATTTGAAGGATTTCACAAAAAATAGTGAAATTTGAAGGTTTTCACAAAAAAATCGTGAAAATCGGACATTGATGCTGGCGAATTTTCACCAGCAAATTTCCGCGGGAGATTCGTGAATTTATTCATCGGTGGTGAAACATGGAAATTCGCAGTGAATTTCTAATAAAAACCCTAGATTCCCTTAATCCTCCAGGAATAATCCTACAGGGCCAATGGCTCAATTCTCACCAATGAGAATCCTGTCTGCTCTGCTTATTTGTGCCTCTCTGTTCTTGATTTCACAACATGGTTGTTGAAGGCGTTAAGCACATTTTTCCTAGGTTTGAACACATAAAATGTACTAAATCTTCCTTTGTGAAGTTTGACTACTGCATAATGTTGACAAAGAAAATCTACATATTCATATTCTCTAAAAATTTACATATTCTGTTTAATTACTGTATACATTAAAATACACAGTTTATATTACAGGAGTGGTTCACCTTTAAAGGGGTTGTTCACCTTTGAGATTACTTTTAGTATGATGCAGAGAGTGATATTCTGAGACAATTTGCAATTGGTTTTAATTTTTTATTATTGAAGCTTTTTGAGTTATTTAGCTTTTTATTCAGCAGCTCTTTAATTTGCATTTTAAGCAATCTGGGGTCCAAATCACCCTAGCAACCTGACCAGTACAACCTAAACACGTCTTGCAGCAGGTATAGTGAGCTGATGATTTACAAACAATTCTAACTCTTGATTATTTTTTTTAACTTTTACATAGCGTATTTACTAAGTGAATTATTTTAGTTATGATTGGTGCCCTTTAAGATAACTTTTAGTATGTTGTGGAATGGCTAATGCTAAGAAATAATTGGTCTTCTATTTTTATTTTTTACAGTTTTTGAAATGGGGGTCACTAAGGCTACAAATGTATTGTTTTTTTTTATTACTCATCTTTCTATTCATATTCCAGTCTCTTATTCAAATCAATGAGAGGTTGCTAGAGTAATTTGGATCCTGGCAATTGGATTGCTGAAACTGCAAACTGGACAGCTGCTGAGTAAAAAGCTAAATTACAACAAAAAAACACAATATTAAAATGAAAACCAATAGCACATTTTCTCAGAATATCACATACATCATAAATAAAGTTAATTTAAAGGTGAACAACCGCTTTAATTAGGCTTGTGGCTTTAGACGTGACCGAACCCTTCAAACAATCACCGATCCTCACACACATGTACTTTCCAATTCTGCGTTAGAAAGGAGGTTTGTTTTTTTTATTATTATTTATTGCTCATTGTGTTTTTTTCATTACAGATCATCCAGTAGAGCAGGGGTCCCCAAACCTTTTTTTTGCCTGTGAGCCACATTCAAACATAAAAAGAGTTGGGGAGCAACACAAGCATGAAAAAAGTACCAGGAGGTGCAAAATAAGGGCTGTGATTGGCCATTTGGTAGCCACTATTTGACTGGCAGCCTACAGGAGGGTCTGTTTAGCAGTAACCTGGTTTTTATGCAATCAAAGTTTGTCTCCAAGCTAGAAATGCAAAAATAAGCCCCTGCTTTGAGGCCACTGGGAGCAACATCCAAGGGGTACAAGTTGCTCACAAGCCACTGGTTGGGGATCACTGCAGTAAAGAAATGTAAAAGGATTGAACTTTCTTCAATGCTATTTTTAATGCTATTATTAATATGATGCTATTAAAACTGCATGGTGCTCTTTTTAAGCGGAAACTCTGAGCTGGCAGTATGCCTTTAAGGGGGTTGTTCACCTTTGAGTTAACTTTTAACTTTTAGGGGCAGATTTATCAAGGGTCGACTTTTGAAGTAATGGGAATTCGAAATTCGAATAAAAAAAGAGCAAATCGAAATTTATCAAAAAATCAAAGGTTTTTTTTTTTTTGCCCGAATAGGTACGTTTTAGATCGTACAAATCGAAGTAATAGCGTATTCAAATTGTACGATTTGAAGTTTTTCCAAAAAAAAAACCCTTAGATTTTTCAGAGTCCACCAAATGACTCCAAATAGGTTCTAGGAGGTTCCCCTATAGGCTAAAAGGCAATTCAGCAGGTTTTAGATGGCGAATGGTCCAAATCAAATGATAAATTCGAAATTAGAACTTTCACATTTTTTTCAAATTCAAACCAAATTTGGACTATTCCCCAGTCGATGTACACAAAAATTAGCTCAAAATTCAAATATTTTTCGAATTTTCACTTTGATAAATTGGCCCCATAGTATGATGTAGAGATTAGTATTCTGAGACAATATGCAATTGGTTTTCATTTTTTATTATTTGTGGTTTTGAGTTATTTAACTTGTTATTCAGCAGCTCTCCAATATGCAATTTCAGCATCTCTGCCTTGATTTGCACAAGAGACTGAAATATAATTAGGGGAGGGTCTGAATAGAAATATGACTGATAAAACGAAACAATAACAATACTAAGGAACATTTTCTTTTTAAATGGGGTCAGTGACCCCCATTTGACAGCTGGAAAGAGTCAGAAGAAGAAGGCAAATAATTAAAATAATCTAATAAATAAATAATTTAGACTAATTGAAAACTTATTTAGAATTGCCGATTCTATAACATATTAAAAGTTAATGCAAAGGTGAACCACCCCGTTAAAGGATATTCCCCAATATTTGGTGATGAAATGTTTGTTTTTTTATTTGTTGCATTATGTCCTATGAGTTATGTATTCTGTTCCATTTATCCACTACCAAACACCTAAGCCATACAGCATCTATCCTTATGATATTTGATTACATGTAATATTGACAAAACAGAATTGTACAGAAATCTCCTTGTGTCATATAACAGTGAGATAACTGATTCAGCTGTGCTGGTTGGTAGAATTCTCATCTTCTTGCATCTGTAAGTTTGGGTCACTGAATTTGTATTACTAGGGGGTGTAATAGTGAAATAGTTTGCGGAGGGTTTACATCCCCTCTTCTTCTATGTGTTTTTGTTACTATTATAGTAAATATTATAGTAAATATTAATTACATTTAATTGTTTTTAATTAACAATTTATTCACATTTTAATATGAAATTCCATTTTAATTCAATATATTTTTAGAACAGGCCTTACTGCTCAGAATATCTGCCTTCTTTCCACCATAGTAGAAGTATTATGTACTAAGCATATTTAAAGATAGTCCTTTTAAATACTTCCATGCAAAGCTGCACTTTTTTATTTTTAATATTTGGAATAAAAACACCCATCATTTGTCCTTGGTCAGTAACAGTTAACACGAAAGCATTTAGTGTAATATTTCAATTACCAATTGCTGCTAAAATATCTTTGTCTTTGCGTTTCACCTTGAACACCATTTAGATAAAAAAAAAAAAAAGCAATGAATAGTATTATCCTCAAGGGGGTAAAATACCTCCATTTTTCAGTAAGGAGCATTGACAGAATCATTTACGGCAAGGAAGCTGCTTATGTGATGGCAAACTGCAATGATTAATGCCTTGAATCATTTCTGGGTGGGTAGAAATAGTTTCCTATTGCTGGAAGATACCGCTTCCAACAAGTTTACGATAGGAAAATGTGCGCTGATTAATTACACTGACGATTTTACTCTTTCACCATGTTACCATTTTCAAAAATGAACAAATATTAATTCCAGTCTCCTTATGGAACCCTTGAAAACGAGCCACATTTAATATCTGAAGCAGCTTGGTTTATAAGTAACAGATCCCTGTAAAAGAAAATTCTTGGCGGCTTACTATATGAGTATGAAAGACTACGCTGCTCTGTGTGTCAACTGGATCAGCCAAAATAGCTGTACGGTACAATGTTTGTGCTACACCAAAATAACTACGTGTGTGGCTTTATTATTGTAGTATAAGGTACATTAGGGCATGTTTACAATGTAACTGAAATCTTAAGGCATTATTGAGGCCTGTTGGTTCTTTCATATCATTCCCCAACCATGCGGGTGGTCTATAATCTATCTATCTATCTATCTATCTATCTATCTATCTATCTATCTATCTATCATCTATCTACTGTATATACCTATCTATTTATGTATCATCTATCTATCTATCTATCTATCTATCTATCTATCTATCTATCTATCTATCTATCTATTTATCTATCTATCATCTATCTATCATCTATCTACTGTATATACCTATCAATTTATGTATCTATGTATCTATCTATCTATCTATCTATCTATCTATCTATCTATCTATCTATCTATCTATCTATCATCTATCTATCATCTATCTATCTATCTTCAGTATTGCTTCTCTGGATCAGTTTAGTCTGCATCCTTGAATTTTAAACTGTCCTCCCCATAGTTATTGATAGGTCGGCTAACCAGCTCTGATGCAATATAATGGAAGACTGGGGACAATGCCTCTTATAATTTCTCCAGCTGAGATATATGGGGATTGGGGAAAGAATAATTCTGATTTCTGGGGCACAGAATGAAAAATGGAAAGCTTAAGGCATTCACTTGTGAATGTGAATATTCTTAGAAACACTACCACTGCTTCTTGAAAAATTCTCCCATCTCTTAGAGGACTGCCATTCTCATAGAAAGCCTGCAGACTGACTACTGCTTTCGAAGCAGCAAATCACTATGACCTAGCAGACATGTGGTATAACATACAAGGAATGAAAGCAGAGCAGGTTGCATAGTGCATCATTATAGCTGTGCACCAAGTTGCTCCTAATGCAATTGCACCTGATGCACCAAAATAGCATCCGTTTAGTAAATTGCACTTGAATGCAACTGGCATATGATTTAGGTTACAGTTATACACAGCATTCTTCACTTTTGAATTAACTTTTAGTATGATGTAGAGCAGGGGTGCCCAAAATGTAGATTGGGATCTACCAGTAGACCTTTAGCTGGTGATCAGTAGATCTCAAGACAATGTCATTAAACAGCTTGTCTATATCACCCTCCTGTTTTATTCTGTTTATTCAGATATTTATTATGTTAAGGTTACATAAGAAATATTTTTTGTCAAATCTGGCAATATAAATTCTCTCATAAATCAATATTTAAGTAATATTTTCCAAGGAACAGAATGTTATGGATGATTGTAGATCATAATGGGAAATCATGACTAAAAGTAGACCTTGCATTAGTATGGGCACTCCTGATGTAGAGAGTGATATTCTGAGACAATTTGCAGTAGGTTTTCATTTTTTATTATTTGTTGTTTTTGAGTTATTTAGATTTTTATTCAGCAGCTCTCCAGTTTGCAATTCTGGGTGCTAGGGTCCATATTACCCTAGCAACCATACATTGATTTGAATAAGAAACTGGAATATAAATAGGAGAGAGCCTGGATAGAAAGATTATAGATTATAGAAAGTAATAGAAATTAGCAATAACAATACATTTGTAGATTTACAGAGCATTTGTTTTTAGACGGGGTCAGTGACCCCCATTTGAAAGCTGGAAAGTGTCAGAAGAAAAAGGAAAATAATAAAAAATCTGTAAAAATAAATAATGAAGACCAAATGAAAAGTTGGATGAATATGAACCGCCCTTTTTATATCTGTCTTTGAATGTGATTCATTTAGTGCCTAAATTAATGTGGCACCCTGGAACTACTACCACCAGTGGTGTAACTATAGAGGAGGCAGAACCAGCTGTCGCAGGGGGGCACAGGGAACAGGGTGGCCCAGACTGTGGGGTCTGCTTCCCCTATAGCTAATAAAAAACCCTCCTCCTCAGCCACTCTCTTACCTGCAGCTAGGAAGGGGGACGCAAGTAGGGTGGGAGTGGGTGGAGTCGGGGCAGGGCAGAGGCGGGAAGTGGGTGGGAGGATGGGGTTCGGAGTGCATCAGGCCCCTCTAAAGATTTTTTTGCTGGGGTGCCCGGCACACTCTAGTTCAGTGATCCCCAACCAGTAGCTCATGAGCAAAATATTGCTCTTCGACCCCTAGGATGTTCCCAATGGCCTCCAAGCAGGTGCTTCTTTTTAAATTCCTGACTTAAACACAAGCTTTCGTTGCATAACCAACAGCCAACAGAGCCTGTTCACATAGCAAGTCCACATAAGGGCTACCAATACCCCAATCACAGCCTTTATTTGGAAGCACCAAGATCTTTTTGCTTGCTTGTGTTGCTCCTCAACATTATTTTATACTTAAGTGTGGCTCATGGGTAAGAAAAAGGTTGGGGACCCCTACTCTAGTTACTCCACTGACCACCACGTCTATGCTTGTGTTGATTCCAGGGTTCCCTCAAGTCAGGCAATGAATTTGCATGGTATTATTTAATAGCAAGATGTGTACCTCTTTTGAATGTAGTTTTATGTCCATTTTTGTTTTCTGCACTTGAGGTTGGTCTCATAAATAAGTCCTATATTAACAGTCAAGTAGACGTTTCATCGCATGCTAATGCTTTTATTTTCCTATAGTGTTTCACAGGATTTCACAGCTAATACAGTGTTTAACTTGTTCTATCATAAAAACTGAGAAGCTGTTATACAATATATTTTATACTGGAGTCTATAGATATCTTTGTGTCTGTGAGTCAGCATGTTCCCTTCTAGCTTGAACTTTTAAACTAGGCTGGCAATACAAATCAGAATGAGAAATCCCACCAATGCTATAGAATCAAAAGGGAAAATGGCTCAATTAAAAGCATTGGCAGTAAAAACGGCCGGCTAACGTTGGAGGACTGGAAAGTTGCTTGTTGATGCAGTGCAGTATCTTACCCTTTCACTGACCCACAAGTGAGACTTTGTAACGATTTGTAAGAGAATTCCCATTGCTTTTTTTAACTGTACAAACAAAAAGGCATGCTGGAAATCAGTTTCCGCAGCTCAGCCATTTGTGCATAAATCTGCTCCAGCTCCCATTGAAGAATCTATTCTTCATTCATATTGACTGACAAGCGGAGATCAGAGATGGGGGTTCTGCTGATGGGAACAAACTGGTTTGATATTGTACATTTATAGGCACCATTCTACATATAGTAATGGATTTCATTCATTTTGGCTATTAAGAATGATATTTGAATCTTTTAAAGGAAAGGACATTGATTCTGCCGAAAATTCCTGTATAGTGTCATTTAAAAAGGCAAAAACATGCAAAAACAGTTTCAATCTTTTTGAGATTATCGGCAAAACTGAACATTTTTCTAATGCCTTGTGATTTATTTTTTGTACTGTGATGATTCAAAGTTTCCTATACCTTCCTGTTTAAAGGAACAGTGACACCAAAACATTAACATGTTTTTAAGTAATAAAAATATAATGAACTGTTGGCCCAGCACTGGTAAAACTTTACTTTATAATTTATATAAACAAGCTGCTGTGTAGCCATGGGGGCAGCCATTCAAGGCTGAAAAGGAGAAAAGGCACAGGATACACAGCAGATAACAGATAAACACTGTAGTATACTGTCAGGTATTGCTGGGATTCAAGCCGGGGACCTTTGGGTTTCTGGCTCGATGCCTTAATCATTTGGCCAGGTGAGCAGCCTGTAGGGTTGCTTGCTATGTATAACCTGGCCTCTGCAGTCCCAGCCCAGCTTCCGCCTGATTGGCCTCTCCAGCCCCAGCTCAGCTGCAGCCTGTTTGGCATCTACAGCCCCAACCCAGCTGCTACCTAGTTTCATCAGCCAATCAGGGCTGACTCTTCCCTATTTAAGGGTAGCTCTTAGACCACTCCTTGCCAGAGCATTGCATGGTTTTCCTAGTACTGCGGCAGCGCCCCTAACTAGGTAGTTCTAGCTCTTGCCCCTGTTCCCTTATTATTCTGCCTTGCCTTGCCTTGTCTTGTCTGCCTTGCCTTGCCTTGCCTTGTCTTGTCCTGCTTACTTTATCTTGTACCTTCCCAGCCTTGACCTTGATCCAACCCTGCCTTGCTTGTTCCTGATTTCTGCTTCCTGTTCCACCTTGTACCTTGCCCTGACTTCACCTTGTACTGACGTTGTCTTGTCTCTTCCTGATTCTTGCTTTCCTTGTGTCCCTCTCTTCGTATCCTGCTTCCAGTCCTCTCTTGCTATCCTGCTTCCAGTCCTCTCTTGCGATCCTGCTTCCAGTCTCCCTCTGCACTCTATCCCCAGTTTGATCTGATCTACGCCCGCACCGTCCTGTCCCATCCAGTCTGTTCCTGTTTCACTCCTGCCCCGTCCAGTCTGTTCCTGTTGAGTCGTCGCCCTCTTCTTCCTGCCTAGTCCAGTCCTGATCTTCGCCCTCTCCGTCCTGTTCTGCACCTGATCCAGACTGACTCTTCGCCCTCATCAACCTGTTCCTGCTTTCCCTTCAAGTGTTCCCTAGGCACATACAGTCCCTGCCTCAAGGACTCGCCCTTTCCCTTCAGTCTCCACAGCTCCGCCTACCTAATCCTTGACATATACAATGGGATTCTACATAGGTTATCTGTTAATCTACCATGTGACCTGTTCTTGTATGGTTGCCCCCGTGGCTACAAAGCAGCTTGTTTACGTAAACGATATAAGTGTTTCTGAAGCAAACACACAAGTTTTACAAGTGCAGGGCAACTCGACATCCTTTATTCATTGCATAAAAAACACTTTCATGTTTTGATGTTTCTGTTCCTTTAAGTCACTGCCTATTCATTATTAAGCATGCACACAAGCTAACAAATCACAATCCTATTTGTCTGCTTAATACAGCCCTGCTATGAAGCTTTGGTTCCCTGCACTGTGTGAATTTTCTCTATACCCTGTAATCAACAACGTGCTAATATTTTTAAAGGGGATGTATGGTCAAAAATTTTACAACTCATTGCTGTTGTCGTTGTCTCCATTAGCAGTTTAAGCACAATATATAGTCATTGAAATGTTTAAAAAACACGGGTGCCAGGTAATAATCTTTTCAAATACATTCCATAGTATTCCTGGCACTCTTGATAAAGTTCATTGGTGTGCAATGAATTGAATTTATTCACCAGGTGTGAATTCGCGGCAAATTCCAGGGATTCACCGCCGGTGAATAAATTCGCGAAAATTCGCTGGCTTCCGTTTTTTGGACGCTGGCACAAAAAATTGAGGCCTGTTTGCACAAATGAGATGCCAGCGTCGTTTCGTGAATTTTTTACCGTTTCACAAATTTCGCAGGAAATTTGTGAATTTTTTGGCAAAGCGAAACGGTCCAAATTCACCCATCACTACATATAGCTAAAAAAGTAAAAAATACATATCAATTCATTAAATTATATATTGATACAATTCATTACTTTGTTATACATACATACACCCCATTTATATTATCAAGTCATTGCATGGACTGTCAAGATTATACCACTTCTTTATCTATTAATTCCATTTCTAACATTATAGATCCTTTTACCCTTATTTGATACATCACATTAATTCCTTAATATATATTAATATGTCACTTAATTCATCACTAAATTTGATTACATCTTTATTTATCATTTATTAGTTATCACTGGGAAGCTGTTTAGGATACCCAGACTTTTAACACACTACACTCTTAAGGGGCAGATTTATCAAGGGTCGAAGTGAATTTGAGGGAATTTCCGAAGTAAACAAATTCAAAGTATTTTTTTGGATTCTTCGACCATCGAATAGGATACTACAACTTCGATTCGAAGTAAAATAGTTTGAATATTCGACCATTCAGTAATCGAAGTACTGTCTCTTTATAAAAAAACTTCTATTTCAATACTTCGCCAAATTAAACTGGCCGAAGTGCTATGTTATCCTATGGGGACCTTCTAGAGCAGTTTTCTAAGTTTGAAAAAATCGTTAGATCGATCACTGAAATCCTTTGAAATCATTTGATTCGAAGGATTTAATCCTTTGATCGAATGATTTTACTTCGACCGCAAATGGCCAAATTAGATGTACTGTATAAAAACTTCGATATTCGAAGTTGAAGTATTCCAATTCGATGGTCGAATTTCGAAGTATTTTCCACTTCGAAATTCAACCCTTGATAAATCTGCCCCATAATGTGGAATATTCCCTTATTATCCATTGTAAGTCCGAAGCATGAGAGATCCCTGGGTCTTGGCCCATCCCCCTCTAATTACTACAGGACTGTGTTCCATGATTAGTAATGCTGTCTATCCCAGATACCCATACATCTATATATATATATATATGTAAATTGTTTTGCAGAGAAGGAAAGTTCAGGTGGTAGGGGATTTGCCTGAGATATAGCAGGCCTCCATCTATAAGAAGATAACTCGAATTGTGAAATATTTTGAGAAGTGTGTTGAAGCCCCATTAAAATATTGTTACAACAAATGTCTATACGGCGGAAAGTGATGACATTATTCCAGTTTAACAGGTACTGTCTGTTACACACTAAACAGTCCCACAGATTCCTGTCATATACAATAAGCCTTAGTACTTGCACTTAGGTCATGTTCTATTAGTCAGTCATGCATGTTGTGATATAGACATATATTTCTCTTTGTATACTTATAAAATGTGTTTGACATTGAACAGATTACAGAGAGTCTAAACTGCCCTGTTTCCATTTCTAAGTATAGAGGAGAACTTTTCTTGTTATTGTTTAAAGCAATTTCTTAAAGAAATATATGAGCAATGCTTTGGGTTAGTTTAACACCCTTCATGAAATAGGGTAAAAAAGGCACTTTACAGACTATTGCATAAATACAAATTTGATAAGAGTCTAAGGAAAGTCCATCTATCCAAAAATCCATATGGACATCTGAGCAAGCATTGCTAAATTACCTCATATCCTAAAATGTTGAAATAAATTGTCCAAAACATACAAACTTTAACCTAAAGCTGGAGCTACCTTTTTAGACACTGTGAGAAAGATGCAAAAGTGAATTCTTTGGTCCCTTGTGAGCTTCACATCCAGGGGTCGCTGCTACCATGAGGCAAGTGGTTAGCACAGAGGGGCAAAAAAATGCTTTTTGTAATGTCCCAAAATTCAGATTTATAAATCAGAATTTTGGCTCTTTGCACCCCCAAAGCTAAAAGTTCAAGTGTGGGGGAGATGGGGGGCAGCATTATAAAGGCTGTGGCATCCCCCCCCCCTCCTTCCGATTGCCCCAATAGGGAAGAGTGATTTTTTTTCCTGGTACAGATTTGTGGCAAAACTGGTGGCAAACATTTCCACAAATCTAACACTAGTATTTTGCCAAGCATTTTTTTAGTTGGACATCTGAAAAAAACATTTATTAACTAAAATGCATTTGGCACAACAACAAACAATATCCCCTGACTGCAATGCACTTGGCAGGAAAAATGTCCATTGACTCCAGTGCGTTTGGAACTAGAAAAAAGGCAAAAAGCAGTGCCAGGCCACAATGGCTAGGTGCCCTAAGCAACCAAGCCAACCAGGCCTGCATTTGTGGAGGCATGCTGCCCAACCACACCCACATAGGTTTAGAAACACTGGGGATGTGCAAGTGATACGACAGGTTTTAAAATTTCCTGTGCGTCAATCCCATTGCTCTGGCCCCGATGATGAAAATTTGAGCGATTAAAAGGGGCGACTGCTATGTAAATTCGGCCCTGAAGCTGACCACCTTGTAGCCCCCCACAAATGTGTGCGTGCATTTCAGCTTGTGCATGTGCACTGATGACACGGTGGTGAGCAGGGACTAACCAGCAAATAGAAGGGGGACAAAGCCCATAGGCGAAGGAAGAGGTAAGTAGTGATGGGCAAATCTGTCCTGAAAAATTTGCGTAACGGCAAAATTTTTTTAGAAACATCGAAAAAATTTGCTAAACACATTGAAGTACATTTTTATACGTGCGCCTATTTTGTCCATATGCATCAAAGTCAATGTGCATCCGAATCAATTTTTATTCGCGTTGCAGTCGATTCTTCTCCACATTTCGCCAATTTATTTTAGAGCGGGAAATAAATGTGGATATTTGCCGCAAATCCATGCCTGGCAAATTTATTCACTATCACTAGAGGTAAGTGCCTGCCCCCCCACAACTTCGCCCTAGGCAAGTCCCTCTTCCTCCTACCCATAGTTCCACTCCTGTAGAGAAGAAATGCTCATTGACTCCAATGCAATCAGTGAAATTTTGTCATTTCGCTAATTTATTTACAGTTTTTACATATTTTTTTGTAAAGAAAATTGGGACAATTTTGCTTACCGCCAGTGAGCTGCACATGAGCAGAATATCATCTTAGAATAGTACTTCCTGCATCATGCTTAAAGATCATTTTAAGGTTAGATACCCCCTTTAAGAGGAAGGCTCCCTACACGACCTACAACTGAACTGGACATTTCACATAATGTTCTCCTAATATTGTATTAGGTGCTTTAAAGTGCAACAGGACTGTGCTTAGTTCCTTGCAGCTTTACCCATTTACCCCCCCCCCCAAGTTCCAGGCTAGTCCAACCACCTAAACCAGATATTTTTAAAGGAGTACTGCATCTTTATTGTCACTTAGAATTCTAATTGTTAAGTGGGGGATGCAATCAATTCTTCATTAAACTAAACTCCTGGGATTGGAACTGGTGCTTTATTCTAAATGCATTCATCAAGTTTAACGACAAGCTGTGGCATTTCCAAGCATGTTGCTGAGTTCTCTCCATCTACCATACACACAAATAGAAGAAAGGTGCCCGACAGCTATAACCTAAATTTCACCTTGGTGGAACCCATGACTGCCCATTTTATTCTGCCTATCCAAAGTAAGGTGCATCATTAATCTTTGGAAGCTCAAATGGGCATCACCTCTACTCCCTTCAGCACTTCAGTTTAGAAGAATGACAATGCAATGTCCTGCTTGACTCTCACATATTTACCATGTTTATTATATCATCTGAAAAATCATTGACACACATAATACAAGTTGCTTGGCTGCAGGGACAGCAACAATTTCAATCAGTGCAACCTTGGTACCGGTAACTAGATTTTCTAGAAGTGTCCCTATTTGTTATATACTTTTGTTAATATCAATATCAATATCAATATCAATATAGTAAGACTTCTCACAGATTATTTGTCTGCTACTTCTGAGATTTTTCCAGGCTTTCAAATGGGTGGGGGGCGGTCACTGACCCTGGCATCTAAAAAACAAATACTACAATTTCTTTGATATTGCTACTTTTATTAATCATCTTGCTATCCATGCCTCACCTATTGATATTCCAGCCTCTTATTCAAGTCAGTGCCTGGTTGCTACTGCACTGTGGATTCTAGTAACCAGATACTGAAGCTACTGAAATTCTGAACATGAGAATAAAAAGCTGAATAATCAAAAATGTAAACCAATTGTAAATCATCTCAGAATATCAGTTAATTTAAAGGTGAATAACCCCTTTAATATCTTGCGATTTCTGTTAAAGCCTGCAGTCTAGTAAAATAAGAAAAGGTTTAATATTAATTTAGGACTTGTCACCCAGACATAAAAATCTGTATAATTAAAGTGATACTGACACTAAAAAATGAATTTTAGCATACGAATGTACATTAAATGTTACCTATAGGTCATGGTGATCATTTTTTGCAGAGAGGTTTGTTTTTGTATATAGTTGTTAGTTGAAGTTCCTAAGCCTGACTCTCTGACACTCTGACTTTGCCAACCAGACTGTCCCATCTCAGCCTGTTAGTTACAGTTTCTAATGCTAACGGACTCCTGCTGCACAAATATGGCAGCCCCCTCATACAGGAACATGGGGATCAGACAGGTAATGTAAAAGCATCATGCAAATACTTTATTGCAAAGTTAGAAGTAGCTTGCAAAGCCAATATTATAATAGATGTAAAAAAAAGTTTAATTTCAGGTGTCAGTATCTCTTTAAAGTCCTTTTAAATTAAACATGAAATCCAAATTCTTTTTTTTTATTAAAGCATTCATAGCTGTTGTAAACTCATTTAAAAATCTCAGCTGTCAATCAAAAATTGCCTGCCCCTCCTTTATATCTTAGGCATAGAGGCGGGGCAGGCAATTACTTTCACTTTCCATTCAGCACTTCCTGCATGTCACTGCTCCCCACATATTCCCCTCCCTCTTTACCATTTAAAGGACAAGGAAAGTTAAACTAAAGAAGTAGCTAGAAATGTTGTACATTATGTTTTGGGCTTCTGTACCAGCCCTGTGCAACCAAAGCCCTTTAGCAGGGAAGATCTGTGTCTCCAAAGATGCCCCAGTAGCTCCCCATCGTCTTTTCTGCTGATTCACTGCACATGCTCTGTGCTGCTGTCACTTACTGAGCTTAGGGACCGACTCAAAATATACAGTACACTAAGAATATAAATGTCACAGTATAAGGCTGATTAGTAAATAATACAGATAATTACGACATTGCAGCACAGAATCCAGTACAATTAGCACCAGAATTTAATAATCAGCCCTGTAGCATCAGTTTATATTACAGGCCAACCTCATTTTCTGCTGGATAATTAGTGATGACCCCAACAGCTGCTCAGAGTCCGTGAGTGTCGCAGACACTTTACAAGATGGTGGATCATTGCTGCTATTGAGATGCCGAAACTTTAGGCTGGTGCAATAAGAGCGGTATATAAAACATGGAATTTTTAGCCCTATTCATTTTTTGGGTTTAGTTCTCCTTTAATTGTGTAGCCAGTGCATGGAGATGGACACCAGGTCCCCCATTCTGGTGGACAAACAAGATTCTGAGATGATACAAGACTTGTCTTAATAACAGTGTCCACAAAATGGCTCCTGCCTGCTTGTTATAATTATGAATTCCCAGACTGAAGGAAACAAGATTCAAATAATTTATATAGAGTGTAATTACATTTTATTTTGTTTGACAAACATGATAAAATAGGATTTGGAATATTTTTTTTTTCAGGTGATAGGTCCCCTTTAAACTTTGACAAGAATGGAAAGTAGGAAGTAGTAGTAGGAAAGACAGGTCAATTTATACTAGGCCATTTCAACATAGAAAATTTTACATAATTTTGATTTGATTTCCTAAACCACGTGTAAATGTATAAACCAAAAATATTTTATTCAGACAAAAAAAACACCAATTTTTTTGTCGACAGTGGCTCTCTAACCAAAGTGAGTTTGGAAATCCTTTAAACCATTTAATTGTGACTACATCTGTTCAACTTAAATCAAGGAATTGCTTATTCTGCAGTGAACACACTGTAAAGAATTAGCCTGCTTAATAATGGAATGTTATTTATTTCTTCAGAAAAGAGAGATTAATGAAGTGGGCTTGGGGAGAGACAAAACAGTGGGGTATTTAATCACTAAGTAATCTTTACATAAATGTTGCAATTTTGCATGGGAAATGTGAAAACTGTTAGTCACTCAGACCCTCCAAATGTGGGTCTTTTTTAAAACTCACATTTGTAAAATGATCTGGTATCTCTGGATTGTATTCATTCAGGTTGTTTTTAAACCTCATTGTGTTTAAGTCATCTCTACTCTTCAATGAAGAACAGGGTTTCTGATGTGTGCTTAAAGTGATACTGACATTTAAAAACTACTCAAAATATTAATGTACATTACAATTTACCTATAGGACATGTTGATTGTTTTATCACTAATAAGTCTGCTTTTGTAAGTAAATAATATTTGATGTTCCCTAACCTGACTTTCCCTTCTTAACCTGTTAGTTAAAGGACAAGGAAAGGCAAAAAAATAAAATCCCATTTTTACTTTCAATGAAAATCTCCAATATACTTTGATTAAAAAATGTGTACCGTTTTTATAAGTAACCTGACTGTATGCAGTGACATTCTCCCTTCATTTACTGCTGTGGATGGTCCCTAACTGCTGAGCAGGGAAACAATCATACTTATGAACAGCAGGGGGAGCCCCCGCCTTACTTACCAGCCATGCAGAATTCAAGCAGCTTTGTTTATGACAATCCCTAAGCAGCCCAGACCACACTGAGCATGTGCACAGTCTTAGTCTTGCAAAGATGTTTAACAAAGTTACAAGATGACAGCCCCCTGTGTCCAACTTTGAAAGCATAAATCATTTGTTTGATTAGGCTTTGTGGTGCAGTAAGTTCATGCTTATGTTTAGTATACAAAATACAGCATTTCTAGCATTATTCTATTTTAGACTTTCCTTGTCCTTTAATGTTTATAAAGCTGATGTTCTACTGCGGCACAAATATGGCAGCCCCCTCATAGGCAAATGCTTCATGGCAAAATTATAAATAACATGCAAAGACAATATTATGACAGATGTAAAAAGTAAGTAAAGTCCTTAATGAACTCAGCTTTAATACTAAAAAAGGGGATGTAAAGCCCTTAAAGGAACAGTAACACCAAAATATGTATTGTTGCCCTGTACTGGTAAAACTGGTGTGTCTGTTTCAAAACACAATTATACAATTATAATTTATAAAAAAAAACTGCTGTGTAACCATGGGGACAGCCATTAAAGCACAGGATACACAGTAGCTAAAAGGTACTTTCTAAAGAATCCCATTGTATACTACAGATCTTATCTGTTATCTGCTCTGTATCATGTGCCTTTTTTTCCTTTTTCAGTTCTGAATTAGTGATGGGCGAATGTATTCGGCAGGCACAAATTCGCGGTGAATTCCCGCGATTAGCCGCCGGTGAATAAATTTGCAAAACTGCAGTGAAAATACGCCGGTGTCAAAAAAAAATGGATGTGTTTCGCTAATTTCGCAGGGAATTCGCTAATTTTTCGGCGAAGTGAAATGCCCCAAATTCGCCTATCACTATTCTGAATGACTGCCCCCATGGCTACACAGAAGCAAGTTTATATAAACTATAGCTGTGTTTCTAAAGTGAATTCACCCGTTTTATCAGTGCAGGGCAACAGTACATTATATTGTCATTCCTTTAAAACACTTTCATTTTTTTGGTGTTGCTGTTCCTTTAACAAACTCAGCTTTAAAGGACAAGGAAACCCCTTTTTCCTGTACTTCATCATTCAAATAGTACCCCCTTGCTCTCATATCGCTAAATTTATTTTCACAAATACCCCTTTTAAAAGTAGTAACTTCATCTTGGAGATTTTCTTTACTAAAGTCCTTCGCATCCGCCATCTTTGAAATGTCACGAAGAGCCGACTGCGCATTTAAGAAATTCCACGTCCGCTCTCCTGCGCATAATAGTTTGTCATGCAAAGTATTACATAACAAAATAGCAAGGCACGAGCTTCCAGGGTAAGTGTTGCAGTCTTGGTCTTGAAGATAGACCAATGAATTGTGGGTTTACTTTTTTCTATACCAAGCATGTTTGTGATACAAACCACTTTGGATCTACTAAATGACTTTGAACTAGAGCGAAATGACAGCACTAATACACAGCATTGTGGTAAGCCTTTGCCTGATCAGATTATTGTCTTCAGACTTTCCTTATCCCTTAAATAATAAAGGGGAAGTAAAACCCTTGAATGAATGAAATGAGTTTATTTAAATTAGAACTTGGCAGAAAGCCACTTACTAGTCTCTATGGCCATAATCCTATACCAGAAGAAGAGTCAAATCATCACCCTCAACTCAAGTGCATTCTGCATAGTTCTACCCATTCCTCCTTTTTCTGTTCTTCCAGTAATAAGAGTATGTGTGATTTGACATTCCAGCCAGCAACCCAAGGCAACGCAATGCACCTTTGCAAGGTTGCACTGTAGGGAAACAGAAGGTAAGAAATCCCTGCAGTATAGTTATTATGGCTTTAGGAGCTGGCACAAAAGCCATATACTATAAGAGAATTTGAAATAAGCCAAATGGATGAGTAGTTTTAGTGGATGCTTACACAGTATTATTGCTGTAGTTTAACAGTTAGGTTGCCTGTGGCCTGGAGTGTGGGCAGGTTGCAGTTTAAGTGGCACCGGGCAGGCCCGGACTGGCAATCTGTGGGTTCTGGCAAATGCCAGAGGGGCTGCAATAAGGTCCCATAGAAAGTCACTATTTAGTGGGCTGGTGGGGACTGTTTGGGCCTCTGTGTACCTGAAATGCCAGGACCTAGTTTAATTCTCAGTCTGGACCTGGCACCGGGACCTCCGAAGATAACATAGGATAATATTGATAATGGATAACATTCACTACTGGTTCCTTTCAATTCCTTGCTTCCTTAAAGTAGACCTGTCACCCAGACATAAAAAACTGTATAATAAATGTCCTTTTCAAATTAAACATGAAATCCATATTCTTTTTTCATTAAAGCGTTCATAGCTGTTGTAAACTCATTTAAAAATCTCAGATGTCAATCAAATATTGCCTTCCCCTGAGGAGGGGCAAGCAATTACTTCCACTTTCCATTCAGCACTTCCTAGATGTCACTGCTCTCCATATATTCCCCAGTTCTCTTAACCATTTAATTGTATAACCAGTGCATGGGGATGGACATCAGGTCCCCCATTCTGGTGCACAAACAAGATTCTGAGATGATACAAGACTTGTCTTAATAACAGTGTCCACAAAATGGCTCCTGCCTGCTTGCTATAATTATGAATTCCTAGACTGATGGAAACAAGATTCAAATAATTTATATAGTGTAATTAAAGTTCATTTTGCTTGACTAACTGGATAAAATAGGATTTGGAATCATTTTTTTTTTGGGTGACGGCCCCCTTTAATATTTAATGACTATCCCACAGAGCTTTATTTTCAGGAACATATCTTATTACTCTTCCCTTACTGCGTTTCCCATATCAATCTTTCTTAAAACACAGTCCCAAAGTCAGAGCAGATTTGCCCTCTTTTGACTTAAAAATACTGCATTTAGCTTGTCCCCATACTTATTGAACTTGCCCACACATCTATAATTGCATGCAGCACAGACTGAGCTGAACAGAGCATTTTCAGAGATGTGTAATTTTAAATAACCTGAAGCAACCTGGAAGCAATATTTCTGTGCCTGAAACAGCAAAGTAGGGATTTGTGATGGATCATTGTTTTAATTCTGTGTGAGTCATTTTATCTCCTCATGCCTCAGGCACACAAAATGAGTTGTAATGCGAGGGAAAATTTTCCATGTAAATTGACTGAGCAATAATGAAAATACACTTTTGCATCTTGTCTCTTATTGTAAGAGTGTAGGGCTCATTCACTACAGGGCAGGGTGTTAAGTGCAAAAAAACAGGGGCAAGTCTCCATGTTTTTCACAGTTTGCACCCTGTTCTGCTATCAGTGGCTTTGGCAAAGTTCTGGAGCTCAAGGGCCTTCTCTTCCCCATGAATACAGAGCTGTCTGTGCTGTATTCATAAGGTGTGGATGGGGTGATTAATGTAGGCGTCCACTCTTACTCCCTGTCCCCTTACTTGCTTGTCATTCAGATGTGAAAGTCAAAAAAATAAGGAGAGGAAAAAGTACCCCACTTGACCTATTATGTGGGAGACTTGCCGTTTCCTCCATTCCTGGAGCATCAGATGTGCACAGTGATGTGACGCCAGCGTCAGAATAGATGCCAGCGTCAGAATGGACGCTAGCGTCGGAATGGATGGCAGCGTCATGACATCATCACGCCCATTTTGGCGCCAAAAGAGGCCTATTTAAGGAGTCTGGACATTGTAAACATTGCCCAAATATAGGGTCTTCTTATCGAGTTCCTGGATGTGACTTATTATAATTCTTGTTGGATTCCTGTTTTAACTTTGGCCTGTTTTTGGATGTTGAACCTTGCTGCCTCGATTGACCCTTTTTGCCTGGACTTTGACTACTCTTTCTCTTAACCCTTTTGATACCGCGAACTCTATTGAACTATTTGCTTCTTCCTTGGTCCGCACTTCCAACTGCGCCTTCAGGCCCTTACATTATGACACATAAGAGTCACTTCACAACTATTACTCCTCTATTTATCCATAGTAGCTTAAAAAAGGGAAATCGAATATTTCAAATAACACTAATTGATCCACCTAATTGGTGTATAATTTGCTGGTGCTTACAGTTGAGTTTAGTAACTAAAGTGCAGTGCAAGGATAGCAATTAATTAAATTTTCTTACTTATTATATGATGTGAAAGTCAGCCCAGCATGCACAGTAATTCTGGAGTAAACAGTAAAGGACCCTATCACTGCTTACCAATGGGCATGTGCCGGCCTACTCACTGCAAAAAGTTTGTAGTGGCCACTTGCTTTTATAGGGAGCAGAGTGGCTTGAAAGGAAGCAGACCCCACAGTCCCCCCTCCCATGACTGCGGGTCTGCCTCCTATATAGTTATGCAGGTGGAAAGTTAAGTGAGTGCTGCAAATGCAGAGCGCAGCAAGACCCTGGACACAAGCACGTTTTGAATGAGCCCATAGTAATCTAGCACATGTTTCTGGGTTCTTCTTACATGACCAATCAAATGTGTTGTCCATATAGTCACCTTCTCACTTTCTTCATATCTAGTCTGTGCATATAATATAAATAATATGTCCAATATAGTACAATATCTATGTCCAAGAGTAGTATGGTTCAATGAATGACCTTCTTGTATATAGAACAGACTTGTTGTAAAGGGAACCTGTCTCCTTAAGAAATAATATTAACTTATCTAAATAGTGATGGGCAATATCTGGATTTCACTGATGGAGAATGCTTTTGCGAACATTTGCCGTGGTAAAATTTGCTGCGACAAAAAAACTGTCGCTCGTCAAAATTGTCACACGTCAAAATTATGTTATTTTTTGATTTAAATCTATTACAATCGCGTGTAAAAAAAAGCTGGGCATCAAAATTATTTGGACTCCCATTAACTTTAATGCATTTGGACAAAAGAGTCGCGTGTATAAAAATTGTTGCTCGTGTCAAAATTTGTTGCCCGTCAAAAAAATGTTGACGCCCATTGTGGTTTCAATGTGTTTCGCAAAATTATTGCCGTTTCGCCAATTTTTTGGAGCTTCTCAAATTTCAAACAGATTCGCCCATCACTATATATTAGTTATTTAAACCTTCTTTCCATCATTCTTTTGGAATGCACCATCCCCACATATATGTGTGTGTGTATATATATATATATATATATACAGTATATATATATATATATATATATATATATATATATATATATATCTATATATATATCTATATATTTACTGTATATATTGTGGGGAATAGCTCAAAGCAGCCGGTAGGGCTCAGGTAAAACAGTTCTTACAGAGGAGACAGGAGGCTTAGGTTTGCAACAAAAGTGAAAACAGGCTCCTGCCTGGGGTTTTATTGTTCAAACCGGACAACTTAAACAGGCACAATTTCCGTGCTAAACAGTCAAATAATAATGTAAACCTCACCGGTTTGCAGTGTTACAGTCCATAGGAAAGTTCCTTGCGGTGGTAACAAACATTTGCTATTTGGAGTTGCAGTCAAACACACAGTTTGTTCACCAAAACACTCCACAGCGTCTTCAGAGGTTCTCTCTGACTCCCAGTACAAAACCCCACTCCCCGCCAGGCTCCTTTAAACAGCCCCACCTGCGGACTAATTGGGCAGCATACTCAACTATCCTTGCTCCAGGGTCCTAACCTGTCTTACCCTGGAGATTTTAAAGGAGCCAATACCTTAGGCTGGGTGCTATATACCTCCCATCATACACAGGCAGCCTATTGGGACATAGCTCTTTGTCACATACCTCCCCCCTCTGTTCGAACCCGGGGTTTCGGACACCATTAGCCACCATACAGTGGACCCTTGACAAGGCATCTGCATTACCCTGCAGTTTGCCTGCTCGGTGTTCCACTGTAAAATTGAAATTCTGCAAGGAAAGGAACCAACGTGTGACCCTTGCATTTCTTTCTTTTGCCTGTGACATCCAGGTTAAGGGAGAGTGGTCCGTAATGAGCACAAACTGGCGGCCCAGAAGGTAGTACCGCAAAGCTTCCAGTGCCCATTTAATTGCTAAGCACTCCCGCTCAACAATACTATAATTTTTTTCTGCAGGGGTCAACTTCCTGCTCAAGTAGACCACTGGATGCTCTTCTTCCCCAACTAACTGTGACAATACCGCACCTAATCCAACAGCAGAGGCATCGGTTTGCACAACAAATTTCTCTTTGAAGTCTGGTGCGACCAACACTGGATCTTGGCATAAAACCACTTTCAAATCTTGGAATGCCTCCTCTGCCTCTGGACCCCACTTAATCATTGTGGACCCTTTCCCTTTGGTCAGGTCGGTCAAAGGAGCAGCCCTGCTTGCAAAATTTGGAATGAATCTGCGATAATAGCCCACCATACCAAGAAAAGTACGAACCTGCTTTTTAGTGAGTGGCTGGGGCCAGTCTTTAATTGCCTCCACCTTGTTCACTTGAGGCTTGATAACACCTCTCCCTATAGTGTACCCCAGATAACGGGCTTCTTCCAAACCTAGGGCACATTTCTTGGGATTTGCCGTCAGGCCTGCTTCTCTAATGGAATTTAGGACGGCCTGTACTCTGGGGAGGTGACTTTGCCAATCCCTGCTAAAAATGACCACGTCATCCAAATAAGCAGAGGCAAAATGTTGATGAGGTCTAAGAATTTGGTCCATCATTCTTTGAAACGTGGCTGGGGCCCCCTGGAGGCCAAATGGCATACGAACATACTGGAAGAGCCCTTGTGGGGTAGAAAAGGCTGTTTTCTCCCTAGCTGTTTCTGACATTGGTACCTGCCAATACCCTCTAGTTAGGTCAAGAGTTGTTATGTACCTAGCAGGACCTAGTCGTTCAATCAACTCGTCAACCCTTGGCATAGGGTAAGCATCAAACTTTGAGACTTCATTTACCTTCCTGAAGTCATTGCAAAATCGTATAGACCCATCTGCTTTAGGAACAAGCACAATGGGACTATTCCACTCACTTACAGACTTCTCAATTACCCCCAAATCCTGCATCCTCTGCATTCCTCGTCGACTGCCTGTCTACAGGCCTCTGGGATCCGATAGGGCTTAAGGCGGACCCGAACCTGAGGATCAGTAATGACATCATGTTTTATCAAATTGGTACAACCTGGTATGTCAGAAAACACCTCAGTGTTTCTTTGCAGAAACTCCCTGACTTCTTGCTTTTGTGGCTCTGACAAGGTTTCAGCTATTTTCACCTTTTGTATACCGTCCTGGTATAGTAGGTAGGAGGAAGGGGTTGAATTATAGCCGTGAGGACTTCTCTGTCCTTCCATGGTTTTATTAAGTTTACGTGGTAAAGCTGTTCTTTCTTCCTTTTTATTGGTTGGTAAACTTTATAGTTCACCTCACCTATTTTCTCGATTATTTCATACGGGCCCTGCCACTTAGCCAGGAACTTGCTCTCAACTGTTGGGACAAGAACCAATACTCGGTCCCCAGGGTTGAAAGTTCGAACCTTAGCTGAACGGTTGTAAACCCGACTCTGGGCCTCCTGTGCTTGCTGCATGTGTTCTCTGACTATGGGCATGACTGCAGCAATTCTATCCTGCATGAGGGTAACATGTTCCACCACACTCTTATGGGGTGTTACCTCTTGCTCCCAGGTCTCTTTTGCTACATCCAAGAGACCCCTGGGATGACGACCATACAATAGCTCAAAGGGCGAAAAACCTGTGGATGACTGGGGCACCTCTCTAATGGCGAACATAAGGTACGGCAGGAGACAGTCCCAATCCCCCCCATCCTTATCTACCACCTTCTTTAACATGTTTTTCAGGGTTTTGTTAAAGCGCTCTACCAACCCATCAGTCTGGGGGTGATAAACAGAAGTTCTTAACTGTTTAATTTTCAAGAGCTTACATAGTTCCTTCATAACCCGAGACATAAAGGGTGTACCCTGGTCTGTGAGGACTTCTTTAGGAATGCCAGTGCGGGTAAACATATAGAACAGCTCTTTAGCAATATTTTTGGAGGCTGTGTTTCTTAAAGGGACTGCCTCAGGATACCGCGTAGCATAATCCATAACTACGAGAATATACTGATGGCCCCGAGCTGACTTAACCAGTGGCCCTACCAAGTCCATTGCAATTCTTTCAAATGGGACCTCAATGATAGGCAATGGCACTAGAGGGCTACGGAAGTGAGGTACCGGGGCAGACAGTTGGCATTCTGGGCAAGAGTCACAAAACCCCTTCACCTCCGCAAATATACCGGGCCAATAAAACCTTTGTAAAATGCGCTGTTGGGTTTTCTCCTGACGTAGGTGACCACCCAGGGGGTGAGTGTGGGCCAGGTCCAAGACCATTCGCCTATAGGGCTGGGGCACTAACAACTGCTCTACCACCCCCCCTTGGACTTTGTCAACCCGATACAGTAAATCTTGACTGACAGAAAAATGAGGGAACACACTCTCAGCACCAGGTTCCTGAGGTTCAACATTAATTACCTTAACATTTTCCCAGGCCCTATTCAGTGTAGGGTCCCTCATTTGGGCTGTTCCAAAGTTAACCCGAGAGACCTCCAAATCTGGCATATCGGATGCTTCGGAGGGCTCCAAGGGCAACTCTGTTTCACCTGCTAGTACCTCTAGGGGAAAATTATCTGCTTCAAGCATGGTCTCCCCTTCAGTTACTACCTCTGAGTTAGGTTTACAAACCCCTGGTGCATCCTTAGGAATCCCTTTCTCAGACCCCTGTGGAGAACCTTCCTTTCCCCAGAGCTTCCAAAAGAGGGGAAAGTCTCGTCCCAAAATTACACTATGCATCAAAACAGAGGAAACACCCACTTCATGACATGCAGTACCAGTAACAGTTTCAAATGTCACTATAGCAGTGGGATAACTTTTACAGTCTCCATGAATACAGAGCACCCCAAGATTACGTTCATTAACTTGGTCTGGGCTTACCAAACTGGCGTGCACCATCGTGACTAAGCTCCCGGAATCCAACAGAGCTTGAACAGACTTTCCACCCACCTTTACCACCGCCATATGCAAGTCAGTGTCTGCGGTGCACGCAGGGTGAGCAAACAAGGACACCTGCTGAGCCGAGTGACAATCCATGGGCTCTGCAGGTAGTGGGCACCTGGCAGCAACATGACCCCACTCATTACATCGCCAGCATTGCACTTGGCCTCGAGCCTTGGTTGGAGGGGACAGCTGAGTTTTGTCAGCTCCTTTAGACCATTCTATAGCCTTTTGGTCAGCCCCAGTAACCTGAGGCAACGAATCACTGGCTTTTCCTGGAGACCTTGCAGATGGATGTTTTGTGGCTGGCTTGCGGTGTTGTGGAAATGATCCTAAGTTGTCCTCAGCGGCAATATAACGTTCCACCATTTCCACCAGGTGATCGGCTGTCTGGGGATCTGCATGACTCACCCATCTCCTCAAGGATGGCGGAAGAGCTCTCAGAAAGCGATCCACAGTGACCCTTTCCACGATTTGAGGAGCTGACAGGGATTCTGGCTGTAGCCACTTTTTCACAAGATGAATTAAGTCATACATCTGGGCACGGGGAGACCTCTCTTGCTGGTATGACCACTTGTGCACCCGTTGAGCTCGCACGGCTGAGGTGACACCCAAGCGGTGGAGTATCTCCGTTTTTAACTTGTCATAGTCTTTGGCATCGGCTATGGTCAAATCAAAGTAGGCCTTTTGCGAATCCCCAGTCAGAAAAGGCGCTACCAGACCTGCCCACTGGGACTTGGGCCAAGACTCCCTCTCGGCAGTCCTTTCAAAAGTATGCAGATATGCCTCAACATCATCATGGGGCGTCATCTTTTGCAGAAAGCGACTGGCCTTAATGGAGTTATCTGTGCTAGGGGCCCCACTTGACACATTAGACCCCCAGTGTAGCCATCTGCTGTACCAAGAGTTGTCGATCAGCCTCACCCACCTTTGCTAATGCTGCCAGTTGGGCTGCAAGCAAACGATTAGTCTCTTGCTGGGTGGCCATACTCTCCCTCTGGATGGCATTGGTCTCTTGCTGACTAGCATTGACTTTGGCCAGCTGCAACACAAGTTCCTCCATGTTGTTGAACTACAACTCCCACAGTCTGCAGCCGATAGCACTGGCCTTTTTACCAATGGCTGTCCTATTATGCTCACTGTCTCTCTGTTGCCCGCATCCGAAACACCATTTGTGGGGAATAGCTCAAAGCAGCCGGTAGGGCTCAGGTAAAACAGTTCTTACAGAGGAGACAGGAGGCTTAGGTTTGCAACAAAAGTGAAAACAGGCTCCTGCCTGGGGTTTTATTGTTCAAACCGGACAACTTAAACAGGCACAATTTCCGTGCTAAACAGTCAAATAATAATGTAAACCTCACCGGTTTGCAGTGTTACAGTCCATAGGAAAGTTCCTTGCGGTGGTAACAAACATTTGCTATTTGGAGTTGCAGTCAAACACACAGTTTGTTCACCAAAACACTCCACAACGTCTTCAGAGGTTGTCTCTGACTCAGGTGCGCTCCGCCAATGAGGCGAGCTGAGGTGCTCGCCTCAGGCGGCAGCGCCAGATACGTTTCCAGGGGCGGCAAAAAGCCGCTCCTGTCACTTTAAAGAGCCGAATTTCCGGTTTTGAAACTGGAAATTCGGCTTTACTGCGCTCTCCGCACTAGTGTTTCTGCGAGGGGAGGGGCGGCATTTAAGGAGCCGCCTTAGGCGGCGTTTTCATTAGAATCGGCGCTGCTCTGACTCCCAGTACAAACTCCCACTCCCCGCCAGGCTCCTTTAAACAGCCCCACCTGCGGACTAATTGGGCAGCATACTCAACTATCCTTGCTCCAGGGTCCTAACCTGTCTTACCCTGGAGATTTTAAAGGAGCCAATACCTCAGGCTGGGTGCTATATACCTCCCATCATACACAGGCAGCCTATTGGGACATAGCTCTTTGTCACAATATATATACATATATATATATATATATATATATATATATATATATATATATATATATATATATATATATATATATATATATATATATATATATATGTGTGTGTGTGTGAGACTGTGGGGATAGGAAGAGATCCAGATATTGCCTTCTTCCTATACTGGATTCTAAGCAGAGTGTTCATTTCTAATTGGTTTGCCCCAGACCCAGACAGGTAATCTGTAGGTTCTGGCAAATGCCAAAAGGGGGTGCTGTAATATGCCATTGCAGTCACTATTTGTTTGGGCCTCTTTGTACTTGAAATTCCAGGGCCTATTTTGAGTCTCTGTCAGTACCTGGTTTGCCAATATAGGAATGAACTTTTATCCTTAGTGTAGACAAACAGTAAATGAAAAAAAGTAAATACGATATTATCTCACTGTTTTCTAGTATCATGTTGAGACAATTTGCAATTGTTTGCCATTTTTATTTTGCGTGATATTTAAACTATTTGCCTTTTTAGCTTTATGTTTCTCCAGCCTGAAAATTAAACAGCTTCTCATTTCTGGGGTCACTGAATCTAAAAACCAGTAAGTAGCTTATTCCTGAGGCTAGCTTTGTATTGTTATTATAATTTTCAATTACTTATTTGTATATATTTAGATTGAGATGTTTTCTTATATATCTTTGGATCTGTTAAACCTGCAACTGGCTGGTTAAGACAAACTGTACCAATTCAACCAGATAACAATCTAAAAGTAAAAGAAAAAAGTAAAAAGAAAAAAATGATTCGATTACAATTGCCTGTATCATACTTACCTTTCAGAGTGACTTCGCCCAGAGTTGAAGACAAGGACACTTTATTTAAATATGACATATGATGGCTAACCTGTATGATGCTTCCTTCTACAATATTGCTTTTCTGTATGTGAATCACTACGTATTGTGTCTTTCATCCTACAATAGTTGCAATTATACCAGTTTAAACAACAAAGTTGCTGTTGCCACCTTTGATAAGTTCTATTTTTTCCTTTAGACAGCCAACCTTAATTTTGGCCCCCTGATCTCAAAGTTGATCCCTCTTTTGCATGCAGAACGTGAAGGTACAACAATGTGCCAGTACTAAACAGTTCTACCGATTTGTTAACTAGCTATTGAAATGTACTCACAGATTATAATCTGTTTCCATTACAGGTATGGGACCTGTTATCCAAAATGCGCAGGACCTGGGGATTCCAGATTTCTGTGATTTGGATCATCATTCTTCAAGTCTATTATAAAAACATTAAGGGGGTAAATTATCAAAGGTCGAGTTGTGTTTTTCAAGATTAATTTTTGGTAAAATAAAAAAAATCAAATTTTTTTTTTTAAACTAAAATATTTCGGGATTTATTATACCCCGACCCTGGAAATAGCTGAAATCCAAAAATAAACCATCTAAAACCTGCTGAAGAGTCAATGACAGAGGTCCCTTGTTAAAAGCCTTCATGATAATGTTTTTTCGATTGGTTTTACTCAACAACTCAATCAATCCAAGTGATTTGAGGGTTTTTTTTCACCAAAAACGAATTCAAGTTTTTTACCAATCGAGTTTTTGTTTAAATTAGAAGCCATTTCAGTTGTAAGTTAATTCAAGTTCATTCGGGTTCATTCAAGGTTTAAGGGCTCTTACAGACGAGCATTTTTACCTGCGCTCCCCTGCGTTCTGTTTTTCTGCGTTCAGCCGTAGGGGAGCGCAGGGATAGACGCATTACATTTTTTCCAATGGGGCTGTACTCACACAGGCGCATGTAGGCGCCGAACGCAGGTTGAGACGCAACATGCTGCATTTTTCCTGCGTTCGGCGCCTACACGCGCCTGTGTGAGTACAGCCCCATTGGAAAAAATGTAATGCTTCTATTCCTGCGCTCCCCTGCGGTTGAACGCAGAAAAACGGAACGCAGGGGAGCGCAGGTAAAAACGCTCATCTGTAAGAGCCCTTAAAAAGCTCACATAGCTCTAAAATTCGACCTTTGATAAATAACCCCCGAAATAAACCCAGCAGGGTTGTTTTGCCTCCAATTAGGATTAATTATATCTTTTATTGGCTACAATACAAGTTACCAGGCATGTGGCATCATTTTTACTGTAACAACTTTCTCGAGTTTTCATTGGTTTAAGTCCCAGGAAAGCTGCATGGGGATTGGATAGGCTGGAGTGGAAGTGGAATCAGCTGAACCCCGAATTTGCATCCCCCAAATGTATGTTTTCCAGGATTATTTGCATATTTTTTGCGGACCCACTATTTTATGCTTCCCAAATTTTATGGGTTTTTTTGGTCCCTTGAGAAACTTTCCTATTACCAATTTGTTTACCGATTTATATAAGACATGGCAGGTTCATTTAAAGGTTCATCTCAACATAAAACATGTATAGAACAGAAAACATGAGCCTTGCTGTACATGTGTATATTATCATTTTTATTATTTTTAATAATAAAAAAAATCAGCAAAGTCATATAAATATGTATCTAACATAATGGCAGTTAATGCTATGCACTGTTAAACATCAATTGCTTTTGTCATATCGTAATTATTTTAGCATTGAGGGAGCAATATATCATCTTTATATGCTACCAGGAGACTGTGGGAGGTACTGTAAATGCAGTATAACAGATATCACACCACTCCGTTTAGTGCAGTTTAAATCACTGTAAAAAAGCACTTACACACATATAGATAAAACACAGTCCCTCACAGAAGGCATTCTAGTTGCTGGGCTCGCTGGAGAGGCCTGGAAGTGGGTGGAATGCAAAACAGATATTTTTTGTTTGTTTTACCTGTTGTTCTATTCTCTTTCCATCTGCCATTCATACCTCTTAAAGTGGCCATACACGTTACAATTACAATCTTTCTCCGTTGTTACTGTGAAAGGTCGTACATTTTCTGTACTAATTTTAAGAGCTGAATTTACAGATATGCAGATAAAAAACGATAGCGGGATGGCACTCGGATCGCTTCAGTTTTGCGAAGTAGTCCGAAGTTATCTTGTGAGGCAACTTCTGGAAAACGAAGCGCTCTGAGTGCCACCCAAGCCGGTGATTCACATTCTAGCTGATGTGAAGGCATTTCAGGGAGATTAGTCACCAGAAGACTGGGCGACTAATCTCCCCAGAACGCTACGTGTGCCAACACCCTTAAGATGCCAAGTTTGCAGCTTATTTCCAACAGGGCTACCCAAACAAAATGTCAATCAAGAAGTTTTGATCTTCACGTCAGATTGAGGACTGCATTGGCATGTTGATGCGGTCATCGCCGGGGTCCTCCATCGCCCTCCGTCACCCCCTCCCTCTCAAATGATATGCATATAATGCATGCGCATTCCTTCTTTTTGCTGGAGCACTAGTGCCTAGTGGTTAGTGCTCCAAACTAAATTTCTGCGCAGCTGGGTAGCATGCCACCCCTTAATTTATGCCGCCCGAGGCCCGGGCCTTTGCGGCCTCACCGTAAATTCCGGGCCTGGTTGTCGCCCCCTATTCCAGTTGTTATAATCCCTAGGGCCAAACCATTGGATTAGCCTAATATCTCCCACCTCTGGTGGGTATATAGTGGGAAAGATCCTCTCATTTGGCGACTTTGTGCTGCCATCCCACCCTCCACCATGCCTGCATAAGCGAGTGCACACACTGATAACCCGCAACTCAGAGAATAACCAGCAAGCAGTGAGGGGACAAGGTCTCAAACAGGGATTGGCGGCGGAAGATGTTCCCCTGCTGCTGCACCCTAGTTTCTTCTGCCTACACCTAGTTCTGGCCCTGCTGTCAGTTAATTGCCAGAATATCATATTGTTTGTCATTTTTCCTACTTAAACGGGTGGTTCAATATTTCAATATTTTGGGGTTTTGGGGTTTTTTTCTAATTTTTTCCAGCTTTCCAGTGGGGGAGGGGGTCACTGACCCCACCTAAAAGAAATGCTCTGTAAAGCTCCAATTTTATTGTTATTGCTACTTTTTATTACTCATCTTTCTATTTACAGCAGGTCCTCTCCTTACTATATTGCAGCCTCCTTTGCAAATCAATGCATGGTTGCTAGGGTAATTTGGACCTTAGGAACCAGATTGAGAGCTGCCAAATAAAAAGCTAAAGAACTTAAAGACCACAAATAATAGAAAATGAAAACCAATTGCAAATGGTCTCAGAATATCTCTCTCTACATGATGCTAAAAGTTAACTCACAGATGAACAACCCCTTTAAATCCTACAATATAAATCTTTAAGTCTGATGAATGATGGACAAATCTTGTCTCATATCATATCATTGGTCACTTTGTGGGGGTGGGTCTTCATTGTATGAATATATTTGCCCACAAGCAGTTGCAAAGTTGCAGTTGATAAAGGGCACTTGAGGGGCTATTTGCATGTTCACTGGTCCCCAAACTGGTTCTATTGGCTGCCTGTGTCTGGGAGTGCGGCTCTGTCAACAAGAATTGATCTGATATTGTATATACACTGAAGGATCCAGGTGAAGGAATAAAGGTTGAGAAAATCCAGGTGAAACTGGTACTAAAACTGAAATATATTTTGACATTGATGCAGGTATTGGTGATGGGCGAATTTATTCGCCAGGTGTGAATTTCCGTGTTCTGCCGGCGCCAAATAAATTTGCGAAATTAGTGTGAAAATTCACTGCCGAAATTTAATTGACAATTAAATTGACTTTAATGTGCATCAAATGTTGCGTTTTGCAAATATTTTGGCCATTTCGCTAATTTCGCAGCGAAACAGCACAGATTCGTCCATCACTAGCAGGTATCACTAGGGGTCAGTACACTCCCTACTTACTAATACTCTACAGTGACCCAACCTTTAAAGGCCCAGGGAAACTGATTCTAATGATGCAACGTTTGAGTACCTGGAGACAGAATGGAAGGTATTTTCTAACTGTTATCTCTTTTAGCCAAAAATCAGCAACTGCATTGTTAGTCATTGCACCTACTTACTGCCTATATACCAAGCAATTTTTGGCAAAAAGCAAATCATTTTAATTGTTCGATTCTGATTCTAAAGTCATTTCAGAAACAAATGAAGCAGAAATGCTGTTTGCAGAGCAGAAAAATAATAATTTCCAGCCAATTTACTTCTGGAAACTTGTAGAGAATACATTTAAAGGGGATCTCCACTCAAGAACTGTGATTTGCATAATTAAAACAATTGTAATTCTAAGCAATGTTGCAATATACATTCATTAATAAATTGTAATTCTAAGCAATGTTCCAATTTACATTAATTAATATTCAATATTTTGGAATGTTATTTCTAAATGCGATTGCTAGTTGAAAGCAGTGTCTGTCTGGTTGTATATATGTAAAATAGCAATAACAATACGTTTGTAGCTTTACAGGTGCAGTGCAATATATTTGTAGCTTTACAATCTGCCCAGTGTTTAAAGTGATAATTTATAAACAATGGGCAAATTTGAACCTGGGCAGTAACCCACGGCAACCAATATGATGTTTGCTTTCATTGTTTTATCTGGAGCTAGTTGGGAAAAATCACACTGATTGGTTGCTGTTGGTTACTACCCAGGTGCAAATTTGCCCATTGGAGGAAGGAACCAGTGATACACTTTTGTTCCCAGATTGGAGCTGAAATGCAGAATTACAGAGCTGGTTATGAACGAGTAATAAATTCAAGCCAGAAAAACTGCAGATGAGGGCATGCAAATCCCTCAGTATATCCCATATGGATAACTATGCATCCAAGTGATAGGTATAAACAATTATACCTATAACTTGTAATATTTCCACTGCTCAGCCTGCAGTTATCAGCTTGATGAGATTGCCATTGTTTCTCAGATTAGCTGGACACAACCCACCACCTTCTTTAATGCATTCCATAGATCTCATATATTGTTATAATGCTTAAAAAAGAACATCACTGGACTTGCCAGCCTGGTGATATAAATGAAACTCTCCATTGCAGGGGCTACTCTGTACATTTTCTTGCAGCCTCTACAGAGAGATACTACATCAGGGGTCTCCAACCTTTTTTTTCCCGTGAGCCACATTTAAATGTAGAGAAAAGTTGGAGAGCAACATCATGCAAAACGTTCCTATGGATGCAAAATATGGTATATGATTGGCAGTTGGCATTCCCTCTGTGGACTGGCAGCCTACATGAGGCTCTGTTTAGCTGTACACCTTATTTTCATACAACTAAAATTTGTCTCTGAGCCAAGAATTCATAAATATTAACCTGCTTTGAGGCCACTGGGAGCAACATCCAAGGGCTGGAGAGCAACATGTTGCTCACAAGCCATTGGTTGGGGACCATAATTACAGTGTGCCTCAGGCACATCTTACTGGAGAGTAACAGAGTCCTCGGGTCATTATAGCCTCCAACCCCTTCACCCAGCATGAGTAGGGATGGGCGAATTTGACGCGTTTTGTTTCGCCAAAAATTCAAGTCTATGGGTGTCAAAAAAATTTTGTCGCTCGGCAATTCTTTTTTTATGCGTGTCTTTTTTTTTTTGATACAAGTCTATGGGCGTCATTTTTTCAGCGAAACAAGGCGAAATAATTTGCCCATCCCTAGCCGTGAGTGCCCTGCTGATACGACTTTTTTTTCGCTTTTTTTTTCCCGCTTTTTATTCAGCAGTTTGCAATTTGCACACTGCATATCAGCAACACCACACACAGCAAAGGTTCACATGTTTTTGTGCATTGCTTTTTGGTCAATGTGCAACACCATAATTTATAGAATCAGTGATTGTATATTATTGTATTTATTTATATAGCACCAGAACGTATAAGGTGCTTTACAGAAACGGGTATAGTATAGATTAGATGAGGGGTCCCCAACCGTTTGTACACGTGAGCCACATTCAAATGCAAAAATAGTTGGGGCGCAACACAAGCATGAAAAAAGTCCATGGGTGCCAAGTAAGGGCTTTAATTGGCTATTGGTAGCCCTTATGTGAACTGGCAGCTTACATGATGCTCTACATAGGAATACACAGGCCCGGTGGGTTCTGGCAAATGCCAGATGGGCTGCTGTAAGATGCCATAGAAAGTGGCTATTAAGTGGGCTGGTTGGGGCTGTTTGGACCTCTGTGTACTAGGAATGCCTATTTTGAATCCCAGTCCGGCCCTGACTGTACTACATCAACAATATGCATCCCTCTTCTACAAAGCACAACTCTAGATACAATTTGCTTCATATTTACAGTGGCCCTATAAGACTAGAGAGTTAAAGTGCTGCATGATTAATGTTAGTTGTTTGACAACAGGGTCCCTTTTTTTTTTAAAGTGGATATTGAAATGAAAAAAATATGAAAAAAAATAGTGAAGTGTATACACATTTTTTAGATTGTTGTTCATTATACTTGCACGGTTGTCTGGTGAATAATATCTGCAATTACAATTTTGTCTTCTAATGTAAAATGTGCATTTGAGAGATATGTGTTCCATTAAAAAAAAGCCAGAGTGGAAGTGCCAGGCAAGTGAAAACCTACTTAATTATGTGAAACCAGGGATGAAATAATGACATTAATATTTGTTCTGGCACAGCAACTTTTTGAATGTGTGTTTCAATAACCTGCATAAATTAAAGCAAAATAGTCATCCAGACTATAAAAACCAGCAGATCTGTTAGAGTTTCAGATAAATGGAATGCTGTGAAATGATTATGGATTCTACGGAATAAAAGGGTGAATTTACATTAAAGGGAACCTTTGAAGAATAAAATTAAATATTAAAGAGACACTGACATGTTCTTATAATCGGTAGAAATATGTCAGTGTTACTTGGAACCAAAGGCTTCAATCTGCTTGCTTTACACACGAGCCTTTATTCTGCTTCTATGGTAGTCACCTGGTCGATACAGATAGTAAATCACCAGCTAGGCCCGGCACTGATATTATAAATTTACCGGCAATGTAGATGTGGACATGTGGGTAAATCTGTAATGCCCTATAAATTCCCCTTTCACTTTCCCTTTCTTCTGCCGATCTTGTCTGCTAACCCAAGATCCAGTGTCGGACTGGGACACCAAGGGCCCACCCAAAAACCTTTGACCAGGGGACCACCAAGTAATCTTAGATCAGGGGCCCACTCTCACTGCTTTTATTCTTCCTCTTCTCACTTAACCTCTATTCTCCTCTATTCTTTACATACTATAATCTATTATTCCATCTATTTAGCCACTTTGTTCTCATTGAAATAGGGAATTGGCATGAAATAGGCCAAATGTCTAGCAGCATGAGGGCCCACTAACAACTGGGCCCACCGGGACTTTTCCTGGTATCCCAATTGGCCAGCCGGTATTAGGGGAAAAAAAGTGGTAACTATAGCTGCCCCAGCTCAAGGGATTTACCCCTCTGGTCACCCTGACCCATGGCCACCATCAGGGGGGACAGTTGTTCAGAGTTGTCAAATAAATCTTTAAAGGGGAGCCCAGTTGTGTTGCATGGCCCCCTTTGAGTGAATGCAGGTCGTCACTGAAGCTGCCAAAGTCGCAAAAGGAGCTTATGCTGTCGAAAGAAGCTGCCATCGCCAAGGAGAACAAAGAACATTGGACAAAAACTAAAAAGATCCCCTGAACACAATGGATTTTTTTTTAAATTAAACTCCTGGCCACCAATTTTTATTGATGTTCTTTGGGGCCCCTAACCACCAACTTTTTTTAAAAAAAATCTTCTATGGGCCCCTGTCCACCAATGTTTTGTTTTTTAAACTTTTATGGGGCCCCTGACCACCAATGTTTTTGTAGGGGGGACCCTGGAAAATTGGGCTTGTTAACTTGTAAGGGGGGCCCTGGCCACCAATGGATTATTAGAGTTCATGCTTTAATGCCCATGTTTGTGTGGCTGTTTTTACTATGGTGTGGTGGTGCATAGGGTCTGGGGCGGTGCCTGTGGTGGGGGTGGGTGGGGCCCAGAATATGTTGTTGTACAGGGACCTGTGATTTATGATGGCGGCCTTGCCCTGTCCAACCATAGCACCTGTCCTGCTACTAACACTGGTCTGAGGGCAACACATTCATGTACTCTAATAAACAGCATTAGTGGTTACATTTGTACTCCAGCCAATGGATGAACTGTGCTATCCCAGAGGCCATATTATATATATGACAAAGAGTCCCAAAGCATTGACCCTTTCTACACCTGCCTCACTTTTGTACATCCCCCACATTCTGTACTCTAAGCTTAGGGTAGATAATTGAACTGCTGCTTTAATATTTCTCTAGAAAATCATTATGCTATTGTATTCAGCGGACATCTGCATGCACCATGCACCACCTGCATTGCAACAGAGTCAGTTCAATGGTATGCAAACATCCAACCTGAGAACAATTACCTTTTTATGGCAGTAAGTCATAAATATAGAATGTATGAATGTCCAATTCCAGTGCAATAAAATGGAACAGTACGTTTGAAAGAACTGCGCCTTAAATGGTTTACATCTAAGACTAATTAATGAATGAGAAATATTGCATTGATTCACAATCTGCCTACTTGTTTACTGCCAGAAGGGCCCAATCCATTCACTGCATTAAACTAGACTAGTGGTATAAGTGACAACAAGGAGAGTCCAAACATCTTTCTAATAATCACCTTCATTTGAATATCTCCAGCTCATTAATACATATATGTAGTAATATTTATGTAAAGGTAGCACATATATATATATTAAGAATATGTTAAGCTTTGTTGCAAAATCACCAAGAGAAACTCTATTGTATCTTTATTTCTGTTTATTGGTACCTGGAGTTGCTATAGCAACTCTTGGAATGTTCATATATAATTCTTATCCTATGTAAAGCAGTCATCCACATTGATTTGCTTTTCCCTCTTTTTACTAGGGTGGAGGAGTGCATTGCATTTGCTGAAACAGATCTCAACTCAACTGCTGTTCCAAGAACAAAATATAGGGACCAGTTAATTATAGGGTCCTAGTGATGGTGCTGAAACGTTGAAAATAAAATATATTTTTTCACATATTAAGTCCTTGGAGTGCGGTTTCTTTAATATATATCTATATCTATATATATATATATATATATATATAGTCCTCCATGAAGCCGGCACTCTCGATACATAGTTTCCAACGCCTGGGTGCAGTATCAACAGTTTCAATCTGTAAGTGCACAAATAAGATCCTCACTCACAGGACTTATGAAAATTATAGAAAATTTATTGCAAGAGTCTAACGTTTCGGCCTCCTCCGAGGCCTTTTTCAAAGTAACAAATACATGAACACAAATGCTTTAAATACCTAGATTTGGCGGGAAAAATTTGGCCAATTAAAGATGACGTATCCACCTCATCATTAAAGCACGACTAATGTACATATCCCAGACTAAATAATCATTGTCACAAAAAAACTAAACACAAAAGACAAACGTAAATACCATTTACAATATAACCATACCCACTCTCAAATACAATTTAAAAACAAGTTAAAACCAAATATTTAGTAACATTATGCCTACCTTCCAATTTGTTGCCATAGTTATTAACATAGTTGCTAAATGTTACAAAAAATATATCAAAGTCTGAATAAGGGTGGAGGGTCTATCCAGGGGCTCTCTCTACATATATATGTTCGCTATTGCTATTCTAATAACCGGATCTGGATGACATCTCAGTGGTTCTGTGGAAAAACATTCAGTAACCGTCATATTAACCCTCTCTCTACTGTATAATCACATTATAACCCAATGTCTCGCCCACCATCGATCATTTACTGTCAGGTCATCGTTAATGTGCTCATCTTAGATATACTCATTATCGATATGCTCTTTACTATTTACTAAGGGGTCCGCACCAAAACAGACAAGTGGATATGCATTTATTCCGACCCTGTGACATATATCTATATAACCTGATAATCAGGTATGTACTAACTGTACATGTGTATCCGCCTTAATTTATGTACTATATCAAATCACACCATCGATCCCCCGTGTAAAACCATAATGGAGTTAAAAAATCATAATAGAGTTAAAAAATCTTCATAAGTGTTAATGCCCCAAATTGTGTAGTTGTAATCAATGATGCTCCTCAATAGGTTGCAAATAATCATCGATAAAAATATTTAAAATACATGTGAACATGTGAAAATAAAAAATGAAGAATAAACCATAAAAATGAAAATTTAATCTAATACATCTTAAGTGCCCCTAGTGTCCAGAATTCATAGTCCCAATCATGATGTCTCAATCTACTGTTGCCTTACACATTGAACGGGGGGGTCAGCGGCCAAGCACCAATTATAGTATGATTTTATTTATTTATATTTTTTGCCACCATGGGATTAATGAACATTGATTGATCCAAGGGGCTAGTGAGCAACATGTTGTTCAGGAACCACTGTTTTGGGACCACCGGTGAATGTTGGAATGAAAGCAGAACGAGAAAAGGAACAAAATAGAAAGGTGAGTAGTAAAAGAACAATAACGATTAAAAAGTAGCCATGTAATCTGGCTGTGTTGGGGTTGTTAAGTCAACAAAATTGAAATCAAAATCAGGATTAACCTTGCTGTCAAAGTCTTAAGCTGTTTACATTTTCTGAAAACTTTTTTTTTTTAATTTTCGACTTCTCTTTTTCTTAACAGATTTATACATTCAGCAAATAATCAAAAAACATCTTTCAGTTGATTTAAAACAGGGAAAAATTAAGGAAAACATCAGTGAAGCTAGACAGTGGCACTAGTATTCGTTTAATGCCAATCATAAGATTTTTATAGATAAAAATAATATGCAATAACATTGTTTGTTATGTTTTGTCATAAAAACATAGCTTATTACCACTAAAAGCACCCATTAAGGTTGTTGTTGTGATTTTCCCCCTTTTGCTCCTGTTCATGTACTATTTGCCTTGATGAGGAACCTCTGGTAGATAAAAGTGAAAGTACAGATATGGGATCTGTTATCCGGAAAGCTCAGAATTACTGGAAGATCATTTCGAATAGACTCCATTATAACCAAATTATTCTATTCAAAACAATCCTGTTTGGTTTATTTAATGTTTTAATTATTGTAGTAGACTTCATGCATGATCAAAGTTATGGAAAAGCACCTGTCCCAAGCATTTTATGCTAGATGTTTTTGTTCTAGATCTGTTAAAGCAATCACTAAAGTTGTCTTTTATCTCTGTTTATTTTTCTTAATCCTCATGAAATAGTCTTTCTTAGTTTTAGCTTAAAAAAAAAGAATACGTATCTAAAACAATAGCTGTGCTTGTTAACTTACAGAGTGGAATCCCCCTGGGTAGAGATTTTGACTGGGCAAAAGGTTACAAAAAGAAATATTGGTGTATGCTATAAATTTGTATACGTGACAAGTATAAAGCCCAGCTACTCTTGTAGATACAAGCGGCTTCACAGCTGGGTCAAGTTGTTGCTATGGGTGACTTCTATTATCCAGACATTGACTGGGGTAATGGGTTTGCCAAGACAGAAAAAGCTAGTAGGTTTATAAATATGCTGAATGACAACTTTTTATTGTAGCTCATTCAAGAACCTACTAGGAATAACACATTTTTGGATAACTAATAATACTGAACTCATCTCTAGCATTTGTGTGGGTGAGCATTTAGGGAATAGTGATCATAACATGGTCTCCTTTGAGATTCTGTTGCAGAAGCAATTCTATAAGGGAGTAACTAAAACACTAAATTTCAGACGTGCAAACTTTGGCAGTATAAGGGCATCTCTGCAACATATTAAGTGGGAAATGCTTTTCACAGGAATAAACACAGACCAAAAATGGGAAGTTTTTAAAATGATGCTTGATAAATATACATGTCAGTATATTTCCCTTGTAAGCAAGGAACGACGTTGCAAAGCAAAACCTTTTTGGTTCAATAGTCAAAAGTGTTAGTGTTGAGGTGGGTAAGAAAAGACAGGCTTTCAAGTTAGCTGGGACAGACAAATCATTTATAAGGTACAAGGAGGCCAATAAATCATGCAAAAAAGCTATAATTGATATGGAAAAGGATATTGCAGTAAGTAGTAAAAAGAATCCAAAATTATATTAAAATATGTTAATAGTAAAAAAATGAAGCAGGAAGGGGTGGGACCTTTAATATCAGAGGGGGGTCAGCTGGTTGATGAATACAAAAAAAAGCACAGATTCTGAACACATATTTTTTTGTCTGTCTACACAAATGAGGAACCAGTTAATGAAGGTTTCCTTCTTAATAGTCCCAATTCTAGTAATACAACTAATGATGCATGGTTCACACATGACTTTCAAAAGAGACTAGAACATATTAAGATAAACAAATGTCGGGGCCATATGGTATTCATCCCAGGGTACTTAGTGAGCTTAGCTCTGTGATTGCCAAACCTCTTTACTTAATTCTTTCAAGATTCTTTGAGGTCTGGCATAGTGCCGAGAAACTGGCGAATTGCTAATGTGGTGCCGCTATACAAAAAGGGATCCCGTTCTCAGCCTCAAAACTTTAGGCCAGTTAGTCTGACATCAGTGGTAGGAAAGCTTTTCGAAGGGTTAATAAAGGATAAGATACTGGACTACATTGCAAATCATAATACTATGAGTTTGTGCCAGCATGGTTTTATGCGTAATAGATCTTGCCAGACTAACTTAATTTCTTTTTATGAGAAGGTGAGCAGGGATGTTGATTCTGGGATGGCAGTGGATGTGATTTACTTAGACTTTGATACAGTGCCACACAGAGGGTTACTGGTTAAATTAAGGAATGTTGGCCTGGAACATAGTATTTGTACCGGGATAGAGAACTGGCTAAAAGATAGACTACAAAGAGTGGTGGTAAATTGCACATTTTCTAATTGGACCAGTGTTGTTAGTGGAGTACCACAGGGCTCTGTACTAGGTCCCTTGCTTTTCAACTTGTTTATTAATGACCTGGAGGTGGGCATTGAAAGTACTGTTTCTATTTTTGCAGATGATACTAAATTGTGCAGAACTATAGGTTCCATGCAGGATGCTGCCACTTTACACAGTGATTTGTCTAAGTTGGGAAACTGGGCAGCAAACTGGAAAATGAGGTTCAATGTTGATAAATGCAGGTTATGCACTTTGGCAAAAATAATATAAATGCAAGTTATACACTAAATGGCAGTGTGTTGGGAGTTTCTTTAAATGAGAAGGATCTAGGGGTCTTTGTAGATAACACGTTGTCTAATTCTGGGCAGTGTCATTCTGTGGCTACTAAAGCAAATAAAGTTCTGTCTTTCATAAAAAAGGGCATTAACTCAAGGGATGAAAACATAATTATGCCTCTTTATAGGTCCCTGGTAAGGCCTCATCTGGAGTATGCAGTGCAGTTTTGGACTCCAGTCCTTAAGAGGGATATAAATGAGCTGGAGAGAGTGCAGAGACTAAGTGCAACTAAATTGGTTAGAGGGACGGAAGACTTAAATTATGAGGGTAGACTGTCAAGGTTGGGGTTGTTTTCTCTGGAAAAAAGGCGTCTTGCGAGGGGACATGATTACACTTTACAAGTACATTAGAGGACATTATAGACAAATAGCAGGGGACATTTTTATCCATAAAGATGATCACCGTACCAGAGGCCTCCCCTTCAGACTAGAAGAAAAGAACTTTCATTTGAAGCAACGTAGGTGGTACTTTACAGTGAGGACTGTGAGGTTGTGGAATGCACTGCCGGGTGATGTTGTAATGGCTGATGATGTGACCCCCATTTGAAAGATGAAAAGAGTTGGAAGATGAAGGCAAATAATTCAAAATCTATAAAAAAATAAAAAATGTAGACCAACTGAAAAGTTGCTTACGTGAAGGGGAACCACCCCTTTAATACAGTGCAGATATAAAGATATACTGCCATTATAATTAAAGGAATCCATTTTATTGGTATGGTGATATAAGGAAATGCCATTTTTCAAACCATAACATAAGGTACATAAGATAGCAAGAAACAAAGACCAACCAATAAAATATAAACAGTTCAGACCTGTATTGGAACACATGCCAGAATAATGTGACTAAATGGAGCCAATCAGACCTCCAGGCAATCAGGTTAAACCATAAAGTATGAACATATCTGATATTATGTATGTGTATAGTGATGTCCCAAAGCTAAAATGAAATGAGACATTAACCTTAAAATAACACACACACACATACACCTAGACACCTAGATGAATTAACTGCATTAGCTTTCAGCATAGGCTTATTGGATAATTACCAGGTTGATGCTGTTGCCTATGAGCTATTATATTGTGCTATTTGTAATTTACGTATTGAGTATATATGCCATAATTAACTGGATTCCAATATAATGCAGAGACAAACTGAGTCCTTGCCCAAATACCCATATTTGAAGCAGAGAAGCACCATGCCAGTGCATTCCAGTGGGGGTGCCTAAAATATCCGTTATTTTACCTTTAGTTCTCCTGTAAATTGATGGTCATAAAGTAGAGCAGTAATTGCTACACTATTTATTTTGACTTGTCATATAAAACAATTATATATCACATCATGATATGTTCATCTATTAACAAATAAGTATTTTAGATTTGGAACCATCACACCATATGTCACAACTCCCATCAGCCTTAGGGACAAGAGTACAATGATAGCTGGCACAATGACCAAACACATTAATGTTCCCCAGGGGCTATCCTATCACAGGAATGTCACTAACCACTTTGTGATTAATTCATGTCACACTAAAAGTGAAAGGTTACAAGACAGAGCTGTAGGCTTTGAAACCAAACAGTAATCCTCGTGTTTGCTAGACAAATGACTCTAGTCGGTAGAATAGCTCAGCATACTTGAAATAAACATGTGCAATGTTTGGAGGCAGAGTTTGTAAAATCTAAACATTGGCCTTTATTGTAAATCTGTAATACAAGCAATATTACCATGGCAAGTAAGTAAGGAAACCCGGTCTCATTTAGTTTGTAAATGAGAATTGTACATTTAGTTTATTTTCACCATCCAGGGAAATACATCTTGAATATATCCAAAGTCAGACTGGAGGGTGGGAGGTCAACCGGAGCTTCCGCCACAGGGGCCCCTACCCCTTCCAGCCCCCAGCCACAACCCCCCTCCAGGCCCCCCACCCGCAACCCAACACCACCACCTCCCCCACACCTGTTCTTTAGTTGAGGGTTCTCAGAAGGGTGTGGGTTTGGGTCGGTAGGTCCCTCTTTGTGTCCCACCAGTGCAGTCCGACCATGAATATATCTAAAATGTTTCACTTCAATTGCATGAATTGAGAAGTTTGGAAAGAACATGTAAATCTGTAGTTAATATATATGCACCTGGAAAAGGCTAGCTAACATGGAAGATTTAGATATTACAATGGGATTAAGCCTAAATTATGAGAATATCAGTGAATCATCGTAAGAGCTTTTCAAAGGCATTAGAGACAGAAAAGCAGCAACAAATATGTCTGAGATGCAACGATAAGCGAAGATCAAGGCTTAATATATACAATTTTGTTACAATGCATTCAGTTTCATAAAAAAAATTTAATCAAAATATGGACTTTAATCTCATGAATTGAGAAGAATTGAGCATTAAAACCTATAGTTAATATATAATGCACCTGGAAAAGGCTAGCCAACATGGAAGATGCAGATAGCCCAATGGGAGTGAGCATAGATCTTGATAATATCAGTGAATCCTCCAATCTACAATTTTGTTACAATGCATTCAGTTTAATAATAAATATTAAATAGGCAGCTGATATTACATGACGGAAGATGTACCTGTAGAGCTGAGTCATTTGGGTAGGGCTGCAGCACCCAAAAAAAACTAAAAAGACAATAGGAAGATGGCCAGCCTAGAAACAGAAGCTAGATGAACCTAATGGATGTTAAAGTCATTATTTATCTATTAACTTCTTCTACTCCCACAACTGTAAGCAAGTATGATCAAGTATCAATCAATCAAAGTGGTGGGATCAAATATTAATTAAACTGCTCTTTCTATAGTCTCTGGTGCAACCATAAATATGAGCTATATACTGAGGTTATATCTTGCTTCCTACTGGTTTCTTGTAAGAGAGTTACAACCAGATGAATATTAATAGCCTCTGCTAACCTAGGACATTAGGGAAGATTAAAGGGTGGTTCACCTTCAAACAACTAGTTGTTTTCAGATAGATCACCAAAATAATCTAATATTGAAGTGTCAAGTGCCTTTTTTTACCTTCTGATGCAGCCCTGGGAGGGGGGGTCGCCGACCCTGTAAACTGTTCTAAATGGATACATTTAGTTAATACATTTCTTATCTTTGTCTCTGCTGAGCAGAATCCCTGAGTTTCATTACAGGCGGCTGTTAGAATTGATACAATAGTTGCTAATACTCCAGAGATGCTGCTGAGAAATGTATCAACTAATGTAGCAGAATTCTAACAGTTTAGAGTCTGCACCTGAATTACTGAGCTGCCAGACTCAAACACCACAGACACGAACTTTCAACTTTAAACTTAGATTTTGGAAAAACAGTAAAAAATAAATAATGGAAAATAATTGAAAAAAGTCTTTATTTCTGGGGAACAATCTAAAAACAACTGAATTAAAAAAAATTTTAGAAGGTGAACTACCCCTTTAAGTTCTCCATCTTTTGGAAACATGCCATCCATGTATTTTCACCTGCTTGTTCTATAAGAAATATAAAGGTATACATTTTAAATAAACAGCATTTATTGCTACTCACTGTCTATATGGTAAATACACTAAGGGGGTTATTTGCAGTATGAAAGGTCGGGTTTGTGAGGTTTTATACCTTGAATAAACTCACAACTCAAATGTTTTCTAATTTATGAAATATGAATGTAAAAAACTTGAATCAGTGTAATTTTCAAATGGTTTAAGGGACCTCTGCCATTGACTTCTACATGACCTCGACAAGTTTTAGCTGGGGTAAAAAACTTAAATCAGTGTAATCAGGATGAAAAACTTAAATACTAGAATTGATCGAGTTTTCGGCAAAAAAAACCTTGAAAATCACAGGAAAAAACCAGAACATTATGAAGGCTACAATCATCTTCAAGTGGTTCAAGGGACCTCTGCCATTGACTTCTACATGACCTCGACAAGTTTTAGCTGGGGTATTTTTGGATTCAAGCTATTTTCAGCATTGGGTTATCATAAATCTCAAAAAATTGTGTTGTTTTTTAAAAAAAACCTATACATTTTTAGTTTTTATTTTAACCCGAAAATTTTAGTTTTAACTGAAAACTGCCCATGAAAACTCGAATTTTTCAGGAAAAAAACAACTCGACCTTTAATTGATAACCCCCTTAATATTATTACACTACAGGGGCGTTATTGGAAGTGATTAGAAAAGTTATTGCCAGACAGATTGAAAGGCAGTGGCAGCTGCAATGCAAACACACAAAGGCAACAAGTTAGTAACCTGTTAGTAGATTAGATTATCCATGTCCCATGTTACAATAACGGCAATTTAGATATTAATCTGAGGCTAAATAAAAGTGTACGGCTGTGGGTTCTTAAGTTATGGGCTGAAATTTACAACACCAAAAATGGAAATAGCATATTTCAAAAGGACAGGGAAAATAAAAATGGAAGTTGGTATGTATGTGTATATGTGTTAGGCATGATTTCAAACTCAGGAAGAAGTTATGATGGAAAATAGTGATATGGTTTATCAGTAGAACGTTTCCTTCAGTTTCTGTTGCAAATACAAATACTTTGGACAGTGTCAGACTGGGCTGACAGGACACCGGGAAAAAACCCGGTGGGCACCGGCCCTCGTGGGCCCCGCCAGCCAAATTCCGGTCCTTGCACAGAAGCCGGAAGTGGCTTCCAACTTCCCTCCATGGCCCCCTGAATGAAAAAGAAGGTATTCAGGGGAGGGAGAGTCAGAGGGTCACAATTTGAATCTGGGCTGAGTCTGACGCTGGCTTTGGGGCATGTCTTAATGGCTTGAATTACCCAGATATTGACAGATGTTGTGGTGCTGACAAGACATCTAATAGAAGCAATATATTAATTCTGCTGCATGAAAATTTCATGTCATCCGTTTTGGAGGACCCAACCAAGACTGATGCTACATGGGATCTAGTGATCACCGATAAACATAATGTAGTAAAAATGCGCAAATAATAGATCACCTGGGTAATATCAACTATTACAGGTATAGGATCCGTTATCCAATAACCAGTTATCCAGAAAGTTCTAGATTATGGAAAGGTCATCTGCCATAGACTCTATTTTAATCACATCATTCCAATTGTTAAAGTTGATACCCTTTTTCTCTGTAATAATAAAACAGTACCTTGTACTTGATCCCAACTAAGATGTTATTAATCCTTATTGCTGGTAAAACAAATCCTACTTGGTTTACATGATTTTGGAGGGCACCAAAGGATGCATAGCGAAGGTGCCAGGGACTGCAATGAGGGGTGGCCTGAGGGAAGCTGGGATTTCTGGGAAGGGTAGTCCAGATGGGGATTGGTGGGTATAGGATGGGAGGGTTGGTATAAAGAATAGGTGTGCCTAAAGGTGGCCATACACGGAGAGATCTGCTCGTTTGGCGATGTCGCCAAATGAGCAGATCTCTCTCCGATATGCCCACCTAGGGCCCAACGATCGGATCCTAACACATGGGAAACGGGAGTCGGATCGCGGGTCCGCATCAACGAACAGATGCGGCCGCGATCCGACAGGATTTTTTGTCCCATCGGATCGAGATCTGGCTGACTTTTGGCCCCCATACACGGGCAGCTTTTATCGGCCCGTGTATGGCCACCTTTACTCTCTTCCTCTTCCCTGGAGCGCTGGTGGAGCTGCTCAGCCACCCTCCCATCTGTTCCAGTTGTCAATCTTCACAATATTCAACATGTTAATTCGCATGTATGTATTTTAAAAAAATATATATATATATATTTGCAAGAAGAGTGACATTAACGGGGTTTTCCGTGCAGATAAAAATATGTTTATTCCACTCAACGTTTCGATCCCCCACAGGGATCTTCGTTTGTAATCTCCTGACGAAGATCCCTGTGGGGGATCGAAACGTTGAGTGGAATAAATATATTTTTATCTGCACGGAAAACCCTGTGAGTGTCGCTCTTCTTGCAAATATCCACTACCTTTTTGCTGGCACCCAGGATGAAACAAAGTTAACGGTGTGCACCTTTGGACTTGGTATATATATATATAGTGAATAAAGTACCCCCTCTTGTAAAATATAAGGATATTATAAGTTACCGAGGAGTTTCATGACCATATAAAAACACGAGGCCGAAGGCCGAGTGTTTTTATACAGGTCATGGAACTCCGAGGTAACTTGTAATATCCTCATATTTTACAACTGGGGGTACTTTATTAATTATAATACACAAATTTTAGTGAGTCATGTGACAGAAATTACATCACTACTCACCGTTTATAACTGATGACCTCACTACTCACCGTTTATAAGGATATAATTTACAAGATATTCATGGCTTTTGTGTATTATATATATATATATATATATATATATATATATATATATATATATATATATATTTTTTTTTTTTTTTTTTTTCCAATGGTCTGTTTATACATGGTTTTGCTTTGTCACAGCTGGCGGGGTAAAAAACTGTGTCCTTGCCATTGGTTATAGATGCTGTATTGGCTTTACCTACATGTCCACCGCAGCTGCGGTGGCTGGCAGTTTGATAACTGATGTTTGGTGATGTAATGGCAAGTTTTGTTATGGTTAATGGGAAGAATAATAACATGTTCAAAATAAAAGCCGACCCTCACCCATTTAAATGGAAGTCTTTGTCTCCATGTGCTTCTTTATGCTATAGGATGGTTAAGTAGATTGCCACACATGCCTCCTCACAGTCTTTAGCAGACTTAAGGTATGGAGATCCAAACACCAGGTATTCTGAATAACAAGTCCCGTACTTGTACTATAATTTAAAAGAGTTATAATATCCTGTAATTTCTATTTGTCGTTTACTTAGCGAGGTACAGTGAGCAAAATGCAGTCATTGGGGCCCTTATAGCTAGATTTTCTTGATTATTCACACAATCTGGTAATTTAACAATAACAGCTGTGGATATAGCAGATTGTCGTTCATATTCTCTCATTATTCACTCTTTGCCTTTATATAAACAGCAAAATCCAGCAGCCATAAACTACTTAACTCTCGTATCTAAAAAAAATAGTTATTGGCAGGACTGAATGGAAGAGACAGCTGTTTCTGAAGAGTTTTGCCGGCTGAGAGCTTCTAAACACTTGAGAGAATTAGGTGCTGTCTTTTGCAGGAGGCAAGGACTGTACAGAATTACTGGGACAGGAGGTAAATAACAATCAGATTTGCATAACATTGCCCACAATTCCTTGATTCTCTCATTCACAGGGAGTTGATTCCTTGTATCACTAGGCAAGTAATAAGCCTGTCAGCAGCAGATGAGCTTGTTAACTATTGTTCTGACAACTAAAAAGAAACTCACTAAACATCAAGGCTCAAGAGTGTCACATCAATGGTTTTACACAGGCAAAACTGAAACTGTGTCAGACAACTTTTCCTTAAAACACAGTAAAAGTTACCTGCAAAATAAATAGAATTAAAGCTTTTGGGATACAACATCCACATTTTGGCCAGAATGGTTTACAGTTATGGAACCTATTATCCAGAATGTTTGGGACCTGGGGTTTTCAGGATAATGGATCTTTCCATACTTTGGATCTCTATACCTTGTCTATTAGAAAATCATGTAAACATGAAATAAACCCAATCGGCTGGTTTTGCTTCCAAGACGGATTAATTATGTCTTAGTTTGTATCAAGTACAAGGCACTGTTTTATTTTATTTTTTTAAAGGTAAACTTTATTTATAAACAACAGGGAACACGACTTTGCAAGCTTTGGTAGATTTGTATATGCAACACATTGGGGCAGATTCACTAACTTCGAGTGAAGGATTCGAATGAAAAAAACTTTGAATTTCGAAGTTTTTTTTGGCTACTTCGACCATCGAATGAGCTAATTCGACCTTCGACTACGACCTTCGACTTCGAATCGAACGATTCGAACTAAAAATCGTTCGACTATTCGACCATTCGATAGTCGAAGTACTGTCCCTTTAAAAAAAACTTCGACCCCCTACTTCGGCAGATAAAACCTACCGAAGTCAATGTTAGCCTATGGGGAAGGTCCCCATAGGCTTGCTAAGCTTTTTTTGATCGAAGGATTTTCCTTCGATCGTTTGATTAAAATCCTTCGAATCGTTCAATTCGAAGGATTTAATCGTTCGATCGAACGAAAAATCCTTCGATCATTCGATCGAACGTTTAGCGCTAAATCCTTCGACTTCGAATATCGAAGTCGAAGGATTTAGCGCTAAACGTTCGATCGAATGATCGAAGGATTTTTCGAGGGTTTTTTCGAGGGTCGAATTTCGAAGTATTTTTAACTTCGAAATTCGACCCTTAGTGAATCTGCCCCATTGTGTCCTACCCTCAGCATCCCTTGGTTCTGCCCCAGGTCCTAATTCCAACCAGGGACTCCATATTTTTCCAAATTTATTTTTGCGGCCTCTGGCTTCATAAGTAAGTTTAACTTTAGGGGGCAGATTTATCAAGGGTCGAAGTGAATTCGAGGGAGTTTTCTAAGAAAAAAATTCGAAATTCGAAGTAATTTTTTGGATACTTCGACCATCGAATAGGATACTACGACTTCAACTTCAAATTTGAATCGAAGTAAAATAGTTTGAATATTCGACCATTCGATAATCAAAGTACTGTGTCTTCAAAAAAACTTTGACTTCAATATCTAGTATAGGTGGGCATAGGAAGGGGAGGGTTGTTTTAAATTTACCTATACTAGATATACCATGACCTGGATGAATGAAAATCTTCATAGTCATATTCGACTTCAATACTTCACCAAATTAAACCTGCCAAAGTGCTATGTTAGCCTATGGGGACCTTCTACAGCATTTTTCTAAGTTTTATGAAGTCAAAGTAAAATCGTACCATTCGAAGGATTTAATCGTTCGATCGAACGATTTTACTTCGACCACAGAATACCCAATTTCTAAGAAAAAAGTTCAAAGTATTTCAATTCGATGGTCGAATTTCGAAGTATTTTTTACTTCGAAATTCGACCCTTGATAAATCTGATATTGTCTGATTGATTAGGTTAATTCAGGAGTCTCTTGTTAGACCTCATTCAAAGCATTATTACATCGTTTTTAGCATAAAAGAGCAAGACCATAGTCTTGAATGTGTCGTATGTACCAATTGGTCCACTACTCCCAATGGACATACCATGGAGGAAAGTACTTGTGGGTAATTTAGTGTATTTGCTAGTGTGGCCATTATTTGCGACCAAAAGTCAGCTATTGCTGGGCATTACCAGATCATATGTAGGAGCTGGCCGTATGAGTTCCACACCTGAGGCAGGCTTCATCTTCTCTCTTATCCATCTTCTTTAGCTTTTGGAGGGTTATGTAGAGTTGATGGAAGACCTTATACTGAATTAATCTGTCCCGTAATGCTATTAAGCTAGGGTACATATTTCCAGTGGTCTCATTCCAATCGTCTTGGGTGAGCTCAGGAACATTTTCTTGTGCTAGATTGAATGGAGGGGGAACAGAAGTGAGCATGTTATGATATAGCTTGGATACCAGTTTATTGGGTTGATCCCCTGACAGGGTTTCTTCCACTTTTCTCTTTTACAGAGAAAAGGGAAATCACTTTTTAAAAAATTGGATTATTTGGTAAAAATGGAGTCTATGGGAGATTGCCTTTTCATAATTTGGAGCATTCTGGATAATGGGTTTATGGATTAGGCTATGAGTGAGCAGGGAGAGACTCAGACAGGAAGTGATGTCACACCAAGCTAATATGGCAGCTGCTATCCTAAACAAACAGAGAGAAATTCTAAAGCTGTTTCCTCAGGTATGGCAAAGCATTCTACAGAATAAATAAAGTCTTATAGCTTGCACTATTGTAGCTAATCTCTTGGCAATAAACTGCTTTCCTTCTCCTTTAAAGATGAATTTTCATGATCATAAAAATGTATATGATGATAAAATACCAAATTTCCCTGATACTGTATCTGTTATTTTAAATTAAGTTTTGACAACACACTGAATTTGTCAGGCTAAAAAAGCCCGCAGGTAATTATAAGCAGTTAGTGCTATAAGATGTTACGGTATTTTGGCAAAAATAACCCCATATGATAGTAATGCAATTGACGAAGTAATAAATAAAGATTGTTATTCATGTCATTCCCATTTATCTCTTAGCTGTTCCACACAACAACCTACAGATAAAAACCTTGATCTTCTTATCTCATGTTGATGTCTTCTTGTCTTCTGCTAAAGTTTATTAATAAATACATTTCAAAGAGCTTATTCTGTGCTCCTTTCCTATGCTCAAAAGGAATGATCATATTCTCTTAAGAAACTCAGCTCCAGTGTAAACAAACCCCTCTTGTCCAGCTTATCTTACTTCAATCCCTTAATAAACTGAGCCTATGGACTCTCTCTAGTTCTGTAGCTCAACTGCTGATTCTATACAGGATTTTACCCCTGCTTTATAAAAACTTTGAAAAAACATATAGGGGCACATTTACTTAGCTCGAGTGAAGGATTAGAATAAAAAATACTTTTTGGCTACTTCGACCATCGAATTGGCTACTTTGACCTTCGACTACGACTTCGAATGATTCAAACTAAAAATCGTTTGACTATTCGTCCATTCGATAGTCGAAGTACTGTCTCTTTAAAAAAAACTTTGACCACCTACTTAGCCACCTTAAACCTACCAAACACCAATGTTAGCCTATGGGGAAGGTCCCCATAGGCTTTCTAGGCAATTTGGGATCGAAGGAAAATCGTTCGATCGATGGATTAAAATCCTTCGAATCGTTCGATTCGAAGGATTTCAATGTTTGATCGAATGATTTTTCCTATGATCGTTTGAACGAACGAATAGCGGTAAATCCTTCGACTTCGATATTCGAAGTCAAAGGATTTTACTTTGACGGTCGAATATCGAGGGTTAATTAACCCTCGATATTCAACCAATAGTAAATGTGCTCCATACAGTGCATCCCTTTTAATACAGAACAATATGTTGTGGTCAATAGTTGTTGTATGTAATAATTATATGTGTTTGTGATTTTTTTATGTGATCTGCGAGTCATGAATAATCAGCACTAATTGGGGCTCAATTACAGTGGGGTGCAAGGTACAAAGATCCATGTTTGTCCCCAAATTGCAATTTATGCAGCCCCCACTCTGCATATATGCCTGCCAATACTACATAAAACATGGGTGGGATAAGCTCAGGGTAGGAATTAAATACAGTGTTCCACTGTGACTTTGAGCAATGTTAATCAGACTCCACTTCTATGGGAAGGGGATGGAAGTGCTTTGTCTAAGGGTGCAATTTCTTCCCAGTACCACATTAGGGTAATGTCACCCCTGGAGATTCAGGGAGATTTAGTTGCCCGGCGACCAATCGCCTCTTCTTTGGGGGCGACTAATCTCCCTGAATGGCTTCCCCTGTCTTCCACCTGCTATAATGAAAAAACACCTGCAGCGTGGCACTCATAGTTACATAGTTACATAGTTAAATTGGGTTGAAAAAAGACAAAGTCCATCAAGTTCAACCCCTCCAAATGAAAACCCAGCATCCATACACACACCCCTCCCTACTTTTAATTAAATTCTATATACCCATACCTATACTAATTATAGAGCTTAGTATCACAATAGCCTTTGATATTATGTCTGTCCAAAAAATCATCACCCCGAAGTTGCCGGGCGACTTCGGAAAACAAAGTGCCGAGAGTGCCATGCATAAGAGACTGGAATATAAATAGGAGAGGCCTAAATAAAATATATATAAATAAAGTAATAAAAAAGTAGCAATAAATTTGTAGCCTTACAGAGCATTTGTTTTTTACATGGGGTCAGTCACCCCAATTTGAAAGCTGGAAAAAGTCAGAAGAAGAAGAAGGCAAATAATGCAAACACTTTACAAAAATAAATAATGAAGACCAATTGAAAATTTGCTTAGAACTGGCCATTCTGTGACATACTAAAAGTTCACTTAAAGGTGAACCACCCCTTTAAAAAGCACAAAGGGTGGCCATTTTGAAATTCAAATTTTCGAATAGTCGACTTGGAATTCTTAAGGGGCCAGTACATGATACATTTCGAAAATCAAATTTAAATCTTTTTAAGGACTCGAATAGAATTTTAACTAATCCCTAGTTGAATTCCACAAAAAAAAATCGAAAAATTCGAATTTCATAATTCAAATTTTTTTTTAGCTTTTTTGTGGAATTCGACTTGGGAATAGTAAAAATTCAATTTGACTTTTTACAAAAATTCTAATTTGATTTTTGAATTTTAACATGTACTGACCCTTTAAAAATTTGAATTCGACTGTTCACCACCTTAAACCTGATTTGCTGTTTTAGCCTATAGGGGACATCCTGGATCAATTTGGAGTTGTTTGCAGCCTTCCTGAAAATCGAGTTTTTTTTCAGAGAAAAAACTCGAATCGAATTCGATTTGATTCAAATTCGATTCGAGTTTGTGGGTCGATCTTATTCACCAGAGTCTGAAAATTTCAAATTTTTTAAAAAATTTCAATTGGTCATTTTTCCTATCGAATTTCGAGTTCATGGGAGTTGTTACAAACACCCATGAACTCTAAATTCGACCCTTGATAAATCTACCCCTATATATCTTAGTAGAACAGGAGGGGGATAAAGATTATTTTTACATTACAAAGGAAATACAGTACTGTATATAGCATTCTACCAAGAATATGTTATATGGTTAGGTATAATAAAACCACAAAATACAAACCAGGAGACAACTGAAATAGGGGCTAAAAATGTGCTCAATGTGGGCATAGGTTAGAGGGATTGTGGACCATTTGTACTAGAATCTACTGGGGCTGGGACCCACCGGGGGGGTCACTGGATATGTCACTGGAAAGGACATAAGGCAACTAGGAAATCACACATTTTTGACATAATAAAAGACACATAGGGGCAGATTTATCAAAGGTTGAAGTGAAAATTTTAATTTAAAATATTTGAATTTCAAGCTAATTTTTGTGTACTTCGACTATGGAATAGTCCAAATTCGATCCAAATTTGAAAAAAAATTGAAAATTTAATTTAGAAATTTATCATGTACTTATTTAAAATTTAAAATAAAAATTCGACTTCGACCATTCACCATCTAAAACCTGCCAAATTGCTGTTTTAGCCTATGGTGGACCTCCCAGAATCTATTTGGACTTTTAATTTTAATTTGACTATTCGCCACCTAAAACCTGCCGAATTGCTGTAATTCAATGAGAGATGTCCAGGTATCAATTTGGAAATGTTTGCAGCCAGCGCCGATCCGCGCCTTTATGCCGCCTGAGGCGGCCTTCCGTTGCCGCCCGACCCCTCCTCACGGCGCTCACATTTTCTGCGCAGGAGGGGGTCGGGGCGCTGTACGACGCTAGTGCAGAGAGTGCAATTGCGCTCTCTGCACTAGAAGAGCCGAATTTCCGGGTTGAAAACCGGAAATTCGGCTCTTAGTTACCAGGAGCGGCATTTTTGCCGCCCCTGGTAACCAGGGGGGTGCTGCCGCCTGAGGAGAGTGTCTCAACTGGCCTCATTGGTGGAGCGCCCCTGTTTGCAGCCTTCCTGACGTTTAAGTTTTTTTCGGAGAAAAAACTCGAATCGAGTTTGATCGAATTTGAATCAAGTTTTCAGGTTGTTACATTTGTCTGAGTTGGAACAAAAATAAATAATTTGCGATTAGTCGAATTTATGGGAGGTTAGGCGAGTTTTAAAAAAACTCACATGAATTTGAAGTTCGACCCTTGATAAATGTGCCTCCCCGTCTTTGACACATTCATTTAAAAAATACGACAAGAAGCTCTAAAAACATCAAGGGGTTGATCCTTGGCCTCCACATTATGACATGATTTATATTTGTTATATGGGAAGGTTAGAATGCTTAATTATTTACTTGCATTTGCTCTGCTAATAAATACAGGTATAGAATCTGTTATGCAGAATGCTCGGGGCCTTAAGGGGCAGATTTATCAAGGGTCGAATTTCGAAGTAGAAAAAGCTTCAAAATTCGACAATCGAATTGGAATACTTACATCCAATTTGGGCATTTGCGGTCAAAGTAAAATCGTTCTATCAATTGATTCAAAGTATTTCATCCATCGATCGTACAATTTTTCTACGACTTCAAAAAACGTAGAAAAATGCTCTAGAAGGTCCCCATAGGCTAACATAGCACTTCGGCAGGTTTAATTTGGCGAAGTATTGAAGTCGAAGTTTTTTTAAAGAGACAGTACTTCGATTATCGAATGGTCGAATATTTGAACTATTTTACTTTGAATCGAATTTGTCTAAGTCGTAGTATCCTATTCGATGGTCGAAGTATACAAAAAATTACTTTGAATTTCAAATTTTTTTACTTCTAAATTCCTCGAATTCACTTCGACCCTTGATAAATCTGCCCTTTAGTCTACTAAAAACATTAAGGGGCCGATTCACTAAGGGTCGAATATCGAGGGTTAATTAACCCTTGATATTCGACTAGGAACTAAAATCCTTCCATTTCGAATATCGAAGTCGAAGGATTTAGCGCAGATAGTTTGATCGAACGATCGAAGGATAACTCCTTCAATCGAATGATTACATCCTTCGAATTGAAGGATTTAAATCCAACGATCGAAGGAATATCCTTCGATCAAAAAAAGTTAGCCAAGCCTATGGGGACCTTCCCCATAGGCTAACATTGACTTCGGTAGTTTTTAGATGGCGAACTAGGGGGTCGAAGTTTTTTTTAAAGAGACAGTACTTCAACTATCGAATAGTTGAACGATTTTTACTTCGAATCCTTCAATAGTCGTAGTCGAAGGTCGAAGTAGCCCATTCGATGGTCGAAGTAGCCCAAAAAAAAACTTTGAAATTCAAAGTTTTTTAACTTCGAATCCTTCACTCGAAGTTAGTGAAGTGTGGCCCCTAAGCCACAAATTAAACCCAATAGGCTGGGTTTGCTTTCAATAAGGATTTTAAAAAAAATTGGATTCTTTGGATAAAATGGAATCTATGGGAGAGGGCCTTTCCATAATTCGGAGCTTTCTGGATAACGGGTTTCCAAATAACGTATCCCATACCTATACAACAGTTTGAGGAGGGCACATTACATTACATTACTACATCATTGAACATAATTTTGCAGCATTAGAAAGAATCCTTGATATGAATGACGAAAAAAAAAATCATTCTTATTTTGGGCCCATTAAAGCAATTTTCACATTCTTGCCTTTTGTTTCTGTAACTCTGGCAATGCAAACTTACATTTTAAATAGCAACATCTAATGAACACAAAAAGGTGATTAATGATTCTCAGCAGCCAATACTGCAACTTCAGTGCACCGGATTATTATGGATTATTATTCCAGAAAACATTACAAGATACACAGCTCCGAGCTTTTGTGCTTCTGTGTAATTATACTTCAGGGTTGTTGTTTTTTTTGACTGCGTAGGAGGAAATATAATTCCTAACCTGTTTCTTCCTGACAGCTTTATGGTTAAATGCTTCTTTTCCTGGAGTGTTTCAATCAATTTTATACTCAGTATGTAGCAAGGGAGGAACGTTACAGAGGAGTATTACGTTTTTAGGAAGGAAATCAGAAGGGATGGGAGACTTTTTTTTATCCTGCCAAATTCACATTTATGCATTGATTCAAACATGAATGTGCCACAATTTGGGAATTATTGTACTCAATAATAAAATTAAAGGTGTTTTAATTAAAGTTCGTGTCCCCAGGACTTATTTAGCAAACTGGGAAGCTGCATATTTAGCCCCATTAAATGTCTGACTGTTTTTAACTGACACTGAACAGTGAATTCTCAGTGTAAATTCTCCAGAATTGTGTCAATGCCCTACTCCATGATTAATTCTTCACCTCAACCATCCCTCTGCAGCAGTATTACCCCATTAGCCTGACTGATGTCATTATCTGTCAGCTCCTTGCAACAGAATTATCCCCATATCCCCTGGCTCCTTCTTCAAGACCTTCCCCAGAAGTAGGTAGACTTCCAGTTGTTTCCCTTTCTTGCCAGCTGCCTCAAAACTACAAATTACCTGAAACAGGATTGCCTCCCAGTCTGTACAGCTATAAAACACACTATGGAGTCTATTTACTAAAATTCAGATCTCATTTTTCTAGGGATGCACTGAATCCAGGATTCGGTTTGGGATTCGGCAACTATTTGGCCTTTTTCAGCAGTATTCGGACAAATCCTTCTGCCCAGCCAAATCGGATCAGAATCCTAATTTGCAAATGCAAATTAGGGGCGGGAGGGGAATCGACTGACTTTTTGTCACAAAACAAGGAGGTAAAAATGTTTTCCCCTTCCCACCCCTAATTTGCATATGCAAATTTGGATTTGGTTCGGTATTCGCCCAAATCTTTCGAGAAGGATTTGGGGAATCAGCGGAATCCAAAATAGTGGATTCAGTGCATCCCTACCTTTTCCCCCACATATTGTATTTTTCTAAAGAAATTTGTGGGTTTTTTTTTTATTTCTCTAAAGGTTAGAAATTTATGAACTGTAAAAACCAAGAAAAACTCGAATACAAAACGTTGCCAAGTAAAAGCAGTTGAGGTTCCGTAGAAGTCATTGGGAGCTGTGTTAATCCTATTGGACATTATTTTTAACTTTTAGAGGTTTTCGAATTTTTTTGCTATGTAATTATTAGTAATTATTAGAAAAACCTCATATTTTTAGAGGTATTCGCATTTTTTTTTAAAGGACACAGTGTTTAATAAAGACCCTTGATAAATGCAATTGCATTTGTGCACTCCCTGTGCTGTTAAGGTTTCCCTTTTAAAGATAAGCAGAATTTTTTTTAAAAAATAAGCTTCATTGGCTACATATTTCTTTTTTTTCTTGATATTCGCATTTTTTAAGTGCATCGTTCAGCATTTTTTCCTATTCGTACTTTTTATATTCGGATCTTTTAATAATTCATGGTTTTAGAGAAATATGGGGGAATGTACTAAAAGTTGCAAAGAGCAAAACAATTGGCACAAATAAGCATAAAAATGTGCATTTCGCAATGTAATACGGTTCTTTATGCTGTTACTACATTGCGAATTTTCATTGCCCATTTCCCACTTTTAAGAAATGCTTGAAGGTGTTCTTTTGGAGTAAACATAACACTTTTTTCAGTAAGAAGTTTTATTACATTCACTGGAGTAAACTATAACATTCGCAAATCATCTTCCACTGTCGAAAATGGGTTGCACAGTTTCCAAGTTTGCAAAAGCTATATTAAGTTCGTGCAAAAGAAAATTTGTTCGCAAAGAGGCATAACTTTTCGCATTGCGAATATTTTTTCCGTTACCGACTTTTATTACATTTCCCCAATAGAGTTTAACCATGGTTTCAAAAAGCTCTAAGACTGCTAAAATTCGAAAATCGAAAACAGGACAAAAGCCATGAAGTTCCAATTTATTACAAGTAAAATTAACCATCATTAAGATGAAATAAACAAAATTAATATATGGGCCTCCACGTATGTTGTGGGTGTACTCTTTACACCTTCAGTTTTGTGATGGTCACTTGCTTTTTCTCTATAAGCTTTTTATTGATGCATAAGAATTCTAGTGCTGTAGCCGACCCTCCTTCTCAGACCCCTGCAGCAGTATGTTCAAATGATACCCACTACTAGACCCCTGCAACAATATCAAGTTGTAGAAAAGCATAGTTACATAATTATTTTGGGTTGGAAAAATTCCATCAAGTTCAACCCCTTCAAATGAACTCCAGTGCACATACCTACACACACCGTACAGCTCTATACATTGACATATATAAACTTTTTATTTCTATATCTTTTCCATCTAACTGTAAATCATAACATCACTAAAGCCTTGGATATTATGCTTGATCAAGAAATCATCCAAGCAACTCTTGAAGGATAAGCTGTTATATTAAAATCCATAAAAAAAACTCCAAACAGCTCCAAAATGTCTCCCAACACTGAGTCTGATGTCGTATCTGAGATAGAAGCTGAAACCTGAGGTGAAAATCAGTAACTTCCTTATCTAGTGTGAAGCTCCACCCCCTTTCCTCTACCAAGAATTCCATTTCTTTGAATAGAAAGTCGGTCAAAAAGCTGTCTACTACACATGCTTACTGCCTCCTGCTCCAATAGCAATCAATAAGTCATCTCTTTTTGTTTATTTCATCTTAATGATGGTTAATTTTACTTGTAATAAATTGGAACTTCATGGCTTTTGTCCTGTTTCGATTCACCGAAAAATTCACAAATTGCCTGCGAAATGCACAAAACTTCAAAAAAATGCCAATTTTGAAGCTCGCGTCAATTTGGACGCCGGCGTTAAAGTCAATGGGCAACCGAATAATGTTGACGTGCACCAGTTTTGACGCAAGCAACTTTTACGACGCGTACCCAAAATTTTACGCCGACTGCGTTTTGCAAATTTATTTGTCAGCGGCGAAACGCAGAAATTTGCAGTGCATTTGCGCCTGCCGAATTTATTCGCTCATCACTAGCTTTAACCCCCTACCATTTCCAATAACCCAGGTCTGGTGGAGTTGAGTGTATGGTAACTGTAACTGTCGACAAATAAGGGTCAAACTGGTTAAAAAATACAGGTATGGGATCCGTTATCTGGAAACTTGTTATCAAGAAAGTGGATGACTGTCTCTCCCATAGACTGCATTTTATCCAAAATAATCCAAATTTCTAAAATTGATTTCCTTTTTCTCTGTAATAAAACAGTACTTGATCCAAAGTAAGATATAATTAATACTCAATGGAAGCAAAACCATCCTATTGGGTTTATTTAATGTTTAAATTATTTTTCAGTGGAGTTAAGGTATGACAATCCAAATTAGGGAAAGATCCATTATATGGAAAATCCCAGGTCCCAGGCATTCTGGATAACAGGTCCCATACTGTACCTGTACCACATTAAAAATACTTTGTATGTACAGCATGTGTATGAAAAATGTTCACATGGTGTTACAGGTCCTTTAATGTAAAATTAGGGCACCGAGTAGAAAAAGTAACTTGTAAAGAGGTCTGCTGGGAATATGAGATATGTAAAGCTATATGACTTTAAAGACTTTATAGTAACTTTAAACCTGTAACTTTGATGTCTCCTGACCACATCTGGGGGGAAAGCATTTTCAAAGATGCCTCATGCTGTTCTGAAATGCTTGAAGTGTACACATTATTGCAGACATTAAAATGGAAAATGGCATTTCAAAAAGCAGAAAAAAACAACACTGTACAGAAAATAATTTCTAATTTACAAATCTGCAGCAGAGCAGCTACAACATATTTCCACACAACAGCTAATGGAACATACATGCTCAAGCTGTGGTATCAACATCATGTGCATGTGCTATCAGGTACTGGCAATTGGTGTGGTTGGGTTGGAGCACAGTGCCTACAATTCAGTCTAAAGCTCATTATCTACTAAGTCATATTTTTGACCTCTGCTGGGAAATTTTCCATATCGAGTGCAGTCAGGAGCAGCAGAGAGTAATAATAAAAACTGGACTGGAAATATCATCTGAATTATTGAGCACTAAGTGGAAAAGGGTATCTGTGCAGTAAAAATAATTTTTAATTTGTTGTCCTTGGAGAACTAAGGTAATAATTTGGCCACACATGATGTAAAAGAATTATGTTTCATTGTCTTTGGGAGTACTGTTATACCCTGAAATAAGCGCTAAGGGGGTTATTTATCAAGCTTAGAATTTATCTTAGGGGCCCATTCACTAAGTTCGAGTGAAGGAATAGAATAAAAAATACTTCGACTTTCGAAGTGTTTTTTTGGCTACTTCGACCATCGAATGGGCTACTTCGACCTTCGACTACGACTTGAATGATTCAAACTAAAAATCGTTCGACTATTCGACCATTCGATAGTCGAAGTACTGTCTCTTTAAGAAAAAACTTCGACCCCCTAGTTCGCCATCTAAAAGCTACCGAAGTCAATGTTAGCCTATGGGGAAGGTCCCCATAGGCTTTCCAAGTTTTTTCTGATCGAAGGACAATCCTTCGATCGTTGGATTAAAATCCTTCGAATCATTCGATTCAAAGGATTTAATCGTTCAATCGAAATGATTATTCCTTCGAGCATTCGATCGAACGAATTGTGCTAAATCCTTCGACTTCGATATTCGACGTCGAAGGATTTTAATTCGCCAGTCGAATATCAAGGGTTAATTAACCCTCGATATTCGATCCTTAATACATCTGCCCCTTAGTATTTCTAAGAAAAAAATCCAAGCAACTCCGAATTCCCGAATGGACCTTATTTATCATTCAAAAAAATTGGTTGGGGCAAACTTCGGACTTTTACTCGAAAAGTCAGAAGTTTTCGGACTTTTCCGCAAAATCCACAAATTTTTCTGACTTCTTGGCCCAAAATCCCCGAAATCATTGGATATCAGTACTGACAACGCAGACACTGGGACCTTCCCCGTTGACTAATACAGGAAACCGAGAGATTTGAGATGCTGGGTTTCCGGATCCAGAGTTTTCATATCATCGGCCTTAAATAAATCCAGAAAAATTGGGATTTTATTTTTTTTAAGGTCCGCAAAATCCAGATTTTTCATATATCGGGTATTCGGAGATTAATAAATAATCTCCTTAATGTAATGTCCAATATATCCATATACAATAATATATGTCAGCCAAAGAATCAAATTGCCAATGCAGAACAGCAATTCCAATTTAAAGATTACCTGAAAATCCAGCTAAACCTTGGAGGTAGTCAAATCGACCTATAGCTTGGCTAGAAATCCATCCAGAATTGCCTTATGGTGAAATTACATTAGACCTGATCATTCAAAAAAGAAAACCTGGGCAATAATAAATATTAGTGCTATATAGAGGTCAAACTGATGCAGATCATATTGTCAAGTCAGTGTATTCAGGTCATTTGCATATGGTGACATTATGGGACATATTTACAAATGGGTGAAAGTGAAAATTTGAAAGATTAGCCTCAATGTTGCCAATTTACTCAATGGCGAATAAGACACGTTTTGCAGTCTTTGCCGTGGTGAAGATTCTCTTTGCATTGAAGTAAATTCTCATCTCTTCTCCAGGTGAAAAATCTCCAGTGAAAATTGTCCAATTTACTAAGAGCACAAGGATGAATTTTCACCAAGAGAAATTTCTCCATGTTCAGGCTGGCCAACTGCCATTATAAAGATAGAACAGCCACTTATGAATCTCATTATCTACATCACCCCCTCCATGCTAAGTTTCCACATTCCTCTCCATGGGGAAATTTACTAGAGAATTTTATTCCATAACATATTAAAAGTTAACTTAAAGGTGAACCAACCCTTTAATGGAGAAATAACAACTGAGGCCTGAGGAGCAGTACCTCAGGTAATTGCCCATGTGAGGGCCATATCATCCAACATCATTTAGCCACGGTTAGGGCAGCTCTTGTTGAGTTCAGCATAGTTGATGAGAGACAGTAGTAGGCCAGTTAGTTGACCAGCTGGAGGAAGTAGTGGAACAGAAGAAAGAAAGGGATTAGAACCTTTGCAGCACTTGCCAAGTGACGCATTTAGGTTCATAGTGCTGGGAGGGTCCATGTATTGACCCCTTTGATACAGGCTTCAATCTGGGCCAAACATCTACGGGAGGCATCAGGGCCCCTGAGCAAATGAGAGGTGAGTAGTTAGACACACAATGCTTCTCTGGTGTTGTTTTTATTTTGGTGTTGGTATTGCTGAAACTGTGAAGGACAACCTAAAAACTTTCTGGGTACAGAGGCTGTTCCTCAGTTTATCTGCAAGATCTGTGTAACTTAAAGTATTCCATGTACAGTGATGCCATAGTACATGCAACCTTGTTAATTCTCTTCTGCTTTCATAAAATTCATTCTTTCATGTAGGTGAGACTTGTGCGGCCAGCAAGGAAACACTGTTTAATTTGCTGATTAATGAAACGTACCTACTATGCAAGTGATTATGAGAAAGCAGCTTCATTGTTAGAGTCTCTGGCTCCTGTAAGAATTAATGGCCGGTTTATATGGAGCTGTATAAACACAGTACTCTAAAGAGGCTTGCTGCTTGGTTTATTTAGGTATGTATTAGCTCTTTTTTAATAAGACATTTTGATAATGAAACCTTTATATGTACTTAATATATTGCAACAATATGGTGTGTCTTTATTAGGGTTCTTTTTGGTTACTATTCATTTTATTTCCCTGAGATCACTTTTCTTGATGTTTTAACTACATTTGTGAACAATTAGGCTCATTTATAAACACTGGGCAAATTTGCATCTGGGCAGTAACCCATAGCAACCAATCGGTGATTAGCTTTTTTTCATCTTGCTGCAGGTTGAACAGTGAAAGCAATCATCTGATTGGTTGCTATTGGTTACTGCCCAAGTGCAAATTTGCCCAGTGTTTATAAATGACCCCCAATATGTCTTGCGTTGGGTTGAAGGGGTGGTTCACCTTTTACTATGGTATAGAGTAGTAAATTCTAAGCGACTTTTCCATTGGTCTTCATTTTTTCCTTCTTCTTCTGACTCTTTCCAGCGTTTCCCATTTAAAAAACAAAGGCTGCAAATGTATTGTTATTGTTACTTTTTATTATTACATTGTACTATATCTTACTTATCTTTCTATTTAGGCCCTCTCCTATTCATATTCCAGTCTCTTATTCAAATCAATGCATGGACCCTAGCAACCAGACCTGGAGAGCTGCTGAATGAAAAGCTAAATAGTTGGTCCCAACTATCCTGTGTTACAATATTAGTAGACAACTCGCCATCACTGGGGACACATGTGGTAACACATACTTGCAGGCAGAGTCATGTAACAGGTTGTTAGACCTGGAGAGCTGCTGAAAAAAAATAACTCAAAAGCCACAAATAATAAAAAAACATACTAAAAGTTAATTTAAAGGTGTACAACCCATTTAAATTAACTATTAACTACCAGCTAACTACTACTAACTAAGGTCATGTTTCTTGTCCTTCTCGTTTGTCCAAATTACCCTAGCAACCATGCATTGCTTTGAATAAGAGACTGGAATATGAATAGGAGAGGCCTGAATAGACAGATGAGTAATAAAAAGTAGCAACAACAATAAATGTGTAGCCTTACAGAGCAATTGTTTTCTAGATGGGGTCAGTGACCCCCCATTTCAAAGCTGGACCGAGTCAGAAGAAGAAGGCAAATAATTCAAACATTATAAAATAAATAAAATAAAGGCCAGTGGAAAAGTTGCTTAGAATTAGTCATTCTATAATATACTAAAAGTCAACTTAAAGGTGAATTGCCCCTTTACAGGACAGAAGAAGATTTTGCATTTTTTGTTCCATTTGTTTAATGTTTGCACTTTGACCTTTTCAATGGTTTCCTGAAATGTAAACCATCCCGGAGGTAATGTGGGGTTTGTATTCATAAAATGGAATGTTCTAGAGCAGTGCTGTCCAACTTCTATGGTACTGAGGGCCAGAATTTTTCCAATCTGCATGGTGGAGGGCCGATAACGAAAGCCAGTGTTAGCCACTCCCACTTCAAACCACACCCATTTTACCGCAAGACCATGCCCACATTAATAGCACACCAAAAAACAAAATGATTGGTGCTCACTGCAGGGATCAGGGCCGGAACTAGGGGTAGGCTGTTTAGGGCGCCATTATTGAGGGGGGAACTTTTTTCAAGCATTTATTTAATAATTTGTTTCAGTAATCATGGTCACCCAGTTGGGTGGAATCCATCTCCTTCCCCTTCTCCCTTTTACCGGCAAGTAATAGCTCCTTCTGTGCGGTGCAGCGCTATATGCATACACGCGTCACTGATGTGTTGAATGACAGAGAGACAGAGAGCTGGCGGCCTGCTTGTTGTGGCTCTCACTGCTCTCAGCCTTGCACAGTTGCACTGAACTGAAGACTTTCTTTCTATTACTGTAAAGTGTGAAGCTTCCTGCTGGCACAGCCAGGTACAGATTTGGGGGCCATATGTTTGCTGTTGCTGCTGGGCTGGGCACTGGCACAGGTACATAAATACTTGGGGGCAATATGATGTGATGAGATTTATTTTTGGCTGCAGCTGACACAGGTAAAGATTGGGGACAATATGATGGCTGCTGGAGGACTGTATGATGGATGGCTGCTGAGCTTGCTGGTACAGGTACAGGGGGCAGTAATATAAATGAAAATGTGTTGTACACTTCTTGCTCTCTTTATTTAAAAACCATCATGGTAAGGAGGGAAATGGTAATGCAGGATAGGGGGGCACTGAGTGAAGCTCTTGTCTAGGGAGCCAAATTACCTTGTGCCTGCCCTGGCAAGGATGCCACTCATACGTAAAAAAAGCTAAGTCATATAAGACATAACCATAAATCCATATGCCTCCTCCTCCCCTGTGTATAATACAGTACCCCAGCATATGATTAAACACCTTAGGGGCCACTAACAATAATTTTCAAATGCTAACAAACCCCCAGAACAAATACCAAAGTATGACACACACACAGGGAGCATAGGGAAGGCAGAACAGAGCAGGAGACAGGAAAATCAGGACCAGTCTAATATGTACAACATACAGTGACACAGTGCTGGTGCCCCATTAGCATTTTGTATAAGGAGTGAATAGGTGAACAATGTGGGCAGTTTCAGTCTGGGTCTCAGGTGTGAACAGTACAGGGCTGTGGGGGGAGTGAACAATAGAGGAGTCACAAGTGTGAACAATACAGGAGTATCACAGGTGTGAACAATACAGGGGATTAGTCTGAATTTGAGGTTTAGACAATGTAGGGGCCAGTTAATCTCTGTAGTGATACCTTTTAAAGTTTACATATGGGAAACAGACACAGCAGGCAGACTTTGATGTGGAGGCCACATGAGGGGGGGTCGCGGGCCGCCAGTTGGACAGCCCTGTTCTAGAGTATTTCCTTTAATGTTCATTGATAAAGAAATAATTGCTCAAAAGCCATTACTGTAACATCGTGCATATTGTTTTCAAAATTCACAAGTATGATCAGCAACAAGAGACATAGATTTCCAATATCATGGAGAGGCAGTTTCTCAATTTAACCTCATAGCTTCCCTGTTCCATTTGTGTCATTTGCCCAGCACCAGACATTAAAGGCCAATTAAGCAACAAACTGGCGGAATCCATCTAATTATCAACAAATGACGCTTTATACATAGAAAAGGGGACAGCTCTGAATTAAATGATAGTGACAGCCCTGATTTAGGCCATTAATTGTACTGACCTTTCTACTGGCAAAAGTTAAAAAAGACCAAGAAAACGAGACTATAATATAAACTGTCAGATATTGGGCAGCGAAAAATAGTGACACTGTAATGCAGAGTTTGTAGGGATAATTCCTTCAGATGAAGTTTATGTTTTTCTTTAAAGGGCAAGTCAATCACAAAATAAACATTTGCCTAATAAAAGAAACAATCATTCTAAACCACTTTCCAATATACACTTGTTAAACATTTTTTTTTGCAAAAACAATTGCTATTGACAGCAGAATTTGCTTCATTTCTGGTTGTTACTTTTTAAACCATGTTGCAAAAGCCTTAGTTCCCCAGCAACAGCAGATCTGTTAACCCTTTAAGTGCCTGCCGAATTTCACATTTAATTTGCCCTCAGTTCCAGATGTTTTTTTAACATTTTATGCTTATTTTAGGGGCATTTGGGGGGGGGGTTAGTTTACCTAGGAAAACTGTGTGGTTTTTTTTTCTAAATCTTTTTGTGTATTGACTTCTCAAATAAGTTTTAAACCTCTAAATACCAAAGCAAATTGAAAAATTGCAATTTTGCATAATATAGGGATTTATACAAGAAAAATATATTATTTTATGCACAAAAAGGCATCTGATTTGAAGAGTCTAAAGTGTTTAGAACAATACCAGATATGTATAGTTTTATGAAGATTTCTAACTTCTATAGATCAAAAACTCCCAGCAGTAAATTACTGAATTTCAAAGCAATACAGTACAAATTTGGCGTACTTTGGATTCCAAAGCCAATAAATCCTGTAATAGTAGGTTTACCCCAGGAAACCATATAGTTTTGAAAAGTACAGTCTCTTTCAAATCCAAAATGGGAAACCATGTCTTTCTACTCCTAATTACCAAACATCAAAGCTTTTCTGAACTTAGTGGTTTCTATAAAAAGGTATTAAAGAGATACTGACACCAAAAAAACTAACCTGTTTTTGTATATGTCATGACATTGTTGTTGAATGCTATTTATAATCTTGCCATAAAAATATTTGTGTGATGCTTTTACATCTTCTTTCTTACCCCCGTGTTCCACTAGGAGGGGGCTGCCATATTTGTGCAGCAATATTCCGTTAGCATTAGAAATTCTAACAGGGAAAGAAGAGAAAGTCAGTTTGGCAAAACAGTCAGGTTTAGGAACTTCAAGTAGCAATTACTTACAAAATCAGAACTATCAGCGAAAAACGATCAACATGACCCATAGGCAACTTTTAATGTAGATTAATATTTTGAAAAGAACATTTTTAGTGTCAGTATCACTTTAAGATTCTGAGAAATCACCTCAAAACTTTGCAAGTTCGTATCTACCACATAGCTTTAGGTATCACGAGAGAACAACCTAAATATGAATCCTAAATATGTTGCCCATTGTTCATAGGATTACCAAAGTATTTGATGTTTAGAGGCACCAGAATGAAGTTAGCGCATACAAATTGTCCCGTAATTCACTTTAGCTACTAATCGACACATTTGCTAAATTCTTTTCAGGTTAAAAAAACACGAAAAGATACATTGACCCCCCCCCCAAATCATATATTTTTGGAAAGTACACATTCAGACGAATCCAAAATGAGTAACGATGTCTTTCTACTCCAAACTACAGAGTCACAAAGTTTTCCCAAAATTGTTGGCTTTGATAAAATACCTGAAAATTGCCTCATAGATTCCATTTTCTAGCATCTTATCTCCCACAAAGCATTAGGTACTGTTCCAAGAAAAAAAATATGAAAGGAAGGGGTCTACCAAATATTTTGATGCCCAATATGAAAAGATTTACCAAACTATGTAGCATACAGAGGCACCAAAATGAAAACAGCTCATCGGAATTTTAACAGCTGACACTTTGGCTGATGTAATACAAGCACCCAGTATGTGTATTATGTGCCATAAGACCCTCTAACAGTAGGTAGACCCTAGAAAACCATATATTTTCCAAAAGAACACATTCTGAAAATGGGTAATAAAATCTTTCAATATGCATATAGTTACCAAACTATGTGGTGTGCAGAGGCACTCAAATGGATATATAGCACATACAATTTCCATGGGCAAAAAACAAGTAACAAAGAAATGCAGCATGCAATAAAATCATTAATTTTAACAATAAAACCACTAAAATCAATGCTTTTTTTTCCGCTTAGTGCAATTAACCGTCATAATCACAGTTTGAATTTTTTAGCTTGGCCAAATAAGTTTTATGGACAGAAACAAGCGAGTAACACTTATGCTGAACTGAAAATGCATTAAAACTGCTAAAAATGCAAAATATGGCTAAAAATGTAATTATAATCGCCGAAATAATGCTCAAAAGGTATTCCACAGTGCGGTTAGCGAATACTCTATTAACAATGGCAATAAAGCCTTTTTCAGGCACAGAATGCATTAACACAGAATGCATTTACAAAAAGTCATAAATTGTGTAAGTGTGTAAAAGTGTGTGTACACTTGACAAAGTAAGTGTTGTATGTGTGTGTGCTTGCGTGCAAGTATGTGTGGTGTGAAATCTCCCCGAACCCCTCAAAAATGTATGTGCGTGTGTAAGTGTAAATGTAATAGTGTAAAAAGTGTGTGATTGTGTGTGTTACACTAACCTGGGAGGTGCAGGCACGTTGAAAGGACTGGAGGAAGATGTCACTGTGGAGATCGAGGGTCAGGGCGTTGCTGGGTGAGTAGGATGTGGAGGCCCCAATGAGGCCACTTTTCCCTCCACTCAGCTTGTTGCCTAGGGGCTGTGTAGCAAGCGGGTAAGGCTCCTATATGCCCCTCGGAATTGCTGCAGAATGTAGAATCTATGTTCAGTGGCACTGAGGTACTTTTATCCACAGAACGTAGATTATACATTCTGTAGCACTTAAAGGGTTAAGGTATGAAATTACAGAAATATCTGTTATCCGGAAAACCTCAGGTCCCAAGCATTCTGGATAACAGGTTCCATAATAATCAGAATGCAACAAGGTGCATGTTGAACCTTCTTCTTTACCAAGGCCAAAATTCAGCTCATGTAGCACATTCCCATCCCTGCAGATTAGTTTGCCTCTTAGTTCCAAATAGAAACAAGTGAGTAGAATCACTGGTTCAATAACTCAGCTTTGGTTAATGTTACAGTTATGTGATTTAAAAGCCATATTAATCAGGGAATGGGCTACTCTTGCACTTTGGAATGGCACTTGATGTTGCAGCTCTGATTCAGTGGAATTGTTTATTGAATGGTTTGCTCAGTTCTAGCTGTGGGCTTATTCTGTCTGGAGACTGACTCATTTGGGAAAGTCTAATCAGCGCAGCAGTTGTCTTCAGATATAAGACTGTTCCATCTGTCCGTCAGTTGAGCAGATGTTTATCAACACATAGATTTTACTTTCTGAGATTATCACATTTATATGTTTTAAGTTTTCTCTTTTATTTTGAATCTAATTATCTTCCTTCTGCAGACCAACCATGTATTTTATAATGCTGCTATCAATATCTACTGTTATATGCTATTTGGTACAGGATGGTGTCCATTATCCAGAAATCCATTATCCAGAAAGCTCTGAATTACACAAAGGTCATTTTTTTCAAAATGAATCAGTTAATAGTGCTGTTCCAGCAGAATTCTGCACTGAAATCCATTTCTCAAAAGAGCAAACAGATTCTTTTATATTTAATTTTCAAATCTGACATGGGGCTAGACATTTTGTCAATTTCCCAGCTGCCCCTGGTCATGTGACTTATGCCTGCAGTTTAGGAGAGAAATGCTTTTTGGCAGGCTGTTGTTTTTCCTTCTCAATGTAACTGAATGTGTCTCAGTGGGACATGGGTATTTACTATTGAGTGCTGTTCTTAGATCAACCTTGTGTTAGGGAGCTGTTATCTGGTTACCTTCCCATTGTTCTTTTGTTTGGCTGCTGGGGGGGGGGAAGGGGGTTGATATCACTCCAACTTGCAGTACAGCAGTAAAGAGTGATTGAAGTTTATCAGAGCACAAGTCACATGACTTTGGGCAGCTGGGAAATTGACAATATGTCTAGCCCCATGTCAGATTTCAAAATTGAATATAAAAAAATCTGTTTGCTCCTTCGAGAAATGGATTTCAGTGCAGAATTCTGCTGGAGCAGCACTATTAACCGATTCATTTTGAAATAAAAATGTTTTCCCATGACAGTATCCCTTTAATGTTCCTACAGGTTATGATGGCACCATGCAATGTATGTATGTATGCATACATACAACTTTAAATTATAGTCAATGGGGATATATCAAAGTCCGAATTTTTCTGCTACAAATTCTGATCAAATCTGCTCGGTTTTTTTACACTATTACATTTTCCCGAAAATTTGCTTTGCAGGAAAAAAAACAGATTTTCATTGATTTTTTCATCCGATTTTCACTAATTTCACTATTTCGGAATTTTCACCTGAAAACTCCAAAATCTTCGGGGTATGGCGAAACCCAGCGCACATCAAAAAATTATTGGGACTTCTCCCATTGACTTATATGCAACCTCGACAGGTCTAAGATGCCGGATTTTCAGATTCGGACTTTTCCATCTTCAGGGTCCTCAGGGTTTAATAAATTCCAAAAATTTGTCAGGTTTTATAGAAAAAATCATGAATTTACAGAGGCCACAGCCTATATGCAACTCTTTAAAGGGCTGGTTCAGCTTTACGTTTACTTGAAGTATGTTAGAGACTGGTCATTTATAATCAACTTTTCAAATGGTCTTCATTAATTTTGAACTGTTTCAAAATTTGTTTTTTCTTCTTCTGACTCTTTCCAGATTTCAAATAGGGTCACTGACCCCATCTAAAAACAAATGCTCTGTAAGGCTACAAATGTTTTGTTATTGCTACTTTTTTACTCATCTTTGTATTCAGGCCTCTCCTATTCATATTCCAGTATTTTATTCAAATCAATGCATGGCAGTTGCTAGGGTAATTTGGACCCTAGCAACTAGATTGCTGAAATTGCAAACCGGAGAGCTGCTGAATAACAAGCTAAATCTCTCAAAAACTATAAATAATACAAATATAAAACACCAATTGCAAATTGTCTCAGAATATCACTCTCTATATCATACTAAAAATTAAGATGAACAACCCGCTTAGTGCCTTTTCCTGGCTAATTAAAATGTTTACTTAGAGCTGCAGTGGTGTAACTATAGAGCAAGCCAACCCTATGGTTTTGGGGGGAGGGGGAATTTGTCTACTTTCTCTATAGGTGTAAACAGGTCTGGACTGGGATTCAAAAAAGGCCCTGGCATTTCAGACACAGAGGCCCAAACAGCCCCCGACCAGTCCAATACATAGTGACTATTGCATCTCTCAGCAGCCCCTCAAGAATCCACAAACTGGCAGTCCAGGCCTGGGAGTAAATAAATACCACCTCCAGACTGCTCTCCTTCATGGGAGTGAGTTGCGGGGAATAAGAGTGGGTGGGTTGGTTGTTTTTTTTTTGCTTCCTAGAAACTTTTAGCCATTGGCTTCCACTGAATTTAGTTTACATTCAGAGACTAAAGTGATTTCAAACCAGGATTCTTCCACTGCTGAATTATAACACTCAGCACCAACTACTAGCTAGTGTCTAGCAAGGGTTCTTAAGCCCATCAGTACAGACTAGGGATGCACCGAATCCACTATTTTGGATTCGGCCGAATCCCCGAATCCATCTTGGAAGATTTGGCCGAATACCGAACCGAATCCGAATTTGCATATGCAAACTAGGGGTGGGAAAGGAAAAAATGGAAAAAATTGGTTTACTTCTTTGTTTTGTAACAAAAAGTCATGTGAAATAACGCCCTCCCCACAATTTGCATATGCAAATTAGGATTCGGATTCGGTTTGGCCAGGCACAAGGATTCGGCCGAATCCGAACCCTGCTGAAAATGGCCGAATCTTGGCCGAATCCCGAACCGAATCCTGGATTCGGTGCATCCCTAGTACAGACATAGTTGGAAGACACTAGAATAGATAATGCTAAGTTTGTAAGACACTTTTACCAGACCAGGTGGTCTAAGCTGGGGTGCACTATCACTTGTTGGGCCTGGCAGACCACTAGTTGAAAGTACAAGGAGTGAGGGAAAGTGCAAGAGTGCACCACAAGCTGGAGAACATAGACATGCTTCAAGAATATGGCAAAATAGTCAAAAGAAGAGGCTTGAAAAGCACACCGTCACCAATTGGGCACTTTCTACAGATCAGTGCTAGTTTCATTATATAAGTCAAAATGTTTTTTTAGACTCAAGTTCACTTTTCAGTCTGCAGGGGTCATTTATGATACCTTCGAGCAGAAGCGCAAGAGCACTTTCAGGGAGCTTTTCTCATTGCGGCCTGACATAGCACAAGATATAAAAATCTGGTGTATAGTACAAAGAACATTGTCAGCCCTGTCCTTACCATCTGATATAGAGCAGGTGCTAACTACAGCCTGCACCCAATACCTTTCCCCAACTTGCACGTCATGAATGATGCGCAGATTAGGGGACATGTAGGAGGTGTGAGTGTGGGGATGTGCCCCCTACTGCCCACCCCTCATGAACACAGCAATTCCAAAAGCAGGCAGTCCTGTATTCATGGAGAGCGATGGGCTGGAAGGCAGGGTGCAAAGTGCAAACATGCCTGTATTAGTAATTTGCACCCTGCTTTCCACAACATAAATTACCCCTTGGATATCAACATTTTCCGGTGTGAGTGGTTTTTAAGGTGTCTAAGTATAACTACCAGTACCCTCCAACAGCTAAAGGTTGCTGGGTTCTGACAGTTGTAGTTTAACAACAAGTGGACAACCATAAATGAAAATGTTCTAATTTATATTAATACTGAGGATTCCTTAAGTCTGTTTTACCTTGAGCCCCACCACTTCACTCCTGTCCTCCTACATGCTAATAACACTAATGCATATATAGCGTTTAAAGCCAGACAACCACTCGCACAGTATTATGAGCCAAATAACACTCCTTTAATCCTATAAAATTGCCAAGTCCTCTTGCGCAGCCTTTGGGGTGATTTATAACAAGCACGGTATCCATAGTAGTTCGAGAGGAATAGGTATTGCTGCAGTCACATAGGTGCTAAACAAAAAAGAGACGTTTTCCTTTTTCTCTCATGTGTTGGATGAAGCTGAAAGCTTCCACATAGCTGCATTTCGACAGCTTGGAGTTGGGAACAGATCCATGTATGGAAGCAAATGCACAAAAGAACAGATAAGCTATACAAGCCATGTTTAGAGCCACTTAAAGGACAAGCATCAGAAGCCCTGTCTTTCTGGTAAATTTAGGGAAGATACTGCATCAGGTCCTTTTCTACGTTAGCAGAGCTGCCGGGACGCTCGCAGGGAGGTAAGCTGAAGCTAATGTCTGAATTCTGATTGAAAAATGACAGACAATTTCACATTTCCCAGACACTGGGAGACGGGCTGCTTTCCTGCCACAGATGCATACTATAGCTATTAATGCTCTGTTTTACTGGCGTGAACTTGGGGCAGTGAGGCTCAAATGCAATCTGTGGACCTGAGTAATGGGTGGGGAGCATGACTAACATCTGTCTCTGTGCTCTAATTCAACTTGTATAACAGGGGATAGACCGCATCTTCCCTTCTACACCAGGGAATCATTGTATAAATCAGCTGAATCCACAGCCTGATACTCATCTCCTTCTAGTTATGTTTTATTGTGCTCTGTATGTCATACATGTGTTTGCATCTGGCTGTATAGATATAAATGCTGCTAGATATTATTATTATTATATTACAGGGACTCCTCGAGTTACATACACCCAACTTACATACAACTCACACTTATAAATGGAGGCTTTTACAGTAATGTACTGTGGTTTGCTTGGCCTTTATTAGCTTTAATAAACCACTTGCCCCAATCCCCTCTGGTGTGTTTTGTCTACTGCGGAGCACAAAAAGGTAAAATGACATATTTACAGAAAGGTAAAAATAAATACTATGTTAAGACAAACATCTATGTAAGTTGCATTTAATAAGTAAATGTATATGTTTCAACTTACGTACAAATTCAACTTAAGAACAAACCTACAGGTATAGGATCCCTTATCCAGAAACCCGAAATACAGAATGGCTGTCTCCCATAGACTCCATTTTATCCAAATAATCCAAATTTTTAAAAATGATTTCCTTTTTCTCTGTAATAATAAAACAGTACCTTGTACTTCATCCCAACTAAGATATAATTAATCCTTATTGGAAGCAAAACCAGCCTATTGGGTTTATTTCATGTTTAAATGAATTTCTAGTTGACATAAGGCATGAAGACCCAAATTACGGAACGGTCCGTTATCCGGAAAACCCCAGGTGCCGAGCATTCTGGATAACAGGTCCCATACCTCTACTAATTGATAGTACCCTCAGTATCAGTTGTTGATGTATGATGCAGATCCAGGCACTCTGGGTTGACCACATGGGCCACTGAGCAGTTGTTAAAAAAGGCATTTTGCATTGGCAGCCTATCACACTTTCCCTGTACAGCTTGAATCTGTTGCATCTTTTACTGACTACCATATAAAAGAACTCATGTGCCCAAATAGTCTACCCACAAGGTCCCTGTTGAAGGGAACCCCAGCAGGTACAAATGCATCTCAACTTGTTACTACAGGTATAGAACCTGTTATCCAGAATGCTTGGGGTTTTCCATAATTTCCATAATTTGTATGTCCGTACCTTAACTCTACTAAAAATATAATTTGAACATTAAATAGACCCAATAGGCTGGTTTTGCCTCCACTAATGATTAATTATATCTTAGTACGAAGCACGGTTTTATTATTACAGAGAAAAAGGAAATAATATTTAAAAATTCGAATTATTTGCTTATAATGGAGTCTATGGGAAATAGCCTTTGGAGCTTTCTTGATAACGGGTTTCCAGATAGCGGATCCCATACATGTAGTTGTTTTGGTTTCATTATTTGTCATTTAATTTAACACGTGCAGCTCTAACTACATAGCCCAGCGGATAATAATGACATTGTGCCAAATATGTTTAGCAACTTCTGGAATACAAGGCTTTCATATCGACCTTATCATGTCCACTTCTGACTCTCTTTAAAAACAATTGTTAGTAGCTTGTATTTACAGTTTATAGTTATATAAGCCCCTGCTCCAGTGGAGCCTAAGGTCACATTCACACAAGGGGCAATATCCTTAAACTGTAAAACAACACACTGCCATGTCTGACTAATGCCTCCACCAAAGTTATTGCTCAGGAACTCAAATATGAATTCTACAGTTTTATATTTAAATGTGGCTGGTGGAGGTGCTGGTAGAGTCTATGTAACATATTTAATTTAGCCTCAGCAGCGAAGGCCTGTTTATGAATACAAATATGTCCGTCAATAAGACTCAGTTTGCAGGGAGATTAATATTGAATTAGTCAGTTAATGAAATTGTGACTGTGGTAGGGAAATCAGACTATAAGCTCTGCTGAGAGCTGGGCCAGAGACTAATGTCTGGGACTAAACCTACTGTGTAATATGCCAGTGCTAATTTCATTAAGAATAATAAGTGCCTGGCTGGTCAAATGATGCAGGCCATTGAGTCAATCAGAGGCCACATAAACAGTTGTTTCTAGCCTCAAAATGAAACAAATGTTTTATGTTGTTTTTTGGTGTTGTTGGTATTTCAAGTGGACAAATTTATTGATTTATAAAGGCTTATTTACGGCACAGCATGCTAAAATGATATCATTGATAAAAGCAGAAGGCTTGATTCTCGCTCTCCTCTGTACTTGTAATAGTGCTAATGTAACCGTCCAGCCTGCTCTGATGAATTGTGCACAAGTGCTGACATAAGGGAACCCTGGAATTACCACCACCCTGAACCTGGAGCTAATTCTATGGTTCTTGTTTCAATAGTTGGATAACACCTGGATAACACCTGAAATGGGAACTGGCACTTATAGATCAGTGTAACAAACTATAACCTACAGCACTTTAATACCACTCCGAATTGTGCCTGTATGTTACTCTCCCATTTAGACTGTAAGCCCTACGGGGTAGGGTCCTCTAGCTTTTTGTTTCCTTGACACTGAGCACTTAATCTGTATTGTAATTATATTTTATATTTATGTGAATTGTATTTCTAATAATGCACCTATTGTAACTTTTTAATTCAATGACCCCTTGTTTGACACTACTAACTATTGTTTTGCTGTACAGTGCTTTGCCCTCAAGGAGCACTATATATACAAATAAAAATATACATACATACATACAATAGCTGCAACTAGCAGTAATGATGCTGGAATTCTGGGGGAGGGGGGCATGACAATTTGCATTGAAAAATTGAACATAGCAGCCTGTTCTGTGTTAAGAAATAAACTTCACCGTGCCTGGTTTGAAAACATATATCACTGGACAAGCTTAACAGGGCTGTTCATTCACTGGTAACAAATAATAAATATAATAATAATAAATGGTCTATTTATGGGCGAATTGTCTTTTATAATCATCAGTGCAGCAATGTCTGTGTATATAGACATATATTCATTTACTAATGACTGTAATAATGTGTAAGCAAGTTATTTTCCTTGGCAGCTCTGTGCATAGTTCAATTATTGTTATTAATTATGGTTTCTTTGGCAAGGTTATTAAGAGTATCAGGTTTTCTTTTTCTTCTGTTGTGAAAGCACATCTTGACATTGTCCACATTAAGGGGCCGATTCACTAAATTCGAGTGAAGGGTTCGAATTAAAAAAAATTCGAATTTCGAAGTTTTTTTGGGCAACTTCAACCATCGAATGGACTACTTCGACCTTCGACTACGAAAATCGAACGATTCGAACTAAAAATCGTTCGACTATTCGACCATTCGATAGTCGAAGTACTGTCTCTTTAAAAAATACTTCGACCCCCTACTTCGGCAGCTAAAAGCTACCGAAGTCAATGTTAGCCTATGGGGAAGGTCCCCATAGGCTTGCCTGGGATTTTTTGATCGAAGGATTTTCCTTCGATCGTTGGATTAAAATCCTTTGAATCGTTCGATTCGAAGGATTACGATTAAGTTCGATCGAATGAAAAATCCTTTGATCGATCGATCGCAGGATTTGCGCAAAATCGTTCAACTTCGATATTCGAAGTCGCACGATTTTAGTTCCTAGTCGAATATCGAGGGTTAATTAACCCTCGATATTCGATCCTTCGTGAATCGGCCCCCAAGTTTGGAATACAGGTGAAGCATCTGGCTCACACACCCTTCCTTTTCTTACATGAAAGCTAAAGATGTGCCATGTGCACTAACTGTGCCAATACAGCCTAGTTCTTTTATATATGGTTAGCTTGGTCTGAAAAGTTAGACACATGCAGGTGGATCAAATAGAAAGAGAGCAGAATTGTGAATGGGGTTGAAGCCCTCACCATTTCACTCATGTCCTACTGGTTGGAGTCTTCAGTTGACAAGGCTTTTAGACATCAGTGAATGCATGACTATGATCGGATGGGATGGTCATTGACTCTCACCATGTGTGACGGGATTTAAATATTATAGGGATCAGTCAATCACATGTTTTTGCCATTTTCCCTGATCTAATTGCATTTCAGGCATGGGATTTGTTATCTGGAAACCCATTATCCAGAAAGATCATAATTACAGGAAGCCCATTTCCTATAGGGGTAAATTTATCAAAGAGTGAAGTTCCGCCACTAGAGTGAAATTCCACATCTCTCAATTCATTTCTATAGGATTTTGAAAGGAGTATTTATCAATGGGTGAAAGTGAAAGTTTACACTTTGATAAATACGCCTAGAAAAATCCCATAGAAATGAATGGAGAGTGGCAGAATTTCACTCTAGTGGCGGAACTTCACTATTAACTTCACTCTTTGATAAATATACCCCATAGACTCCATTTTAATCAAATGATTAAACATGTTTTAAATGGTTTTGTATTTCTCTGTAATAATTTAACGATACATTGTACTTGACCCCAATTAAGATCTAATTAATCCTTATTGGAGGCAAAACCATCCTATTGGGCTTATTTCATGTTTTAATGCTTTTTTTAGTAGACTACGGGTATGTAGATCCAAATTACAGAAAGATCCCTTGACCTAAATTATACAGAAAAATCAGTTCTGAATGATTAAATATTTTGAAATTACTGTACAACAAATATGAATCTTGGAAAAATGTCAGCATATACCGATGGCCTGATGCATTGCAGTGAAAAACAATCTAGTTCTTTATGTTTATGTTATGTGTTCGAAATTTCCCTTACTAAATACCATAGATCTAATGATGTGGTTATCTACAGCATGGCAGCACTGCCCTAGGCTCTAAACAAGTCATTGGGCCTTTAATGGTACCACTATTTGCTAAGTAGGTCAGAAGGAAACAAAGTTGGTCATTTTTTTACAAGTTTAAGATGATTTCCTGCTGTTGTGACTGGCCAAGTTCTATTCTTCAGCATTATAAATTCCCAAAACACTGGGGGGCCGATTCACTATGGGTCGAATATCGAGGGTTAATTAACCCTCGATATTCGACTAGGAACTAAAATCGTTCGACTTCGAATATCGAAGTCGAACGATTTAGCGCAACTCCTGCAAGCGAACGATCGAAGGATTATTCCTTCAAACAATTCGAAGGATTTTAATATCCTTCGATCAAAAAAACTTAGGCAAGCCTATGGGGACCTTCCCCATAGGCTAACATTGACTTCAGTAGCTTTTAGCTGCCGAAGTAGGGGGTCGAAGTTTTTCATAAAGAGACAGTACTTCGACTATCGAATGGTCGAATAGTCGAACGATTTTTAGTTCGAATCGTTCGATTCGAAGTCGAAGTAGTAGTCGAAGGTCGAAGTAGCCCATTCGATGGTCGAAGTAGCCCAAAAAACACTTCGAAATTCGAAGTTTTTTCAATTCGAATCCTTCACTCGAGCTTCATGAATCGGCCCATAAGGGTCGAATATCGAGGGTTAATTAACCCTCAATATTCAATTAGGAATTGAAATCCCTCGACTTCGAATATAGAAGTCGAAGGATTTAGCGCAGATAGTTCGATCGAACGATCGAAGGATTATTCCTTCGATTGAACGATTAAATCCTTCAAATCGAACGATTTGAAGGATTTAAATCGGACGATCGAAGGAATATCCTTCGATCAAAAAAAGTTAGCCAAGCCTATGGGGACCTTCCCCATAGGCTAACATTGACTTCGGTAGCTTTTAGATGGCGAACTAGGGGGTCGAAGTATTTTTTAAAGAGACAGTACTTCGACTATCGGATGGTCGAATAGTCGAACGATTTTTACTTCGAATCCTTTGATTCGAAGTTGTAGTCGTAGTCGAAGGTCGAAGTAGCCCATTCGATGGTCGAAGTAGCCCAAAAAACACTTCGAAAGTTTTTTCAATTCGAATCCTTCACTCGAGCTTCATGAATCGGCCCCTAAGGGTCGAATATCGAGGGTTAATTAACCCTCGATATTCAACTAGGAATTTAAATCCTTCGACTTCGAATATAGAAGTCGAAGGATTTAGCGCAGATAGTTCGATCGAAGGATTATTCCTTTGATTGAACGATTAAATCCTTCAAATCGAACTATTCGAAGGATTTAAATCCGACGATCGAAGGAATATCCTTCGATCAAAAAAAGTTAGCCAAGCCTATGGGGACCTTCCCCATAGGCTAACATTGACTTCGGTAGCTTTTAGATGGCGAACTAGGGGGTCGAAGTATTTTTTAAAGAGACAGTACTTCGACTATCGGATGGTCGAATAGTCGAACGATTTTTACTTCGAATCCTTCGATTCGAAGTTGTAGTCGTAGTCGGAGGTCGAAGTAGTCCATTCGATGGTCGAATCCTTCACTCGAAGTTAGTGAATCGGCCCCTGGATGTTGTCTGTGCATGAAATGCTTCGTAAAAGATATTTTTTTTGTGATCTGGAACTCAACAATGGGAACAGCTAATGGCCTTGAGAGGCCATGTCAAAAGTTAGAGATTATTTGTTGTTGGAAAAAAACTTAGATGGAAAAATGACCAGGCAAGTATTTTATCTGAGTTCTATTCTCATTCTACAGCACAATGACCTTATCTTCTGACAAGGTCGTAGCCTTATCCTATGTACAACGATGTTTCTGGGGTGGGTTAGATAAGCTCAAGCTACGCTCTGTCACATAGCGGAAATTCACACCTAAAGGTAGAATAATAAGACATGGGCATGTGAAGCTGTTACGGTTGCTGAAAGCTATGTTCAGAGAACCTATACATAAATAGCAACAGTTAATACATAATGCATTGCTCAAACTACAAAAGTGCCTGGTTATATGTCTGTATAAGTTTTTTCATAGAGCTGTGGTTATGCTCAGGGGTATGGATTTATATATATATATATATATATATATATAATGAATATACGGTATATATACACTCTGGATGGGGTGGTCACCTTGACTATCAGAAATCTTTATTTCTTATTTTCATACTTTTAGAAAATGTTATGATTATTACCAATTACATTTAATGCATCTGCCTATAATGTGAATGCATCATGGCTTGCATCAATCAGTGTTGGCAGTTGGTCAGAGCAGATTTATGGAAAAAAGAATTTGCCTATGAAATGCATACAGTGGCATTTTGATGACACCAAACACCTGATGAAAAGTCGCCAGTGCTAAAGCACATGTGGCGCAGGTGACTTTTCATTATAGGGGACGGGGAGACACGCGAAGGCAGTTCGGGGAGATTGTCACCCAGAAGAAGAGGAGACTAAATCTCCCCAAATCTGCTCGTGTGGATTAACCTTACGCATATGCCAAGTTTTCCATTCAAAGTGATCATGATAAACGGCATGAGAAAGTGTTATCTTATCTACATGGTTAATGACGACTGCAATTCAACTATTTAAAGGGGTGGTTCTCCTTGACATTAACTTTTAGTATGTTATATAATGGCTAATTCTGAGCAACTTCCCAATTTATTATAGTTTTTGCATTATTTGCCTTCTGACTCTTTCAAATAGGGGTCACTGAACCCATCTAAAAAACAAATGCTCTGTAAGGCAACAAATGTCTTATTGTTGCTATTTTTTATTACTCATCTTTCTATTCAGGCCTCTCCTATTCAAATTCCAGTCTCACATTCATATCAATGCATGGTTACTAGGGTAATTTGGACCGTAGCAACCAGATTGCTGAAATTGGAGAGCTGCTGAATAAAAAGATAAATAACTCAAAAACCACAAATAAAAAAACCAATTGCAAATTGTCTCAGAATATCACTCTCAATGTCATACTAAATATAAAGGTGAACAACCCATTTAACCAGTCCTTCCTCCTACCCACTGGCCAAGCTTACCTTTCCCATATTTATAAATATTTATTTTGACTATAATAAAACAGATAACACTACCAAGGTGGTTTAGGACTGATAGATTAATCTGAACATTTAACCTAAATTAAACACTGAGAGATGTGCACATATTGTTCACAAATCACTTCACTTTTAAAATGTATAAAAAGATAATTATATAGATCAGAGCAAGTAGCTAACATTGTATGACTGTGCTTTAGTATGAACTTATTAGCCTCTTGGTTTTCTTGTACAAAAACATAACTAGAATACCTGTATGTCTTTAGAAAGGTTGGATCTATGGTAGTATTTGGCTCTATTTGTTGGCTACATTCAGCATTAAGATGCAGCAAGAACTGGCTATTGTCTATTGTTATAAAATGTCTGAATAAACTAACTCAAACGACTTTTCCTGCTGTGCTGATAGAGTCTTAAAAAACAGTATGTAGTGAATAGTAAAATAACGAGATTTATTCAGCTGAAAGGGAAATGGCTCTGTATTTTCTCTTTTGCTGGAGTGATTTGCTGGAGTTTATTATCATTAGTAGTTTGCAAATGCACAAGTTATGACAAGAGGGACTGACTAGACATACTCTGTCTAGGGTATGGGCATTCTCTGAAACCTCTGGATCTTCAGAGCAATTTAGGAGATGGTTCTATGCTCTGATAGGATTTCTTAGCTTAGGAACAAGAAGTGCTGGGGTCTTGCATTTGATTCCAACCTGGGTACGGGTATAGGATCTGTTATCCGGAAACCCGTTATCCAGAAAGAGCCAAATTATGGGAAGGCCATGTCCCATAGACCCCATTTTAATCAAACAATTCCAATTTTTAAAAAGTATTTGCTTTTTCTCTGTTATGATAAAACAGTACCTTGTACTTGATCCCAACTAAGATATAATTAATCCTTACTGGAAGTAAAACAATCCTATTGGCTTTATTTAATGTTTAGAAGATTTTTTTAGTAAACCTAAGGTATGTAGATCCAAATTACAGAAAGATCCCTTATCCGGAAAAAACTCAGGTCCCAAGCATTCTGGATAACAGGTTCCATCCCTGTACTACTGTATCTTCCACTTGTGTCTCTATGGTTTTTTCACCCAATCTCCAATATCCTACAGGCAGGTTAATTGGCTCCTAATAAAACTGACTCTACCGGGAAGGGAATGAAGAATAATCTTTGTACAGCCCTGTGTAAACATGTTAGCGCTATATACATAAAAGAAAAGAAAATGTGGCAGAAGCCTATAATATATATTAAAGATCTACATCCCTTAAAGGAAAACTATACCCCCAAAATGAATACTTAAGCAACAGATAGTTCATATCATATTTGGGGGCCGATTCACTAAGGGTCGAATATCGAGGGTTAATTAACCCTCGATATTCGACTAGGAATTTAAATCCTTCGACTTCGAATATCGAATTCGAAGGATTTAGCGCAGGAAATTTGATCGATCAAACGATTATTCATTCGATCGAACGATTAAATCCTTCGAATCGTTCGATTCGAAGGATTTTAATCCAACGATCGAATGAATATCCTTCGATCAAAAAAACTTGGGCAAGCCTATGGGGACCTTCCCCATAGGCTAATATTGTGTTCGGTAGCTTTTATCTGCCGAACTAGGGGGTCGAATTTTTTTTTAAAGAGACAGTACTTCGACTATCGAATGGTCGAATAGTCGAACGATTTTTAGTTCGAATCGTTCGATAGTCGTAGTCGAAGGTTGAAGTAGCCCATTCGATGGTCGAAGTAGCCCATTCGATGGTCGAAGTAGCCCAAAAAAACCTTCGAAATTCTAAGTTTTTTTAATTCGAACCCTTCACTCGAATTTAGTAAATCTGCCCCTAAGTGTCATATTAAAGAATCTTAACAAACTGGAATATATATTTACATAAATATTGCCCTTTTACATCTCTTGCCTTGAACCACCATTTCGTGACTCTATCTGTGCTGTCTCAGAGATCACCTGACCAGAAATACTACAACACTAACTGTAACAGGAAGAAGTGAGGAAGCAAAAGACACAACTCTGTCTGTTAATTGGCTCATGTGACCTAACATGTATGGTTTGTTTGTGTGCACCGTGAATCATACGATCCCAGGTGGCGGCCCTTATTTTTTTAAATGGCAATTTTCTATTTAGGATTACCCAATGGCACATACTACTAAAAAAGTATATTATTATGAAAATGGTTTATTTACGTGAAGCAGGGTTTTAATTATGAGCTGTTTTTTTTACAATATATTTTTATAGAGACCTACATTGTTTGTGGGTATAGTTTTAATACAAAAAAAACAAAGAAACATAAATTCAACCTTTTGTCCAATTAAATATTACCTAACTTCTAGCTGATCCATGTGAAAACATATTCAGTTTTATTTACAAACATAGGAAGAATTTTGTCTGGAATCCTTAATCATTAATCAGATGCTTCCTTTCCTTATTCTAGCTGCCCCAGACCAGTCAATGCTAATTGTTGATTTGTTGCCGTGGGATACAGGGCTTTGGCAAACTTTGCTACTGACCTTGACCAGCAAAAATATTGATTACATCAATGGAAACATTTACCATATATCCCCTCGCTTCACTTGTGGTGCTGATACATGGATATCCTTGGAGATGGAGAATGGCTCAGCAGAGGCAATCAATATACATACATACTGTATAAGGCAATAAGGAATTTTGTGCGCACATTAAAAAACGATGCCCTGTTATTAATACAAATACTGAAAGCATTTCCATTCTGTTCACATCTCAGAGCAGGTCACTATAACTGATTTTAATATGGCAATAATTATACCTTAACAAACCACCAGCATTGAAATCCTCCTCTTGTTATTCAAATGGCTACTGGGACAGAAACACATTTTGGGAAGCATATGTTTTATATATATATATTAATACTATTTATTACGTTTAGACTTAACGGAAACACAGGTAGGGGACCTATTATCCAGAATGATCTGGGCCTGGGGTTTTCCGGACGGAGATCCGTAATTTGGATCTCCATACCTTAAGTCTGCTAAAAAAAAAATTATTCAAGCATTGAATAAACCCAATATTCTGGTTTTGCTTCCAATAAGGATTTATTATATCTTAGTTTGGATCAAGTACAATGTACCGTTTTATTATTACAGAAACAAAGTAAATCATTTTAACAAATGAATTACAGTAGAACCCCCATTTTACATCCCCTGATTTTAAGTTTTCCCTTATTTTACATGTTGTTGTTTTGGGGACCCAGCTATATATTATGCATAATACATTTCCCTTATTTTACATTTTCCTGGATTTTACATGACTTTTTTCTGGTCCCCTGAAAAATGTAAAATGGGGGTTCTACTGTATTTGATTGAAATTTAACCTGTGGGAAATGGCCATTCCATAATTCTGAATTTTCTGGATAACGGGTTTCCTGATAACAGATCCCATACCAATACAAATGTAATACCCAGATCACCAATAACTAGTGATGGGCGAATTTATTCGCCAGGCACGAATTCTTGATGAATTCCCCTGATTCGCTGCTGAAGAATAAATTCACAAAACCGCAGCGAAAATTCGCAGGCATCCAAAAAAAGGATGCCGGCGCCATGCCGTGAATTTTTCGCCGATTTGGGAAATTCGCATATTTTTCGGCGAAACACCCCAAATTTGCCCATCACTACCAATAACATCAATCCATAAAGCCTTAAGGTTAGTATTTTACATGAAAAAAATTATACAGGCGGTACAGTGGCTCATTGGTTAGCACTGCTGCCATTTGTAAGCAGTCTGTATGTCCTCCATGTGTCTGTGTGGGTTTCCTGTAAGCACTCTGGTTTCCTCCCACACTCCAGTATGTACTGTACAAGCAGGTTAATTGGAACCTGATGAAATTGACCCTAGTGTCTGTTATTGTGATAGGAATTATAGATTATAGGCTCCACTGGGGCAGAGATTGATGTGATTCATACACAATTGCTCTTTTAACATCAGCCTTATGTAAAAAAAAAAGATAATGTATAAATAATCCATCTTTGCTAAATTCAAATGGTCGGTTTGCTTTGCTCACATATCTCTGATGCTAAGTAGGGGTTATTTACTAAGTAGGGGTTATTTACTAAACAGCGAATGCAAAAATCACAAACAAATCATGATTTTTTTTTTTATAAAATCTGACTTTTAAAAAACCACAAATTTTTCAGAATTCATTAAACCCAGAGGATTAAAAAGTCAGGTTCAGAAAATCTGGCATCTCAGACCTGTTGAGGTTACATATAAGTCAATGGGAGGAGTCCCAATGATTTTTTGATTTGCGCTGGGTTTCGGACAAAAATCTGAGTTTTCTGGTGAAAAACCTGAAAAAAATCTTGAAAAAGGATGAAAAATCCTGGAAAGCAAATTTTCATGAAAATTTAATAATAAATAAGCGTAAAAAACCAGAGCGGATTTGATCTGAGTTTGTAGCAGAAAATATTGAGATCAATTCGGACTTTGATACATAACCCCCTAAGAATAACCTAAAGTTTGCATTCCAAAAGTTTTGCATGTCAATGGTCATTTCAGAAACAGTAACTGACAGTATTTAATAAAGATGAGTAAAATGGTATTCAAATACAATAGTTTTGCAAAATGTTGCACAGTTGGAATCCTAATGAATGTGAACAGGCAGATCTCTTGCATCTCTCTTATGGAATAAATTCAGAATACTCGGGACCTGGAGTTTATAGGATAAGGGATCTTTCAAATAATTTGGATCACTCTGCCTCTAGAATGCTAAAAAAACGTTTAAACATGAAATTAACTCAATAGGATTGTTTTTTTTTTGCCAACGGTTAATTAAACCTTAGTTGGGATCAAGTACAAGGTACTGTTTTTTTTTTATTGTTCTACTGTATTTGATTGATATTTAACCTATGGGTGATGGCCATTCCATAATTCGGAACTTCCTGAAAAAGGAAATCATTTTCTAAAATGTAATCATTTGCTTAAAATGGCCTTATTGTAACACGGAGCTTTCTGTTGCAGTGGCCTCAAAATACTGTAGATACTTATTTTTGAATTATTAGCTTCAAGGCAAGTTTTAATTGTATAAAAGCAGATGTATTACCAAACTGTAGGCTGCCAGTCCAAATAGGGGCTACCAAATAGCCAATCACAGCCCTTATTTGGCACCACCAGGAACTTTTTCATGCTTGTGTTGCTCCCCAACTCTTTTTACAATTGAATATGGCTCACGGGGTAAAACAGGTTGGGGATCCCAGCTGTTGCCCCAGAAAAGAAAACATACACTGATTTAGTTAAATGGAACACGTTTTATAAGATAAGGCACTAGTTCATATAGCCCCAAGTATAACAATGGGATGTCAAACCTTCATAATTGTGTTGCTCCACCCAGTTGTGGTTGGACTACATCTCCCACCAGCATACCCCAACATGCTATGAGCAGTTCACTTTTCGCAAATGGATCCTCTTCTGTAGGTCTTGGCCACTTTTTATAATGCCGAACACCTAGAAGCCCATTAATCCACATTCTAAATTTAGTGGTGTTAGAGATTTTTAAAAACCACGAATAAAACACGAATGCCAAGTAATTTTTAAAACTAATATAAAAAGCTTAAACAAATGAAAATGCAGAACTAATCCTCTCATTTTAGCGCAAATTCAAATGGAAAAACAGAAAACTTCTAAAAGCTTCAATTAAAGAAAATCCCACCGACTTCTACATGACCTTGACCGCTTTTAGATGGCAAAGTTTTGTCTTGGTGTTTTTCTTGGTTTTTACATTTAATAAATTACACATTTTTAATGGTTTAAAGTATTAGTATAATCCACAATTTTTAGCAAAATGTTAGTAAATCAGCCCCTTACACAGCAATATAGCTGCCCTCATCATCTTTGATTACAGTTTATTTTTGGCAATCCAAAACCCACCATTAATCTATTTAACAGCAAGATGACACAGTGCTGGTAGGGAGAATTCTCACTTATTGAATTGGCAAGTTTGGCACAATGGGATAGAATTACAGTAGAACACCCATTTTAGGTTTTTCAGGGGACCAGGAAAAAATGAGTCAGTTTTACTTTGAGATGCAATATTAACTGTGTTAATAACAAGGGTTAAGCATTGCAGCATTAATGTTACACTATGGGCAAGGCCTCTCTGTCAGTCACATACACAACCTAAAACAATAAGTTATTGGTGCCGGACTGTATAAGGGGCAGACTCATTGGAATTGACCATTTACAGGCAGAACCTTGGCAAAATATAAATCTGGTTAGTATTTTAAACCTCTTTATTTCACAAATAATAACATTCATAGAGGAAAAAAAGCAGTTTCTGGGAACATCAGGACAACATTTTGATTACAATCTGGGAAACCGTTACTTAAAATCAGATGAATGCACCCACTGAAATGCATTATAAATTGGTTTCAATATTTTTTATTGAAATTTTGTAAAAATAGAATATACAGTCATAAATATGACATATCTTATTAATAACAGTAAAATGTTTACATCACAAGATAAAAACAGATAAACGGACCAGGTATGAAGAATAGGTTAATAGCTGTAATTATACATTAAAACATTCTTATGAAATATTTGCTTAATCTATAGGACCAATCACACTACAACTTTATTTTTGTTGTTTTCCTAAGTGGAGCAGAGCCTAATGGAATCTGGGGGACCAAGATCCTCCCTGCTAAGTTTCCAAGAGTCGCATCCATCCCTTAAAGGAGAAGGAAAGGCTGGAGACACTTGGGGGTGCCAAACGTTAGGCACCCCCAAGTGATTGTAGCGACTTACCAAAAACCCAGGGGCGGTGCTCCTATCAGGAGAAATCTGCACCGGCCCTGGGTTATAGGAGCGAGCACCACGGAGATATCTACTTCCGTCTTCGCGCAGCTGCGCATTTCCCAGGACTGAAGCATGCGCATTTGAACGAAAAAGCCGACTTTAAAGTTAAAGTTCGGCTTTTAGTTCTAATGCGCATGTGCAGCTGCGCGAAGACGGAAGTAGATATCTCCGTAGTGCTCGCTCCTATAACCCAGGGCCGGTGCAGATTTCTCCTGATAGGAGTACCGGCCCTGGGTTTTTGGTAAGTCGCTACAATCACTTGGGGGTGCCTAACGTTTGGCACCCCCAAGTGTCTCCAGCCTTTCCTTCTCCTTTAAGGATATATGCAGTGCATTTGTGTCCTTTTAACTAATAAACTTTAGAAATGCATTATAAATTGGTGGGACCACAAATAAAAAATGCAAAATGCTGGAAAACTTAAAATCAGGGTACTTAAAATCAAGGTTTCACTGTATAGAAAGTTCTCTCTTTATGGAGTATTTCTTGTAAACCTTCATATTACAGTATCCACACTAGCCGTAAATATACATTTCATAAAACATACTTAAAAAAAACAGCTGTCCATTAAGTTGAACCTTTCCGGCTTACAATATGGTAGCTCCAAATTTAGTTCAATGAAAAGTGACACTAAGGGGCAGATTTACTATGGGTCGAATATCGAGGGTTAATTAACCCTCGATATTCGACTAGGAATTTAAATCCTTCGACTTCTAATATCGAAGACGAAGGATTTAGCGCAGGAAATTCGATTGATCGATCGAAGGATTATTCATTCGATCGAACGATTAAATCCTTCGAATCTAACGATTCAAAGGATTTTAATCCAACGATCGAAGGAATATCCTTCGATGAAAAAAACTTAGGCAAGCCTATGGGGACCTTCCCCATAGGCTAACATTGAGTTCGGTAGCTTTTAGCTGCCGAACTAGGGGGTCGAATTTTTTTTTAAAGAGACAGTACTTCGACTATCGAATGGTCGAATAGTCAAACGATTTTTGGTTAGAATCCTTCGATAGTTGTAGTCGAAGGTCGAAGTAGCCCATTCGATGGTCGAAGTAGCCCAAAAAACACTTCGAAATTCAAAGTTTTTTTAATTCGAATCCTTCATTCGAATTTAGTAAATCTGCCCCTAAATAATGTAAAAAATAAAATAAAAGTGCACATAGTAGGATGTTGTATAGTACAATATAGTACTTACCTGTTATCTACTGTGTGCTTTAATGGATGCCCCCATGGCTACACAGCAGCTCGTCCCCATGGAGCAAATTCAGCAATTTTACCAGTGCAGGGTGACAGTACATTATATTGTTGTTCATTTAAAACATTTTCATTTTTTGTTGCTACTGTTCCTTTAAAGGGGTTGTTCACCTTCCAAACACTTTTTCAGTTCAGTTGTTTTCAGATTGTTCCCCAGAAATAAACACTTTTTTCAATTACTTTGTCCGATGGGATCTCTGGAGTATTAGCAACTATTATATCAAGTCTAACAGCTGCCTGTAATGAAACCCAGAGATTCTGCTCAGCAGGGACAAAGATAAGAAATGTATCAATTAAATGTACCGATTTAGAACAGTTTACAGGGTCGGCGACCCCCCAGAGCTGCTTTAGAAGGTGAAAAATTACACTTTACACTTCAATATTAGAAAAACAGTAACACATAGAAAATAAAAAGTAATTGGAAAAAGTCGTTATTTCTGGTGATCTATCCAAAAACAACTAGTTGTTTGAAGGTGAACAGCCCCTTTAATGTTTAAATGATTTTTAGCAGAATAGAGTTATGTGGATCCAAATTATGGAAAGATTCCTCATCCGGAAAACCCCAGGTCCCAAGCATTCCGGATAATAGGTAGAACGCAGAACTGGATGTTATATGAACCTAAAGTCAAACGTGGGTTGTTCCCTTAGGCAGCATTTAGAATAGTACGTAGGTAGGGAATAATGTGCTGAATCTTTTTCCAGATTATAGCTAATTGCTATTATCAAATATATATTATATGGAAGTAGTTGGTGAAATAAAACAGAAGTCTTGTAGAAAATCTGGACAAACACTGCAGGGTAGAGTCCAAAAAATCCTTTACCAAATAATACTTGACAGTCTTGGTAGCAAAAGACTTGTTGTATATGGAAACTGCTCTGCAAAAACACAGCTTTCCATTTTTCTCATGCAGATTTTAGAGAAAAACGACATTGGCTTTCCCAGAGCCCCCTAGTGGCACCAACACTAATTACAAAGAAGAACCTTTACAGCTATAGATTATTATATTTGTGTAGCTCAGCAAAGATTGTGGTTGGTGTTTTGTTGGCTTTTATTACTCAGTAGACTATATTTTAAAAAACTATTTTTTTAGAAAAAAAAAAGTAACACTGGTGAGATTTAAGCGCAGGAAAACGTACCATTAAACTGGATCTTTATGTGTGTTTATTTTAAGATTTTTATTTTCTGTATAAGAGATCTGATCAGAAATCCACTAATAACACTGTAAGATATTGAATCCTTAGAAGATGAATCAGCTGTGTTAAGAAAGCTAATAGAAGGGAAAGAAAAAAAGCACCTTGGCAATTCTGAAATGTAAATTATCTTTTTATCTTGGAAGAGAAATTTGTTTACCAGTAATTGTGCATAGCAAATACAAAGAACTATTGAAAAGGGCACATTTGGGATAATAGTATCCTTTGAAACCAAAGTTTTCTTTGAATCGATCAATGACATAGGAGTGCTTAAATCATTCTGTACCCAGCCCTATTTACAATGCAGAGAAAAATATTGATTTACTCTATACTCTATGGACCCCTGAGAAGTTCAGATGGCTAAGCAAACATTCTATAAACACCATCCTGACCATCTCGTGAATTACTCTGATCCTGTGTTTGCATAAATCCTTGGCTGGATACCAGCATTTATTAGACACACATGCCTTGTCCTAATTATTGGAATTACTTTCTCAATCATAAAATTATAAAAGAATTAAAAAAAAAAGAAAATAAACCATTAAGAGGTTCTGCTGTTAATTGTCCGAATGGAAAGTTGCACTGTGAAATATTAACACTGTGATTCTATCAGAAATGCCTGAGGTCAGTACAATCTACAGGGCAATTGTTTTTTCCTGGGTCGTTTCCTTGAAGATAAAGAGAGTGGAACTTTGCCTCACCTTGATCATTTTTTTTATGGCACAAACCTTTTATCAGTTAATTGGATTTGCTAATCAGTTAATTGAAACATTGAATCAATGTTTTGTATAAGTTTAATGAACAGATAGGCTTCATTTTAGTGCTTGTTCTGAGTAAATTAAAATGTGGCATTATACATGACTTAAGATGGCCATACACCAAAATGATTCCCTTCGCTAAGTGAGCAAATAATTGACCTACTTCCAAATCACTTGCCCAAATGACAGGGTCAGACTGGACCTGTGGGACACTGGAAAAACCCTGTGGGCCTTGCTGGCCCAAGTACACTAGTCCCACCTGTCAGCCAAGACCATTAGAAGAAAAGCTGTTATGTGCTGCTCTGGAGTGGTAGATAGAGGAGGGTTGAGGTAGGCTGGAGAGGGGGACCCTGAAGTTGGCAGGAGGTTCAGGGACCTGGAGTGGGTGTCTGTGGGCCCCTGATGTGGCACCACTGGTGGGCCTGGACCCTGCACAGACCGACAATGGATATACAATGACCAAACATCCCATCGGGCAAAAACAGCATTGCTGCATTGTTTTTCAGACCTGCCCAACAGATATCCAAGAGATTTTCCATCAAATATTAGTAGGGTAGGACCTCATGAACAACACATGCATAGTCCAAAAAGACCTGGTCTGGAGTCAGACATTTTTATTGGCTCGTGTTTGGCCAGCATTACTGGTGGTTGCGGATGTAGCTGAGATGACTTTTATCCTTATTCTGCCACTAACACCTCTCTGGTGGTCACTTTAATCGAGGCATAACAGCAGCCACTGTTTTGTCTTTGTGTAGCTAAGTTTGAAATTTGCAGAGCTAGAAAATTTCATTTGCATTCAGTCCCACCATTGGAATATTTATTTGTAAAGAACAAACTGTATAAATTAGAACATTCACAATGCAGATATCAGCCACCTGCCAACTCCAGTAGGGACGGCAATGCATAGAATTGCTTCTCTTCAAAACTAAGAAATAAGGGGGGTGGTAGCAACAGGTGCAAATTTAGCTCCAGGTCTAATAGTCTATTGCAACCTTACATACCTGCTTAAATTATTGTCACTGCAGTAAGTCTGTAGATATTACTGTAGTTTCATTTATTTAGCAGTTTCAAGTTGGCAGAGACTCTTTGGTACATGCAGAGCCAGGCACCACACTGCTTGCATTCATTTAAAACAATCTACAGTCTGTCTTTATTATTCATACAGGGGAAAAATCAAAATCCATATGTTTTAATGTTGTGTGTTCTTTTCAATCTTCATTTACTGGAGTAATTATCCAATATGCTACATTGTGGCATATTATAACAAAAATTATATGAGTTATCTACAACCCTATGGCGGGGGGGTGCAAGTTAGGGATCAAATAATGGATTATTGGAGAACATATAGGCAGGCGGTAAGAACAGGGCTGGACTGTGTCCAGAAAGAGCAACAACCCAGGGTGCACAAGTGAAGAGCACTAAAGAGCATACTGTGTGGGGCATTGTGAACGTGCCGTGATGTTTATGGAGTTCTCAAGCTTGCTAGAGGCCTTCAACATTCATTAGAAGGCCATACCAGACTTGCAAGCCTCCGGCTGGACCACTCTCTGTAATAACATAATACCAGGGATGATGGCTCACAATCATAAAAGCAATGAACAGATCAGTTATAGGTTGTGCAACTGTTTCCTCATCATCTTCCTGGTAAAGAGATGTATTTATACCAGAATAACTCATGTCACTGATGATTGCCAGCCCATCAGTGGTGATTGCCAGCCCAATTTCATAAACTGTGCAAAGAGTATAATTGTGTTTTTTTGAGATCTCTGCATGAAGAAAACACTTTAAAATGATGAGGTTATTTCAAATCACCTGGGGCAGATAATAGTTGCTGGGGCCCCTAGGGTGGAGAAAAAGATCTAGATTGTTTATGCCACTTATATTCTCAAATTTTCCCGCAGATTGCTACTTTACAGTGGATCAGATGAACGGAATTTGATCTTCTGTGTTATAATTGATTATCTTGACATAGCTTCTGGGTTTTGTTCAATTCAATTATCAGATGTAGTCAACTGAAACCATGTTGCTTCACACAGCCATAACTAACTCAATATCTTAACATTGTTATCCTGAATTAACTTCATAAAAGGACTTCTAGTTGTATTAACGGCATATGGAGCATGGAGAACATGCATAACCAATGCAAAATGGTAGCTTAGACATTAAGGGGCCAATTTACTAACAATCAAATTTATATTTTCTCCACAAAACTCTTACAATTTGTGGTTTTACTATTTTTTTTAAAAAAAGCTCTAAAAAAACACAAAAACCTCTAATACAAAACTTCACCAGTTAAAAGTTAAAAAGGGAGCTGTTGTGATCCTATTGGACTGTTTTTTAAGCAATTTGGGAATTATGGGTTTTCAGGGGGGGTTTTCACTAGAAATTATCCGAAAAACATTTTTAGAGGCTGCAGAGGTATTCTTATTTTTTCTAAACGTGCAGTGCACATTAGCTTACTCCTCCATACATTTCTCAGGACTTTCCATTAGAAAGGAAGGGCAAATTAAAAAGATGGTAAATGTACAATAGCGATGGAAGCAGGCCTTGCCATTTCTGTGATAACAGATTTTTGATAACCTGCTTGGAGTTGAACCTGTGTTGTCTGCATTACCACTGCCCTATGCAAGCAGACAGCTAAGGTCCTGGTTCACTCCTATGGCTATGCTTGGTAAATGCTAGTAAGCGTGGCTTGTTTTCTATCATCTGATCCTGTTGATTGACCACTATCTGACCTTGACCCTTGCTGTTCTGCTGTCTGTACTGACCTCTGCCTGTTCTTCGACTATTCTGCTGGATCTTGTTACTGTACTGCAAATCTGTTTGGTTTGACCTTGGCCTGTGACCCCGACTATGCTTTTGCGCCATATTGTCTGTTTGGTATGGACCCTGCCTGTTCCTTGTCCACGCTCCTTGTTCTCCATCCTTCCTGTATACATTACGGTTCCCTTGCTTGCCAAGAGCTTCCCCCTTGGTCCTCTCATGTTAAGTCCTGGTGGCATTTGAGTAGTGGAGGGCTCCTCCCAAAGCCAAAGGCAGCTGCTATAGGCAGAAGAGTGAGCCGAGATAAGGACTTTGGGGTTTGCTCTGAGTTTTGGGGTGCCATACGTTACAAGATGATCCCAGATGACCTGGGATAGATGTGTGAGGGAATGCAGTGATTGCAAAATTTGGAACAAGTTAGCACCACCATCACCAGAAGTTAGAAGCTATTCTGGAAAAAAAATACTGATCTTCCTATAGCTATAGTCTTTCTTCTGTATTAATTATAGTTGCCTCAATTACAAGTTCTACTATCTGGACCGGTAAACTATGGACAAACCAAGAAGAGGGGAGAAGACTATATTTGAAAAAAATAATAATCACTTTTCAATGCATTTGCCATTATTTGTCCTCCGCCTCAGTTCTTCCCTCTAGTGGTGATGGGTCTGTAAGATGTAACTATGGGTCTTTGGTTATGCCAAGATTATGTTATAGGATGCTCTACAATGGGCTGTCCAACTGGAGAAGATGTGGCCCTCCCCAGGATGTTTATGTCCCTCTGCCTACTTAAAGGCTCTGCAGACTTCATTGTATGACATCATCACTTTAATTTAATCTGGCCCTCAAATTTGTTATATGAGTAATAATTGCCCCCCTACATTTAATAAATAGGACATTACTACTCTATAACATCAACAGTTCTCCTCTTCTGGGGAAATTCAGTTCTAAGGGATTAACCCCATACAAACATCTCTAAGGTTTTTTATCATTAATAAAAGATGCAAAATAAAGGTTTATAAATTCTTAGAAAAGTTCCATCTTTCATAATTCCTCTGCTACTTAAAACCAGGAGTAGGAATGTCCTGTTGTGAAGCAAGTAGACTTCAAAAGAGTCTCTATTTCTTGTCTGTGGAACAATGTAGATAGTTACATTCATGTTCTTTTTATTTATAAAACTACATGTCAGGATACAAAGACAGTGGCAAAACATGATATATTACTTCCCGAAAACCAAACTCCTAACAGATACTGTAAGCCCTTGATTTGATCACTCTAATGCAATAATTATTGAACTTCTGGGGTTGTTACTACATTTATTAACATTTTCTTTTAAGGAATGACAGATACTAACTGACATGTTTGCATGAGATAAAGGACAGCAAATTATAGGGAGTGGCATTTTGAGTTAGTTTATAATATGGGAAATTATGGGATAACAATGATATCCCAATGGTTTTTATTTTTTTCAAGCACAGAAATATTCTAATTCTTCGCCAATGACCTTAGATGGGTTGTTCATCTTTACATCAACAATTAGTATGTTATCCGATGGTCTATTCTTAGCAACTTTTGCTCTTACTTTTTTATGGTTTCTGAATTGTTTTCATCTTCTGCCTCTTTCCAGCAAAGATGAGGGTCACTGACCCTAGCAGCCAAAAGACAATTGCTCTGTGTGGCTACAGTTATATTGTTATTGTTACATACATGAAATGGACATGAAAGAAACATGCACCGGATCCATTAATTAAAGACTGAGAAGAAATAAGCAGAGCAGAATAAAATGGAAAATGGATGTATTACTGAGGTCAAATGAATAAGAGCAATAGTTCACTTTGGTGAAATTCTAAGTTGTGCTCCTCTAATGCCCAGGAGGACAAGTCAGGAAGGTTGGTGGGGTTCTACTGTGTCCTTATTGTGGATGAAATTCTCTGGCAATTGATAGTGTCTCTCTGTTAAATAGAGTAACGCACCACCCAGTGTCAGACTAGGTCAGCTGGACCCCGACCGACCCAGGCCCACTCCCAAATATGGACCGCCCCCTCTCCCCTGCCTGGACTCGATCACGGCAGCAAATTAAAGGAACAGTAAAACTATTGTAAAGTAATTAAAATATAATGTACTGTTGCCCTGCATTGGTAAAAGTTATGTATTTGCTTTAGAAAGTCTACAATACTATATAAACATAAGCTTCTCTGTAGCCATGGGTATCCATTTAAGTTGAAAAGGGTGAAAAGGTACAGGATACTTAGCATTTAAGTGCTGTAATAGAATACAATGGTATTCTACATTGTGCATGTATTATCTGCTATGTAACCTGAGCCTTGAATGGCTGCTCCCATGGCTACACATCAGCTTGTCTATATAAACTATACTTGAAACAAACACACCAGTTTAATCATTGTATGTACGGCAACGGTACATTATATTTTAATAACTTTAATACACTTTCCTTTTTTTTTCTTTAAACAGTATTTTTATTGGTTTTCATTTGTGAAACAGGGGGAGGGGAGGGAAGGTGGAGGTGGTGGTCCGCCTGGGGAATCATTTACAGTTCTCAAATTACACAAATAATTCTCAAGATATCTCATTTATTGCTAATTTTACCCATTTGGTGGAGTTTATTCGCCCGGGAGGGTTAGTCCTTCAGCCTCAGTCCATGGCTGCTAAATTTTACACTTTCCTTATTTAGTGTTACTTTTCCTTTAAGAAGAAAGTATGCCATGATAGTGCATGCAGAGCAGGGGGTGCTCGTGGTCATGCAATGTTGGATCCCAGGAAGAATGCCCTTTAGTTTGCACAGAGGGCCCTTGAAGTTGCAGTAACGGTGGGCCCCCAGGCGCCCCTGTCCAAACCTGCTACCACCCACCCCTTGTAGTCCAGCTCACAAGAGAGCTACAAAGATACCACAGTATACACCTTCCAATGCATTAGGCTTCACTGTATTCATCACTGGAGGACTGGGCCAAAAAGATGGCCACACATAGCAGAGCAAAGCACTGCAATAAAATCGAGGACTATTGCTTTCATAAATACTGTATATATATTTAACATATTCAGGACAGAAAAAATACTCAAAACAAATTCATTATTTTCATTTCTTGCTATTCGGTGCAGTTGATCCTATAACCATTTTATATTTTAATTTCCCAAAACATGATTCTCTGTGAATCAGTTGTAGGTGCATCATGCCAATTGCCAGGTTGATAGGACATGGATCCATATAGTACTGTAAATACAAAGAAAGCTGTGTAATGTAATTGCTGTTTGATGTATATCACTATAATTAACTGTGTGTATGTATATCTATATTTGCACATGATAAAAAACATATTACCTCTACAATACTGGGAGCTGCTGTCCAGGAACAGCTTGAAAGACTCGTACACGCTGGTCTGACATAAGAGATTTGCTTTCTAGGGTGAAATTAATAGGATCAAGAGGGAAATGGTCTGATTATATTGTTAAAAGCATCTAAATATATAAAACTTTCCAGTGATTGAAGGTTTGTTATACTCTAACTCCCACTATTTTATCATACTCCGACAGTCACTATAAACCGGAGGCTTTTAATGCACATGCAGGATAATCACCTTTGGAATATACATGTATCATTCCAATAAGGATACAGCATATTACTTCTTTCCTTATAATAAGGGTCACTCATGGGTCTTGCTGAAAAATCACATAAGGATGTTAAAAGGAAAAAGAAACAATCAGTCCACACCAGGGACTCAAGGAAGACTATTTTTACTGTATATACTGAACCTTATATCTTTACTAGCATGTGTGATTTCTGAGCAATATCCCAAATAGTTTTGGGTTTATTTTATATAACATATGTAACAATCAAACACTGGAACAGTTCTGTATTACAGAAAAATGCAGTAAAGCCAAGATCTAACGCAAAGCAAATAACATACCTGTAATTTCCCTTTTACACTTTATCATGGAGGGGGTTATTTACTAAACTCCGAATGCCAAAGAAAACAAAAATTTGTGTTTTTTTTGTATAAAATCTGAATTTTTAGTGAAAAAAAAATCACAAATTTTTCAGAATTTATCATACCTTGAGGGTGGAAAAAGTCTGAATCCGAGAATGCAGCATTTCAGACCTGCCGTGTTTCATATAATATAATATTAAGAGACAACAAAGTGCCGGAGGGTATGAAACGTGTAAGGTGGGCCATGCAGGGGTCAGTATGTACTATTAATGTGATTTTAATAAAATATATATTTTTCAACCAAGAATTGAGCCTTGGGACAGATATCTTGGATATATATTTACAGCATATTGAGACTTCATATAAGTCAATGGGAGACGTCCCAAAGATTTTTTGATCTGCACTGGGTTTCGTGCAATAATACAAAATTTTCCGGGTTTTCGGGCATAAATCCAAAAAAAATCTGCGTTTTTGGGTGGAAATTTAAAAAATTTGTTATTTTAACAATTGTTCGGAATTTTTTCCGGCAAACAAAATTTTCAGGAAAGTGTATTAATAAATAAAGCAGAAAAAAACCCATGCGGATTTGGTCAGAGTTTTTTTCAGAAAAAATTTCGATAAAATCGGACTTTGATAAATAACCCCCTTAGCTTGTGTTTTTGATGCAGCAATGTTTGTAAACCGGTCAATATTTTATCTTTAAATCAAGAAACATTTCAGCGTCACTTGTGTTATGACAGTTTTACATTATGGAAGCAGTTATTGATGTGTGTGTAACATGTGCCATGTGAATATACTGTTAATCAGTTTATTAATGACTTATCTTCAAGCAATGCTACAGTTGGTATCTGCTTTATGGACATATGGCTATTTTTGAATTCTTGTAATTAAGTTTTAACCACATTATTTTACATGCTAGCAGGTACATTTTCTGTTTAAAAGATAAAAATAAAAATAGTACAATGATAGGATCTATTATCTGCATTGCTAGGGGTTTTCCGGATAAGGGATCTTCCCTAATTTGGATCACCATACTTAATATTTACTAAACCTCGATTTTTTCCTGGTCAGGTTTTTTGAGCAAAAACTCACATTTTAAGAGATTTATTATACCTTGAAGCTGCAAAAGTCCAAATCTGAAAATCTGACATCTCAAACTTGCCAAGGTCATGTAGAAGTCAATGACAGGTGTCACTTTTAAAATTTAAAGATATTGTGATCTGCGCTGGGTTTCGTCTGATAATCTTTAAAACTTGGGGATAACCCGAAAAAAATCGAGCGAATCGGCATCAAATCCGAAAAATTGGTATGATTTGGGTTTTCACTCTATTTTATCGAGTCTTTTCCCGATCTGACTTTTTCAAGTAATTTTATTGATTAATAAGATAAAAACGTGGAGTTTGGTCAGATTTTTTTAATAAAAATTGGAGATAAATTAGAATTTTAGTAATTAACCCCCTAAATAAACCCAATAGGACTGTTTTGTTTGTTGTATTCTTACAGAGAATAAGCAATTATTTTAAAAATGTAAGAATTGTTTATTGTCTATGGGAGATGGCCTTCCCATTATTCAGAGCTTCTTTGATGAGGGATCCCATACTTGTATATAATATCCCTTACACAGAACAAAAGGGTGATTTATTACAATTTGATATAATCTGATATTGTATATATTCGAGTTAGAAAAGAAAAAACCTTGCAAATTCAAATGAAATACTTTGCCGATATAGAAATGTGACTTTCATTTGTGATCGACTTTTTTTTCTCCCACCACTTTATGTGATTAACCCATTCAAGTTTTTTTGCTAGAGATCTTGGGTAAAAAAAAAGGCGATTGTGTTTTAAATCTTTAAAAATCTGTCTGGCTACATGTTCTGTAATAATGTTTTTTTCTACGATGCCTGGTCTTGGGAGCTTTGTGAGTGCCAGCCCATTCTCCTGGATAATGGTTATGACCTAGAACAGCATGGGGGAGCCCTGAATGTCAGAGGCAGCCATTGCCGTTTTTTTTTTTATCCAAACTATTTTTTGACATCATCATTATAATACAATGTGAGCACTGAACTGATAAAGTTGGACAGCAGAATCCCAAATGTATTCTGTTCTGTATTCATGTTAGAGTTCTCTAGCACTGTGTCAGTTCTATGATTCTATAGTAGGAATTTTAGGAAACTAGCAGTTATTCTATACCCAGAGCTTTGCTGGAATTATACACAGCCAAGCAGGTTATCCCTTTTATGTCACAATCGGAACATGAAACAAGAATTTGATATGCTTTTGCAGTGACAATCAGTATTCATTTGAATCACAAATTGATTTCTGGAACCATGAAGATTAGTCTTCAAATCTCCTGAAAATAATTTAGCATTGATGTAAATATATGCAAATTGTGGTGTGAAGGGATACTAATCGATACAAATCACGGTGTGAATCAGCTTAAAAGGATTTATAAACTAGTTCTAATGTCAGCAAAACCAGTATCTTGCACAAAATACTAATTCACTTTTTTTAGCTAATTTGCTCGTCTTTCTTTAGTTAGTTCTCTTTAGGGATGCACCGAATCCACTATTTTGGATTCAGGCAAGCCCTCGAATCCTTCACAAAAGATTCAGGCAAATACTGAACCAAATCGGAATCCTAATTTGCATATGCAAATTAAGGGCAGGAAGAGGAACATATTTTTGGCTCCCTTTTTTGTGACAAAAAGTCACGCAATTTCCCTCCCCGACCCTAATTTGCATATGCAAATTAGGATTCGGTTCGGCCGGGCAGAAGGATTCGGCCGAATCCGAATTCTGCTGAAAAAGGCCGAATCCTGCCCGAATCCTGCCCGAATCCTGAACAGAATCCAGGATTCGGTGCATCCCTAGTTCTCTGTTTTGACATTATTCCTTCAGCTGTTGAAAATTATGAAAATTTTTGAAAGTTATTTCTCCTTCTTATCAAGTAAGATTACAAGACAGTCCAATCCAATTAATCCATTTCATATCAGATATTGGAGGGGCTAAACAAAACAGGGATTGTTTGTCTATATATATATATATATATATATATATATCAGCAATCTGGTTGCTATGGTCCAAATAACCCTAGCAACATGCATTGATTTGAATAAGAGACTGGGATATGAACAGGGCTGATCCTATCAAATGTGGGGCCCAATTGGGACCATGTTGGCAGGGCCCCTAGACAAAGTGTTGCTGGCTACTGACACACCAAGTATTTAGGAAAATAAGGGCATACAGGCACAAAATAGAAAGGAAAGGGGCAGACAAGGTAAGAGAGTGAGAGGGATGAAATAGGGGCACACAGGGTAAGAGAGAGAGGAAGGAAATAGGAGAATGGACTGGGCCAATTAGTTTGGGGCAGGCTGGGCCGATTCAGCTTGGGAGCAGGCTTGGTTGGATTGGGGGCAGGCAGGGCCTATCAAGGTTGGAGGAAAGCTGGGCCTATGAAAGTTGGGGGCAGGCTAGACCTATGGAGTTGGGGGATAGGCTGGCTTATCAGAGTTGGGGGTGGGCTGGACCTATGGATTTGGGGATGGGCTGGACTCTCAAAGTTGGGGGCCCCCAGAGGTGCGGGGCCCTATTGGGCCCAATTGGTCCAATAGGACTAAGGCCGGCCCTGTATATGAATAGGAGAGGATCTGAATAGAAAGATGAGTAATAAAAGCAGCAATAACAATAAATGACTCCCATTTGAAAGCTGGAAAGAGTCAGAAGAAGAAGGCAAATAGAAAAGTTGCTTAGAATTAGCCATGCTATAACATACTAAATGTTAGCTTAAAGGTAAAAAAAAAACATGGTGAATTGTGTCTGAAATTGCACTTTGTGCATTGAAATTTATTCTGGAAAGCTTATTAGAAAAACATATGAAAAACTGTATGAGTCTGCATTAGCATGTAATAAATATGTTTGACGGATACACCCTTCCATTTTTCCCAGCATTTCTGTACTATGCATCTATCTGCGAGATAATTCTATACAAGTCCTTGATGTAAGATGTTTCCTTTCCTTTCACTATTTGTCTGGACAAAATCAGATTGTTATTGTCACATATTAGATTAATTGTTGAAACTTTGATGCATTAAAATGTCTATGACTACAAAATGACATTTGTAATCGTTTTTCAGGGTCAGCAATTTTAAGATGTGTGCATTGTACTGCATCCACAGTGATGAAAATCGAGCTTATAGTCAAAATGGCTTTACCCTGTACCTGATTGTCCATATGCAACTTGTCCTCTGTATTTCTGTTGAACAAAAGGCTATATGGATAAAAAAAAAAAACGTTAAAAAAAAAGAAGCCCAATTGCAAATTGTCTCAGAATATCAATGCCAACATCATATTAAAAGTGAATTTAAATATAAACACCTTTAAGATGTTATTAAGGAAACAATTGTAATTTCAATACAGATACAAGCATTTTATTTGAATTACCATTCCATCTGCCACTGCAAAGTAGTCAACCTCCACCATACCACATTTTCTATATTCTGCCAAATACCAGATCTGGCACAGGTATGGGATCTGTTATCCAGAAACCCATTTTCCAGAAACCTCCAAATTATGGAAAGGCCATCTCCTATAGACTCCATTTTATCCAAATAATCCAAATTTTTAAAAATTATCTCCTTTTTCTCTGTAATAATAAAACAGTACCTTGTACTTTATCCCAACTAAGATAGAATTAATCTTTATTGGAAGCAAAACCAGCCTATTGGGTTTATTTAAGGGGTTATTAATAAAGGTCCGAATTTATCTCAGTATTTCTAATATCAAATGTCGAGCAACTCGGAATTCCTGGATGGACCTGATTTATGAAGAAAAAAGTGTAGAAAAATAGGGTTGGGCAAACTTTGGAGCTTTCCCTGAGTTTTCCGCAAAAAGTAAATATTTTTTCAGAGTTTTTGAGTTTTTTCCGCATAAACCCCCGAAATCATTGGATATCGGTACGGACATCAGCACAGACACTGGGACCTTCCCCATTGACTTATACTGGACCTCGAGAGCTTTTAGATGCTGGGGTTTCGGATTTGGAGTTTTTAGACCATCAGACTTTAATAAATCTCGAAAAATTCGTAGTTTTTTTGCTCTGAAAACTACTCGAGGTTCAGATATTCAGACCTTGATTAATAACCCCCTTAATGTTTAAATGTAGTGATGGGCGAATAAATTCGCAAACCGCAGCTAAAATTCAGAAAAAAATGGACGAATTTGCGTCTACGTAAAAAAAACGGATGCCGTTTCGTTTCAGAAAATGTTCGCCGTTTTGCAAATTTACTGAGAAATTCGTGAATTTTTCAGCGAAACGCCCCAAAATCGCCCATCACTATTTATATGTTTTTCTAATAGATTAAAGTATAAAGATCTAAATTACGGAAATATCCTTTATCCAGAACATTCTGGATAACAGGTGCCATACCTGTATTATTCTTTGTCTGAAAGCTTTAATTTGATCAGATATAGCCATTTACATGTCAGAAAAAAGGCATATAAAAATGCTGCAACTATCTGCACTGCAGGGGGAAAATAAATGACGTTGCCTGCTCTTGGTCATTGAGTTAAATGAGTGCATGCATCAAGGTCATTGAAAGAAAATGACTTCTTTGATCACTCTGTGAATAGTGGCATCAGGGACTGTTAATGGGACACATATCACAAGAGACTCAATCCATCTGTGCTCAGAACCTTTTTTCTGCCATTTATGTTCTGCATGAAAACATATCCAGGTTGTGTGAGCCGTGCTGAGATGTGAGTGCCTCTGGGTTTTGTAGGATACAGAAAAATTGTACATCTTAAACTGAATTTTGTAGACTGCAACATTGGAAGAACATTCTCACTTGAGTAATAGTTTTTATCATTTGGAGGGAAGAGTTGGCCAAAGTAAAAAATGTAAGCACACTATAGTGCACTAGAATATTACTAAATTGTCAGATGTCTTTACCTTGGCTTGTTACACAAAGGACATGAACAAGTTAGGTTTATGGATGTTATCTCAAGGACTGTACACCTGTCTTTTTGGCCACCTTCCAGGTTTGTACCATCTCCCATGGCAGACAAATTAATTGAGTGCATATGAACATTCAGTACTCATTGACTAATATTAAAATAGCAACAATATGGAAAAGGTTTACTTGCCACCCTGATTTAATGTGGTTTAACCCTGCAAAAATCTTTTGATATACTGTATCAAATACTGTATAATATTCTTGTATTTATGTCATCTTATTTTTTAATGCCCACTGCATAATGCAGTAGAAATTACTACTGCATTATGCAGTGGCCATTAAGAAATAAGATGACATAAATACAAGATGCATGAAAGCTGCATGCCTTTAAAATTGGGATGTGCCAATCCTGGATTCGATTTTTTTTTTGGCAGTTTTCAAGCAAATCTAAGGGGGTTATTTACTAAACCTCAATTTTTTTTGGTCAGGGTTTTCTGGACAAAGAGATTTATTATACCCCCAAAGCTGCTAAAAGTCCAGATCTGAAAATCCGTCATCTCAAACCCAGGGTCGGACTGGGGGGTCAGGGCCCAATTTGAAGATATAATCTGCGATGAGTTTTATCCAATAATCCAAAAAATCAAGCAATTCGGCCATCAAATCCAAAAAAATGGTAGGATATGGGTTTTTGTTCGATTTTAAATAGTCTTCTCCCAAACCAACTTTTTCAAGTTATTTAATTGATAAATAAGATAAAATTGTGGAAGATCAAACTTGGTTTAATAAAAAATATGAGATAAATTTGAGTTTTAATAAATAACCCCCTAAGTGTCTGGCTAAACCAAAAGCCAAATCCTAAAACACAAGACTTAAAACAACTGGCTGACAGACGGCCCTGCATTTTTTTCTGTGCTATAGCTTATTAATAGTGATGGGCGAATTTGCGCCGTTTCGCTTCGCCGAAAAATTCGCGAATTTCGCGCGAAATTCGCGAAACGGCGAAAAATTCGCGAAACGGCGCCGGCGTCTCGTTTTCGACGCCGGCGCCCGTTTTTGACGCCGGCGTCCATTTTTTTGAAAAAAAATTTTTTGACGCCGGCGAATTTTTTACGCGAATTATCGCGGGAGTTTCGTGAATTTATTCGCTGGCGGCGAAACGCGCAAATTTGCCGCGAATTCGCGCCTGGCGAATAAATTCGCCCATCACTACTTATTAACATATTCAATTTACAATCTAAATTCAGTGCATCCCTACTTAAAGGCGTTGTTCACCTTTGAGTTAACTTTTAGTATAATGTAGAAAGTGATATTCTGAGACAATCTGCAATTGGTTTTCATTTTTTATTATTTGTGTTTTTTTGAGTTATTTAGCTTTTAGTCCAGCAGTTATCCAGTTTGCAATTTCAGCAATCTGGTTGCTAGGGCCTAAAGTATCCTAGCAACCATACATTGATTTGAAGAAGAGACTAGAATATAATCAAGAGAGAGGGCTTGAATAGAAAGATGAGTAATATAAAGTACCAATAACAACACATTTGTAGCCTTACCGAAGGGGCCAGTGACTGGAAAATATTAGGAGAAGCAGGCAAATCATTTAAAAACTATAAAAACTAATAATGACAATCAATTGAAAAGTTACTTAGAATTGGCCATTCTATAACATACTTAAAGTTAACTTAAAGTGTACATGTTTCATTAGCTCCCACAAGAGCCGCAGGTTATTATTCTTAACGTGTATTTCTAAAGTACAGGTATGTTGTCCAGAATGCTCAGAATCTGGTGGCCTTTCTATAATTTGGATCTCCATTATTGTTTACTAAAAGATCATTTAAATATTAAATAAACCCAATAGGATTGTTTTGCCTCAAATAAAGATTAATTATATCTTAGTTGGGATCAAGTACATGCTGCTGTTTTAGTATTACAGGAAGGAATACATTTTTAACATGTAAATTATTTGCTTAAATTCGACTCTATGTAAGATGGCCTTTCATGGAGCTTTCCGGATAATGGAGCCCATACTTATACTAGCATATTCAGCAGCGCTGTACAAAAGCAGGTTGTATCCATCAACCATACAAATATTAAATGATACAGGAGGAAAATAAGGCCCTATTTATTACAGCTTACTTTATAAATATCTGAAGTCAAAATAGAGCTACAATGGTGTCTTAAAGATATATTTGAATCAATGTGTTCAGGGCTGTTTAAGCTAGAAATTTAAAGGGTTTGTTTACCTTCCAACACTTTTCTCAGTTCAGCTGGTTTCAGATTGTTCACCAGAAATAAAGATGTTTTTTTCAATGACTGTTTGTGACTGCTTTTCTTTTCTTGAAGTGTACATTTTCATTTATCACCTTATCACTTATGTCTTTCTAAAGCAGCTCTGGGAGTGGGGGGTCACTGACTCTATAATCTAAATTGAAACATTAAGGGGCACATTTACTTAGTTCGAGTGAAGGAATAGAATAAAAAAAACTTCGAATTTCGAATGATTTTTTTGGCTACTTCGACCATCGAATTGGCTTCTTCGACCTTCCACTACGACTTTGACTTCGAATCAAATGATTCGAACTAAAAATCGTTTGACTATTCGACCATTCGATAGTCAAAGTACTGTCTCTTTAAAAAAAACTTTGGGGCAAATTCACTAAGATGCGAAGTTGCGGCAGGCGCAACTTCGCCGCACTTCGCCAGGCGTATTTTCGCCAGCGCTCCGCAAATTCACTAAAATTCGAAGTTGCGCACAGGGGTAGCATAAGGTTGTGAAGTTGCGCTAGCGTTGATTCGCTATATAAAGCGAAGTTACGCTAGCGAAGGCTAATTTGCATACGGCGCGAAATTCAAATTTCAGTGGAGGAACACGTATCAGCACTACAAATGCCTAGAAAACTTTCAAATCTGCAAATAAAAATTTTATTTTGCCCTACACATGTGCCCACTGTCTAGGTAAGTTGCCATGAGTCAGGAAATGTAGGGGGGAAGGAGGGGAGCCCCAAAAAAAAATTCGATCTTTTTCAGCCTATCACCCATAATGTAGAAAACACGCCAGCATTTTTTGGGACTTAGAAAAAAAATTGACTTTTTTTGAAACAATCCCTATCTACTCTATTGCGCTTCGCCAGGTCTGAGGTGGCGAAGGAAGTCTAGCGTAAAAGGTAGCATTCAGTACACTGCGCAAGTTAGTGAATTTGCGTAGTTACATCGCTAGCGAAAATTCGCCTGGCGTAAGGATGCGAAGTAACACTAGCGAAAATACGCCAGCGTTCGTTAGTGAATTTGCTCAGTAGCGAAAATGCCAAACGCTAACGAATTAACACTAGCGTTCGGCGCTTAGTGAATTTGCGCCTTTGACTCCCTTCTTGGGCAAATAAAACCTACTGAGGTGCAATGCTAGCCTATGGATTCCCATAGGCTTTCTAAGGTTTTTTTGGTCGTAGAAAAATTGTTCGATCGATGGATTAAAATCCTTTGAATCGAACGATTCGAAGGATTTTAATCAATCGATCGAACGTTTATTTGTTCGATCGAACTAATTGCGGTAAATCCTTCGACTTCGATATTCGACCCTATGTAAATCTGCCCCTTATTTAATACATTTCTTATCTTTGTCCCAGCTGAGCAGAATCCCTGGCTTTCATTAAAGGCAGCTGTTAGAATTGATACAATAGTTGCTAATATTCCACAGATGCTGCTGAGAAATGTATCGACTAATGGTGCAAACTTGTAACAGTTCAGAATGTAACTGCATCGCTGAGCTGCCAGACACCAGAGAAAGGAACATTAAAATAAAATGAAAAAATCGAAAGCAAGTGAAAAAAAGCCTTCATTACTGGTGAACAAGCTGAAAACAACTGGACTGAAAATACTGTTTGGAAGGTGAACGACTCCTTTTAGATTCCGCCTGTGTATGAGTCTTTGCTTCCTTAAAATAGAAAAATACATTCATTTAACAAATGCATATCAAGATTTATCGACATGTATCTGTAGCCTGCGTTTCTCCCAAAAAACGGACAAGGAAATCAATGTTAGCAATGCCTTTATCATTTGTTCTAAATCGCAGTAGCAGCTGTTGCAAGAGGGTTTGCCAGTACCATCCAGTACCAAATTTAATAACAGAAAGGTTTGCTTGAAAGAATTATTGAATCATTCTTTTTCAACTTTACTTCTTTTTTTGAATTAAAGCACCCTTTTCTTTGCATCGCTCCAAAACGGCACCTTTTTTGGCCATAGCTGACTATGTAATATAGTTTGAGTCCAATCAGACATCTGTTCTAAGCTGAGCAGGAAATGCTGACAAATTCTGTGCTTTTCAGAAACCTACCAAAAAATTTGTAGAACGGAGCCACTTACTTTCATAAAGCCCCAGAGCTCTTGAGATTTAACGAGGTCATATGGACAGGCAGCCCAGCCAAATGTAGCAGAACGGAAACAGTGACACGATTAAAACCATTCATTAACGTGCAGCAAATGACAAATTAAAAGTACCCGTTTTACCAGTTTGATTACTAAGTAGGTTGTTTAATTCTGGTTTTCCTGCTGTATTGGATTTTTGTAAAGAGAAGGTTACCCTATAGTAAAAAAAAAAAAAAGTTACCCTATAGAGTAAAAGAATGTGTTAAGTTTTTTTCTAATTGTAATAAAGGACCAAATGTTTGTTTTTTAAATGTGTGTAGTACAGGGCTATACCTTTTCTTGGTGTTATTGTATTGTTTTTAAGGTGATAATTTACTGGCTGATAAAGCTGCTGACTTGGACCATCCAGGGAGAGATGACAGGCCAGTGATCTGTATGTGGGCATAGGAATGCACTGAATCCATCATTTCTGGATTTGGCCGAACCCTGAATCTTACAGAAAGGATTTGGCCGAATCGCAAAGTATGCAAACCCTAATTTGCAAATGCCAACTATGGAACGGAGGTGGGGAAACAAAATCCATTCCCCTAATCATGTGACTTAATATTTACTATAGAGTGAAGTGGCTGTCGCTAGCGGATATTTGCCAGAAATCTGCAATCTGCAGGGGGGTCGCCAATTTACTAAAAGACGTAGAGGAAAATTCGCTATTGAAAGAGTACATCCCTAAGGAAGCTTTGCACCCTTTCGCCAGATGAATTTTAGTGACTCCGAACAATCATTACACCGAAGTGCGAATTTTTCATAACATTACCCCTTTCGCCAGAGTTTCCTTCTCCAGCTTAGACCTAGCAAACGGATAAGATAAAGCTACATCCTCCTCAATCTAATGTCAGTGACCTCATATTGTGTATTGTGAAAAGTTTAAAAAATGCTGAAGTTTTTTCATATTTTCAAGTGGGAATTTATTTAAAAGTTGTAACTGTTAAAAATTGTTGTTATAATATTTTTTTTTACCATTTGAGGGGCATGCCACATTTGTTTTAAGGTGGCCTCAGGTCTAGGACAATAAAGCATCTCTTTTTTCTTTATTTTGCTTCCATGGACATTTGTAATAATAAGTGGCCATTTTTAAACATTTGCATATATACTTTTAAGACCTATATGAACCTGCCCTATTCAAATTGACCTAAATGTAAGTGAAGTAACGAAGTTATGCAAGGCAGAAATGAACGTTAACGAAAGTTCATTATGAAATGCTCGCACTGACAATTTAACAATAGCGAAACGGCTGCCGAGACGCAACTTTGCATTTTAGTGAGTTCGCATAGTGGTAGCGAATTAACGGCTGGCGAAGTGAGCCAAAGCTTTAGCAGGCGAAGATTCATCCTTTAGTTCATTTGCCCTGTGGTATTATGAATTTAGATTTTGTTTTGCCAAGCTCTTGAATTCGGCTGAATACCACTGAAATAAGCTTCAGATTCTAATCCTGAACCGAAAGCAGGATTTAGTGCATCCCTAGTTTAGAGCTCTCCCGACACCTGCAAAAATAAGACAGATTTTTATGGGGCAGTCAAAGTGGCTCAGTAATATGTGTATAATTAAATGAAAGACTACTCCAGACACCGTTTTAAATGATATCAGTGCAAACAAAATCTTAGATAAGACAGAAACTGAAAGCTCCATTTTAAAATATCACATTAGGTTCCAAACAGAGAGAAATAACTAATAAATGATGCCAGAAGCACCTTATACTGCACTAAACTGTATCTACAGCACCTTTTATATGGTCTTTATGCACATTCTAAAGTGCGTGGTTGTACAAGGGTAATGCTAGTATATTATCATCCCTGGACGTCTCTTAGCAGGTGCCATGGCTACGGCTCTATGTGGACGCTGAAATATAATGCTCACACAGCTTGCTTCTTAACAGTGTTCTGCAGGATCGTATTTTTTCACATAATTTGGAGCAATCATCAGGAAAGTTATCCAGAGTCTGTGCCACCACATTTTTTTACTAAAATGAAAAAATGCCAGGTTGGAACTATTCCATAGACAGGTTTCTACTCAGTTCTAGTCATAAGGAGTCTGATGAGGTGAAAGTGATTTTTATACTGGCTTGGTCTTTCAAACAGCATAGGAATCCAACCTTTTTACTGGCTTATGAAGTTTTCAGATGCTTTACTAATGCATTTTGTCACATTTGCTGCACCTGCCACTCGGTTAATTCATAAAGAATTGCCCATTACTTGGCCCTCAGCTACTCAGACATTCTTTACAATGGCTAAAAATTCCTTTTTTTTCCACCATGAAAATCCTTGTTCCTTCTTAGCCTACCCAACAATGTATTTTGGAAGCGATGTATTAGATGTTTTGTGTATTGTGAGTCCAGGAACCAAGAGGACATTCCATTCAACTGTTTTCCTGTTCTTTTATTCTGTAAATTTTCTAGATACTGATTTATTCTACCATTCTGGGAAAAGTTAAATCCTTACACCTACTCTTCCATATATATACGATTTCCCGATTGATGTCAGAAATCCAACTTCATCTTAAAAATCTCGAATTCTTTTTTTGGTTGGTTAAATCATTTACCCACTGAAAGGTTTCCTTTTAAAATTACATACTCTATTTTAGCCCTCTAATGTAAAACAAATGAGACAGAGGATAGCAATGTGGGATGTTGTTGATTTCAAGTTATAACTACGTAACCTAGTTACCTGTCATCTGTACTTCTGATTCATCCCATTTGAATCAGAAAATAATTGAAAGAGATGTTCTTGCTAGTCTGATCCTTGTACATGGTTAAGAGGACATGGTTGAATGTGTTATTCCTGATTCTCACTTGTAAGTGGGGGCAGTATTATTCAGTCCACTGGTAATCATACAGCACATAAAAGCATTTCTGAGAACCCACATTGATGGTAATAATATCTTGAAAGCATATAAACAATAATTCTTTGGTTCTCTATGTAAAGCAATAAATGCAGTTGCTGCAGTCTTAACATTTGACAAGTAAAGATATCTTTGCAATAGTAGTTATAAACGAATAGACTGAATTAAAAGATACAGAATTAATGAGGATTTGAGTGCTTTTGTGTATTTCTAGATTCATATGCTCTTATTAGTGATGGGCGAATTTGCGCCGTTTCGCTTCGACAAAAAATTTGCAAAATTCGGAAAACGGCGAAAAATTTGCAAATCGGCCCGTTTTTTTACGCTGGCGGGCGTTTTTTCCAACGCTGCGAAAAAATGTTTTTTTGACGACGGCGAATTTTTGCCTCGAATTTTCGCGGGCGTTTCGCGAATTTATTTGCTGGCGGCGAATCGCGCAAATTCACCACGAATTAGCGCCTGGCGAATAAATTCGCCCATCACTAGCTCTTATTGCCTTACCCATACCTAAATTGTAGGGAATTCCTTCTGATTCATAGCAGCAGTCAATACCATTCTTATCAGATGCTGCTCTTTATAAATACTAGCAGCTATTTAAAGGAGAAACAAACCCTTAATAAAAAAACCTACCCCCCTACCCTACATAGTCCCCCCCCCAAATGCCCCTAAGTCTTTACTTACCCCATGGGAGTTCATGGGCGCCATCCTTTTCTCTTCGATAATCTTCGGAATGAGACAGGTGACGTGGTGCATGCGCAGTTGAAGCAATTTTCTGTTTCGCGACAACTGCACATGCGATGAAACTCACGAAAATTGCTGAAGCGCCAGTCTCTTTTAGAAAATTATCGAAGTGGCTTAAGGTGGCTCCCGTGAACTCCGCTGCACAGAGGGGTAAATAAAGAGTTAAGGGGCATTTGCCCTGGAGGACAGCTAGGCTAGGAGGAAGGAGGGAGGGGGTCTACGTAGGGTGGGGGGTAGGGTTTTTGTTTCTCCTTTAAGCTACCAATCAATATTGGTTGTTATATTGATTTTTGAATATCCAGCCTGCACACTGGTATTTTGGAAACATACGTAGTGATGAGCGAATCTGTCCCATTTTGCTTCAACCAAAAAAATCGTGAAACGGCAAGAAGATTAGGAAAAAGTCAATTTTTTATTACGTGCACAATTTTTTACACGCTCGACAATTTTTCTCACTCCAAATGTATTAAATTCAATGGGAGTTTTTTTCTTGTGGCAACTTTATTTTAGTCTCTGTACATTTCTTAGTCCAATAGGTGAAAGATGCAGGCGGCACTCCAGATAAAAGTCAGAAATTGTTTATTGCAGCAATAGGGTCAACATGGGCATTTTTCCTTATTCCGACTTTTTTGCCCAAATGCATTAAAGTCAATGGGCGTTTTTTTATTATGCTTATGTTACCATGTAACTGGACTGCAATGCACACAATTCTGTACACCTATCTCTGTAATGGATCAATATGTGATTTTGACTGTAGCAAGTTATATCAATACATGGGAGGGGTTTATCAAAGCTGCACAGAAGGTGAAAGGCATTGGAAGGAAAGACAATTATAGCCCTGCCCTATGCTCGCAGCTCTCCAAGGAGAGGGAATTTCATAGAAAGTAGGGTGCCATTTCATTTACTTTTTGTATTTTTGACAGAAAATGCATAGTTCATAACTATGCACTGTAAAAATCAATATAATGATTCGGAAATGACCAGTCAAATGATTTTTTGGAGGACTTTGTTCCTGTAATAATAATTGTAAGAATATCATTCCTTTATCTAGAAAACATGAAAGTCATTGAATTTCTGAATTTCTGAATTTCGTATTTGGAGTCACTAATGAAGAATTTACCATCTGTACAAAGTGGTGGGTGCTAATTTCAATCTCCATACCAATAGTTGCCCCAATATTTCATTCATACAGGATTTAACCCCTTAGCCATTCCCTATAAATCAGACCAGTATTTTTTCTGTAAAAGGGATATGATTAGGATAAACTGGATGAATTATGAAAAAAATTATAGTGGTCAGGCAGGCCTAGGTCAGGACAGGTGGAAATCCAGCGTAGTTAGGGACGAGCGAGGTCAAATCAATAAGGCAGAAAAGTTCCAAGCGTATCAACAGGATAGGGAGATCCAGCAAGCGTAGTCAAGATGGATTCCAAGGTCAAAAACACACAGAGATAAGTTCAAATAAATGCAGATAGTATAAAGCCAAGACGATGTCTGAGCCAGGTCCTGACCTTGAAGGACACTTTTAAGGAAATTGTGGACTTCATCCAATCAGGATGGAATATTTTGTGGACTCCATCCAATAAGGAAAATATTTGGTAAGGTGCCATATAATTAGCAGTCTGCCAGATGCTATGACATTGTCACTAGTGCAATCAGCTTGAGAAATGAGCAAATTCAATTCATCATTGTAAAGTTATAGGATTCAGAATTCTTGCGATTTGGGATTTTACTGTAATTCACTCTACAGGTATTGGATCCGTTATCTGGAAACCTGTTATTCAGAAGGCTCAGAATTACGGAAAGGTCATCTCCCATAGACTCCAAATAATTCTTATTATTAAATATTAGTTCCCTTTTCTCTGAAATAATACAACAGCACCTTGTACTAGATTCCCACTAAGATATAATTAATCCTTATTGGAGGCAAAACAATTCTATTGTATTTATTTAAATTTTAAAAGATTTTTATAGCAGACTTAAAGGATGGAGATCCAAATTATGGAATTATCCCATATTCGGAAAACTCCAGGTCCGGAGCATTCTGGAAAACAGGTTACATACCTGTACCTTAAATCTGCTTAAAATCCTTTAAACATTAAATACACTTTAATGTTAATTCATTTATGTCATTCTTAACTCTATTGTATGAGTATGGTTTAACCTTGTAAGAATTTTTTTACAGTACTGTATTATATTATTTAAATGTCTAGTATTTTAGTTCTTTTAATTTAGAGTCTTGAAGGCCAATCTTGGATTTGGCTTACTTTTTAATCTTAACTGTTAGAGCTTTTGTTTGTTTATTATAACCTTTATGTTCTATAGAGCTTCACAGCTTTCTTAAATCCTTATATATATTGATTGTATTAAATGTTGTTGATACAGCTGTTTCCATGACAAGCAGTATCTCACATATTGCTATTAAAAAGAACAAAAGTGGTTGTAAGTGCACTACTGTCACCAGTGATTTCACCAATTGATATGATTTGTATCCTCAAATCTTTTTTTTTACACCAGGTGTGCATTTTATGTGTCTATAATCTGTTTTCCTTAGAGGCAGAAATAAAATTGTCATAAATAGGAACAAATATGTACCCATGGTTGTCCTTCAACGTGAAGGTAGAATTAATTGGGAAAAGTAAACTAATTTTTAAAAATTGAACTCAATTTCTTCTAGTATCAATCTGTTTATTAAATAGTCCTTCTTTTATGCTATTACTCGTTCTGTAGCCCTTCAATTGATCTTTCCGCCTCATGCTGGTCTTTGGAAATCTGACCCCTATGGAGAACTGTTTCTTATTTTCCATTTTATAAATGATCATTTATAATATGTAATAGTATTGGATATTTGATAGGCAGGTATCCATTGCACAATTCTTGTAAGTAATAGTCTATACATTAACTAAGTGAAGATATTCTTGATATTATTTGTCATCCTGAGAGATTAAGATAGTAATTTGAATGGAAATAGAAAATGAATAACCTTAGATTGGTTAGAACAAGACACATAAAAATGTACCAAAAACTCTCTTATATTAAACATTTTATTTATTACACCTTCTGACATCTTGCTGAAATACATTGTTCCCTTTACCTATATAGGTGTAGGGCCTGTTATCCAGAATGCTCAGGACTTGGTATCTTCATACCGTAAATCTACTAGAAAATCATTTAAACATTAAGGGGTCCTTCACTAAGTTCGAGTGAAGGAACAGAGTAAAAATAGTTCGATTTTCGAATTTACTTCGACCATCGAATTGGCTACTTTGACCTTCGACTACGACCTTCGACTTCGAATCGAACGATTCGAAACTAAAAATCGTTCGAATATTCGACCATTCGATAATCAAAGTACTGTCTCTTTAAAAATTTCTTCGACCCCCTAGTTCGCCACCTAAAACCTACCGAGGCCAATGTTAGCCTATGGGGAAGGTCCCCATAGGCTTGCTAACAATTTTCTGATCGAAGGATAATCCTTCGATCGATGGATTAAAATCCTTCAAATAGTTTGTTTCGAAGGATTTAATTGTTCGATCGAACGAATTGCGCACAATCCTTCGACTTCGATATTCGAAGTTGAAGGATTTTAATTTGGCAGTCGAATATCGAGGGTTAATTAACCCTCGATATTCGACCCTTGATACATCTGCCCCCTAATAAACCCAATGGGCTGGTTTTGCCTCCAGTAAAGATTAATTATATCTTAGTTTGGTTCAAGTACAAGATACTGTTTTATTATTACAAGGATAAAGGAATACTTTTTTAAGAATTGGATTATTTGGATGGGAGCTGACTTTCCCGCAATTTGGAGCTTTCTGGATAACAGACTTCCAGATAACAGATTCCATACCTGTGCCGTATAATATAATGCAAATGAAGTGCAAAACTCCTGCTGACATGGACAGGGAAGAGAAAAACAAGCCTCGTTTTAAATCTGTACTTTTCAGACAGCAGGAACTGAAAAACAGGGAAACTGCTCAGGATTAAATTCTGATTGTTATGAAATGTCAGCACATCATGGCTGTATAAAAAACAATAAAGCCATCTATATTAGGACACAATCACAGTTTGTTGTTTTCTACTTGATTATTTGTCTTTATACTATTTACAGTTACTTTTATTCATATATTAACCCAACCAATTACTATGTAAGGCTACTTAGCGTAAAAACCCCTGGCATAGAAAACTCTGACAGTGGTACAAAAGCTCCAGACATGACTAAAACTAGAATGCCCTCCCCTAGATAAAAGGTAAAATAAAATGGAACCTGTTATTCAAAATACTCAGGACCCAGCATTTTCCAGATAACGGACCAAATTTTGAAAAAATGATTTCCTTTTTCTCTGTAATAATAAAACTGTACATTGTACTTGATCCCAACTAAGATATAATTAATCCTTTTTGGAGGCAAAATCAGCCTATTCGCTTTATTTAGAGGCTAATTCATGTGAACTTTTTTTAATTCGAATATACTCATAAGTCAACTGGGAGGTTATTTAAGAAAAAATTTGAATGTCTAATATTCGATCGAATGTTTCTGACCTGAAAATTAGTTTAGTATTCAGTTTGCACTAATAGAGTTTTTCTCCCTAAAAAAATTGAATGTAAGGAAGGCTATTAACATCTCGAAGGCTCAACGGACCTCTGCCATTGACTTGTAAATTAACTCGGCAGGTTTTAGGTGGAGAATATTCGAATAAGGACTGTTTCCATGTTCAAGGGGTGATAAATCTCACATTCAAATTTATAATCGATTAAAATTTGAATGTGTGAATTTCGACACTCGAAAATTCAAATTTAGTATTCGACCCTTGATAAATCTGCCCCTAAATGTTTACATGATTTTCTAGTAGACTTAAGGTATGAAGATCCTAATTACAGAAAGATCAGTTATCCGGAAAACCCCAGATCCTGAGTATTCTGGATAACGGATCTTATACCTGTACTTATGTCAGCAGATCTGCATGTCTTGCATTATATTTAAGTAGCTGTCCATCCAAAAACAGTTTTTCAATAAAAAAAAAAGAAAATCGTATTTTTTAAGTTATGTTAAAAACAAAGAACACATTAAAAATGTTCTGTATTTTGTAAAGTTACAGGCATGAGGTTCATTATATGGTTATGAACAATTAAATTTGTATATTCAGGCTTTTGTGGTTGAAAACAACAAACCTGATAACAAATATGCTCCAATAAAATATTAAAAACCAGTAGTTGTACTTGAAATAAAATGTTTCTTCATGTACACTATAGAAATGAATAGAACATCAAGTCAAATTAACGATTTTCCTTTTGTTTGTGTTGTGTTACTTTCATAGTAGACATGACGAAAGCAGTGCAAGTCAATAAATGAAAACTATCACTGTATAAAGTTACATGGATTAAGTATTAAAGAACATGGATATTCCTATTTACAGGAGGTTTCCATTATGTTTGGCATCCCCCAGTGAAATTAGAGCTTAATACAGTAACATTTCACTGCTCTCGGTTGATTGCTATGGGGTTTTAGAGGCATATTTATAATTGAATGTTAGAATTCGCCATTTGATACATTTGATAAATATGCCTTGAAAAATTTTATAGAAATTTGATAAATCTATCCAGCGTCGGACTGGCACAGTTGGGGCCCACCGGGTTCTGAACATTGGGGGCCCACGCGCACACGCAAAAGCCATTGCGCCGTGCACATGGCAGACGCACCGCGCACATGCATGAAAGACAGACCCACAGCCCGCATGTACTAACGGCGAACACACTTCGCCGCACAATTTTTTTTTGTTTGGGGCCAATCTAGGATCTTGACTGGGCCGGGGCCAACCGGATTTTTTCCCGGTTTCCCGCCGGCCCAGTCCGACCCTGAATCTTTCCCTGATTCTGCACTAGAGATCCCAATTATTTGTGCTTTGTCAACAAGTTTGAAAGTAACTAGCCCTCTTTCTACATACCCCATTCACCTCCAGTCTTTGCTTTCTCTGATTGGCTGGCCTGTTCTACTAATATCTAATTACAAGACTAGTTCTACCTTTTCTTATTCTACTTAAGGCCCATACACGGGCCGATAAAAGCTGCAGACAGAACGAGTTGGCAGCTTATTGGTTCGTGTGTGGGGCCATCTGATGGGTGTCCCTGAACGATATCTGGCTGAAAGTCTGACAGATGTTGATCGGGCAGGGTAAAAATCCTGTTGGATTGTGGCCGCATCTGTTGGTTGATAAGATCCCACAATCCGACGGCCCGTATGGCCTCCATTCTGATCCAATCGTTGGGCCCATTGTGGGCATATCAGGGAGAGATCCACTAGTTTGGCGCCAAACGAGCGGGTTTCCCTGTGTGTGGCTACCTATAAAGTTTGCTAGGGATGCACATTGACGTCAAGCCTGTAAACTGCTTTTAGAAGCACAGATAGTGCTCAAACTATCTACTCAACCATTATACTCAAAACTAAAATTCTGGGTGGGAACTCACATTTTCAGCAAGAGTTTCTATGTTCATAAAAACTGCATAAGCCAGAACACAACCACTTGCAACCATATGCAGTGTTAATTTGATTCCAGCAATAGGCTCTTTTTGCAAGAGTACCTCAGTACAACATCCATTTTTGGTCAACAACTTTGACACCAATTTAGTGATGGTAGACAAAATGAAAACTGGGAACACAGCCCCCGAAACTATTGGACCTATTTATTAACAGTCATATTTCTTTTTTTTCACAAATCATATTTTTTTTCTATAAAAATGTGTTTCTTTAATTTCTGCTAAAAATTTAGATTTATTAAGGGGCAGATTTATTAAGGTTCAAAGTTGGATGTTTGGTCAAAATTCACAAATTCGATTTGGGAATCATCTAAACTTGAATTCGAATTTGAGATCTGGACCCTGGGAACAAATCAAAAACCTGCCGAGTTCATGGCAGAGGTCCAGTGACCTATTTGAAGATGTTAATAGACTTCCTGACATTCAAGTTTTTTTTAGTCTAATTTGATTCAAATTCAATTCGAGTTTTTGGGTTGGTAATATTCGTTCGAGTTTTAGACATTCAAGTTTTTTCTTGAATAAGATACTATTCGAATTTCAAGGTCATTCACGTTCATTAGAATTTAAAAAACTAACAATCGACCTTTGATAAATCTGCCCTAAGTGTAAAAATCACAAAAAAACTCTAATGCAATACTTCAGCAATTGAAAGCAGCCAAGGTGACTTAGAAGTCAGTGGGAGCTGCTCTAATAATATTGGACCTTTCTTTTAGCCATTAAGACTTTTAGAGGTTTTAGGATTTTTTTTTCACTTGTATTTGTCTGAAAAACTCAAATTTTTAGAGATGTTGAAAGTTTTTAGAGCATTGTTCAAATTAAAAAAAAATCATAATTTTCATGACATAATAACAAATGCATAAACTGGAGTTATTGCGCGTGTGCCTAGTCCTTCATAAAGGAGCCCTTAGGTCAATAGTGCAAACAAAGTAAGTTTAAGTTGTAAAATTAGAATAATGATTTGCCCATCAGGACTACACTAAGAGAATTCAGGTTTTAATGTAAGGTAACTTAAGGTTTGCTAATGCATTCTGCCAGCAGGGTTGTTCACTAGGCAAACGGTTATTTCAAAGAAACCAATATACTGAAGAGACATTCTCTCTAATCATGCAGGACATTACAGCTGCAACATCCATGTGATCACTCCATGGGGTTTTACCGATATCAAAATGGTTTGATTTTAGGCTTTTAAATACTTAATGTGGCTATTTGCAAAAGGAACAAGTACAACCGAACCACTAATTATCTTAGCATTAACTTTTTAAATAAACTTTACTTTTACAGAGATTTTTAGAAGAAATGGTTAAACGCATAATCCATCCTTGAATGTTAAGTGAGCCAGAACTATGCATATTACAACAAAAGCAGACTGGCATAGACTGATACATTTTTTTTATCAAATGCATGTTAAAGGGGAACTATCCCGGAAATGAAAATGTAATATAAGCTTCGTTGTACTGAAATAAGAATTTTTTTACAATCAAACATTTTGCTTAGTTTCTGAAATAATCAAGTTTATATTCACTTTCCTTCATTCTGTCTTCATGAAGGAGTTGGGTGTGAGATTTTCATTGACAGTTAGAGCCAATATCTCTTATAGAGGGCTCCCTTTCTTAGAAGATGTATTAGAGATCACTCAAATAACTGATTCTAACAAAATCTAACAAAAGAACTGCCTTTGGAACAAATTCTGCATGTAGAAAGACAGGGTTTCCAGTGATTTTTAATAGAGTTACGTGCTAATACATTTTCTTAGCAAAAGAAGCCCCCCTAAAAACAACCTACAGAAATTGTCTTATTTCTCATCCCCACTACATTTTTAAGCCAGCTAAACAAGTAATGAGTATTGTATCAAGCAGCAAAATGTATGGTTTTCTACATTCCTTCCCTTTGATAACTGGCATATTTACTGCGAACAAACACTTTTTGACAAAATGGCATAATACAGATGTAATGCCAGTGTTGTAACGTCTTCTCCCCTCCTCCAAAAAAAACATTTCTGGGTACCCACCCTAAACCATAAATGGGGCCCCACCACCACATTTGCTGTTCCCCTCCACACCAGCCCTACATTTGGATACATCAATGCTTGGCACTGTACAGCAGATCCTCAACTGGACCCCAATATTGAAGGGTCATTCAGAAGGGTATATACTTGTGGTCATACACGCTCCTGGTTCCCCTAGGTTAAAAATGTTAGTTACAGACATTTCTTTTTAGACTCCACTAATGGAGAATGGTGGATAATATTGAGGCAAATAAAGCTTCAATATAGAAGAAAGAAGTATAGAAGTAGAGAGAAAGGAGCCTTGGGTTTGACCCTACTCAAAGGAATTAGGAGAAGATGGACCTCATGAACGAGGACTAGCTAGTGTGTAGGATAGTTCCTACATATAGTTTCATCTAAGAGTCAGACATAGATTTAGGGTTGCTAGTACAGCAGTCAGCAGTATTGAATTTTGAAAAATCTCCCCCATACTTTCAATCACATGACCAACCTTCAGCATCATTTATTTGATATAGAGTAAAATATGTACAGATGCCGGGCTTAAGAGATTTATTCTATGCCAGTCTGTGTTCCAGCTCATTTCAAGCTAAAGAAAACATTAAAGATCTCTGTTCCCTGAACTGAAATAGAAATGTATCTGCTTTTGTCATTTTTGTAGTAATTCCTTTTAAAACTGTTCTTTTTTTTTTTTATTGCCAGGGGTTTGCTGTTTATAGCAATCGGATGCTGTATTAGAAAGACATCAAGGGTAAGTAGTTCCTTAATTTTTTCTTCATCTGGAAAAACGAGTCATAAATTCCACAGAAAATCTTTTTACTCTTGCGCTCCATCCTCCTGCTTCTTAGCCAAGAGCAATACTGAAGATAAAATAGAAAAAAAATAAGTGAGATAAGAGCTTATGGCTCTGGGATTTCTGGAAAAGCGTGTTACCTTTTCCTTACATAATTGGAAAGTATGACCACGAAGTGGCAAATATGATAATTTTCCTATATCATTGAGTGAGCGACGGTAGAATATAAAAGCTGCATAATCCTTGGTGGAGGGGGGTTGGTAGAAATAGATTTTTGTTTTCTTACTGGATAATCTGAAAATATTGTGAGAATATAAAGAAAATACTTTTGTAAAACACTAGAAAATGATTCACAACTATTTCCAGCATTTAATCACCATGAGATGCCTTTGCCAACAAGGGACATTAGCAGTCTGAAAAGAAGTCTCGGAGATGCATTATCAGTATTACACAGCATTAACCTGTTACCCACAAGCTCTGGAAACAATAGATATACCATATTTACCACTGTATTTATATAGTTCTGATACTTTTATGCAGTACAGAGATTATACATAAATTGTATGAGTCCCTGCCCCAGAGGATTTTATAATAAATGTTATTATATGTTCATTATCACACAACACCCTAGGGTCTGAACCTGCTTGTATATATAATAACAGAAACCTGAGCACAGACATACAAAATCTTGGCACTCAGTCAGAAATATGATTTCAGGACCTTCATTGCTACAAAGCCATGTTCAGGGCAAATAAAAGCGTAACTGCAGGCATTTTACTAAATGAAAACTTAACTTGTCTTTATTAAATGATACCCCTTGACATTATGCAGGAATATTTATGGAGACAGAAGAATTGAGAATCAGATGAAAGAATTACTTTATTTTTCTTATAGCTGTTTATATAATGTTGTAATTACTCCATTGTGAAAGCAATGTGCCAAAATATGCTTGGAACTATTACAAAAGGGATTTCGTTTTCAGCTTGAAAACTTGATATCAGTTGATATTGATATCAGTGGTCGGAAATCTTTTAGAAGGGGTAATAAGGGATAAGATAAGAATACACTCCAAATTCAAATCACATTACTATGGGAGGTATTTATTAAAACTAATTTATTTTTATTATAAAAAATATTTGACCAAATTCTTAACCACGAATGGCCTTAATTTACTAAAAAATCCAAATGAAAAAAGCAGGAGTGGGAAAAGTTGCTACAAAATCGTGTACTAAAACCAGCGTCAAACAGCCCAAGACCCTTGAAAATCATGAAGGCATAAAACATCTTCAAATTGTAAAAGGCACATCTGCCATTGACTTTTACACGACTAGCTGAAGTCATTTTGCATTCGGGTTTTAAGCAGCTTTGGCACATAATCAATATTAAAAAAATATATATTTTCCCCTTCTAATGATTTGGATTTTTCCCTTTAAAAACTTGACCAGAAAAAAACTAGGTTTAATAGATTAATCAAGAGTCGAAGTGAATTCAAGGGAATTTTCAAAGTAAAAAAATTTGAAAATTTGAAGTAATTTTTTGGATACTTCGACCATCGAATAGGATACTACGACTTCGAATTTACTTCAAATTCGATTCAAACTAAAATAGTTCAAATATTCTGTCTCTTTAAAAAAGTACTGTCTCTTTAAAAGTACTGTCTCTTTAAAAAAACTTCGACTTCAATAGTTTGCCAAATTAAACCTGCAGAAATACTAAGTTAGCCTATGGGGACCTTCTAATGCATTTTTCTAAGTCTTTACACATCGAAGTAAAATCATTCAATCGTACGCTAAAATCGTTACTTTGATCATTCGATGGCCAAATTCAGTGAAAAATCCTTTGACTTCGATATTCGAAGTCGAATTATTTTAATTCGATGGTCGAATTTAGAAGTATTTTTTACTTCGAAATTAGACCCTTGATAAATCTGCCCCTAAGGGACCCATTTACTTAGCTTGAGTGAAGGAATAGAAGAAAAAATACTTCGAATTTCAAATGGTTGAATATGGCTACTTCGACCATCAAATTGGCTACTTCGACCTTCGACCATTCGATAGTCAAAGTACTGTCTCTTTAAAAAATACTTTGACCACCTAGTTCGCCACCTAAAACCTACCGAGGCCTATTGGGAAGGTCCCCACTAACAATTTTCGATTTGAAGGATTTAATCGTTCGATGGAACGATTATTCCTTCGATCATTCGATCGTAGGAATAGCGCTAAATCCTTCGACTTCGATATTCGAAGTTGAAGGATTTACATTCAGCAGTCGAATATCGAGGATTAAAATCTGCCCCTAAGTGTCAGCATGTATGTATAATATATCTTGCCAGAGTGGATGTGCTGTACTTTGATTTCGCTAGGCCCAGACTGGCAAACTGTGGGTTCTGGCAAATGCCACAGGGGCTGCTATAAGATGCCATAGAAAGTGACAACTAAGTGGGCTGGTGGGGGCTGTGTGGGCCTCTGAGCACAAGGAATGCCAGGGCCTATTTTAAATCCCAGTCCAGTCCTGCACTAAAGCATTACCTACAGCACCACACAGAGAGTTATGGATTCAACTAATTGGAATATTGGAATATGGAATATTGGCCAAGAATGTAATTCTTGAATAAAGAACTGGCTGAATGATAACTTATAAAGACTGGTGGTAAAAGAACATTTTCTAATTGGAATAGTAGGGGTATATTCTTGGCTTGTCCTCTGCTTATTAATTTGTTTTTTGTAAATGCCTTTGTAAATGCTGTCTCTGTTTTTGCAGATGATACTAAATTGTGCGAAACTATAGGTTCCATGCAAGATTCTGCAACTTTGCAGAATGAAGTGGGCAGTAAATATGCAAATCAGGGGGGTTATTTACTAAACCTCAAATTGATATGGTCTGGCTTTTTGGGGCAAAACTGGAATTTTTCATGGAGAAAAAAAACATAACATTTTTCAAGATTTATTATACCCCGATGTAGCAAAAAGCCTAAATCCAAAAATCCGCCATCTCAAACCTGTCTAGGTCATGTATAAGTCAATGGGAGAGGCACCTATCTCAATTTGAAGTTATCGAGGTCTGCGATTGGTTTAGCATGAAAATCCGAACTTGGGAAAAAGGCATTAGTGATGGGTGAATAAATTCGCTAGGCATGGATTTGCGGCGAATTTATGCGTCTCACCGCCCACAAATGTATTCGTGAAACTGCAGCGAAAATTTTCTGGCAAAAAATTCACTGCAACAAAAAAATAGTCGCACGTCAAAATTGCCTGTTTCGCAAATTTTTCAGTAACGCGAAATAGGATCGTTTCGTCCATCACTAAAAGCCAGATTTTGCTTGATTTTATCAAGTTTTTCCACAATCCTATTAATTCGAGTTTTTTTTATTAATAAATAAGCTAAAATCGGGCATGGGGGTTTGGTCGTGGATTTTTAAAATAAAATATGAGATAAATTTAGATTTTAGTAAATAACCCCCTAAATTTAGTGCTTATAAATGCGAGGTTATGCACTGTGGTTGAAATAACATAAATGCTAGTTACACAATAAATGGTAGTGTGTTGAGATGGATGAAAACAATTTTGCCCTGGTAAGGCTTCACCTTGCGTATGCAGTGCAGATTTAGGCCTGGACCAACCTGGACCTTGTGAAATTAATTTCACCTATAAATTGGTGCTCTTGATAATAAAAAGTTTAACAAGTGGCGTAATTACACCTGCAAATTGCAAAATGAATACATTATTATATCATGTATATGATTTTGGCAGCCCCGCGCTAGGTTGGTGACTTAGTACTTTTTTTTTTATAAAAACAGCTAAAAAGCCCACAGTGTACTGGGCTCTCTCACACAATATACAGTACACAATATACGCCATCTTCAAACGCTTCGGTAATCTTCCCAATGAGACTGCTGCTTCTGCAATTATCGTGAGTTTCGGTGCATGCAAAACAGAAAATTGCTCCAACTGCTCATGCACCGCCAGCAGGGCCGGAACTAGGGTTAGGCAGAAGAGGCACTTGCCTAGGGCGCAAAGGCACAGGGGCGCCAGGCACGTACCTCTTCTGACGCCTTCCCCTAGCTCTGACCGCTATGTTCAGAAGCTGTGGCTGAAGTTCTGTGTAGAGTATGGTTTTCTGCGCATGCACACGCTCGCATTTTCTGCGCAGATTCTGCGCATGCACACTCGCGCTTCCTTGCCACTCGCACACTTCTGCGCATGCGCGAGCGGCGGGAGCGAAGTACTTGGCCGGGTTGCCTAGGGCGCCCGACCGAGTAGGCCCGGCACTGACCGTCAGTCTCATTCCGAAGATTTCCGAAGAGAAGAAAATGGCGCCCATGAACTCTGATCTGAATCGTGAATCTGCACAGAAGGGTAAAAGTAAAATGTTAGGGGCATTTGGGAGGGTCTATGTAGGGTAGGGCTATGTAGGGTAGGGAGTAGGGTTTTTTTTAACTTTAGGGTTGAATTCTCCTTTAAGAATCCTCCTTTTATGAATTCTCCAAAGCCAGTGTCATGGAATCTACAACTGACAAAATGATGAATATTTTTCTCAAGCCTAAAAAAAGTTTATGTTCATAATAACACAAAGAAGACTTACCGTAAATCAGTTATTTGATGCTAACACTACTGGCAAATAGTTAGCATAAGGTATTTAATGGGCTGCAACCTTGAATACATGAAAGATTTTGCTCTTAGATCCTCACAAATAATTGTAAAGATTTCTATCCTGCAGTAGGAATGAAGATATGTGTTGGTACAGGTGCAAGCTAAGGGAAATAATTGAATGCCACCTTATCTCTTGCTGTTGCTCCTTCCTATAATAGATCATAGCCTCCTGACAAGGAAATGAGAGGTGCACAGCAAAATTGCTTTTCATCAGCAGTCTAATGATCCCATATATCATATTCTATCTAGATATGCAGACATTTACATATGCATATGTTAAAATTAAAGAAAAGTCAAAAACTCGTTGAATTTTTTTCGATTGAGAAGGCTTTTATTCCTTCAATTTTTATATATCCATCCATAATTTGTTGCAAAAAGTTCAAATTTTCTGTCCGAGAACCCCAAGTACTGGTGCTTTGCTGATGCATTTTACATTACAGTCAATATGAAGCAGCAGGGGTAGGTTTGGGCATTTCTCAGCAATTTGGAAAAAATGCCCTGGTGTGCCTTCAGTCTAATAGGGCTTGTTATGCAGGGTTAAAAGATAAAGGGCCAATTGGCATCTTTATTTAAAAGACTTTATTAATAGTTAGGAAAGCGTATAGGAAGCTACCCCTTAGAACATCAGCTACCATCACCCTCTGTCAGCTAGAATGTAAAGTTATTTGCTGCATAACATAAGAGGTCAGGTTTGGATATCCTGGTTTAAGCTTGAGTAAGCATTCATTGTGCTTTTGGCTGATTTTACAAAGGCAGAGCACTTAACTGGCCAAAAAAGTCATGAGAATTCAAAACAAAGATTTTGCATTGATTTGCAAAAGGCTGCATAGCTAATACATTCCAAAATAGAATGTTTTTTTAACTTTTGTTTGCAAGGGCTGCTATTTATATACCGCAGCTTCAGCAATCCTGCCTGCAAGAAATCCTGCATTGGCATTTTAAATATAAAGATTATTATTGAATATATTTGTTATTCTTAGTGTTGTCACTTAAAATAACAGTCTGTATGCTCCATTCAGTAGTTCCCCTTTGTATTAACTTTAAGAATGATGTAAGCAATGTTATTCTGATACAATTTGCAATTGTCCTTTATTTAATATTTCTTTCTGGTTTTTGAATTTTTTGTTCAGCAGATCACCAGGAATTTCAGCATCTATCTGGTTGCTAGGTTATGATTTAACCTAGCAATCAGGCAGTGGTCTGAATGAGAGACTGAAAGATGATTGGGAGAAGCCCTGAATAGAGAGATGATTAATAAAAAGTAAAATTAGCAATAAAAATCGCAGCCGCACAGAGCAAACGTTTTTTGGCTGCTGGGGTCAGTGACCCTCATCTGAAAGTTGGAGAGAAATATGAAACCTAACTCAACTTAAAGGTGAACAACGCCTTTAACCCCCTGATAATATGTATGTGACTCCTTTAAAAGAGAACTGATTTATATTCCCTTCATCACAATTAGCTGAATTCCTTGTGCGACCAGCAAACTCATGTTCTAATTCACATCATGTGACAGTTCAGATTCACTCGAGAGAGATGATTTATGGAGCCTAATCATTGTTATCCATAAAGGTCCACTAATTAGGAAGATGACATCAAATGATCTCTTATTCCACTGCATAAAGTATAATGAAAAGGTCAATTAGATGGTTAGTGAGGACCCTAGGGGAAGCTGTGCAAACTAGGGTCAAAGGTAAAATTTTCGAATGAACTCGAATGAACTTGAATGAACTTACAACTCGAGTGGTTACTAATTTAAGAAAAAACGTGAATGTAAAAGACTCTAATCGGTGTAGTCGGGGGGAAAACAGAAAATGATCAAGTTTTCAGCGAAAAAAAAACTCCACCAATAAGAACTCGAACATCATGAAGGCTATTAACATCTTCACCTGCTCCAAGGGACCTCTGCCATAGACTGCTACATGACCTCTACAGGTTTTGGATGGTGTATTTTCGTATTCTAGCTATTTTCAGCTTCGGGGGAAAAATAAATCTTGAAAGAAAAAAAAATTCAAAAGAAAACTTGAAAAATTTTAGTTTTTAGTTTTTCAATTCAATTTTGACCAAAAAATACCCTTGAAGACTTTTTTTGTGGATAAAAAAACATCTCGACTTTTAGTAAATAGCCCCATAAATGTGAATAAAAATTCACTCACACCAGATTCAGTCAGTCCAGTGGTCTTATTATACAGGTATGGGATCAGTTATCAGGAAATCTGTTATTCAGAAAGCTCCAAATTATGTAAAGGTCATCTCACATAGACTCCATCTTAAAAATGATTCCCTTTTTCTCTGTAATAATAAAAGAGTACCTTGTAATTGATCCAAACTAATATATTGGTAATCCTTATTGAAAGCAAAACCAGCCTGTTGGGTTTATTTAGGGGCCGATTCACGAAGGGTCGAATATCGAGGGTTAATTAACCCTCGATATTCGACTAGGAACTAAAATCGTTCGACTTCGAATATCGAAGTCGAACGATTTTGCGCAAATCCTGCGATCGATCGATCGAAGGATTTTTCATTCGATCGAACAATTAAATCCTTCGAATCGAACGATTCGAAGGATTTAAATCCAACGATCGAAGGAAAATCCTTCGATCAAAAAATCCCAGGCAAGCCTATGGGGACCTTCCCCATAGGCTAACATTGACTTCGGTAGCTTTTAGCTGCCGAAGTAGGGGGTTGAAGTTTTTCTTAAAGAGACAGTACTTCGACTATCGAATGGTCGAATAGTCGAACGATTTTTAGTTCGAATCGTTCGATTTTCATAGTCGAAGGTCGAAGTAGCCCATTCGATGGTCGAAGTAGCCCAAAAAAACTTTGAAATTCGAATTTTTTTAAATTCGAACCCTTCACTCGAATTTAGTGAATCGGCCCCTTAATGTTTATATAATTTTCTAGTAGACTTAAGGTATGAAGATTCAAATTTTGAAAAGATCCATTGTCTGGAAAACCCCAGGTCGCAAGCATTCCGGATAACATACATACCTGTAGTGAAACCGGATGGTAGGTTAACATTATTTATGGGTTCATTTAAATACTTCACAGTGGTCACGATTCCCATACAGCGCGCACTCAACGGAACGGCGGTGTGTTTAAAACATCTATATTCACCAGACAATCCTCCAGGATTGTCCAGGGGAATAAATATGTTTTAAACACACTGCTGTCTGCTGTTCCATTGAGTGTGCGCTGTATGGGAATCGTGTCCACTGTGAAGTCTCCCCAAGCTGCGGGGTTCGAGGCGCAGCACCCGGACCAGAGACGCGAAGCAGTGAGTGACCCATTAACATCCAAATGCATATTGAACATTGAAATATAAGTGACAGGTCCAGGGCAGTTCCACCCGGACCCACTCATTTACAGGGTGAACGCTGTAGGATTTAAGCCTGCTTATTGTAAATCGTATTTGAATGCAGCAGGGTTGGAGAGCTCCCTAATTTGTATTTTGGCTACTTAATTTAAATACTACCAAACAATTATAGATTATTTTTCATTTAATAAACATAGGTTCAAAGTGATATTAGTTCTTTCTGTTCAATAAAGGAAATAGAGATCAGATTAGCTCTCCACTGCAGCATTACAGGAGTTTTCTGCAGAGATCTACTGATAACAAGAACATAGCAGAACAATATCTGCGGCCAGTAGAATCAATGGGCTGGAGGAAGTTCGCACTGCTTCTAGAGTAGGGTGACCAAAAAAAAGCAGCACTGACTCCCAATGCTCTCTAACCTGATCATATATGTAGGTAATGCTAGGCTTGGGTGGCCTGAGGGCAAGTTTTTCACTGCAATTTCAGGAATTCATTTGCCGAAATGCGGAAATTCGCGGCAAATTTGTGCCTGGCAAATGTATTTGCCCATCGCTATTTAAATGTTATTGCTGAGAAAAAAGGCTGATGTGGTCCTTCTGCCCTATGAAGAATGTGTTATGAATTCTACTTACAGTGGTGGTCTAGTGGGGGGATGGCAGGGACGCCTGCCGCCCCCTCGACGGGGACGCCCGCCACGCTCTTCCAAGCCACAGGGTTCTGTCTCTTAGGCGCGAAGCTGTGCGCTTCTTCCTGGTTTATTGGTGCATGCGCACTGGCGTCATCACGGCATCTGTGGAGCGAAATTTAAAACTATTTAAAGGCACAGTTTGGATTTTCACATTGCCCGTTATAGGATTTGTTTTATGTTGCTTTCTGAGATTTGCGCTAGTCTGTTATTCATATCCTGATACCAGTTGTGACCCCTGCCTGGCTTTTGACGATTCTACATTCTGTATCCTGCCCCTGCCTGATATCCGACTTTGATTCTGCCTTATCCCTCTGATTGACTTCCTGGTTTGACCCTTGCCTGCCAGACTTCGTTTATACTCTGCTTGCCCCGACCCGGCATAATCTGACTACGATTCTGTCTAACGCCTTGTACTGCGACCTTCTGCCCAAAGACTTTGCATTCAGTTGTGCCCCTTTGCCTGTCCAGAACCCTTCGCCTTATGCCTCTCATTATAAGACCTGGAGGCATCTGAGTAGTTGATGGCTCCTCCTGAGGCCAAAGGCGGCTGCTACAGGCAGAAGCACGAGCCAAGACCAGGGTGCTTCGCATCGGTTCTGGATTTACCTTTTGCCCATTGGTATAATAGATTTGAGGAGACTTCAAGAGAGGCTGGCACAAGCCTGGGACCCACGAAATAGTAAAGCCGGAGTCAGATAGTAAAAGGTTAAAAAAGCTTACATTTTATTTTTCCAAAAATTAAGACCCAAGGCCTGACGCATTTCGTGTCTACCAAGGACACTTAGTGATAGGCTGAACATTGAGCATTACATACACACTATTTAAAAGAAAGATAGCCAACGGGAAGCAAGTAGGCAGTGCTACTAAATGTGTCACTCAAAAGGGAATCATCCAGATCCTAAGATTCATCAGGTGTGTCTAATGTTTTTATCCTGAAAACCTGAAAAATTTCTTAAAAATTCAGATCGTATCCGCATGAAAACTCAGATTTTTCAGGATTTTTGCTTGAAACCCACAAAATCTTAGGATTATCTCACAAAACCAGGGGGTAGATCAAGATATCTTCGGGACTTCTCCCATTGACTTATATGCAACCTCGGCAGTACATTTAAAGGACCAGTAACGTCAAGAAATGAAAATACCTTATTATTTATTTAAGTAACAAATATGCTACAAAAAAAAAAAAATCACTTGACTTCTACTACAAAAAAATATTGTACAGGAGATAACACTACTTTACTTTACTAGCATTGTACTGTAATACGGCAATACAAAGGAAGAACTACAGTAGGCACTAGGACCTTGGTAACCATAAATTAACCCTTAGGGAGTTTAGTTCAGCAGAGCTAAACTATTCTGCACTTACAGAAGACACATTGCTTTTCTTCTCTGTGTGCATAATAACATTTATGCTCAGATAGAATTTTCCAGTTCTGCATTTAGAAATAGATGGCCATATCTTTAAGGTTATGAATTATTGCCTTTTCCAAGATTTACACCATTCCAAGGAATTCATTTGAATTCTCAAAAAGAAGAAAAGAAAAAATTTTTGGCAGAAAGCACTGTCTGCTTTTTTTTTTTTTGTGGTGCCTAATGTAAAATACGGAACTGCTGCTAAGTACAGTTGAAAGCCCAGATGCATTAGGGAGTAAACAGTCAAATGTACATCTAGTACGGTTATTTCAAATTGCCAAATGGAGGAAAATATTGTTATATACATAGATTTTATCTTTATGGGGATTGGAAATGCAGTAGCTCAGCCAGACGTTTGTCTTCTACAAAAGAATAAGGATTTTTATTAATGTCTTCCAGCACCCAGCTTTGGGAGACATGTTGTTTATAAGATGGAAAACAGGTGAAGTAGTGGAGCATTAAATAATGGCAGTGTGCCAATGTGTGCACCATTTTCCTTGAATTGCCATATCCCATCCTAACCAATATCAATATTCCTACAGCAAGTTGCATGTTTGAACTGCTTCTCCTTGAAAAATATATCAGACAGACTTAATTTTAAAGGAAAACTATACCCCCCAAACAATGTAGGTCTCTATAAAAAGATATTGCATAAAACAGCTCAAATGTAAAATCCTGCTTCATGTAAATAAACCATTTTCATAATAATATACTTTTCTAGTAGTATGTGCCATTGGGTAATCATAAATAGAAAACTGCCATTTTAAAAAATAAGGGCCGCCCCCTGGGATCGTAGGATTCACTGTACTGTATGTTAGGTCACATGAGCCAATTAACAGACAGAGTTCTGTCTTTTGCTTCCACACTTCTTCCAGTTACAGTTAAAGTTGAAGTATTTCTGGTCAGGTGATCTCTGAGGCAGCACAGATAGAGTCACGAAATGGTGGTTCAAGGCAAGAGATGTAAAAGGGCAATATTTACTTAAATATATATTCCAGTTTGGTAAGATTTTTTAATATGCCACTTAATATGATATGAACTATCTGTTGCTTAAGTGTTCATTTTGGGGGTATAGTTTTCCTTTAATTCTTGCTGGTATCCCCATTTATTGTGTCCTGGCATTACTTACTGTCAAATCAGAACTTGTGGCAAAAAAGGGTGGTATATGTTTTTCCAAAAACAAATGTAAGATAACAATATTATCTATCTTAGAGCTATTACATCACCCATTTGAGTATACTGAAGTCATCTCAAAGTCCCTTGACCTGTAGGAATGTAAGAATGCATCCTTTATAAATATATGTATGTATAACTTTATTCATATAGAGCTACTAGTATATGCTGCACATTTCTGCAATACTTAGCAGTACAAACAGGAAGAACAAACAATGCAATAAATATAAATATTCAAGTGTCATGGGGTAAGAGACATATACTTCAAATACCTATTCTGTTTATTATGACCAACACTGCCAGTAGTACATAATAGAATATAATGAACAGCTAATGAAAAAGGATATAGGAAGGAAGCTTATATCAACGACCGCTATTAAAGTGATGCTGATATTAATAACTATATGGAACAGTAACACGTGAACATTAGTGATGGACGAATCTGTCCCGTTTCGACTCGACGAAAAATTCAGAAATTCACGGCGAAAAATTATCAAAACCCAAATTTTGACTCCTGTGTCAATTTTGATGCTTGCGGCAATTTTGAGGCAATGGACGTCTAAATAATGTTCAAAATTTTTTGATGCCAGCAAATTTTCGCGGCAGTTTCACTCATTTATTTGCGGTTGGCCAAACGTGGAAATTCGCTGCGAATTTGCACCTGGCGAATTTATTCGCCCAACGCTAGTGAACATGTATTATTGCATTGTTCTTTTTTAAAGAAAGGGCCAGCTAAGGTTGCCACCTGTTTGGTTTTGACTCGTCTAGCCCAGTTTTTGGAAGTGCTGCCCGGTAATGACTCAAAACCTACAGTGACCAGCGGGTTTGGGTTAAACTTGGCTAACCATTGCTGGATAGGGTTGGATGTGGGTCAGACTGGGGAATACAACCCTCCTCTGCTCCCAAACATTTCCTGTCTTTTAACCAGAGGTACACACAGAAGTAGAATACAGAGCAAGAAAACGTGGGTACGGGTCAGACCTACAATGGAAATATTTTGTGGATTAGGGTTAAGGTTTTGCAGGTAGGGGTCTGTGTGGGTTGAGTTTTTCCTGACCCACAAGTCACTAGTGCCTGGGTCAAAACTGCCTGCCCAGTTTTACAAATTAGGAAAACCAGACAGACTCTCCTAGGCTGATGTGGCAATTGGCCACATCTAACTGCCTTCCCTTCAATCCAGCGAGTTCTATATCTATATAGAATGTTTCCTTGTAATGATATTTAATCTTTACAGCAGAGGGCTCTGTTTCCCATACAGGTTGGTTATGTACAGGGGCAGAGAACACTACATGGAACCCAGTAATTGTTTGGTGCTTCAGTTAACAGGACACTCTAGTATTCTGGCTGCTTCATTCATAACTGATCCCCACAATGTTTCTGTTTTCTATTTTTTTGGTACGATAAATCGATTCGAACATAAAAATGTCTTGGCGTTAGTGACATTATCAATGCCCTTGTGAGCTCTCTACTATAAAGTGACCAAGAAGAGAAGAATGATATTAAGAGCATTGGCAGTAAATATGGTACAAAGGAGATTGCTGAAATAATGTTATGATTAACATTTTCATTATTGTTCATTTCCTAGACTCAAATGCCAAATATTTGTAAGCCAAGCGTACAAAGCTAAGGTTTTTTTCCCCCAGTGGCATATTGAGACTCTCCAGAATAAAGGAGGGCCTTATAAAAACAATGTCTCTGACACATGTTTCTGACATTCTCTGCATCATTCAGGAGCCATCTGTTGCTATTAAGGAAAACAATTATAAAGCGACTGATCTGTTTCTACCTGCAAATGTTGTGAAGCATTTAGTAAAGAAATTAAACACACATTAATATTTATGTTTTTCATATTCATCTCTTTTCTGGACACATGGATGATTAGTCTTCCTGTTAGGCATATTATTAAAAATCACATTTATATTTTATGTCTTTTTTTCTATAGAAGATACTGAAGCAGGCAATGGTTTGGATGTCGGTAAGGAATGAAATAATTATATTTTTTAAAATTGCTCCACACTCATCTGTATTCTGGTTGCCACTGTCACTGCCCCTAGCAACTACAAAGTATTTTCTATTCAAGGTTACAATGAGGTGTAACGGTTATGAAGGGGTGGTTTAAATGAAAACTCTACTGTAGTTGCTGACCAGTAAAGCACTGTTACTTTGCGACCATAGGATCCTTATTTATAATACAGGTATGATATCCCGGTTATCAAAAAAGCTCTGAATTACAGAAAGTGTGTCCCATAGATATTTATCCAAATAATAATTTTTAAAAAATATTTCCTTTTTCTCTGTAATAATAAAACAGTACCTTGTACTTGATCCAAACTAAGATAAAATGAATCCTTATTGGAAGCAAACCCAGTCTATTGGGTTTATTTAATGTTTACATAGTAGGTATGAAGATCTAAATTACGGAAAGGTCTGTTATCCAGAAAACCCCATTTTGGATAACTGGTCCCATTCCTGTACTGGCCAAGGTCTTAGCTGGTGTTTATTGGCTAGGCGAGTGAAATACCAACTGGCTGACTAATCAAAGGTGTTAATTCACAATAATTTAGAGGTTAAAAGTAAAAGATCATATAATGTAACTGTGAAAGTGTAGCAATCTCTTTCACATTCAGAAAAATCCTATAATATAAACCTTTGCATTAAAAGCCTGTACGGGGATGTGGGTTTTACATTTAAATCCCATCTTATACCTTCCTGTGCATTTCTTCAGCAGTGGTCCAAGGTGACCTTGTGCAGCATCCGCCAATATCTGATACAGTAGATCTCATTCAGTATGCATCCAGAATCTTTTACAGCTTTCCTTAATTAACTCTTTATTGGTTCTTGAACTGGTGCTTTGCTTTCACAGTTTTCTAATTGTATTCTTAGTTTCCATTCTCTTTTGTCTCCATGTCATGTTACCATGATAACTGACGGCTACAGTTCAGTTACGGAAAATGTTCTTTGTGTTTGCTGCTAGTAAACTATGCTGTTCAGTATTTCCTTTTTTGCCTTGCTTTTTATAAAGATTTATTTTTTCTTTTCAGCCTCAATCCTGCTTTATTCCATGCTGCACCTCTTACACTGTACACATTTCACATACCTGTTAAAGGGGTGGTTCAGCTTAGTATTTTATAGAATTGTAAAGTCTAAGAAACTTTTCAATTGGTCTTCATTATTTATTTATTATAGTTTTTTTTAATTGTTTGCCTTTTCTATTGACTCTTTTCAGTTTTCAAATTGAGGTCACTAACCCAATCTCAAAACAAATGCTCTGTAAAGCTACAAATGTATTGGTATTTCTACTTTTTATTATTCATATTTCTGTTCAAGACCTCTCCTATTTATATTCCAGTCTCTTATTCAAATCAGTGCATGGTTGCCAGGGTAATTTGGACCCTTGCAACCAGATTGCCGAAATTGCAAACCGGAGAGCTGCTGAATAAAAAGCTAAATAACTCAGAAATTACTAAATAATTAAAACAAATTGCAAATTGTCTCAGAATATCATGTTCTAACTAGAATTTAACACAAAAATGAACAACCCCTTTAAAACAATTGGGTTACTGGCCAAAATGTGAACAGCAGTTCACTATGGAGAAAGACACATTGGGGTAAATTCAGTAACCTCTGAAAAATACGGTTCGCTCATATCGCAACACTTCACTAGGCGTACATTTCGCCAGGACAACGCTAATCCACGAAAATCCGAGGTTGCATCCAGGGCACCAAATGCTGGCAAAGTTGCGCTAGCGTTACTGCGCCAAGTGAAGCGAAGTTGCGCTAGCGTTGGCTAATTTACATAGGGCAGGAAGTTAAAGCTCAATGGATGTATATGTTGCAGCAAATACATTACACTACACAAGCCCAGGAAACCTTAATAAAAAAAGTTGTTATATTGCCCTTCGCATGAGCCCAGTGTATAGTTTATGTGCCATATGTTAGGAAATTTAGGGGGGAAGCTGGTTACCCCAAAAAAAATTTACACTATTTTTCTGCCTATTACTCTGAAAAGGAAAAGTCACCAGCGTTTTTTGGGACTTAGAAAAATTTTCAACTATTTTTTGAGGAACTCCTATCTACTCTACACTTCGCCAGGTCTGAGGTGGCGAAGGCAAGTGTGGCGCAAGAGGTAACATTCAGTAAAATCCGCATCTTAGTGAATTTGTGTAGCTACGTCCTTCGCTTGCGCCCATGTTAGTCATTTCGCCCTTTAGTAAATTTACCCCATTATCTTGTGTCAACCATGGTACCCTATATTAGCAACTGACTTGATGTTGACTTGATGACTGATGTTCTCAGCAGAGCTGAATTGCTCTATGGCTATTTCTACATGAATAAAAGGCAAACGTTCCCTAAGATATATTGATCACAGGAGCAGATTAGCTGCTTGTAGACAATTTTAATCTATTTACCAGAATATTATCAATGTGGAGGGTCACATGGGTAAATGGGTAGATGGGCAAATTGATACAACTTGCAATTCTATGGACCGATTGTTGCAAAAGTGCAGCCAAATACTACAATGACCACACTAATCTGACAGCAGGAATATTCTGTCAACCTGGATATATTTTTTTACCAGTCCATCAATCATATAATTTGATCTGAGATAACTAGTTATATGAAGCATGCAGTACATATGTAGCAATTCTACTGGGGTTATTTGCTAAATAACCCCCTTACACTAGTGTTTCAAGTGGAAATTAAAGAATTAAAAATGTTGAACCTCATCCCAAAAAATATTCCTTGCCTAATAAAAGAAAACACAATTGTAAGCAACTTTGCAATATACATTTATTAATTTTTTTCTATGGTTTTTAAGTTATTTGTATATGTATTGTATAACTAACCCAATCTCAAAACAAATGCTCTGTAAAGCTACAAATGTATTGGTATTTCTACTTTTTATTATTCATATTTGTATTCAAGTCCTCTCCTATTTATATTCCTGTCTCTTATTCAAATTAATGCATGGTTGCCTAATAAAAGAAAACACAATTGTAAGCAACTTTGCAATATACGTTTATTAAATTTTTTCTATGGTTTTTAAGTTATTTGTATATGTATTGCTATCGAAAGCAATGTTTGTCTGTCCCTTTCTATTCTCTGCCCTGTTGGCTCAGACTATTGATATAATGTAAGACAAGGAAACTGATTAACAGACCTGTCTTTGCTGGGGAACTAAGACTTTTGCAACATTGTTTAAAAAGTTACGCAAATGCTGCTTTCAATAGCAATTGCAAATAACTCAATAAGTAGTGAAAATGTTGGATAAATGTGTATTGTAAAGTTGCTTAGAATTATATTTTCTTTTATTAGGCACATTTTTATTTTGGGTTTGACTTGCCCATTTATTTGAATGGGGAAATAAAAATGAATTTATGCTTTAAAGAAGTTAAAATCTGATACCCCCAACCTTTATTTTTACTGAATTGTAGTGCAATAGTTCTGAAATTGCTTTTCCCAACTTTGAATAGTGGAGTAGTTACATCCTGTCTGTATAGTGTACCATTGGTTACCTGGTTATTTGCATATGTTCTTGTGGATCAGACCTGCCATATTACTTGGCTCTACAGGTAATGCATCCTAATTAGCAATAAGTGGATGATGTGATACAGTTTCATGAGGAAATTTTTCACAGTCAGAAGAGTACAGAAATAGTGGTTCACGTGTTAATGCAAACCAGTACAACTGGTATGACTGACACTCGTTTTGGAACGATATTTCGCATATATTATAAGTCAGTTATGCTTTACATCTACCAGTGGAAGTTGAGTGATACACTGCAGTGACATGGCATGCAGCCATACAACCCATGCATGATTACAAGGCCTACTCCTAAGAATAATGGATCACTTTTACATGTGCTCAGTTTTTAACAGGGAAGATTACTTAAAGTAATCCCGCCACAGAGATTGCAGGAATCCAAGTGACCTTGATATACACTTGACCTTGGGATTCGTTTCTAGGAAATAGCTGCAGTATATCATCTGCATGCTAAATTTATGGAACTTAAACCCCATTGCTCATGTCAGAAGGTAGTAAATTCTTCTTGTTCCCATTTCATTGCGATAGCAGGGATGATTTGCACAGGAAAAAAACAGTCAAGAAACATCTTGCAGGTTAGTTTCACAAGGGAAAGCACATATCATAAAACATCTGCAGATGGCTTCAAGCTGGAAGTCAATGGACACCTTACAAGAGGTCCCTTCTCTCCTGTAGGTCTATGACTAAAAAAACAAATCCATTAAGCGGCAAGAACTGACCACAACCTTACTCACAGTTGTTTATACTAGCTGCCACATCTAGCAATGTATTTGCTCAACCTTCTTAAATGTATCTTTAAGCCCTTCCTCTATAAATGGTCAAATCACAAGGTCAGTATTTTCTAGATCCATTGATAAAGCCAAAAATCCTACATTTTCCTAATATTTTCAGTTATTCCCAAAGAGGGAGTTCATATCTGCTCTGCACTTTTATTCTTCAGGAGGGGAGACGTTCATATCTGCTTTGCGCTTTTATTCTTCAGGCAATTTTCTCCTAATATTTAGAAAAAGATGCTGTGATTATAGCATGCAGGCAATTTGTCGTTAATTTCAGTTTCCATTTTACTTCTATTTTTCTAATTTTAGTCCTTTGAGCACTTGACACATATATTTTAAAAATAATATGGCAGATCATCTTTTACAGCCATGGATATCACATGAGAAATGATGATTTGCTGTGCACTGCCACAAGGAAAGCATCAGAAGAAATTATGAAGAGTTCATTATGAAGAAGAACTGTAATGAGCTTTTTAATGAATTAGAGAATGCATAAATTAGTTATGAGTGGAAGAGAAATGGTGAAACTAGCAGGACCCAACAGTGAGGAACAAATTTACTAATGAGCTTGCTTCTGGAAGGAGAAAATTAAGGGTTTCCACCATATTTACTATTCATTTGGGGTGTCAAATCATTTGGATCTAGGGGCAGATTTATCATTAGAGCTCGCCATCAAAAAACTCACCCATTTTCTATTTATTCCTATGGGATTTCTAGAAGTGTTTTCATCAAATGGTGAACTCTAACACTCCTAAAAAATGAAAAGAAAGTGGGTGCATTTTTCTATGGTGAGACTTTATTTCGCACTTTGATAAATCTGCTCCCTAGTGTAATTGTGCTTGTGTTTTGACATGGATCTAGTACAAGTTGAATATCGCAGCTTGTTGCATCACTTCTGGAGTGCGTGTTCAAAACAGCATTTACAGGGCCGGATTTGATGATTTATTATCCCTAAGCACCCCCCAGCACCTCCCTGACCTATGCTCACACATATACCACTGTTCACAGCTTCCCCCATGCCACTGCTTCCTCCAGCAAGATATCTTCCACAGCCCCCAGTGGAGATGTTCCCCGCAGTCCCCACAAATTTCTCCCCTAGGCCTGGGCCTTTTTGGCCTTCCCACAAATCCAGGCCTGAGCATTTGTATCCAATTCTTGGATGTAATTCTGATTTCCGTATTAATGCAACTTGCTGTTGGATCCCTGTAGATATTTCCAAGTCAAGGTTGGGTTCCAGCATCATTAGGCACAGTATACCAATTATAAAAACAGACAGGTTAGATGCATTGCTGTGCATGTGGAAGTGCAGGAGCCTTTTTGGACACATGCTCCTTAATTAATAGTTCCGATATGTATTCTCTACCGTGTAAGCTTTAGAACACCCTCACCGTTGATGCAATCGTAAATCACCCCATTTATGTCCTCTATGAACCACACAAAAAATGGGAAAGTTGTTAACATTATGACCTCCTAATAAAGTACAGATCATAAATGTATCAATACTGAAGAAAAACATCTCTACATTGGTTCTGCATACTGAGGATAGTGTACTATTTCTTAAACAGACTTTTCCTGCCTTTCATACAAGACCTTTGAGAAATACATATCTATCCTTTCTTTCCCTATTCACGCTGCTTATTGCTCTATTTTGCATTGTGTTACAATGGTTTTGTAGGACAAAACACCATCTGTGGAAAAATAGCAACATAAATTATATATATAGTCAGTGCAGTATTTTTAGGTTATGTATTATGTATAATATAATTAGTATTGATTGTGTCCACAAGCAGAAAGCTTCATACATACCTGTGATTGTGGAGGATTTTTCATGTGAATTCCTTATAGCCGGAATCCATAACACCTTATCAATCAGCTCTCATCAATTTCCTATTGCCATATCTTTTCCTGGTCGTTACTTAGCCAACTGCACATGCTGTTTAAGTTCTTTAAGATAATCAAAAATGGATAGCACACCCAATTAAAGAAAAATACATTTATTACAAAAAAAGAAAATATATAAAAAATCATAAAATAATACATAGTGAGCCCACTCAGTGTTATTCTGTGATTTTTTTTATATATTTTCTTTTTTTTTGTAATAAATTTATTTTTCTTACTTGGGTGTGCTATCCAATTTTGATTATCTTTAGTTATTTTTGGAGACCCTTATGGAGAACCTCCTATATCCTGTATTTTATTTAGAGGGTGTGCTCCTCCTCTCTCTATTCTATAGATGTAGCTCTTTAAGGCAGAAAATAATGTCTTTATAAATACTGCATAGTATTTCTTCGGGCATAAATACTACCCGGCTTGGCTCTGCAGATAAGAGGTGATTAGAAATACAGGGGAGATTAGAGGCATAATGAGAAATTGTAAGTCGAAAAGGAAGAGTGTCTAGATCCATCATTCAATTGCTGATTTTGGCCTAGGGTGCATTCATTCCCCAGAAGCCAGCCAATAGTGAGGAAAAAAGGAAACAAGACACACGGTGTAAAAGGGTAGTTAAGCCATTAACTCTGTTAAAGGGTGGCTTGTTTCCCCCCAAGCCTTCCTTTTTTGTGTCACTATTTATGGCTGGTAATGAATTGTAAGATTAAACAATTAAGACTGAGAGAAGAAAGACATGGAAAATGAGAGAAATGCAAAAAGGAGAAAAGGGGGTAAGGACATGAAAGACGCAAAAGAGGTGAGAAAATAGAGCAGTTAAAAAACAGAATTAGGAACAATTTACTTTGAATAAAGGGAGGATAAAACTTTTGAGTTGGCCCTGAGTTTAGAGTTTTCTGAATCATCCCTACAACCCTTGACCCCATTTCTATTAAAGCTGACAGCCAAGCAACAAATTAGTCAGAAAGCCTGTGTTGTATGAAAGTAAAACAAGGTGCAGCCCATACATTTAACCTATATGACTGTAAACTGAGTGTTTATAAACCCAATAAGTGGGCACAGATACCATGAGGAACAGAAGTACTGCAGCAAAAACATAGGGGGTTATTTATCAGTATTTCTAATATCAAACTTCGAGCAACTCCGAATTCCCGAATGGACCTTATTTATGAAGAAAAAAGCCTGAAAAATAGGATCGGGCAAACTTCAGAGGCACTTTTGGCAGCAGTACTTCTGTACCTCATGGTATCTGTACCCACTTACTGGATTTATTGTTTGAATGCTCTGGATGGAAGCAAGGGTGTAAGATACCAAAACTGAGCATCAAGAGTAATTATACCAGTACATATTGACTGTAAACTGAGTATTTAGTTTGGTTTAATAGATTTAGAACTATTAAATCTACTAAACTATATGCAGGAAATGTCCCTTTTACCAAATTGTAAAAGATTTTAAAAAATCAACTCTTTATAGAAAACAAATTAAAATAGTAGTTATTTTTTTGAAAAAACAATACTTTATATGAATTACATGTCAAAACCCAACGTGTTTCAACCCATCATACAAGATCCCCTCATCTTCGTCAGGGGAACTGAGAAAAAAAATGCAGGCCTGCTTCTACTTGAGTGCCCTGCTACTACTTTATTTTATGATATTTGTGGATCTTACAGGTAACCCCAATAGTGAGCACTTCACTAGATATTAATGTTATATAGACGTGCACCTTTGCTCTTTATAGAAAACAACAGTAACAAAGACATTTAGGTAAGATGCATGTGCTCACAGGAGAATATGAGGTCAAACTGGTTTACATTTAAGAAAAGTGAATATAATTTCTAGATATAATTTTTAGAGACAGACTTGACGTTAGTTGTGACAACATGTTATAATTCTTCATAGTTAGCATGCAGAGCTTTCAAAAATTCACAGTTCTCTTTCATCTATCATTATAAGTGAAATTGATCCCTCTTGTCTAGTCTAATAGTGTAGCGTTCTTTCCCAGCTAAACCACAGTATCTTAACAATTAGTAATTGTTCAAATATTTCACGAGTTTGAATTAATTTATTTGTTTGATCTATGTATTCGCCTTTGCAGGGACAAAATACACAGTTGATTGCAGGGATTTCAGGGGGAATCAATTACTTCTCTGCTCTTCAATGTTTGTTAAAAACCATTCATTAGATCTTAGCAAAAGTTTCAGAGAACTCCTTCAGAAGGTTATTAGGTTCACAAGACTTCATTTTAAATTGTTTGTTGAATTGTGAGGATAAAACGGGACCATCAAGTTGTGGAGCCAACTATTGGTCTCATATATTAATTTGATAAGGGAGTGGTAGCAATTATATGTAGGTGTATGCCTCAAGCTTGCAATTTTTTTTCCATTTAAAATTTATCAAAACACCTTCCCATTTCCATCACCATAGTAGAATAACACATACAGAAACACAGAGAAATCTATGAAAATAAAAATTTTCCCAACAAAAATGAAATGTTTAATTGTGTGATTGTGTGATGTTTATTGGTCTTTACATTTACTTTATGTTAAATCTCATGCATCTTTAATTCATTTAGCATCACCTTAAAGACACACTTTGGCTATTTTAATTTATGTGCTATAAGTTTAATATTTAATTTATCCAGAAAGAAACTCTACACAAATATAAACATTTTACTGGCTGTGATTGACTATTGTTAGCCCTCCATGTGGACTGACAGCCTACAGGAAGCTCTGTTTGGCAGTACATCTGTTTTTTATGCAGCCTAGAATTAAAAAGCACCTGTTTTGAGGCTACTGGGAGCAACATCCAAGGGGTTGGTGAGCAACATGTTGCTCATGAGCCACTGGTTGGGGACCACTGCTCTATGCAAACATCAGTACTTGAGCTAGCAGCTTTTCTACAGATTAAACGCCTCCCCCACCATCTTCCTCTAAACCTTCAGATTCATTTATGTACAGTATTCAAGCTGAAGACTGCAGCATACGCAGATCATATCACCTCTCCTTAACAAGAAGGTGATATAATGGAAACTTGTGTAAGAGGAGAAAATAGCTGCAATGAACAGAGATGCTAAGGGGCCAATTCATTAACTTCGAGTGAAGGATTCGAAGTAAAAAAACTTCGAATTTTGAAGTGTTTTTTGGGCTACTTCGACCATCGAATGGGCTCCTTCGACTACGACTTTGAATCAAAGGATTCGAACTAAAAATCGTTCGACTATTCGACCATTCGATAGTCGAAGTACTGTCTCTTTAAGAAAAAAGTTCGACCCCCTAGTTCGCCATCTAAAACCTACTGAACCCAATGTTAGCCTATGGGGAAGGTCCCCATAGGCTTGCCTAAGTTTTTTTCGGTCGAAGGATAATCCTTCGATCGTTGGATTCGAAGGATTTAATCGCTCAATTGAACGATTATGCCTTCGATCGTTCGATCGCAGTTTTTGCGCTAAAGTCCTTCGACTTCGATATTCAAAGTCGAAGGATTTTAATACCCAGTCGAATATCGAGGGTTAATTAACCATCAATATTCGACCCTTGGTGAATTTGTCCCTTAAAGTATGAATTCCAAACTCTATACTGCTCAAATACTATCTGACACATCATATATTTGGGGAGAGACAGGGGGTTAAAGCTACAGCTAACAGATACAGGCAGATTAATAATTATGACTTGCTTCTCTTGTGTATGTATTTATTTTCTGTATGATCCTGCCAAAGGCTCAATAGTTTTAAATTTTATATATAGTTATAAGGATGTATGGAGCCCTATCATAATTGCCATGTTAAAAGGCATGGGCCCTCAGGTCTAGGTGCATTCTTCATTGTTTTTCTTCTTCTTACTGTTTTCTAGCACATTAGTCTTATGTTCTTGTATCTGTTCTTCTACAGTGCAATTACTCAGGGACTGGTTAGTCTCTCCTTCTTAATAATACAAAGACATATATCCTGTAACCAACATGCCCATTCATTTTCAACATAGTTCACATTAGGAAATTTTATTTTAAATGGTACTATATTATGTTAAACATTTCCAAGGTATTTTCAATATTTTACCATTTGCAATAATCATCTAACATTCTTTCCATCATATGAGCAATTTATTGGTTGGAGATCCAGCTGCCTCAGACACTAAGGGGGTTATTTACTAAACCACAATTTTTTCTGGTCTGGCAAAAACACATTTACCTACATTTATCTCAAACCCGCTGAGTTCATATAGAAGTTAATGGCAGATGTCCCTTCAATAATTTGAATATGTCTTGGTCTGCGCTGGGTTTCGTCTGGTAATCTGAAAAATAACCTGAAAAAAATCAAACGATTTGGGCGTTAAATTCATACGATTGGGGTTTTCGATTGATTTTATCAAGTTTTTTCCCACCCCAACTTTTTTTAGGTATTTTATTGATAAATAAGATAACATTTTGGATGGGAGTTTGGTCGAACTTGGTTTAATAAAAATACGAGATAAATTTTAGTGCATAAACCCCTCAATGTTTCTGCAACAAATATGTGTTGCTTTTCCTTTACACCATTGACATTGAGTAATTAAAATTCTCCTAATTAAAACCTTGCCAAACTAAGGAACCTTTGCAGTATAAGGTGATCATCACTGTCTATATGACAATTGTTTTTTTTTTTATACATGCTCTGTCTATAATGAATGAGCCCTAACAATAGTCCCCTGGCAGTTCCTTTTTGCATCAAACTTGAATCCGGCTTCTTTACTTACCCTGTGCATCTTCTAATTCCCCCATGTCCATTTGGAGATTTGGGGGCCTGGATGCAGATGGGGAACTTTTAGCTCTGTCAATCTATGCCCACAGCATCCCTTATTATTTAATATCATTCCAAACATGTATGCACATTTTAAATAAATGCATGTTAGGCAAAGCTATAACATCACATCAATTCATAATTCCTTTTGTGATGTAAGGAAGCATTTCCCAATAGATATACTGTTTATGATGCTGTGTCTCTTAGAGCACCAGTTATCACCAAACTGAGCATGAACTGGCATACAGCTGGGTCAAGGTAATTACATTTTTAACTCGACGACTCCTATTTATTACAGACTCCCAATTATGTCTTTTAGCTTCTGTCAGTAATTGCATTGTTTGTCAGCTGGAAAACTCATGTAAATAGGATGATTTATTGTAACATATGTGGCCCCAATGGGATTTTCCTTTAAAATCGTGTCAATAAATCAACATTTTCACATAATGGTCCTACTTTCCATAAATGTTCATAATGATCAGCTCATCTGCCCTATGTTTCCCCTTTTGCTACTGGAAGCTAATGCTCAGCACACAAAGGCAAACTAAGGTTCTTTATTGATCTGTGAATTTTCTCTTGGGACAGTCATCATCATAATACAAAAGTCTGAAATCCAATTTGTTTCTGAATTTCTGACATATTCAGAAACAGAGGGATGTCAAGACGAGAACTGGAGAGGTGTAATACAAACAAGGGGTTTAATTGCTGCTAGATAGAATACAACTGTCCATCATCCTTGAAAAACACTGAAAAAAACAACAAAAGATAGGTTATAGGGATCTATATTTCTATTTATCTACAATCTAAAATCTATATTCTTAATATATCTCTGTCGCAATGTATCTCAAATCAAACTTATCAGTCCCTAACAGATTTTAGCTTATTTCAAACAACGGGCCTGAGGTCACTGCAGTGTCAGACTGGGGGTCGGGAGCGAAATGGGCCATCTCAGGGCCCCTACCACTGCCCAAGTCATGAGGTCTTCCAACAGAATACTCAACCAGCTAACCCCCAATGTGTAACTTGTACAATTCTTCTCCCTTGCAGCCGCAATTGGGGGAGGTCAGGGGGAAGCACCCATCTTCTGAGGCCAGTGGCAACCATAAGTCTGACCCTGGGTCAGTGTGGATATGTTAGGGGAAAATATACACAATACAAATTTAAATTCTGCCAATATCAATTTACCTTAGGGCATGCACTTTGTATTAAAGCTCTTATTTCATGGAAATTAACGTAGCTGATCATTTCAAAGAATACATATGTTTCTTCTACTGTATAGTGGTGAAAATGAAAGGTGTGACTTAGTGGGCCACAAAAGTTTCAGCGTTTAAAATGATAGAAATATTTGTGATATTGCATTTGAATTAGCTGTTTACAATCAGTTCCCTAATTATATATGCAGCAAAATATAGAATTGCTGAAAAAGCACTCAATGTAGTAGTTCATACATCTGCTTCATCTGCTACATAGTTTTATATACATTTTTATGGAAATAAGTGGTTATAACAGTAACTGCACCAGCAAAAAATAGACCCATTGATTGCATATATCGATGTCATCAATTAAAGTTATTTGTACATAAACGCGTTCCCTGCCCTTGCCCATATTTTTGCCAAGTGTCACTTTGTCCATTACTGTTGTGCGGGTCGAGAAATTCTTGCCCCGCTCAACAATAACCGGGTTAACCTGCAGGTCCTGCGGGTTTCTGGCCAACCTGCACATCGGGCTGACCTGTACATCACTACTGCCCATGTTTTCCATTTGGATGTTGACACAGGGAAACTTTAGAGCTACCTCCACCACAAATTAATAAATGCGCCATATAGTGAATTACCTTCCATAATAAAGGCAATACCAAATAGGTGAAAATCTCACCTGTAACTCAAGCTTGTGTGTCTAAAGGATTTAAAGGGGTAGTTCACCTTTGAGATAACTTTTAACATGTTATAGAATGTCCATATCCTAGCAAACTTGCTATTGGTCTTCATTATTTATATTTTATAATTTTTCAGTTATTTGTCTTGCTCTTTTGCCTCTTTCCAGCTTTCAAATGGGGGTCACTCACCCCATCTTCAAAAAAAATGCTACAAACCTACTGTAATTGCTACTTTTTATTACTCATCTTTCTATTCAGGCCCTCTCCTATTCATATTCCAGTGTCTTATTCAAATCAATGTTGGTTACTCGGATCATTCCGATTGCAAACTGGAGAGATGCTGAATAAAACTATATATAACCCAAAACCACAATTGTTAAAAAATGAAAACCAACTGCAAATTTTCCCAGAATATCATTCTCAACAACATACTAAAAGTTAACTTAAACAACCCCTATAACTTTGTCAGACCATTGACTGCTGCAGTGAAATCTACCTTGAAATCTACATTCTCATATAGGCAGTAATTTGCATTTTTACATATAAACGGTTGCTGAAATATTTACGTATTTCTTACCAGTCATTCTCCATATGCAGCACCTATTCTTAAGTATAAACGTAAATATGCAAAGATGGAATGTTCTTTGCAAAAATATGATGTGCTCTTATCCTATACTGTCCATTGAAGGAAAGAATACGAACGTCATGCCTACATATAAATAGAGAACAGATTCCCTTTAAACAACATTAGATTATGAAAAAGGTTTTTTTTTTTCTGTCTTGGGTGCTAAACAGCAAAGTTTGGTGTGCTAGTGTGCTTACAGCAAGTTTGTCACAACCTGCTTTACTTTGCAGTTTTCCCTCCGTTTGAGGGGGTGGGGTTTGATTAGTTGCACCTGAACAGACTGTATAAATAGAACCCCTGGGACTCCAGTGGAGCTTGCTCTAGTGTTAGCTTCTCTTAAGTGTTTGCTCGTTAAGTGGGGGTTCTGTAAGTGGAGTTACAAACACCGGAGTTAAGTGGGGGATCTGTAAGTGGAGTTATAAACACCGGAGTTAAGTGGGGGTTCTGTAAGTGGAGTTACAAACACTGGAGTTGAAAACTAAAGGAGGTTCAAACTAGGTCAAAAGTTTTGTTCTAAACCCTCATTTTTATTTTATATATTTATTTATATTTTTTCCTGTTTTGATCTGTAACTGGGATAATGAGTGCTAGCAAGATTGAAGGTCTGACTCAGTGCACAGTCTGCCATATGTATGCAGATTTGGAACAAGAGATCCAAAATGCTTACCTCTGTGGTGGTTGTGAGCAAATTGCCACTTTGGAGGCTCAAGTTAGAGCACTAGAGCAACAAATTGCAACACTGCGGTCGATTGACAATCTTGAAAGGAGTCTTTTGCTCACTGAGCAGGACCTAGCGGGGTCAGATAGTTTGGGGGGAACAGAACAGCAGCAGGATGTTGAGGCAGCTAGCTGGGTGACAGTTAGAAAATCTAAGGTGGGCAAAAGGAAAATGGAGGCTGATCCGGAGATTATACATCGCAACAAATTTGCCAGATTGTGTGAAGATGATGGGAGTATGAACTCTGGATTGGCAATTCTAGATGGGGCTGATCTCTCTAACAGCCGGGAGACCAGTTTCTCTAGTAGTGGTGGGGGGGAGAGTAGAGTCAGGCCTAAGCAGATTGTGGTTGTAGGGGACTCAATTATTAGGAAAGTGGATAGGGTAATTTGTCGTCCGGATCGCTACAACCGAACAGTTTGCTGTCTACCTGGTGCCAGGGTTCGGCATGTGGTTGATCGGATAGACAAATTATTGGGTGGGGCTGGGCACGACCCAGCTGTCTTAGTACATATCGGTACTAGAGATGGCGCGAACTGTTCGCCGGCGAACTTGTTCGCGCTCGCCGGAAGTTCGCGAACGTCGCGCGACGTTCGCCATTTTGGGTTCGCCATTGTTGGCGCTTTTTTTTGCCCTCTCACCCCAGACCAGCAGGTACATGGCAGCCAATCAGGAAGCTCTCCCCTGGACCACTCCCCTTCCCTATAAAAACCGAAGCCCTGCAGCGTTTTTTTCACTCTGCCTGTGTGTGCTGAAGAGATAGTGTAGGGAGAGAGCTGCTGCCTGTTAGTGATTTCAGGGACAGTTGAAAGTTTGCTGGCTAGTAATCGTGTTGATACTGCTCTGTTATTGGAGGGACAGAAGTCTGCAGGGGTTTGAGGGACATTTAAGCTTAGGTAGCTTTGCTGGCTAGTAATCTACCTTCTACTGCAGTGCTCTGTATGTAGCTGCAGTGGGCAGCTGTCCTGCTTCTGATCTCATCTGCTGACTGCTGCAATAACAGTAGTCCTTGTAAGGACTGCTTTTATTTATTTTTTTGTTCCAATACAGAGCAGTATCAAGCAGATTACTAGCCAGCAAACTTACTATCATCTGTCCCTGAAATCACTAACAGCTCTCCCCCTACACTATCTCTTCCAAGCACACACAGGCAGATTTTTCAGATACATTTTTGCCCTTGATCCCCCTCTGGCATGCCACTGTCCAGGTCGTTGCACCCTTTAAACAACTTTAAAATAATTTTTCTGGCCAGAAATGTCTTTTTTAGATGTTAAAGTTCGCCTTCCCATTGAAGTCTATGGGGTTCGCGAACCGTTCGCGAACCGCTCGCATTTTTGCGCAAGTTCGCGAATATGTTCGCGAACTTTTTTTCCGACGTTCGCTACATCCCTAATCGGTACTAATGACAAAATAAATGGTAGATGGAAGACCTTAAAGAATGATTTCAGGGATCTAGGCTCTAAGATCAAGGAAAGGTCTTCCAATGTAATCTTTTCTGAAATTTTGCCTGTGCCACGTGCAAGTTTAGGAAAACAGCGGGAGCTTAGGGAGCTTAATGCGTGGCTAAAGTCTTGGTGCAGGAAGGAAGGGTTTGGGTTCATAGAGCACTGGGCTGACTTTTCGTTGGGGTACAACTTATACAGCCGTGACGGTTTGCACCTCAATGGAAGGGGGTCCGCGGTGCTAGGGGAAAGAATGGCTAAGAGGTTGGAGGAGTGTTTAAACTAGGCAAGGGGGGGGTGGGTGAGAGAAAGGATTATGGGGAAGCTAGTGTAGACGGGGCAGTGGGGTTAGTAAGGGGTCATGGGGGAGGAGTGAGGGGGGCATACAGTTTACCAGCTAAGGAGGTCCCTCTGTTACAAGGAAAACAGAATAATACTAACTTAACGTATAATTCTTTACCAAGTAATGCACATTTCAAAAGTATAAGTAATAACCTCCGCTGTATGCTGGCAAATGCACGGAGTTTGTCAGGTAAAATGGGAGACCTAGAATTAATTGCATGCTCTAAAAATTATGATATAATTGGTATCACTGAGACCTGGTGGGATGAAACATGTGACTGGATTGTGAATTTAAATGGTTACACCCTTTTTAGGAGGGATAGAGGGATTAAAAAGGGTGGAGGAGTGTGTTTGTATGTAAAGCCTGAATTAAAGCCATGCGCTAAAGAAATAAAAATAGCTGGCACTGGTGAGGGTGTAGAATCACTCTGGGTAGAGATTTCGACTGGGCAAAAGTTATCAAAAAGAATTATCATTGGTGTATGTTATAAACCACCTCGTATAAGTGTCGAGTATGAAGCCGAGCTACTCTTGCAGATACAAGCGGCTTCACAGCTGGGTCAAGTTGTTGCTATGGGTGACTTCAATTATCCAGACATTGACTGGGGTAATGGGGTTGCTAAGACAGAAAAAGCTAGTAGGTTTGTAAATATGCTGAATGACAACTTTTTATTCCAGCTCGTTCAAGAACCTACTAGGAATAACTCTCTTTTGGACCTTGTAATAACTAACAATACTGAACTCATCTCTAACATTTGTGTGGGTGAGCATTTAGGGAATAGTGATCATAACATGGTCTCCTTTGAGATTCTGTTGCAGAAGCAATTCTATAAGGGAGTAACTAAAACACTAAATTTCAGACGTGCAAACTTTGACAGTATAAGGGCATCTCTGCAACATATTAAGTGGGAAATGCTTTTCACAGGGTTAAACACAGAACAAAAATGGGAAGTCTTTAAAATGCTGCTTAATAAATATACTTGTCAGTATATTCCACTTGTAAGCAAGGAACGTCGTTGCAAAGCAAAACCTTTTTGGTTCAATAGAAGCGTTGGTGTTGAGGTGGGTAAGAAAAGACGTGCTTTTAAGGCTTTCAAGTTAGCTGGTACAGCCGAAACATTTATAAGGTACAAGGAGGCCAATAAATCATGCAAAGAAGCTATAAGGCAAGCTAAAATTGCTATAGAAAAGGATATTGCAGCAAGCAGTAAAAAAAATCCAAAATTATTTTTTAAATATGTCAATAGTAAAAAAATGAAGCAGGAAGGGGTGGGACCCTTACTATCAGAGGGGGGTCAGCTGGTTGATGAAAACAAAATAAAAGCGCAGATTCTGAACTCGTATTTTTCATCTGTGTACACAAATGAAGAACCAGTAAGTGAAGGTTTCCTTCTTAACACTCCCAATTATAGTAATACAACTAATGATGCATGGTTCACACATGAAGAAATTCAAAAGAGACTTGAACATGTTAAGATTAACAAAGGTCCAGGGCCAGATGGTATTCATCCCAGGGTAATTAGCGAGCTTAGCTCTGTGATTGCCAAACCTCTTTACTTAATTTTTCAGGATTCATTGAGATCTGGCATTGTGCCGAGAGACTGGCGAATTGCTAATGTGGTGCCTCTATTCAAAAAAGGATCCCGTTCTCAGCCTCAAAACTATAGGCCAGTTAGTCTGACGTCAGTATTAGGAAAGCTTTTCGAAGGGTTAATAAAGGATAAGATACTGGACTTCATAGCAAATCATAATACTATGAGTTTGTGCCAGCATGGTTTTATGCGTAATAGATCTTGCCAGACTAACTTAATTTCTTTTTACGAGAATGTAAGTAGAGACCTCGATTCTGGGATGGCAGTGGATGTGATTTACTTAGACTTTGCTAAAGCATTTGATACAGTGCCACACAAAAGGTTACTGGTTAAATTAAGGAATGTTGGCCTGGAACATAGTATTTGTACCTGGATAGAGAACTGGCTAAAAGATAGACTACAAAGAGTGGTGGTAAATGGAACATTTTCTAATTGGACCAGTGTTGTTAGTGGAGTACCGCAGGGCTCTGTACTAGGTCCCTTGCTTTTCAACTTGTTTATTAATGACCTGGAGGTGGGCATTGAAAGTACTGTTTCTATTTTTGCAGATGATACTAAATTGTGCAGAACTATAGGTTCCATGCAGGATGCTGCCACTTTGCAAAGTGATCTGTCTAAACTGGAAAACTGGGCAGCAAACTGGAAAATGAGGTTCAACGTTGATAAATGCAAGGTTATGCACTTTGGCAAAAATAATATAAATGCAAGTTATACACTAAATGGCAGTGTGTTGGGAGTTTCCTTAAATGAAAAGGATCTAGGGGTCTTTGTAGATAACACGTTGTCTAATTCTGGGCAGTGTCATTCTGTGGCTACTAAAGCAAATAAAGTTCTGTCTTGCATAAAAAAGGGCATTAACTCAAGGGATGAAAACATAATTATGCCTCTTTATAGGTCCTTGGTGAGGCCTCATCTGGAGTATGCAGTTCAGTTTTGGACTCCAGTCCTTAAGAGGGATATAAATGAGCTGGAGAGAGTGCAGAGACGTGCAACTAAATTGGTTAGAGGGACGGAAGACTTAAATTATGAGGGTAGACTGTCAAGGTTGGGGTTGTTTTCTCTGGAAAAAAGGCGCTTGCGAGGGGACATGATTACACTTTACAAGTACATTAGAGGACATTATAGACAAATGGCAGGGGACCTTTTTACCCATAAAGTGGATCACCGTACCAGAGGCCACCCCTTTAGACTAGAAGAAAAGAACTTTCATTTGAAGCAACGTAGAGGGTTCTTCACAGTCAGGACAGTGAGGTTGTGGAATGCACTGCCGGGTGATGTTGTGATGGCTGATTCAGTTAATGCCTTTAAGAATGGCTTGGATGATTTTTTGGACAGACATAATATCCAAGGCTATTGTGATACTAAACTCTATAGTTAGTATAGGTATGGGTATAAAGAATTTTAATTAAAAGTAGGGAGGGGTGTGTGTATGGATGATGGGTTTTCATTTGGAGGGGTTGAACTTGATGGACTTTGTCTTTTTTCAACCCAATTTAACTATGTAACTATGTAACTATGATCTATTGCCAGTGTGTCTCTTACGCCGCAAAAGTATCCTTAGGAAACTGTAAGAATAAGAACAAATAGGACATAGGGATACTACTTAATCAAACTGTCCAATAGCTTAAACAGATTAAACTATAAATGTGTGTATATACACTAGTTATTTACAGTGACTTTAATAGAATAACTTTAACTACTATTTACTTCAATCCGAAAATTCTCCAATACAGCAAGTGACGTGTAATCAGTTGAGAAGAATATACAAGATCAATATGTCGATCTCAATGATAATGACATTTTGTCATTTGTGACAAATGATGGGCGAATCTGGGCGTCTCGTTTTTGAGCCGACAAATTCGCCATCACTTATAGCTGATACTAAGACCAATATTACTGTATGGGGACCTTTGTTACTCTTGTGAACACCCTAGTGCAAACTTATAACATGACAATATTTAGAAAATGTTCCCACAATCACAACTTACTGCCTTTTGCTGAGGTGGCATGTGTGAATCCATGAAAAGCATGACTGGTATGTTTATTTTTTAGAAATTATAAATGTATTCATATTTTAGGGAGCATTTGTAAACATTCTTACTATTTATATTGCATCACCATATTGGGGGTTATTTATCAAAGTCCGAATTTATCTCAGTATTTCTAATATCCAACTCCGAGCAAATCAGAATTCCCGAATGGATCTTATTTATGAAGAAAAAAGCCAGAAATAATAGAGTTGGGCAAACTTCAGAGCTTTCCCCAAAAACTCTGAATTGTTTGGATTTTTCTGCAAAAACTAAGATTTTTTCAAAATCATCCGATATTGGTACAGACACCAGCTCAGACACTGTGACCTTCCCCATTGACTTATACAGGACCTTGAGAGCTTTTAGATGCCGGGGTTTTGGATTCTGAGTTTTTAGACCATCGGACTTTATTAAATCTCGAAAAATCTGTAGTTTTTTTTTTTTGCTCCGAAAACTACGAATTAGTCAAGGTTCGGCTATTCAGAGCTTGATAAATAACCCCCGTTGTGTTCTTCATTCACATCACTGCTTGTTCCAAAAAACCTCTAAAGACCCTATTACATAGTATCATATAACACAGAAGGGTCATAGTTTTTAGAGTGAAGGCGTAAACCTACACAAACACAGGGAGAATGTACAAACTTTTTGCAAATATTGTTTACCACCAAAGCCACTGTGCTTGACCAGGAAATTTTATATTAAAGAGTCATTATAAGAAGCACAATACTCACATACTGTAATGTACTAGTTATCACTTTTAAAATACTGATGCTTGTAATGTTTATTTCATTTTTATGAATTCATAAAGACTTGGGTCCAGCCAATCAAGAAAAATAGGGTACTTTTTCTGCAGTGTCCTTATTTGAAATGATATATTTTATATATTTATCTTGAGTCATTTTTTTATTTACTTTCTTGATACTGTATTCCATTCATAAATAAGTAGTAATACAATAAACAAAAACTATTTTAAGAAAATCTGCATGTAATACTCTTTGGGGCAGATTCACTAAGGGTCGAATTTCGAAGTTAAAAATACTTCGAAATTCGACCCTCGAATTGAAATCCTTCGACTTCGAATATCGAAGTCGAAGGATTTAGCGCTAAACATTCGATCGAACGATCGAAGGATTTTTCGTTCGATCGAACGATTAAATCCTTCGAATCGAACGATTCGAAGGATTTTAATCAAACGATCGAAGGAAAATCCTTCGATCAAAAAAAGCTGAGCAAGCCTATGGGGACCTTCCCCATAGGCTAACATTGACTTCGGTAGGTTTTATCTGCCGAAGTAGGGGGTCGAAGTTTTTTTTAAAGGGTAAGTACTTCGACTATCGAATGGTCGAATAGTCGAACGATTTTTACTTCGAAACGTTCGATTTCGTTCGACTTCGATCGAATTCGATCGAATTTAACCAATTCGATGGTCGAAGTACCCAAAAAAAACTTCGAAATTCGAAGTTTTTTTTATTCTAACCCTTCACCCGAATTTAGTGAATCGGCCCCTTTGAGTCAGAAATACTAAAGATCTTTTTTGTCAAATGGAAATGATGGTTACTGTGAAGAAGGGGGGTTTGAAACACAGTCTATTCCAGTGTTATTTAGTGATAACAATAATGAAGAGATGATTTGTATCACCCCCAAAAGATTTGTATTTTATACAATACAATTCTAACAATTTCATTATTTTAAGTATTGTGAACTTTAAAATTTGGTTCCCTGGGCAAACATAGGAAACAATAGAATTTGATTGGTTACAACTCGAAAACACTTTCTTCTTTTTAGTGTCTTTGATTTAATGCTTACTTTGACTACACAACATTTTTTGCAGCTAAAAATTATCTATATATTAGAAATAGTATAACTTTAAATGACTTGGCTCCACCAGGATAAAAACAGAAATCCTATCATTAATCAAATAATTTCATAAATGAATCATTAGTGACAATACAGAATTAAGGGGGAGTTTTATTGTGGATCTCAACATTGTTATGGATTTATTGGTATCGATAGATCCATAGCAATTATGTGATTGTTCAAAAACTAGATTTGTAAATGTAAATATGTATCAAATGCATCCAAAATCTTCAATGGGATTCCACATACTGTAGCTCTAAAATAAGTGGAGAGACTGAAAGGCTTAATCTATCATATCACTTGAACTTCTTTAAAGAACCTATCAACTGAATAAGCCAGTTGGATCAACAACTAAAAACTTTCTTTTAAATGCACATTTACTTAGAGTCAAATATCGAGGGTTAATTAACCCTCGATATTCGACTGTCGAAGTTAAATCCCTCGACTTCAAAGTCGAAGGATTTAGCACTATTCGTTCGATCGAACGATCAAAGGAATAATGGATTTTAATCCATCGATCGAACGATTTTCCTTCAATCACAAATTTGCTAGAAAGCCTATGGGGACCTTCTAACATTGAGGTTCGGTAGGTTTTAGGTGGCGAAGTAGCGGGTCGAAGTTTTTTTTAAAGAGACAGTACTTCAACTATCGAATGGTCGAATAGTCGAACGATTTTTAGTTCCAATCGTTTGATTCGAAGTCGTAGTCGAAGGTCGAAGTAGCCAATTCGATGGTTGAAGTAGCCAAAAAAATGCTGCTCCTGGTACTTTAAGAGTGAATTTCCGGGGGAGGGGGGGCAGCAGCAACTGCTGCTGCCTCAGGCGGCGGAGGGGCCAGGATCGCCCCTGCCTTTAAGAGCAAACTGCTAGGATTTCCGTAGGAAATGTGGCAGGATTTCTAATTCAGTATTTGATCTCCTCTTTTCTATTTTCCGATCAAGTGACAAAAAAATAAATATATATATATATATATATATATATTTTTTTTTTTTTTTAAATACAATGTTTAGATTTAAATACAGTTTTGTATTAAATGCTGCATACTTATGCAGTTCAAGAAATAAAGGCTGTGTCCTTCATTAATTGAAAACACTGCCATATTAAGTAGCCTCCATTACACATTCAGGGAAACGCCTATGGAAGGTTAGTGAGTTTCTCTAAATATTTTTTCCATTTTAATTACCCACTTAAGCATGTTAATTGTGGCAAACAGGAAGCTGGCTTTCTTGGAAACATAAATAGTGTTAATCTAGGTGTCCATGTCATGTGTTTATGTTTCATAAACTCAATGAATTCCTACTGTAGATACAGAGTTCCAGTTAAGATTACCAATCATGTTTCATGCCTTATCTGACAGTAGTCACGTAATGCTTAAGGTTAGTTATTTAACAAATGCATGTCTAAGTGTAAAATGTAACCCCCCCATGACTGTGAACAGCAGTTCATGGACAAACAGTTGTGAAAATGTCTGGTTCTGGGACGTCTGGTTTATAATGGAACTAAACCACACACAAAATGTTTGATCTGGTTAGAGTCATTAGAAAAGGTGACAAGTCCATGTAAGCAGTGTTTTATATATATAGTATCAGATTATGAGAATGAAAAACAGATATGTCTATACCTCAGTGTGTGATGGATTCCAAATTGGCTGAATTTCAGCATCATGAGCCACAATGATAGCAACAATGGAAAATGTCCCAAAGGTTTCTGTTGCCATTTTAGAAAGAAGCTAGCAAAATTAACATCATTTCCCAATACTGCAATATTCAGTGAGTGAAAAGGAAGGCAAAATTACATTGCAGTTAAGGCATTGTTTGGCTCTACAACAGCATATACTGTACATTGCCCTACCTTGTTAGAGAAGTTCCTTTCTACTATGCAACAACTGTTCTTCATAGAAAAAAAAAGTCTCCCATGTCAATTTCTCCCAAACATGGCACCTGGACAGTTCCTTGAACAAGCAGCGAGAGGACTGGGGAAGGCTTTGATCCAACTGGTTGATGGAATGGTGGAATGCATTATAATGACGTCTGTGTTTTCTCTGGTGCAGAAGGCCTCCATTTTTTCTCAGTGGCACTAAAAATGCACAGAGAAAATTTTCACCGTTGGTGAGACCCAAAAATTTTGCTGCTAAACTGTGCCAGTCAAAAAAGTTTGCTCAATACTATTGCTCAGTTTATTACACTTTTAAGAAATTATTTTTGAAACCAACCAGAAATGTTGTGAAATGTATTAAAAATCCAAATAAAAAAATTATGAACGGGAAAAGTCACAAAAATTGTGACTTTTTTGAGTTGTTTTATTGAACTTTAGCACTTATCTTATCCTTCGTTGCTGTCTTTGTACGTTGAACAGGTAACATTAGTTGTAGCATATATGTATTGCATTTGTATTAACTAAGTTCAATATTGAGTCCTATTACAAATCAGAAGAACCTGTCAGTTGCCTATGAGAAACATGATAAAGCGTTTGGTCTAAATAACCAGCTCTCTTCTTACTTCCACTAGTTACTTTTGGAGACCTACAAAGAAAGCAAAATCTTAGGGGTAAGTCTTAGTTAGCCACATTGAATCTTGGAAAATGTTTTGGAGCACAGCCAAATCTTCCAAATATATCTTGTTTTTTTAACATTCCTAATTTACATTCCAAAATTGTCACGTATATTTTAAGCCATAACTGTGTGTGCAAAAGCAACTGTCATTATTTACAATTATACCGCGAATAAAACCTAAACTCAACACCATTTTACTATACTTCCATTTCAGACATCCACACAGTCACACAAGGACTGATGCGTACACACATTCAACTTCCAAAATACCTAGAACAAAATATAGTGATATTGACCCTAAACACAGACCTAAAGATGAATTGTGCCCATGTTTATATAAAATAAATAAAGTGATGAACTTAGACAGAAACATCTGTAACCTATTCCCTTATATTTAACTGGGGCTCATTTCTAAACTTTGCACAGAGCAGAAAGATTTGCACAGTGAACATATTTGCCCTGGGTTTAAATTTAAAAAGCTATGCAAGTTTGGTGTATTTAATGTGCACATAATTGTGAGTTTTTATTGGCACCGCAATTGCCCTTTAAATATGGCATAATTACAAATTGAGAATAATTATGCACATATCTTGGGGCAGATTTATCAAGGGTCGAATTTCGAGGGTTAAAAAACCCTCGAATTCGACCCTTGAAGTAAAATCCTTGGAATTCGAATAATTCAATTTTAAGTGATCGATCAAATGATTTTTATTCGATCATAAAAAGTGCCGAAAACCTATCTACAATGTCCCCATAGGCTAACATTTAATTCGGTAGCTTTTATTTGGTGAAGTATTGAGTCAAAGTATTTTTTAAAGAGACGGTACTTCAATTTTCGAATGGTCGACCGATTTTTACTTCGAATCATTCGATTCGTTCGAATTCGATCTAATTCGACCAATTCGATGGTCGAAGTACCCAAAAAATTACTTAGAAATTTGAATATTTTTGGATTCAAACTATTCACTCGAGCTTAGTAAATCTGCCCCTATGTGTACATCAGTTACACCAAAGGGCACATTTACTTAGCTCGAGGAAAGGATTAGAATAAAAAATACTTTGAATTTCGAAGTATTTTTTTGGCTACTTCGACCATCAAATTGGCTACTTCGACTACGACTTTGAATTGAACGATTCGAACTAAAAATCGTTCGATTAGTTGACCATTCAATAGTTGAAGTACTGTCTCTTTAAAAAAAAACTTTGACCACCTACTTCGCCAAGCAAAACCTACCGAGCACCAATGTTAGCCTATGGGGAAGGTCCCCATAGGCTTTCTAGGCAATTTCTGATCGAAGGAAAATCGTTCGATCAAACGAATTGCGCTAAATCCTTCGACTTCGATAATCGAAGGATTTAACTTTGAGGGTCGAATATTGAGGGTTAATTAACCCTCGATATTCAACCAATAGTAAATGTGCCCCCAAATCTTAGGTGGCTAAAAAAAAATTTGCTAAACAGTCTCAAAATTCTCAAAATTACCGTAAAAACTGTATTCATGCAAAACAACCGCGACAACAACCGCGCATAGTGACCACACTCATCAAAGATGGGTATAGCAGTGCGATATATAAGGGTTTAGGAGAAAAAATGCAAAACTACCATATGCGAATAAATATGAGATGTGCAGAGTCTATAAATGACTCCCACTGTCTCTAAGAGGCAAAAGATAAAACCTGTGGAATATGTAATTTTTCACACTAGAAAATCAACCCCTTATCTTTAAGGGGAGGGAATTTTCCAAGCAAGTAGTTGCTCCTAAATATGTATGCATTTTTGCTGTTCTTGTTATTATATTATATTGTCATAGATTGATTTTCTTGTCACCTGCCTACACAATGCATGGTTTTAGTCATTTGAGAAACATGTGAAGTTTTAATAAAGGCTTCCAGGTATCTTAAAGCCAGCTTGTAACCTGCATATGACACATTTGTGAGTAGATGATTAGGTTCTATAAATTATTTTAATTTCTGGTTCAAACAAAATGCATCTGAAAGCATGTGAAATACACATTTCTTGCCCCATAGAAATATTATTATCAAACCAAGTACAAATGTTATAATTGCTAGAGATATGTGAAAAGTAGTTGTTGTTGTGTTGCACTATTTTATGCCATATCTTTGAGCTTAAATACAGATTTATTCAAGTGATTATGTTGCCAATGCAAGTATTTCTGCTACTTTCAATGGGATGGATAATTCTATAAAAATTAGCACAAATAATAGTGCAGTATATTCATGTCCTACAATTTGTTCCCAAGATACTTTCGTTAAAACCAATGATCTTATCAGAAAGTCTGATTTGTTCCCAGGTCACACATTTTACAATAACCCTATGTATGTTTAATGATAATTGGCAAATCTGGGCGGTTATCATTAAATAGGAAGTAGTATAAAAATTCCAGAAGAGCAATTGCTTTTAAGCTGGGCAGATCCATTCTTCATTTGCAAAAATAGTAAGATTGTAAGCAATATTCACGATCCTCCAGTGATTCGGGTGATGATACTAAACAACTGCTGAAGATCTAGGTGATGACAAGCATTCTATCAAACTACATAAATAAACAAATAGTATTGACGAGGCTGCTTCTTAGTGGAGGTTCTGTGTTATGGATAACAATAGAAGCTCTTACAAATAAAAAAAAATGTGACCACTGTAGATTGCTAACTGTGTGCTCACAGTAACCTAGTACACTGTTGCTGCTGTGATTAATTATGAGTTTAAAACACTTACGGTAACATTATTTGTTCAGTATCGTGTTTCATGCATAAAACACACATAGGAAAACATTTAGTAACTTTCCAAGAAAAATTTGACTAAATGGAATGAAGCATCTCTTGTTTCTGGCTTGTATTTATGAATCCCAGAAAACAAGCTAGACTTTAAAGGAGAAGTAAAGCTCAACCAAATAATTAGGCTCTTTGCCAGCCCAAGGCAACCACATCCCTTTAGCAGGAAAGATCTATGTCTTTGAAGATGCCCCCAGGCAGAGAGAAAGAGAGAGATTCAAGACTGAATCATAATTAATTCAGATTCACATTACATGGCATCATGAACATGGCAGTTCATTCTGTATCGGAACTGATAAGCCCTGAAGCTTATTATGTAGACACATATCCCTTCTTCTAGTCCAATGGCATGGTAAATATAGATTAAAAAATAATTAAAAGTGATTGAAGAAGCATTTAGCAACTTTCCAAAAAAAATGTGACTAAATTAAATTATATTTACGAATCCCAGAAAACAAGATAGACTTTAAAGTAGAAGTAAAGCTCAACCAAAGAATCAGGCTAAAAATGTTACACCTTATGTTTCGGGCCTCTTTGCCAGCCCACAGGCACAATAGCCGTCCGTTTAGCAGGAAAGATCTGTATCTTTGAAGATACCCACAGGGACTGACTCATAATTTACTGGATATATATATATATATATATATATATATAAAAGAGAGAGAGAGAATTCACAATTCAAGACTGAATCATAATTAATTCATATTCACATTACATGGCACCATAGAAGCCAGTTCATTCTGTATCAGAATTGATTAATAATAAACCCAAACCGAGCATCAGATTTCATTCAAGATGTAGACACAGATCCCTTCTTCTAGTCCAATGGGAACGTAGCGTGTTAAGTATAGATTAAAATCATTTACAAAAATGCTAAGATTGTAAGCAGTAGGCACTATCCTCCAATGATTCAAAATATGTTACTGAACATTACAGGTATGGGATCCGTTATCTGGAAGCCCTTTATCCAGAATTCTCCAAATTACGGAAAGGCTGTCTCCCTTATTTTATCCAAATAATCAAAAATTTTAAAATGTTTTTCTTTTCCTCTAAAATAATAAAACACTACCCTGTACTCAATCCAAACTAAGATATAATTAAATCCTTTTTGGAACCAGCCTATTGGGTTCATTTAATATTTACATGATTTTCTAGTAGACTTAAGGCATGAAGATCAAAATTACGGAAAGATCCGTTATCCGGAAATCCCCAGGTCCCAAACATTCTGGATAAAATGCCCCATACCTGTATTTCTTTGCCATTGTGTTTCTCCAAGAAAATTTTACTAAATAAAATGATACATCTCTTGTTTCTGGCTTAGAGACCAAGTGGCAGATTCAGTAAGTGCTGAATTTGCGCTAGCGTCCACTTCACTAGCATTGCAACACTTCACCAGGTGGAAATTCGCCAGGACAATGCTAATTCACTAAAATCCGAAGTTGCGTCCAGGGTGACGAAAGCTGGCGAAATAGCGATAGCGTTACTGCGGCAAACAAGTTGCGCTAGCGTTGGCTAATTTGCATACGGTGGGAAGTTAAAGTTGAATGGACGTTTATGTTGCAGCAAATACATTACACTACACAAGCCGGGAAACCTTAATAAAATAAAATTGAGTTGTTATAATGCCCTACACATGAGCCCAGTGTATAGTTTATGTGCCATATGTAAGGAAATGTAGGGGGGAAGCCGGGTCCTCCAGAAAAAAATTACGATCTTTTGCAGCCTATCACCCTGAAAAATGAAAAGTCGCCAGTGTTTTTGAGATTTTCATCTATTTTTTGAGGATTTCCTATCTACTCTATTGCACTTCGCCTGGTCTGAGGTGGAGAAGGCAAGTCCGGCACAAGAGGTAACGTTCAGTAAAATCCGCATATAGTGAATTTGCATATTTACCGTATATACTCGAGTATAAGCCGACCCGAGTATAAGCTGAGGTACCTAATTTTACCACGAAAACTGGGAAAACTTATTGACTCTAGTATAAGCCTAGACACAACTACAGCCCTGTCTCCCAGCAGCGCACATTCTGCCAAAGCGACCCCCCAGCGATCAACCGGACTTCTTTGCAAAGTTGATGGTGACAGAGAATTGCCAAACGGATTACTGTGTGCATTGTCCCACTGTCCCACTACCATGTGCAGAGGGTGCTGTTTGATATTGCCATCACTGTTAATCTTTCGTATAACCAACAGAGGGCGCTGTGTGATATTGCAGTCACTGTTATTCTTTCATATAACCAACAGAGGGCGCTGTGTGATATTGCAGTCACTGTTAATCTTTCATATAACCAACAGAGGGCACTGTGTGATATTGCAGTCACTGTTATTCTTCCATATAACCAATAGATGGCGCTGTGTGATATTGCAGTCACTGTTATTCTTTCATATAACCAACAGAGGGCGCACTGTTATTCTTTCATACAACCAACAGATGGCGCTGTGTGATATTGCAGTCACTGTTATTCTTTCATATAACCAACAGATGGCGCTATGTGATATTGCAGTGACTGTTATTCTTTCATATAACCAACAGAGGGCGCACTGTTATTCTTTCATATAACCAACAGAGGGCATTGTGGGATTGTGGGATATTGCAGTCTCTCCCCAAGTGTACTATTGGTATAGGAATGACTAAAAGTGACTGCAATCTCAGATACTCGAGTAAGCCGAGGTAGACTTTTTCAGCACATTTTGGATGCTGAAAAACTCGGCTTATACTCGTCCCTTCGCCAGAGTGCAACTTCGCCAGGCGTAAGGGAGAGAATTAACACTAGAGTCTATCTCCTTTGCTAGCGAAGTTACGACTGCGCCCGTTAGTAAATCGGAGAAGTAATGAAATGACGTCACACTGGCGAATTTTCGCTAACGTTAGTCACTTCGCCCTTTAGTAAATTTGTCCCCAAGTCTGCAGTTTTTAGGGATGGGGTCTATGTAGGGTATGGGGGTAGGGTTTTTTTTTAACTTTAGTTCTCCTTTAAGAGACCTCTAAAGAAGAAGCACAAAAATATGGAAGCCATTGTGGGAACTGGAGTCATGGCTGGAGGAGAGCTAACTACTACAACATTATTAACATGTTGTCAGAAAAAGTAGTGACGAGAATAGCAAAGGACAGAAAAGTATTGCTTTCAATAGAATTTACATTTACGAATAAAAACATTGTCTGACTAAATCATAACCAGCGACAGGCAAGCTGAATTTTCTCTTAGGTTCCTCCTTCTGTACTTTGGAGCAGTTTAGCTCCAACAGATTAGTGCACACACCAAATTGTCACTTCTGACTAAACAGCAATCATCCCTCCACTGTGAATCTAACATTCCATCAATTCCATCAAGATTCCTGCTCTCCACTTACTGCTAGAAATGATACACATTACTAATTCAGCCAAGGTCACATTTATACACATGAAGCATATATATATATATATATATATATATATATAGATATATATATAGATATTTATATATATATATATATATATATATATATATATATATATAAAGCACTGCGTATCTTGACAGTGCTATATAATGATGATATATGATGATGATATGAAGATGATGATATATATATATATATATATATATATATATATATATATATATACATATGAAGCAAGATGTGAGTCTTACCATTATGCTGTTGGTCTGAATGTGTGCATATGTAAGAACAGAAACAAACATAAATACAGCCAATGTGAATGAATCCCTACATTTTCTATTGGTTGAGACCTGAATCCTTCACCTCTACCCTTCTCTCTCTCAACCCCTCCCAATAACTCTTGTATTTTCATTTAACCGGAATGTAGGTGAGTTCACTTTTTCCATTCAGAGCTATTTTCAGAACAATTGTAATGTGTATTTCCTAATAAATCCAGACCTCAGCAAAATGCATTTTGTTTGTTGTTTCTGCTTTTTCGCACAAATAAACAAGCCCCCTTGAAGCCTCTTAAACATAAACTAAATATCTTCACATATAAAATTGAAGTATACAAAAATACTCATTCATATTAATGCTCAGAGGCTGTTTTTTTCCATTGGTTTCTTTATGCATGCTTACAATTGTCCTTCTTTCACAATAAAGAATAATGATACATGTAGAAGTCTTATATTTGATAGAAAGAAACATTAATGAAGTGTGATTTACTGCTGGCATAGCGGTAAAGTAGGAATAAGGGAAGTTGTGTTCTACAAGTTATTCCATAGGGGCCATTTACTACCTGCAGGGCAGGGGGCAATGTGCAAAAATTGGGTACAGTCCATTACCGGTATGTTTTTTTTGTACTTAGACCCCTGCCTTCCAGGCTAGATGAATTGCCAGAATCAGTTTAGCAGCGGTGTATTCATGAGGGTTGAATTGGGGAGGCACATAAGAATCCTCCCACCTGTCCCCTAACTTGTGCGTTATTCAGACACCTAAGTTAAGCTGCTGATTCGGGTCCATTAGACCGTTTCGGCAACTTATCTGCCCGTGTGTGGGGAATCCGACAGGCCTCCCCGACTACTATCTGGCCAAAAATTGGCCAGATATTAATCTGGTGGATTTGAATGTCCCCTGAGATCGAGGACCGCAGTTGATGCAGTCCTCATCCTGTCATTACCTGTTCTCATCATTGTAATCCTAGGGCCGAATGATTGGATTAGCCCGATATCACCCTGCCTTTGGTGGGCATATTGGGGAAAGATCCGCTCATTTGACAATCTTGCTAAACAAGTGGATCTCATAGTGTATGGTCACCTGTTGGGACCTGGGGTTTTCCGGATAAGGGATCTTTCCGTAATTTGGATCGCCATAACTTTTATCTACTAAAAGATAATTTGAACATTAAATAAACCCAACAGGATTATTTTACCTTCAATGAGGATTAATTATTTCTTAGTAAGGATCCAGTACAAGATACTGTTTTACTGAGAAAAAGAAAATAATTATTAAAAATTGGAATTATTTGCTGATGATGGGAGTCTCTGAGAGCTTTCTGTAAAATGGGTTTCCGGATAATGGATCCCATACCTGTCATAGGCAAGGATGCAATTCACTGTTTGGACTGTGTCATTTGCTTGGTTTAAAATGGCATAAATGTGGGATTCTTTGTGGAAAATCCACCATGTTTTGCACCTTGCACCCTGAATTCCAGCTAAGTTGATTTGCTGCAGGCAGTTGTCAGCACAGTATTCACAAGGGATGACATGTAGGCATCCTGTCCCACCTGTCCCCTAACATTTTTCATATAACATTATTGCACATTATTCAGATATGCAAGTTATGGAGCTCTGGTGGAGGGGGACTGTATTGAGGCTTTGTTCTTACCAGAAGTGATGAGCAAAATTTTTCACCAGCCATGCATTTTCTACAATTCTGCATTTTGTCATCTGCAAATTTTTTCGTGACACTGTGTCAAAATTTTGCAGCGGAAAAATTTGCTGCAACAAAGAAAAACGCCCATTGACTTTAATGCATTTGGACAAAAAAGTTGCCTTGAAAAATGCTCATTGACTTTAATGAATTTGGACAAAAAAAGTTGAGCATGTAAAAAATTGTCGCATGTAAAAAAAAAGATTTGACACTTGAGTTGTCAAATGAGTTTTGCAAATTTTTCGCCGTTTCGCAAATTTCTTTGTAGTTTTGAAAAATTGTTGGCGAAGCAAAAAAGGGAGAGATTTGCTCATCACTAGTTACAGTACCAGCTTCCCTGTGGCAGGCGGTAATGACAGGACTTCCTTTCACTTGTTGACACTTTAGATGAGGTGTAGAGCGCAGTCAGACCCCGACAAAAATGCTTTCTGAACAGTCTGGCATGCACTTCTGTACCCCTATGTGCTTTTGCACTTCAGTTCATTGTCTGAGTTCTGTAAATTACCCCTCATCTGTCTTTCATAGGATTTACAACAGAGGGCAGAAATCAGCAAGATTAATCTTCTGCCACTGCAGACTTAAATCTGTAATGGTCACATTTGGCTTTCCCTGACTATAGAAATGGGTGGTGGGCAGTTAGGGGTCGTGGTCTCAAATTATTTAGAGTTTCCCTGTATTTGAGAAGCATTTACCCTACCTGTCTTTAATGGGAAAGGTTCCCGGAGACTCCATTCATTTAAAAGCCACATAAAAATGTCGTTAGTAAAGGCAATGAGCCTGCTCTGCTTGCTGTTCATTTGTCATAAAGCTACTGTAGGTATGGGATCTGTTATAAGGAAACCTGATATCCAGATTGCTCTGAATTACGAGAAAGTAATCTCCCGTAGAGTCAATAATAAATAATTCAATCATTTTTTATTTTCTTTTTTAGTGTAATAATATAGTACCTTGTTGTTGATCCTCTCAGCTGCTCAATCCATATTGATGGCAAAATAATAGAATTGTGTTTGAGTTAATTAGGCTTTGGGTATAGAATTACAAAAAAAACACACTAATTTGGAAAACTCCAGGCCCCAAGAATTCTGGATAATACTATAGATCCTATACCTGTATTTATATGTAAAAATAGCATTGTTAATACTGAATGTGATTATTATGTAGATTCCTTCCTTCAGTTGTATTTCAAACAAGACCATTCAACATGACATTTTCTACTAATTCCCTACTTTCTGTAATGTGTTTTGGCTCAGAGCTAAAATCACAGTTATACTGGGATTTATACTTGACATTTTTATTTGCAAGTAGCTGCAAATTTAGTCCAGTGTTTCATTACCCATGTTGACTAGTTTGTATGGTAATTCTCTAATAGTGATTAGCTTCTGACTATTGTCTAGTAACTGGGACAAAATCTATTTGGGGAATAGGCTGATGCTGATACAGCAGTTGATGCTAATGAAAGAGGTCAAACATGATAGTCAGGCACAGTCTACCAATGTTATTTATTCCCTGTGCAGAGACAACATAACATTATGCCTACTTAGTTGTGTTCTAAGGACATGCAGGCAAAATAGTGTTGTTTGCCTCTTTATAAATATTGATGGTATTTTTGGGAGACAGTGGGACCCTCCCCACTTTAGCTTACAATCTAAGTAGCTGGGTAATTTACAGACATAAACATGAGGCTACTACTTGCCGTCATCCCCAATAACTGGGCTTTGGCCAAGACTAAATAATACACTGTACTAGTGTACAGGTTTAGGTTGCTTAGAAATAGGTTTCAATAGTCTAAAACGGATGTAATAATGGATAAGTGTTTGACAGGGATGAATTGTTGCCATATTGCAAAGGAAAAGGCAGCATGTTTTGGCAGTGGTATTAACATGAAAAGAGAAACAATGTCACGGTAATAAATAGTATTGACTAAGCCATAATAAAGGTACTTGTCAATATTCCTATTACAGTACTGATAACTGAACAGATAGAAAAAAGATATCAGCAAAAAACGTGAAGCTCAAGAAACCCCAATATTAAATAATTACAGTTCTTAATATGAACTGACCTGATTTATTGCATTTATTTGACATTGTTTATTTGATTAGGGATTTCTTCTCTCTACAGTGGATTCTTTTTTTTACTGTTACCAGAAGTCTGAACTGCTGTGAAAACCACCAGGTGTCTCACTTAATATTTGGCAATAGTTGGGAACTGAGCACAAGTTTAAAATAAAAGACTGAGTTAGTTTTGCTAGAAGTCATTGTTTCTATAGTAGCCTCCATGGGGTAGCAAATCCAGGGTAGGACTGGGTCAGGAAAAAAACCTGGTGGGCCACAAACCTCATGGGCCCCCACCAGCCCAGACCTGCTCCCCTGATCAGCTGCCCCCTAAAAAAAAGATCTTGTGTCGCAGCACGTTGGCATCCTCCCATGTGTGCGGTGCGACTGTGTTTGAGCATATACGCAGCGGGGTGCATGAGTTTAGAAGTCGGGGTGGAGCCCTCAGTGACTACCAGGCCTGGGTTTGCACGAGGCTAGGATGGCATGCCGCCCAGCCACTCTATGGGGATCACTGGGGATGTGCAGCTACCCAGTGTGCCGGACCTTGTGCATGCCCGCAGGCGCCCACATTGGGTAGTGCGGGCATGTGCTAGGACGGCACAGCTGGGCGCTAGGACCACACGGCCTAAGGGCACCCACCTGCAAAATCCAGCACTGGTGATTACCAGGAGGGCCCTTCATGTTGCAGCCCTGGTGGGCCCCCAATGCTCCATTCCAACCCTGAGCAAGTCAGTTCTACTGCAAGTACAGTAAGTGTGAAACCATATGGTACATAAACACCACTCACTAGATTTTCTTTTATACTGTCAGTAAAAAGTTGCTTGTAGCATTGCGTGATCATAAACTCAACTGAGAAAACTGAGGAGATCAATTAACAAAGAACTCAAGCACAAATTGCTAATCCAACAAATGCATTTTAAATTGCGTTTATGCAATTCAGAGGTAATTGTCTCTAATCATGTGCCCCTTCAGCCTCATCTGGTGAACTGAGAGCATTAATGCTAGGGAACCCTGGAGTTACCATCAGCCTGGACATAAGGCAATTTCAGGATCCCACTAGCATTGTACATTTTGACTGTAAACAAGCTTTTTAGAGTCCACCTGCAAATTAAAGTAGTAAGTGTTTGAGTCAATACCATTAGAAATGAAACCCACCAGTAAGTTGCTGGATGTTCAGGTAGCCTCAGGTAAGCCTTAGGTCACCAGATCCTTTGATGCAACTCCAACTTCTCTTACTGCATATGAATGTGAAGAGAAGAAATATTCTGTAAACTCAGAGCTGCTCAGTGTTTAGGTAAATGCAATGAAAATGAAATTGAATAACTTACTGATAGAAAACTGCTTTAACATTCTCCCTGGAATGCATTTTCCGCTTCAAAAATGCTTTGTTTCTGTAACATATCAAAGAAAATTGTAAAGGAACTGTCACAAAGAATGCTTACAGAATGCCAAGTCCCATCAACCAGAAATGTATTGGCAATACTATTCCTTTACTGAAACAACTACCTCTTTGATATTTGCTGTAGATTTTATGGTTTGATTTGTCATCAATATTTTAGACAGTATTCTGTGCTCTGCGCCATACTAAACTACACACAAATATCAAAAATAAATATTTTACAAGACTGCTCAAGTCACCTTTACTAAAAATCATTTCACATAGCAGAGCAGGAAGATGGGTTTAGTGAAGCATAAACGTTGCACATAACATGTTCTTGAAGTCGCTTTTTAAGCTTTCTATAAGATTGCAGGAGTAGGAATCAGAGTCAATTGTTATGTGACAGAGCCAGTCTCAAAACTGGGCAGTTCTTTTATATACTGAGCTCCAAAGGTGGATGAATAAATTATCAACTTTGCCACAAAACTGCTGTACTTTATGGGGACATCAAATCCAGGATTCAGTTCAGGATTCTGCCTTTTTCAGCAGGATTCAGATTTGGCCAAATCCAAGTGCCTTGCCGAACCATATCTGAATCCTTAAAGGGGTTGTTCAACTTCGAGTTAACTTTAAGTATGATGTACAGAGTGATATTCTGAGATAATTTGCAACTGTTTTTCATTTTTGTGATTTTTGAGTTATTTAGATTTTTATTCAGAAGCTCTCAATTTTGCAATTTCAGCAGTCTTGTTGCTAGGGTCCAAGTTATTCTAGACCTGAAAAGAAAGACGAGTAATCAAAAGTAGCAGTAACAAATGTGCAGCTTTACAAAGTATTTGTTTTTTAGATGGGCCAGTGACCCATATTTGAAAACTGGAAAAAGTCAAAACAGGAAAGCAAATAAATATAAAACAATACTAAATTAATAATGAAGACCAATTGAAAAGTTGCTTAGAAATGGACATTCTAAAACACACTAAGGGGTCTGTTAATTTAAAAAAAATTTCTGGTTGAGTTTTTAAGGGGGAAAACTCTTATTTTTAAAGGGAAAAAACCCTAACATTTTTAGATATTTATTATATCCCAAAGCTGCTAAAAATAGATATCCGAAAATACTCCTCAAACCTGTCGAGGTTATATAGAAGTCAATGGCAGATGTCCCTGAAGATGTTTCTTGACATTATAATCAGTGCTGGTTTTGTCTGATAATCTGACAAATTTAAGCTTTCACAGCAACAATTCGATAAAGTCATGTTTTCGGAGCACCAATTTGAAAAAGCCGTACGATTCTGATTGATGCTCGATTTTTTGCTCCAACCTTTTCAAGAAGAATTATTGATTAATGAGTTCACTTCATGGATGGGAGTTAGGTCGACTTTGCTTTACTAAAAACATGAGATAAATTAAAGTTTTAGTAAATAACCTCCAAATGTTAACTTAAATGTGAACCACAGCTTTAACGTCACGTGACTCTTAGTCACACGAACAAGAAAATTGCAATTTTTCTATGTGCGCTGCATGTCTTCTTTTACCCTTACTTGCCCGGTTTTGCAAATTAGGGTTCAGATATATAGATATATATATATATACACTGTAATATATATATTACAGTGCACCTTATTCACAGTAATTCTTGGTTAATATACTTGACCCTTGGATTCTCCTTTGATTCATGTAATCAATTAAGATTTAAAACGAAGCAATCTATATTTAGAATGAATGAACATGTTATGACAAGTTACGTATTTTTCACATTCAGTCCTATTGAACTGGGGGCCGTAAGTTTCATTTCATCAGCATGAAAATATACAACGTTACTATTACTTGCCAGTAGGGTTGGACTGGGCCCTTGGTCTCCTTTCAGACCCTGCTTGCCAGTTCTCAATACTCAATATTGGCATACTCAATAAAGCTGCTGTATTTTATAAGAAGATAGTTTATTTTACACTAGATAAATACAGCACAAAATTACACTAATCTACAATATCCAGTAACTTTAGTTGGATATACATACAGTATTTTAGGGGTATAAATTTAGGTCCTGGGGACCCCACATTGCTGCCTCTCCTCTGCCCCAGTGCATATGGTAAATGCAAGGGGACATGAATTGGGGGATCACAGGATATGCACAGGGTGACAACAGTGGGGAGATGTGGGTTCTTACTGGGTCTCTTCTCTCTGTGCCATGGCTGTAGCGTGTGCTATAATTGCAGGCCTCAAAATTTGTGTGCACACACACAAGCGCACAGTTTAGAGGGAACATTGGTCTCAACTAAGATTCAAAATAAGGCATGGCATTTCCGGAACACAGAATTGGTCCTCTATTTTTTACTGATCCCATAGGCTTCTTAAAATGTTATTCCGGTGCTGCTGTAATGTTCCGTCAAATAGGTTTTCAGTTTGATGATTTTCTACATAGAGCTCATTACAAAAACAAAACATACATCTGTATCATATGAAACCTTTTATACTTCCAGGTAATATAATGCTAATAAATAAAGGGAAAGTCAACTTTTATCTTTTAGTATAAAAAGTATAGCATTTTACCATTGTACTTGGTCTTTATTTAATCTTCTAGGGGGCGATTTACTAACATTAGGATCTCTATTTATTTCACAAATTTTATTTTTTCTCAAAACTGTTGTTTTTTATTTAAAGCTGCGCTGATACTATTGGACCTTTCTTAGTCTTTCAGAATTTTAGAGGTTCTTGGATTCTTTTTGTTAGTAATTGTCTGAAAAACTCAGATTTTTAAAGATGCTCTAATTTTTTAGCCTATCGTTCAGTATTTTTTTGATTCGTACTTTTTGTATTTGGATTTTTTAAATAACTTTAATGATATTTTAGGTTGTAGAGAAATAGATTTTAATCATGGTTTCAAAAAAGTCAATAAAAGCCACTAAAATTCGACCTTTAATAAATGGGCCTCTAAATGTAATTTCTAGATAATTAAACATTCATTCTAACTTTCTTCTGTTTGGCTAAGGTTAGTAGCATCCTAGCAACTAGACAGTGGTTTGAATAACAGACTGGAAGGCTGAGAGGAGAAGGGTGTGGGCCTCAACACAAAACCAAAATATTAATGATAATAAAGAAAAAGACTCTGAATTAACCTGGTTTCTGGGCAGCCAGATAAAAATTTATAATTGGCATTAGTATGGCAGAAAAGAAAGGCAGATAATTTGAACATAAAAGATGCAAAACATAAACACCAGGCCTAGGCCATTGTGCTTTTATATGGTGACAGAATTCCTCTGTAACTTCAAATAGCTCTCTATAATTACAGTAGGGAGTCATAATTTTCTATATATTTTTATATTGATTGGGGCTATACTACTAAATATGGCCACAGGCACAATGTGGTCAACTTCCGAATGAACTGTATGATGTAATGGATTATCTATGGAGGTGTGTTAATGCACTGGAGTCTGCCCCTGGATGGGAATTCTCTTGTTTTGACAGGAAGATGTTTGGGGCCCCTGGAGACCCATGCCATCATGGCAGGTAGCTGCTTCATAAGGGAAATTAAAGGGACAATAATGGGAAATTAAAGGGACAATATTCAGTGTGTGGGTGTATGGTCACCACATTTTTTGATGCAGAATGCTGGCCTTCAGGTCTGGAGTTGCAGTGACATCACTTTTTGGAAGGGAATGACATCATAGGGCAGGGAATGGGTAAATGGACATTACAGAGATGGGGCTGTCCATATAAGTAGTAATCAGCCAGCAGAGAGGATTCATGGAGGACAATTTTCAGCATCCACCAACAAATTAAAGGTACATGGTTAGGATAACTATGAAAAAATCTGCAACAAGCTTTTTGCCAAATACCAAATTATATCCTTATATCCTTAATTAGGGATGCTGCAGCCAGGGCCCAGCTAAAGACTGCATGATTATTTAGAAAGGAAGACACATTTCTATTACATTAGCAGGTCACATGAAGTAAATTTTCCGGTGATTCCTGCCCCATATAATACCATAGAGAAGAACGGGGTACAGGCAGTTCTTTTTGGCACATGCATTTAAAGGAATTAGCTAGCATAGAAATATGTTAACAACTCTGAACACAAACCCAAATCACAGAAAAACACATGCCAAAAATATGCCATCATATTGCATAACCACTTTGCTAACAATTGGGTTTTGTGGCTACTCATATAATTAGTCTGACTAAAAAAAAAATAATTGCCTATAAACAATAGTGTTGTCTGAATGAAGTGAAATCCCAGGACACCCTAAAGGATACAGAACTGTAGTCAAAATACTATGAGCTTATTCAAGCTAACTTTAATACACAGGGTATGCCTGTAGTGAATTTGGCAGGACTCATTTCTTTAAATGCATTTCCTAAGGAGCCATTTGCCACAATAGGGTGAAGCACAATGACGTAACTACAAACATGTATAGATAGGAGATGGGGAACTCTGCAGGAATCTACAGGAAATGTAATACTCATTTGGTCATCAAACAATGTTCTTTGTAAGACTCATTTGTGTTGATGCATTTAGTGCAATCTGAGCTTGTTCACTTGGTTATGGGCAGTAGGTTTCCTGGCTGGCTGGGAAAGCATTGTCTGTAGAATTCAGCATTCTTTTTTAAATCGGCCTATTCTAGGGTAAAGCCTCATGAGAAATTCCCAAGCATTTTTGCTGACTGCAGCAATTTGTTTAAAAGGGCATGACCAAAGTCTTTGAAGGTCATTTATTATTGTCTACAATGGCAATCACGATGGCTATCTACATCTGGTAACTGTACACTATTATCACTAAAAAAAAACTCAAACATGTGGTTTCCAGGGATAATGGAAGGCTGCAGCTACTTGCAGCTATTTCAGTTGCTTCTTTTCTAAGGAAAGAGTGGGCAAAACATCCAGGAGTCATCTTTTGCATTGCCTCCAAAAGGATGTAAATCTCTTCTGCCAGATGTACTTTTATGTGATTTCACCAATCATATAGAGGTATGGGCCTATTATCCAGAATGCTCGGGATCTAGGAGTTTCCAGATAATGTTTTGAGATCCAAATTAAGAAAAGATCCCTTTAGTCTGCTTAAAATTAATTTAAACATTAAAGGGGAACTATCGCCAAAATGAAAATTTTATATTACCGAAATAAGATACGGTCTATCAAATAAATATTCTGCATCGTTTCTGAAATAGTCAAGTTTATCTTCACTAATCACTTTTCCTCACTCAGCATCTGTTTCTCCTCATTCTGTCTTCATTCAGAAGTTGGGTATCAGATAAATGATCCAATATATCTTATAAGGGGCTCCTTTTGCCTAGAAGATGTATTAGAGCTCACTCTATTAAAGTCACCAGAAATCATGTCTCTCTCGCATTTTTTTGTTAGATTTTGTTTGTACTGGAATCAGTTATTTGACTGAGCTCTAATACATCTGCTAGAAAAGGGAGCCCCCCTATAAGATAGTCATATGAGAAAGTTTGGGAACCCCTCTCCACTTTTTACTCCACTTTCAACAAAAAAAAAAGATAACAGTGGTATGTCTTTCATTTCCCAGAAACATCTGAGTACTGGGGTGTTTTCTGAACAAAGATTTTTAGTGAAGCAGTATTCAGCTTTATGAGATTAAAGTAGACCTGTCACCTACTCATAAAAAGCTGTATAATAAAAGTAATTAGCAAATTAAACATGGAACCCAAATAATTTTTTTCATTTAAGCATCCATACCCATTTTATAGGTGTTTAAATATCTGAGCTGTCAATCAAATATTACCTGTCCCGCCTCTACGCCTGAGGCATGGAGGTGGGGCAGTCACTTACTTTCACTTTCCATTCAGCACTTCCTAGATGTCAATGTGTGGCTCGTTCAGGGACTGGGGCCCTTGTTAAAGCCGAGGGTCAGATGAATTCAAACCAATATCCCAAATTCTTTAGGTTAATGTTCAAGCATCAATCACAAAGTTGAATTTATGCAGGGGTTGGATATTCCAATAAGACAATGACCCTAAACACACTTCTAAATATACAAAGGTATTTATGCAGAGGGAGAAGTACAAAATTCTGCAATGTCCGTCATAGTCCCCCGACTTCAATATCATTCGAAAATCTATTTGATGATTAGAAGCAGGCTGTCCATGCTTGACAGCCATCAAATTTAACTGAACTGGAGGGATTTTGTATGGACGAATGGTCAAAAATCAAATAAACTTGAAAAAAGGCCATAGGGCCTGAAACGTCGATGTACCCAGATCGTTGCCAAATGTGCTTCAAGTCTTCTGTGGTAAAAAATACCATCATCCAGAATCCAGACACTCATCAAAGGCTATAGGAGGCGTCTAGAGGCTGTTACATTAGCAAAAGGGGGCTCAACTAAGTATTGATGTAATATCTCTTTTGGGGTGCCCAAATTTATGCAACTGTCTAATTTGTTTTGATGCATTTTTTCTGTTAATCCAATAAACTTTATGTCACTGCTGAAATACTACTGTTTCCATAAGGCATGTTATATATTAAAGGAAGTTGCTACATTGAAAGCTCAGTTAATGATAAACAAAACTCCAAATAATTAAGAGGGGTTCCCAAACTTTTTCATATGACTGTATATTGGATCATTCATCTGACACCCAACTGATACAAGAAGACAGAATGTGGAGAAACAGATGCTGAAAGGGGAATAGTGAAGATAAACTTGATTATTTCAGAAACAAAGCTACATTTTTAATTGATTTTATTTAGAAAGTTTCTTACTTCAGTATGATCAAGCTTATATTAAATTTTCATTTTTTGCGATAGTTCACCTTTAAATAAATCCAATAAAAAGGATTAATTATATCTAAGTTTGGATGAAGTACAAGGTACTGTTTCTTTACTACAGAGAAAAAGAAAATCAATTTAAAAATCAGAATTATTTAATAGAAATTGAGTCTCTGGGAGAGAATTGATAGGGATATATTTATGATGCAGTGCTCAAGGGGCTGTGCAATGTCTCTTCCCTTCTAATCAGAAGCTGAGCTTCATATTTAGTCACACTCTGGTCTTTTATAGCCTGAGAATGGTTCAGCATGGTAGTTATGTCCATGAGGTTTCAGTAATGAAAGCAGTCTGTGTGAATAATCATATGAACTCTAATGCAGAGAAAGCAAGCTTTGAGCAGTCAGAGATTATGACAGTGACACTCAGATTAGCAACCACATGTTGGCCCATTGCATTATAATCTGAATAGTCCTCCTGCAGACTGAGTAACTGGATAGCAGAGTCAAGTTATACACAGGCATGACAGGATTGCAAGGGTCATTTGGTTAATGGCAAAACAATGTAATATCACAAAATGCAGGAAGGTGGTCCAGATCATGTGTTAATGGGATACACTGGTCAATCCAATTTTCTGTCTGGGCTAACCTTTTCTGGAGTAAATGTGTGGGTTCAATAGAAATTACACAAAAAAACAGTAAATAAAACAAATGAAAAATGTGTATGGGTACCATTTTGTAAAGTACACGTTTTGAACGTAAGTTCCAAGCTTTCTCTTATCTTCAGTGTTCTTCTTCTTTAAAAAAAATACACCTCACCAGGAATTCTTCTTTCCCCTGGTGATGGCACCATGTTGGCAGGTCTCCTCATGTTCTGATCTGCTGGTGGTAGATTAGTTCATACAAATAAATCCCTTCTTCCTATAAGCCAAGGGCAACATGTCACAAACACAAGGTGTTCTGTGAAGATGGTCCTCTAAACTCTAATGATCAGTTAGAAAGGTAAGAAAAGATGCAGTCTGGTTACAGATACCAAGCAAATACAGAATTTGCATTGGGAGAGAATGGTCAACTGTATCATATGCAGATGATAGGTCAAGGAGGATAAGGATAGAGAAGTGACCTTTGGCAGCCTGAAGATCATTTGTAACTCTGCACAAAGCAGTCTCAGTAGACAGAGTGAGCAGGCTGGAAACCAGATTGCAGAGGGTCCAACAGATTATGGGTGTGTAGAAAGTTAGTAATACGGGAGAACACGTTCTAGGAGTTGGATGAGAAGGCTGGAAGAAAAGGAATAGGTTTGAACTGACAAAGAGAGGTGAGGAGAAAGAGACACAGCCATGAAAAAGTGCAGCCTCAACAACGGTATCATTCTGTGAAAGCCAGGTCTCTGTTAGTGCAAGAACACTTAATGATTTAGAGGAAAGATCATGGATAAATGTGGATTTGTTAGTTAAAGAGTGTATATTAAGAAGGGCACAAGAAAACACAAGGAAGACAGGAAGAAGGTAGAGTTGGAAACCGAATACGGTAGAGAGAGCACAAGGGGCAGGAAAATTAATATAAGTTGGTATGGAGCAGGACCCAGGGGTTGGAGAGATATCCCCTGCCGCAAGCAAAAGTAGGAAAAAGAGTGAGAAGATGTGGGAAGAGGTTTTGAAGTGACCATGCATTGGTGTATTGTTAGTAACTAGAGTACAAAGGTGTTGTAAGTAGTTGTAAAGTGTATTAGAGCTGGAATAAGTGGATGGGAGCAGAGAGGAAGATATGTGAATAGAATACTGACAGACAACAGGAGGGTTAAAGAAAGTAACCAGGGGCATAACAACAGTGCTCCAAGCCCCCCGCCAAAAAAAATATTCTGCTCATGCTGAACAAAAGTTTATAAAGGTATAATACAGAAAAGCCATGAATATCTTGTAAATTATATCCTAATAATGTCATCAGTTATAAACGGTGAGTTCTGATGTCATTTCTGTCATATGGCTCACTGAAAATTGTGTATTATAATAAATAAACTACCCCCAGTTGCAAAATATGAGGATATAGAAGTTACCTTTCGACCTCGTGTTTTTATATGGTCATGAAACTTCTCGGTAACTTATAATATCCTTATATTTTACAAGAGGGGGTACTTTATTCACTATATATTGCCCTTCTCTGACATCACTGAAGGGGCAGGGCAGGTCCAAGTATAAAAATAAGGGCCAGCCCAAGAAAGGAGGATGAATCAGAGTGCGCTTGATGTTGCTGCCAGTCACCTGCCAAATCAATGTTGCACCTTGCAACACTAGTGCTACCAGATGAATGGTTGCCATGGGACTTTGTACCTATTATTATGCTACAACTTACATTGCTGTTGTAGTATTGCAACATATTATTGAGTATGAATGAATATGGGGATAAATAAAAATTATATAAGTACTTGATCATTACCCTGCACAAATAACATTTTAATTGACTATCTTTGACATCACAGCCAATTAAAATAATCCTTTGAATGCATTCCATGCCAAGTCACAGCCATCTTTATTAATTGCTGCAGAATTGGCACGAAGGTTCAAAACCTCACAGTTAAACATCTTCATAGAGGTATTAGGACCTTTGGGTGGGCAATAACGTTCTAATATTATCATTAGGACCTAGGGTGCAAATAAATCATATAAATCATATATCGTGTATGGCCTCAGCTGGAGGCAGTGGTGTAACTGGATGTTACTGAGCCCCCCAGCAAATAAATTTTAGGGCCCCCAACATATCCAGAGGATATAAGACTGGTATTGTATCACATCTACAGTGTATGAGCCTGGCATAACAGATGTAGGGAATGTCAGTTGGAGGAAATAAGACTGGCATAGCATGTATGTAGGAGGGTATCTCAGCTACAGTGTATAAGCCTGGCATAACAGATGTAGGGTATCTCAGCTGGAGGAAATAACATAGTAACATAGTAAGTTAGGTTGAAAAAATCAAGTTCAACCTTTTAACTTTTTTTTAACCTGCTTTTAACTGGCAGTTGATCCAGAGGAAGGCAAAAAAAACCCATCTAAAGCCTCTCCAATTTGCCTCAGAGGGGGAAAAAATTCCTTCCTGACTCCAAAATGGCAATCGGACGAGTCCCTGGATCAACTTGCTTGTACTGCAGCTATATTCAGGGCCGTTCCTGCCATGCCTGCATGGTGAGCACCTTGCCTCAGGCGGCAGGGAATGGCCAGTTACAAGGGGCGGCAAAAAGCCATCTCCTATAACTTTAAGAGGCGAATTTACGGTTTTTAAACCGGAAATTTGGCTCTGCTAGTGCAGAAAGCGCAGTACACGCTCATTGCACTAGCGATGCCGCACCTTTTGGCCTGCTCCGACGCTAAACTTTTAAGCGCGGAGAGGGGGGCGGCATCGGGGTTTCTGCCTCGGGTGGCAGCAGCCCATGGATCGCCCCTGGCTATATTCCATAACCCTGTATTCCCTCACTTGCTAAAAAGCCATCCAACCCTTTCTTAAAGCTATCTAATGTATCAGCCTTTACCACTAATTCAGGGAGCGAATTTCACATCTTCACAGCTCTCACTGTAAAATACCCTTCCAAATATTTAGGCGGAAATTATTTCCTTCTAATCAGAATGACGTACATAGCATGTAGGAGGGTATCATAGCTACAGTATATGAGCCAGGGCCTGAACTAGGGGTAGGCAGGAGAGGCACGTGGCTAGGGCGCAAATCTTTGGGGGCGCCAGGCATGTACCTTCCGTGTCGCCTAACCCTTGTCCAGGCTTCCCCAAATCCATCATTGCTGAGTACCTATCCACTCACTAGCAAACGGCCAAATGTGCTCGTTTGCACATGCGCGCTCAATCCCTGCATGTCTGTGTGCTGCGGGGGCGACACAGCCGGCCGGGTTGCCTGGGGCGCCCGGCCGGCCTGAGTCTGGCATAACAGATGTAGGGTATCTCAGCTGGAGGCAGGGTTGCCAGGTTTGTGGGTTTCCAGCCAAATTGGGCTACTAATTTAAAGGCCAGGCGGGTTTTGAAAGTACAAACTAGCCACAGTACGGATTTGGGCCTTTGGCTAGTTTGTACTTTGAAAAACAGCCAAAGTTTTTTCTTGCCTAATGTGCCAAGCCTGGGTCTCCCAATGCATGTTGGGTAATGTAGTTTTTGTTTAACAATTTGCCAACTGCCCAGTTGAAAGTAAGACTAGAATACCCAGTCATGGGACTGACATGTGTAGAAGTCAGGAGTTACCAGATTTTGGGCTCTATACCCCAATCTCCCATCCCTCTTAAGAATTCTCATGTTTTCTGGTGACTCTTCTCAATTTGACAATTGTGGGGCAAAAACCTATTGGCCACCAAAGTGTCTATAGGTTGACCAGTCTTACCAATATTTACTAAAATTGTATATGTATTAGGGCCTTAAGGGGTCTCTCTGGGCCCCTCTCTGTAGTTACGCCCCTAGTGACAGGCGAATCTGTCCCATTTTACTTCATGGATAAAATTGCAAATCAGTAAAAATTTTAAATATATATATTAATTTATTTTTTAGACTTTTTTTCCCCACATATTGTGCTATTTTTTGGTTACTTTTGAAGTGACTCTTGGCTAGTTTTGGGCTGGTTTTGTAGCTGATTTTGAAAATAAGGCTGGTATAGCATGTAGGAGGGTATCGCAGCTACAGTGTATGAGCCTAGTGTAAAGCTGCCCATAGACGCAAAGATTTAATTGTTCGAATCGAGGATTCATACGATTTTCAGACCGTGTGTGGAGAGTCCCGACATTTTTCGTCAGGTGGAGACCGGTCGTTTTGGTCGATCGGACAGGTTAAAAGATTTCTGTTGGCTGCGGGTAATATCTCTGCATGCATTGCCGATCGTAAGATTTTCAGAAGGAGACTGTCACCAGCTTTGGTCGGACATAACTTTCGTACAATTGCTGTCAGGGGCAGGACATCAGCTGATCTGTTATTTTACTACTTTATTTGATCGGAATGGTAAGTGGCAGGTCGGGAGATGGGAAAGTCCGGTCGTTCGTTGATTCGTATGATCTAGGGATGCACCGAATTCACTTTTTTGGATTCGGCCGAACCCCCGAATCCTTTGTGAAAGATTCGGCCGAATACCGAACCCTAATTTGCAATTTGCATATGCAAATTAGGGGTGGGAAGGGAGAACATTTTTTACTTCCTTGTTTTCTGACAAAAAGTCACGTGATTTCCCTCCCCGTCCCTAATTTGCAGGTTCGGGCAGGCAGAAGGATTCGGCCGAATCTGAATCCTGCTGAAAAAGGCCGAATCCTGGCCGAATCCCGAACCGAATCCTGGATTCGGTGCATCCCTAGTATGATCGGATCTTTGCGTCTATGGCCAGCTTAACTTCTGAAGATAACACTATCTAGCACCAAGAGGAAATTCTAGACTATCACAAAAAAACAGGCAGAAATCTTAGGAGAGGTGGGAAGTTGGAGTGAATGTGTGATCAATGGGGTGGGAGTGTCTGGATGTTGATAAGGGGCTGGCACACAGCCGGGAGGCATTGCAAAGCCCGGGCTCCCTCACTAGTCTGAATGCAGAGGAAATCGGAAAATATTCCAGTCGAGGGAAAAAAAAAAACACTGTGTGAATGAGAGAAAGAGAAGCAAGTCCCCGGCTAAAGAGAAATAATATGTGCTTAATATTTCCATTGAGGAGGATGAGAGGGGAAGTTGAAGGACACTGAGGAGAAGCCAATGGTCCGGACAGTGGATCTCTAGTACTTTAACCCCTGCGATACCATCAGTGTGAGAGACTCTGTGAGAGGAGGCGAAAGCGTGCATTGCTGCTGCTGCTGCTGCCAGGGGCTATAGTCGCGCATGGCATATTCCAAGGAAGGATTCGCTTGGTTGCCCTCATGGTGAAGGCGGTTTCTTCTTCCTTATCAGGACCTATTTAAAGGTGGAAGTAAAAGGTGCGTTCCCTGTCTCTGTTGTATCTCACGCCCTGGAGATCACTAAGGTATGTCACTGGCAGCGAGCGCCGCGGTCTCATCACACACACAGCCGCGCAATTCATCCGCGACGCTCCAGCTGTTTCGGAACTACATCTCCCGCCGTCCTTCTGCAGCGGTGACACGGGGTTGGGCTGTAGTTCCGACCAGAGCTGAGGTGCCAAAGGTTGCCCAGTCTCTCCTCGGGACGGGTCATGAGGGATGCGGCTCGCCCGTTCCCCATTCATAATAAATCTTATGTGTTGCCGGATTTAGAGCTAATGCGGTAACTGCGCTCATACAAAGGGCTCTAGTCAGTGTGCCCTCCATTCTCTTCACTACACAGTTTGTTTGCAGCGCCTTATACACGGACATCTCTCTCCTGTAATTAGGGCTGTCCCACTGAGGTGCTGCATTTCTCTCATCATCTACCTGTTTTTCCCTATTGTGGCCAATGGAAACTTTCATGAATGCAGCAGCATCTTCCTCTCCCCTTCAGGCCACACTGGGCGTTTTGGGGAGATTTGGTCGCCTGGTGACTATCACATGCTGCGATTCGTTTTCCGAAGTCGCCCGAAGTTTCCGCGTGAGGTGACTTCGGAAACAGGAATTGCCGCGTGTGATTATCGTCGTCGTCTTTTTTTTTTTATTTTAGACGGCACAGAGAGAGGGAAGGCGTTTTGGGGAGATTGGTCACCGCAAAAACGAGGCGATTAGTCGCCAGGCAAACAAATCTCCCCAAAACGTCCAGTGTAGCCTGACCCGAAGTTACTAGTTCTCAGTGTGTGTGTAAATTATATGAAATGAATATGTAGCTACATCCTCCTCTTATTCACGGGATTCCCATTGAGAACTGATGTAGGATGTAGAACTGGTCTGTGTGCTCCTGAATGCACAATTCTGCTCTCTGCGCTTACAATTGCAGTGTTAAAATCACATTTATTGCTTTTAAGCTATTTTTGTTCTTTATAGCATTTAGTATGAGGTGGTTGCAATTGCTGCTGCTGCTGAGACGCATCTTCAGTCATGATTTAGCAGCAGCGTGTTGCTGGCAGTCGGCACTGAGAGGGTTAACGTGGTCCGTGGCGTGTGTATAGTGGTGTGCCATTATTCCCGTGGTGCCTCGGTAGGTGGAGGTGAGAAATGGGCTCTCTGAGGGGATCTGAGGGATTATGTGTGTCTGCTCTTTCTCTGTAGGTGGGGAGATTCCATAGAGATGCTCCTGTGATTTATGATGCTTATTCATGTGCATTTTCCCTGGCAGGTATTCTCATAGTTATAGCATCCTGTAAACTTGCTTGGCCCATTACAGTGCACTGTACATAAAGCAGCCTGCCTCAGGTTTGATACCTGAAGTTTAGGGAGGTTTCGCCACTTAAAGCCTCCCCTCCCCATGCTTTGACAGGAGCTGCTGCGGCTGAGCTGATGAATGGCTTAGAAAGGGAATTTTGTATCTCCCTCTCCATCCAGTGGATGAACAGTGTATGCAGGGAAGCTCACTGCGGATCCCCAGGGGCTGAAGAGGTTGTCTGTGCTCTGTTTCCTCCCTTTTTCCAAGGTTTGTGGCATTTTAACCATCTGTTCACTGGGGAGGTTTCAGTAGGTTGAAGGGAAGAGTCAGGGACAAGCTCCTCGCATGCACCACGGATCCACTTGAGAACAGATTCACAGCTTTGGGCTTTACTCTCCAAGAGCCGCAGCGCCCTGCGTATGACTTACTGCTGTCATTTTCCATCAGGGTACGGTATCGCTTCCTTATTTCTTAGCAACTCAGGCTTTTTTTTTATTCACCGAGGAAATGTGGAATTTAGTCTGCATGTGCAACCATATTGCTCAATTTAGCATCACAGCTGTTGCATCACTGAATTTTTCCTTTAGAATTAGTCGTCATCGGTTGTTTGATTTGAAACATTCACTTTTGATTTCATTTCATTTTTTATTGTATTTTTTCTGTAGGCAAAAATAGAGGGCAGGGGAACATGCTTTTAGAGATTCTGTATTAATGCAGTGGAACCTGGGGCATGTATGGATGGACATCAATGAGGATACTTGGAGGTCATCCATAAAATATATAGTAGGTTGAACCTCTTGTGTCTGTACTGCCTTACATGGCAACAAAAATCCAATTTTTAGGCCTATGGTAGAGGGAGAGAGATGGTGATTCTCTTTACACTGCACCGGTAAGAGGCATCCGCACACGTGGAGAACACGGCTCCCTGCGCCTCATGCTGCAGCCTTCTGCAATGTTGGGAAATACTCCATGCATCACAGGCAAATCACATCATCAGCAGTTATTGAAACAATATTTTAGAGATTTACAGAATATGAGCAGTCTCTAGTATCTGGATAAATATTCTAGCTTGGCATAGTATTACGCTAAAGGCATCATCATGTCAGACACTTATGCATATCCAATGCTGAAAGCAATGCCCCACTTCATGCCTGAGCCTCTCTGGAATAGCGAAGTATACCAGTATATTAAATATAGTCAGATATGTAGGATCAAGCCATGTGAGTAACCCTTTATAGTAGCAGAGCTAATTAATATTTAATGTGCAACGCTTCGCCTTTACTGTAATGCATACAATTCACATTGATTGTGCGGAAGGCAGGTTGCTTGGAGAAGACCCTGGGGTCAATTTCGTATGGGGTATTAGAATGAAAAGTGACCTTGTCTCCTTGGGACTGGGAGAAAAAGACAGCAAGCTGCTTTAGCATATGCTAAGCACGGATCCCTGCTCTAACCGTCAGGTTGCTGCAACTGCTGAAATGGGAGGTAGAATCTATAATAGTAATGTGTGGAATTCCAGGAATATAGTAGTGTTTACTGATTAGACTGGTATTGCAGCAGTGGTTTCAGAAACCTACGATGATTGCTGTGGTTAATGCATTTCCCTTTATTCTACATTCAGTATTAAGAAAACCATTAAATAGCATGTTGGTTGGGAGTTAAAGTATTGTACATATGTTTCTATTAAAAAAGCTATTTTTTTTAACCTTACCAAGTCATTGCCCCCATCTTGATACTATAATGGAATTAATTCCATTATTGATTATTGCTGCTTGGATATCAGGGATGGGTTCTGTACTGACCATGTTACACTGTTATTCATGAGTGTTCCTTCGCATGCTGATTTGTGGGTTTGCAACAGATCTCATTATCTTGGTATGTAAAGCTTATTTTTGTGTGATTAGTGCTAAAGATTCACAAGTACTATGTAATGAAGAGAAGGCAAACCAATGATCACCTTTTTTTACCTAAGCATTTTTAGAATACAGAGAAAAGAATGCAAAGCAATGTAGCACAGATTCATAGTAGATCCAGTTTCAACTCTGGCCCATTGAGATTTTTCCTTTGAAGGAAGGGGGAATAATTTAATTTGCATTATGCCCCTATGTTGCCCTGTCAATTTTGTCTCCAAAGTAGGCACCCATACGTAGGTGGCAAGGAACGGAGTTAGTTTGTGCACTGCAGGAAAACATTACACTAGTATATGTTGGTGTAAACCCAGGTGAGATGTCCGGTGCTTCAAACTGGCAGCAAATTACATTAGCATGGTATCTGCATAGGTGCAATCAATAATGATTCCAATGGATGATTGCAGCCATGGCCTTTATGAAGAGGGAGAGCTGCTTTCCCTTTGCTGTTCAGCAGTAGAGTTCAGCTGCTTCCTTTTATCTCCATCAAGTGGCTATGGAAACATGATCTCCTTGAGCGCCGGAAAGTGGCAGTGTAGGCCCTTAATTACAAGTATGGGAGTCCTGTAAACCCAAGTGCCTCATGGCCTGAATTGTTGTGTGTGCCCATTTCTGTTGCACATTGGGGGATTTAAAGATGTTAGAAAACTAGAGCAACAGGGCAGACCTGTAGAACTATGGCTGTATTGTACATTTGTGCAGACACAAACAGCCATTGCCCTCTGACCTCTTACAAACTTTATAGTCCCAAACAGATTAGTAGTGTTTTTAGGATAATACTCTCTATTACCAGGGGATGCAACCAGTCCCATATGGGGCTATGAAATCCCCATTGTTGCCAATGGTTCTGCTGTCTTTTCTAACAAATTGCAGGGCGACTGTTGCAAAATCTGAACAGATACCCATAGGTCTGTAGTTATGCCTCTGATATATAAGTGCCCTTTATTCATACAACACCACCATGCAACTTCATTAATTTTTGGGTAGGAGGAAACCCGTATAGAGAGAACATACTCCATGAAGATAGTATTCTGATTGCAATGTAACACAAGTCTCCAGAGCTTTAAGTTAACAGCTCTTATCTCTGTGCCACCATTATATTAAAATAATTTCTTACTGGAAGTTGAGTATTATTTTGTTTTCATTGTGCTTTGTATCCCATGTAACTGGGAAGGAAGTTTTCGCTCATCTTTACAAACATGAATATTAACATTAGCACTTTTGCCTCTTTAACTTGTATTTATCTGTAACTGCACCATTCTTTTGTTATGTTTTATTACTTCCAACTGCTATATAAGTTAGAAAACAACTCCATTCTTAGGTGACGGTGGAACGTCAATGCCATTCCTGCAGCGTCTCATAGCTGGTGTAGTCCTAGGGACCCACGCCAGCTTTTCTAAGGGATGCTGGAAAATGTAGTTCAGTAGTTGTTGGAACCCAACAGGTTAACGTCACTGTCATACTTCACTGGTTAGATAGACCCATGGGCCCTAGTGCAGAATTTGATGCAAGGACCCCCCTTATCACATCTGAATATCTATGTCTCCAAAGACCATTTGTTTCTTAATCCCATCCCCTCTGCCTACATGTATCATCTTGTGTTTTTAATAACTATTAATATGTATGTATGTATATATGCATCCATATATTTGCAGTATATACACACACACACACACACACACATATACATACTGTATCTCTCTTCGGAGAGACGTTGGAGATCTGCACATTTTAGACCTCCAGATTATATATTATTAGTCACAATACCTACTTGCTTCAGTCTTATTGTGTGCTAAAGCTTTTCGGAAGACATACAGTCACTGTTTGAAACTCCTGCCATTAGTTGTGTATACAGCACATGGGGAGGGTGATTTCGAGAACATGGGGTGAATTTTAGTTTGGCAGCACTTGTAAAGGGAAAAGAGACAAGGGTAAGAAGCGTATTTCTTCCGCCGCCCTTAGGATGGAAGATTAGTTGCTGTGCAACCGGCTCTGTGTACTCTGTTTAGCATAGTCCCAACTCCCTGTACAATAAAACCAGAGACTTTCCTTCTATAAATCAGAGCTAAGAGACGCACATTTAAAATTTCTAACATAAACAGATTGGTCATTTCTAAAAGTGGTCATTTCAAAAAATATGTTCATTTATAAAGGCAAATGTTGTTACCAACTACTTAAATTTCTCCATTTTTTTAAAAGAATTTTGTAGAAAAATGTAAGCTAAAATAAATGAATACTAAAGCTGCCCTCTTACAACACAGCAAAAGAAAGTAAAATTAAGTTGACAGGTAGTTCTTACTGTAGTGGACTATATATGGCTGCTACTAACATGAAATGTTGAATATATCATGATAGGATATGGTGATAAGATTTTAGTAATTAATATATCATTTTTGCCACTTGTAAGTCACAATATAAAGTGTTGATATTTCCAGAAAGCAGACACTGCTCTTTTTTTAAAAAATGTGCTCAGAAAACAATAAATCTTTGCGACAATGTGTGCATATACATCCAGGGGACTTCTATTGCTATGGTATCTACTGTCTTATGAAAAAATGCACCCCTTAGTTCAGCAACCCTGTGTTTAAGTCCTTTTTAGTCTTAAAGGACCTCAAAAGAAAGTTCTATGTGCCCTTATATGGAATATAGATCAAACAGGGCTTTGCTCTACCTCTTTTAATGCCCATATATACTCCCTTCTGTCACATATGCATTTAGCAAGGTAAAACCATTATGGTTTGATATAAAGGCCTTTAGTATCAGTGGTAAGTAATATGGTTGATTAGTAGGGAAAAATGTCTTCTCTTTTTATAGACCCAATTTTGTTATTGCTGACTGGTTAACTCAGTAGTAATATCAACATAGACTTCAACATGTGAAAGTCAGCACTAGGCCAGGACCTGATGGTATTTATGTTGGGGTACTACAACCTAAAATAGCTAAGCACTGTGATCGTCAAACCACTTTGCTTCATTTTACAGTATTATCTGATGTCTGGCATGGCGCTGAGAGATTGGCAATTTGAAATGTGGTGCCATTGTTCAAAAAGGGATCTCGTTCTGTGCCGAAAAACTACAGGTCTGTTAGTTTGACATCAGCAGTGGGAAAGCGTGCAGAGACTAAACTGGTAAAGGGAATGGAAGAATTAAACTATGAGGAAAGACTAGCTAGGATAGGGTGTGAGAAAAGGCTTTTGCGAGGGAATTACTCGATACATTAGAGGACATTAAAGACAGATGGCAGGGGATCTATTTCACAAAGAAAAGAACATAAGCCACCCATTACAACTGAGGGACTGAGCTTTCATTTGAATCAGTAAACATGGTTCTTCACGGTGAGGGCAATGAGCAACACATGGGATGCCCTGCTGGGTGATGTTGTAATTGCACCTTTAAGAGTGTCCTTAATGACTCGTTAGACTGGCACAATATTGTCTTTTTCAACCTAAACAAACTATGTAATGTTTGGAGCTACCCCAATTTAGCTCTCCAAGACCATATGCATGCTCAGATCAGCTGCCAGTTATCCACCTACAGGTAAAATTTAGGTAGGCACCTGAAAAGCACTTTGGCCAAAGCGAGTTGGTATAATGGAACTGGATAGACCTTTATTAGCCATGGTTGTTAGTTAGAATCTGGAGAAAATGAAGTGAATTAGTGAAATTACAAACTGTTTATAATCAGCTGAGTTTGTAGTAGATGCTTTTGTCCACAGCATAACTGCAGTTAGCCACTAAGTATATAAAATATTACTTGTGTAACAGAGATAGTAAATCTACATGAACACCATATAGAGCAGCACAGCAAAGCCTTATGGAACAATATTCTCATAACTACGGGGAACAGGAGCATTTTTATCAATGCAGGTGTCAGGGAGCTATTATTTTGCTACCTTCCCATTGTTCTGTTGTTAGACTGCTGGGAGGGTTTGGAGAGAGAGGGGGTGGTATCACTCTAACTTGCAGTGCAGTAGTACAGCATGACTGAAGGTTGTGAGAGCACAGGCCACATGACCATGGGCACCTGGGAATCTAAGAACATGTATAGCCCTATGTCAAAAACAAATGTGTTTTCCCATGACAGAATCCTTTTAATAAAGAGTTAACCAAAGCACAGATAATCCCCTGTATAGTGGGCTTCTGTTGATCTGTGCTTATAAAGGGGTTTTACTGCTACTTTAAGTATGGAGAAAGTCCTTTTTGTAACAACCATAAACCAGGGCCTTCAACATTACACTCCTAAAAATCATTCTTAACAAAATATATAAAATAGTTAGTGCAAAGGGGGTATGGGTCCAGTTGCATGTATAGCCTATTAGAAGGTGGAAGAGGACAAACTTTGATATATGCACAACACAATTTTCCTTCTCAGACATGCTGTTTTGCATAAGTGAAACTCATCTTTTACTATAATACATAGCCTGTGCATTAACCCACATTTAATTTGCAGTCAAGTTTTTGTGTAGATAAGAATTTATGTTTATTTATGCTTATCTTTGCTTCCTCTATCTTGACATGGCATTCCTATGCCTGGATTTGTGCTGTCTGAAGGATAATGCGAGGAGAGGGAAACACAAAGTGCAAAACGTGACATCCTAACCATTACGACATTGCTTTATAGGGAAGGAAGCCAACGTCCTTAGATAAGGTTTCATTGCTTTTACCTTGCATTAGTAACACATGCTGTTTCTCTTAACCACATATATCTAAACAACTGCTCTTGTACCTATGATGTGTCTCCATGTATATCTACAGCTGGATTCAGGATAACATGTGGAAAGGAAAGCACAAACAATGGTTAGCACTTTGCTCATTAGAAAGTACAGGGCAAATATATTGCTTATAGCCTCCACCTTACGGCATTGAGTTATAAGGCACAGGCAGGATTATAATTGCTTAGTTTGTATTTATGCTTAATAATGAAAAGGCAGTGACTAGAGTGGGAAGGCAACAATTTTCCACTTAACCAGAAATTTTAAATATGATAACATTTATGTTAGTGCCTTTTAAATCTCCCAGTGGGCTTCATTTAGCAACACTAGGCAAATTTGCCCATGGGCAGTTACCCATAGCAACCAATTACTGATTAGCTTTTTAAAGCCAACTGCAAGTATAACAATGAATGCAACAATTTGATTGGTTGCCATGGGTTAATGCCCATCAGTAAATTTGCCCAGTGTTGATAAAATCAACCCCACATGTATGTTTTAATATCGGCTGAGCTGTACTATTCCCACTCTTTATCTCCATGATAATTATAGATAAATAATTTGAAATATATTTGTTTTATTTGTGCTTGGAAAGTATCAGTCTGCTGCCATTTTCAGGTGCATTCTGATGTAATTGGAGTCCTGTGAAGAAGAAGTGTAAGCAGTGGCGTATCTACTTCACTTCTCCACACTTCATTTCTCTTATTTATTTTGTCTGAATCTGATATTGGGACTATTCCTGTATATGTTTTCACCTCTTTTATTACTAGTGAAGCAAATTATTCTAAGGGGCGTATTTATCAAAAGTAGAAATTTGTTGCCAATCGCCTGGGTAAAATCCCACCTCTCTCTGATTACATTTGTGAGATTTGTAGGTGCATATTTATCAAAGGGAGGACTCTCACATTCAACCTGCAATAAATATATCCCTAAAAAGCCCATGCAGTTGAACAGAGAGGGCTATTGCAAGGCTTTGCTCTTCGGAATGTTCCTCTATATCTAATTGGTGTCTTATAAAGCTTTTAAAAGTTGAATTTTGTACAGGGATTTTCTACTGTTTGTATGGTTGGGGAAAGAGTATTACCTGACTTTATTATTGTTTACACCAGTTTCAGGACACCATTTTTACACTTCCTTAAAAAAAAAATCATTTGTGCACGTATAATAGGGATTTTAAGTGATTAGTGCATAATTATAGCCCTGTTGCAGCACTCTCTTTCTTTTATAAAGGTTTTTTTCTGCTTTGCTGGCAGGTTTTACCTTTCAATCGAGAATTATTCTCCCTTTTCTCTGTACTTTTTGTATCCTCACAAGGCCCACCTGTCAAATTTTTGTGTATTACAATGGCGTCTGTAAAGGTTGGTGGTGTAAGGTAGCAGCTTGGGGGGGGGGGGCATGCTATACAGTCACTGGGTGTGTGAGCTGGATGGGAGAGACTGGTCATTACAGAGGAATATGAAAGAAAACCCATAATAACTTGGTTTACAGGGCTTAGGAGCTGCAAAAACTGTGGTCGTCTTATGTGAGTTTACCTTTGAGCAACCGTTGAACTAGGTCAGATATACTTGAATTACGGTAGAATAAGGGTTTGTTATATGTATGTTAAATAATTCTAAGCAACTTTTCAATTGGTCTTCATTATTTATAGTTTTTTAATTATTTGCATTTTTATTCTGACTCTTTCCAGCTTTCACTGACCCCATCTTAAAAACAAACGCTCTTTAAGGACAACAATGTATTGTTATTTTATATTGCTAATTTTTGTTACTCCTCTTTCTATTCAGGGCCTCTCATATTAATATTCCAGTCTCATATTCAAATCATTGCATGTTTGCTAGGGTAATTTGGACCCTACCAACCAGATGGCTGAAATGACAAAGTAAAGAGCTGCTTAATAAAAAGCTAAATAACTAAAAAATCACAAATAATAAAAAAAGGGAAAACCAATAGCAAATTATCTCAGAATATCACTCTCTACATTATACTAAAAGTTAACTCAAAGGTGAACAACCCTTTTAACTATCTGAAATAACCTAGACATGTAGCTAGCATGTTGCTATCATGTACCAAGTGAGCTATAAATCCTGCTTGTTGTAGTTTACAAGTTACTACTTTTTGGAGCAGTAGGTGGGTATAGCAGTTAGCAAGAGGTTATATTATATCCACAGTTTCCAAAAAAAGTCCATGGATTGCTCTTGGATATTCAAAATCCCTTGGAGGGTTTATCTTACACAAGGAGGACCTCTGGTTGGGCAGCTCAGCTTTACTAGATTTATGACAAGTTAGCAGGCAGGGAGATGTACAGTTATAAAGAGTCTCTGATTATTTTAGCAATGCGTAATGCAGCATGTGTAATTTTAGCTCTCTGGGTGTAAATTGTTCCCAGTGTTGTTACATTTGTCTGTTGAACAGGTTTAGCAAGTTTATGGAGGATATTGGCAGGCTGGAAGAATCGGTCACATATATATAATTTGATATCTAGAATTATCAGCAATAAATTTGCTGTTGCAAGAGGGAATGTACTGTAAATGTGTGTATGTGCTAGAGATTTTATTCTTTGATACCACAGTCAAAAACTAGTCGCTGGCAGAAATTTAACAAGGGGTTACAGCACATAAGATTACTTGCCCTGCATTCAGGTTTAAGTACTTTCTCATGGGTTTTAAACTTAAAAAACGGGCTGCTGAGTGCGGATGCATTTGGTGTTTTTTCTCATTGAGAAACAACTATCCAAGAACATACTTCAGGCAATCCTGTATGCATGCTAATATAGATAGGCACCTGCTGTGTTCTGGACCTGGTTGCCAGAACAATAGGGGCAGCAGACCCAGCAGCTGCTGGGGACAATTGTATTGTAAATTTGCAAACATATCCTAGTAATCATTTGCAGAATGAGAAGCCCAGTACCTTCTAGTCTAGGTATGTTATCTATTATAAGTAAGTCTGTTATGCAGACAGCTCTAAAATACTGAATTAGCATTTCTCATAGGGTCCTATTTGAATGAGGAATTTTGTGAACTGGAATGAGAACTATCATTAGGAATGCTTGGTACCTGGAGTTTTTCCGAATAAAGCTGGCCATAGATGTAAAGATTTTTAAAAGACCACGATTATCTCGAAACGATCATACAATCGTACAAATTGTCCATCAACTAAAAAGACCATTTCCCAGGAAAAAAAGGATAGCTTGCTGCTTGGTCCAGCAAACATAGATTGGTTGCACTGGGACCGATAAAGATTTTTTAACCTGGCCGATCAATTTTCTGACAGATGTTGGACGAAAAATCCTAAAATGTACGATCGTTCGAATCCCACTAACTTCACGATAATTTCGAAGGATTGGTCGGACTTCGCTAAAATCGGTCGTTCGGCAAAAAAAATCTTTGCGTCAATGGGGAGCTTAAAGGGATACTGTCATGGGAAAAAATGTTTTTTTCAAAATGAATCAGTTAATAGTGCAGCTCCAGCAAAATTCTGCACTGAAATCCAGTTTTGAAATCTGACATGGGGCTAGACATTTTGTCAATTTCCCAGCTGCCCCTGGTCATGTGACTTGTGCCTGCACTTTAGTAGAAAAATGCTTACTGGCAGGCTGCTGTTTGGGTTTTTACTATTGAGTGTTGTTCTTACATCTACCAGGCAGCTGTTATCTTGTGTTAGGGAGCTGTTATCTGGTTACCTTCCCATTGTTCTTTTGTTTGGCTGCTGGGGGGGAAAAGGGAGGGGGGTGATATCACTCCAACTTGCAGTACAGCAGTAAAGAGTGATTGAAGTCTATCAGAGCACAAGTCACATGACTTGGGGCAGCTGGGAAATTGACAATATGTCTAGCCCCATGTCAGATTTCAAAATTGAATATAAAAAAATGTTTGCTATTTTGAGAAATGGATTTTAGTGCAGAATTCTGCTGGAGCAGCTCTATTAACTGATTCATTTTGAAAAAAAACATGAATTTCCCATGACAGTATCCCTTTAAGTGATGTTTCTGTAATTGTATCACCATTTTTACTAAATCACTTGAACCATAAAATAAACCCAGCAGAATTGGTATGTGACCAATGTGTATTTATGTAGTTTAGTTACCATCAAGTACGAGGTACTGTTCTTTTAACCACAGAGAAAAGGGAAAAACTTTTTAAAAAATGACACATATTTGATTAAAATGGACTCTGTGGAAGATGATCATCTTGTAATTCAGAGCTTTCCGGACATCAGGCACCTGGATAGAGAAAATCCCATACCTGTGCCCTGTACTTGATGATAACTAAAACCAACAAGGGAAGGTTGTGCTCACTACTCATTTATAAAAAACATTAAGTGTGGGTGCAAAGAGGTTATGACAGCAAAATTCACATAGACAAATACAAGAGGCCCTCTGCACTCAACTAATTATCAACCTATTATTAAGGACACTGAAACATTTTTTGCCTTAAGCTACTAAAAATGCCTTACCCTCTAGGGCAGAGACACGTGCTCAGATTCGGGGAAATTAGTCGCCCAGCGATAAATCTCCTCTTCTTTGGGGTGACTAATCTCCCCAAACTGCCTCGCCGGCGCGAGGAAACTTCCCATTTGCGATTTAGATTCTAACCAGCAGGAGGCAGTTTGGGGAGATTAGTCGCCCCGAAGAAGAAGAGATTTGTTGCCGGGCGACTAAATCTCCCCGAATCTGAGCGTGTGTCTCTCTGCCCTTCAACAAGAAAGGGATTGTTTGTCCATATATTGCAATATATTTAAGCTGACTTTGTCAAAGTCATCCCCGTTACTTGATGATAACTAAGACACAGGTATGCAACCTGTTATTCTGAATGCTCTGGACCTGGGGTTTTCGAGATAACAGATCTTTCCAGAATTTGGCTCTTCATACCTTAAGCCTACTAGAAAACCATGCAACCCAACAGGCTGGTTTTGCTTATAGTAGGGATTAATTATATTTTAGTTGGGATCCAGTAGAAGGTACTGATTTATTATTAAAGAGAAAAAGGAAATACTTTTTTAAAAATGTAGATTATTTGGATAAACGGCCTTTCCATAATTCGGAGCTTTCTGGATAATGGGTTTCCAAATAACAGATCCCATACCTGTACCATAAATCCATTTTGATGGCTCCTTTTTTGTAATGTTTTTAGTAGATATAAGGCATAGATTATCTGCGCACTGTAATATTCTATTAGCATTGATAGCTTCATAACATGTTAAGGGCTACGCAAGAGTCAATAATTCCATTGGATCTGCAAATGTGAAAGGGATCACAAAATGTGAAAATAGAAGACAGAAGACAGCTAAGAGCTTGGCATCAACCTCGTTAACAAGGTTTGCCCTTCAATGTGACTTTGAGCGGTCACTCTGCGAAACCATCGGATGTCATAGATCCATGTGTAAGCAGAAATGGGAGGAGAGGGAGGTGCTGCAGTGTAATTACTGTGCATGTCATTTTCTAGGTAAGGCTGTGGGTGAGACAGGGACTCAGTATCATTTATTACAATGCTTATTTTCAGCATATGAGACGTTTCTGGGTCATTCTCCTCTTTATATCCTCCTTTGCCCTTCTACCAAACCTGTTCTGCCATTTTCACAAGGCAGCCTGCCTTTTTATGATCTTGGATTAGAATTAACAGCTATTTTGCAGACAGCTATTATAGGAACAAAATTTTAAGATGCTCTAAGTGGTTTTGATCATTACTATTCTGTACTGCACTGCCAGCTGTTAGTGATGTGCGGGTCAGGTTTTTCTTGACGCATACCTGACGCGCACCCAACCCGAGCCTGCCAGCACCCACCTCCTCCCCTCTATTTATAGGCCCGCGCTGACCTGCCCCACCCACAAAAGGGGTGGGTTGTGGCGAGTGCACGCCTATAAAAACAGAAGCAGGAAGCTGGCAGTGTAAGGCCGGGAGAGCAGGCAGAAGAGCTGAACTTGAACCGGCCTGTGACCCTCAAAGGAAGTGCAGAGGTCGGCCTAAAACCAGTGAAATCCTGCCCACATAACTACCAGCTATGGGTTAAAGACATTCTTTGGAACAGCAGAGTTTCTAGAAAAAATGAACCACAAGCAGGAATTAGATAGAGCCTATTGTTAAAATTAAACATTCATTTGAAACAGAAGATGCCCCTTTATCTTACGTTCATAGTTAGCATCCTGGTATTTTTCTGTTAATCCTGCCATGTCATCTATCAGACCAGCCTTTTGTCTAGTAATAAGGAGCGTTCAGTAGGGTGACTGCTGAAGGCCCTGCTGATACCGAAGCCCTATATGCCGCTACCATAGTTAAAAATGTGTAGGACAGCAGGTAGGTAGGTAGGAGGAGGTCAAGGTGTACATTTTATATCCATGTTTTCTATCCAAGGCCCCTTACCTGTTGCTAAAGTGCAACTTCTAGCACCTTGCTGGGAGTCATACTGTACTTCAGCAGCTGCTGAAGGGCAGTAGGATGGACTTTCCTGTTTCATACAAATCTGTTCAGCCTTGGGCTTCATCACTAGCCCTGGCAACAGCCACATAGAAGCATGTTAGAGTTGATTGAAAGTGGGCAACATATGCATCAATAAGGGTTTCTTCTAATAAACTGAAGACATAAACCCCAATACTGCAAATCTTGTGCTCTCTTGATGCCATACAGTATGCTCTTCGTGACGGTGTCAGGATGGTATTACCCTCCTCCCACAACAGATGTTTGGTTATGAACAGTGGCTCCAAAACGCAGCTCGTTGCTATTTCAGCAGTTATTGTTCATCTTGAGCAGACCTATATTTTCCATTAAGATCCTTTCAGTACATAATATAGTAGTTAAGAGAAACTGCTGTCACCTGCACATTAGAAAAAACTCATCCCATTAAAGCCCCTGGATATAAATGAAAAGATGCAGATTCAAAGTAAAGGGTTATCCTAGTATTTTCAGTGAGGAATGCATATCTTAGACCAATTACAGATTTAAATATGACATTATATGTCAAATAGATAAGCACAGACAAGCTACAATTTGTGCTTTTTACCACATACCGTATATTATAGTATTCTTTCTCACGCATGCATGTATCTTTAAAGAAAAGAGAAAAAAGATTGTTTGTTACTGGGCAACTTGAGTACTGATACAGTTTTCAACCCTATCTAATTCACCCATTCCATAGTGGTGGAATTTGTTTATGATTATACAGCAGCTACTTGTAAAATATTGTACATTTGACTGGAATCTTGGTGCCACCCCCCCCCCTCCAGTCAGAATGCACCAACACCATGTAATTCTGTGCAGCCGCACCAGGTTAGAGGTTAGTGCCATTGTAGCCGTGTGCTATTGTGGAATATATTGTTTTAGCCTCATTATTTTTAGTTTTCAACATAAATTAATTAACTTTTTCCACCCTGACAAAGGTTGGACTGTCCCATCAGAGTACTGAGTTAAAGGAGAAGGAAAGGCATTGTATATTTGTTGGTGCCAAATGTTAGACACCCCCAAGTGATTGTGCTCCTATCAGCAGAAAACTGCAGTGGCCCAGGGTTATACCAGTGAGCACCACAAAGCGATCTTCTTCATGCGGCTGCGCATGCGCAGTAGAGCGAAAAGCCGAACTTTAACAAAAAAGTTGGCTATTTCGTTAAACTGCGCATGCGTTTGCCCCGGGAAATTCTAAAACAGAAGAAAATGGAAGTGAATCGCTCTGTGGTGCTCACTGTTATAACCCTGGACGGTGCAGTTTTCTACTGATAGGAGCAACGGCCCGGGGGTTTCAGGTAAGTCAATACAGTCAATGTACGATGCTTTTCCTTCTCCTTTAAGCAATTGTCACAGTGGTAGCACAAATATTTAGGTTCCAAACCTTCACATCTGTATGTGGCTTTCTTTTACCTGTCTCGTCTTGCTGTAACATTGGCCAACAAGCATTATTTCGGGGGTTGTTTATCAAAGGTCGAATGTTAGAGTTTTTTAGAGTTCGAGTTTCAAAACCCGAAAACTCAAGTTAATTAAGTTTTCTGCAGGAAATCGCTCAAATCGAGTTTTCTGCCAAAAGAGCAATTAGCTCTGAAAGATCATATGTAATTAAGGGTAATTAAAAGCACTAGGAGAGACTTTTATCAATACTGTGCCACTTTACTGAGTAGCTACGCTGCTTCCTTAATTCCAACTCTCACGCAAAGTTGATCAGTGCTGCAAAATAAAAGAAAAGAAAAGGACAGTGTGGCACCAATTGCTTCTCCCTGAACACCACCATATCTCCAAACAGCAGATCCTTCTGAGACATCCGGACCTTTACCTGTCTATTTTTTTTTTTATTTAAAGTAATTGCCAGCTCTTGTGTATTGACATAACCATTTTCTTCAGAGTGCAAATGGCAAAAGTAAAATAACCCTTGTTTTTCTTTTGTTTTTTCAGGTAGACATTGAGGATCTTATTTTCTGTTGCCATCATGATGAAATTGGGAACATCATTCGCCTTTTTTGCTAGATTCCATGTGCTTGTCCTTCTGCTGCTCTTGTGCAATGTGGAAACAATACGGAGTGAAACCACAACAGTTGCAGACTCTGAAAACCATACTGATTCCTGCACTGGTTCCTACTATTGCAAGGAAGGTGTCATTTTACCTATCTGGGAACCTCAGAACCCTTCTTTAGGTGATAAGATAGCAAGAGCTACAGTATATTTTGTTGCCATGGTCTACATGTTCTTAGGGGTGTCTATCGTAGCAGATCGCTTTATGTCTTCAATTGAAGTAATTACTTCTCAAGAGAAGGAAATAACAATCAAAAAACCAAATGGAGAAACCATTAAAACGACAGTAAGAATATGGAATGAAACTGTTTCCAATTTAACACTTATGGCTCTTGGCTCATCTGCCCCTGAAATTCTTCTTTCTGTTATTGAAGTTTGCGGCCATAACTTTCAAGCTGGAGACCTAGGACCTAGCACCATTGTTGGCAGTGCAGCATTTAATATGTTTATCATCATTGCTCTTTGTGTCTACGTGGTACCAGATGGAGAAATAAGGAAGATAAAACATCTGAGGGTTTTCTTTGTAACTGCAGCATGGAGCATTTTTGCCTACACCTGGTTGTATATGATCTTATCTGTTTTCTCTCCGGGTATTGTTGAGGTCTGGGAAGGGTTGCTTACTTTCTTCTTCTTTCCAATATGTGTTGTGTTTGCTTGGGTTGCAGATAGAAGGCTTTTGTTTTACAAGTATGTTTATAAGAGGTATAGAGCTGGAAAGCAAAGGGGAATGATTATCGAAACTGAAGGTGACAGGCCTTCTTCCAAAGCAGATATTGAAATGGATGGGAAGGTGCTTAACTCGCACACTGAGAATTTCCTTGACGGTTCTTTAGTTCTGGAAGTTGATGAGAAAGATCAGGATGAGGATGAGGCAAGGAGAGATATGGCAAAAATATTAAAAGAACTAAAGCAAAAACACCCAGAGAAAGAAATTGAACAGTTAATTGAGCTTGCCAACTATCAGGTTTTAAGCCAGCAGCAAAAGAGTAGAGCATTTTATCGCATTCAAGCAACTCGTTTGATGACTGGCGCTGGCAATATATTGAAAAGACATGCTGCAGATCAGGCAAGGAAAGCTGTGAGTATGCATGAAGTAAATACCGATGTTGTGGAAAATGACCCAGTAAGCAAGATATACTTTGAACAAGCAACTTATCAATGTCTAGAGAACTGTGGAACTGTGGCACTTACTATTGTTCGTCGTGGAGGTGATTTGACTAATACAGTGTATGTTGACTTCAGAACAGAAGATGGCTCTGCAAATGCTGGCTCAGATTATGAATTTACTGAAGGGACTATCATTTTTAAGCCAGGTGAGACCCAGAAAGAGCTTCGTGTTGGAATTATTGATGATGACATATTTGAAGAAGATGAGAATTTTCTAGTTCATATTAGCAATGTCCGGGTCAATGCTGAGAACACGGAAGCAAACCTTGAATCTAACCATGTAACTCCCCTTGCATGTCTTGGAGCAATCTCTACAGCCACAGTTACCATTTTTGATGACGATCATGCAGGTATCTTTACCTTTGAAGAGCCAATCACACATGTGAGTGAGAGTGTTGGCATCATGGAAGTAAAAGTGCTGAGAACATCTGGAGCTCGAGGAATTGTTATTGTACCCTACAAGACTGTTGAAGGCACAGCTAGAGGTGGAGGAGAAGACTTTGAGGATAGTTGTGGACAATTAGAGTTCCAGAATGATGAGATTGTGTAAGTACCAAAAAAAATTTTTTTTTAAAGCAACATAACTAAAAAGTGATGTTTACAATTAACTTTTGTTAATGTCAAAATATTAAAAATATTCATTTTCTCCTAATTAAAAATACACTGCTAAATATTGTAAGGTGTGCAACAAACTCAGTAGATTTAAATTTATATTGTAGTCTTGATACATACCAGTATTTGTACCCAAAATACTTGTCGAAAGGCGAAGAGAAATAGAAGGCTAAAATGAAGGATAGAGCAAATTTTTGAGTTGTTCTTTAAACTGACATTTAATTCTTTTTATGTATTGAATTTGCTTGGAAGTAACTTTATCGTATATGTTGCAATTACGAGAATGTGGCTAATTAAGTTCAAATGCAGTCGTTTTACTGGTTCAATAAGAAATGCTTTGGGCTTGACTTAACCAATTAGTTCCTGTAATTACAGTTTACATTTTGACATAGGAAGATATTTATTACATTTCTAAATAAATGTCAGATTATTAATATGACGTTATTTTTCAGTTGGCTGCACATTGTCTTTAAGAGGAGAAATGTACTTCCACTTAAAAGATGGGAGGAGTGGGCTCATTTATAAACACTGGGCAAATTTGTACCTGGGCAGTAACCATGACAAGCAATCAAAAGTTTGCTATTATTGTTCAACCTGCAGCTGGCTGAAAAAGTCAGTCAATGATTGGATGCTATGGGTTACTGCCAATGTGCAAATTTGCCCAGCGTTTATAAATGAGCACCATTTTTATAACATTTCTGTTATCAAACTCCACTTAGTTTCATTTTAGATTTAAGGGACAATGCCCACTTGTATATTTATCATTTCATATGCCCATGTTCATCCGGTTGAATCTCAAACTGGTTGAAATATGCTGGGTTAATTCTTTTTTTTTTGCTATAGAAAAATATACTTAATTAATAAGTACAGGTATGGGACCTGTTATCCAGAATCCTTGGGACCTGGGTTTTGACAGATAATGGATCTTTCAGTAATTTGGAGCTTTATACCTTAACTCTACTATAAAATCATGTAAACATTAAATAAACCCAAATATAAACCCAAATAAACCCAATAGGCTTGTTTTGCTTCCAATAAAGATTAATTACATCTTAGTTTGGATCAACTACAAGGTACTGTTTAATTATTACAGAGAAAATGGAAATCATTTTTAAAAATTTGGATTATTTGGATAAAATGGAGTCTGTGGTCTTTCCGTAATAGGAAACGGGTTTCCAGATAACCTATCCCATACCTGTAGTATATTTCCAAAAGCCATATTGTATGAGGGCATAGCTTAATGTGATTGCACAACATTTGCATTTATACAGAGTAGGAGCTGATATTTTACTAGGGATGCACCGAATCCACTATTTGGGATTCGGCCGAATCCTTGGTGAAAGATTCGGTCGAATACCGAACCGATATGAAAAAGCTTCTGTGATGTTAGGGTCTCTTGTTTGTATAATAGTTACTCACCACATGAGCCCTCAGCACGGGGAGGGGGGGGCGGACAAACTGACGAACCAATATGGAGCAGGCACTCAAAAAAGCAAAACTTCCACCAGGCAAATGTTCAAAAGTGAAAAGTTTGTTGTGTCCAACAGCCTGAGGCTGTTGGACTTTTCACTTTTGAACATTTGCCTGGTGGAAGTTTTGCCTTTTTGAGTGTCTGCTCCATATTGGTTAGTCGAATACCGAACCGAATCCGAATCCGAAGCATTTGCAAATTAGGGGCAGGAAAGGAAAAAGTGGAAAAAAATCTTCTTTTTTGACAAAAAGTTACATGATTTCCCTACCCACCCCTAATTTACATATGCAAATTAGGATTCAGATTCTGTTCTACCAGGCACAAGGATTCGGCTGAATCCTGCTGAAAAATGCCAAATCCTGGTCGAATCCCGAATAGGGTTGCCACTTTGACATCATGCCGCCCCCTTTGATGTTACACCCGTCCCTTTTTACCGCCCCCAGCACCGGCCAGTGCAAATTTTATTGAAAGGTGGCAACTCTAATCCCGAACCTAATCCTGGATTCAGTGCATCCCTATATTTTACTTGTCTTTGCTGAGGAACACAGGGTTTATAGCTACTAGTCAAAAATACTGCTATTGAGGTGAACATTTTTTAGCTGTCGTACATCATTTGCAGAAATGAAAAAGCACAAAGAAAGAATGATATGTACTCACAAAAATCTGCAGATGGAGCAATAAAATAGATGAGGTGCCATGTGTCCTAGGCGCGTTAATAAGATCTGCTCTGTCATTTTGTCCTTGTTCTTTAGTCTGTTAACCCTTAGACGTGTTAGCATCAGCAAAAAAGGTATATTTTATCTTTTTCATGTAAACATCTTTAGTATAAGTTAAAACCAAATATGGTAGCTACATCTGTAGAGCAGATCAATGTCCATCAATCTATTTTTCAGATTCAGATAATGCAAGTGAAGAATATTACAACAAATTTTAACCGCTATAATTTGCATGAGTAAAATTATGAAACCTGATTGCATCATTCATAAAACTGAAGGGCAATAACATTGTGGCTGTAACAACCTTTGGGCTCATTTTTATATTGCTTAATGATAGACAATAAAACTCTGCTTGTTTGCATTTTCCATTGAAGGTGGGGCTGCTGAATAGATTATTGAAGATGTTCCAGAATTCAGAGTCTTGATGGAAAATCTTGGCAATCATTAAAGGGATACTGTTATAGGAAAGAAATTTTTTTTTCAAAATGAATCAGTTAATAGAGCTGCTTCAGCAGAATTCTGCACTGAAATCCATTTCTCAAAAGAGCAAACAGATTTTTTTATATTCAATTTTGAAATCTGACATGGGGCTAGACATATTGTCAATTTCCCAGCTGCCCCAAGTCATGTGACTTGTGCTCTGATAAACTTCAATCACTCTTTACTGCTGTACTGCAAGTTAGAGTGATATCACCCCTCCCTTTTTCCCCCAAGCAGCCAAACAAAAGAACAATGGGAAGGTAACCAGATAGCAGCTCCCAAACACAAGATAAAAGCTGCCTGGTAGATCTAGGAACAGCACTCAATAGTAAAAACCCATGTCCCACTGAGACACATTCAGTTACATTGAGAAGGAAAAACAGCAGCCTGCCAGAAAGCATTCCTCTCCTAAAGTGCAGGCACAAGTCACATGACTGAGGGCAGCTGGGAAATTGATAAAATGTCTAGCCCCATGTCAGATTTCAAAATTGAATATAAAAAATATGTTTGCTCTTTTGAGAAATGGATTTCTGTGCAGAATTCTGCTGGAGTAGCACTATTAACTGGTGCGTTTTGAAAGGATGACAGGATCCCTTTAAACTGCAGTGATATGCACTAATGCATTTCTACCAGATTATATGATATTATATGGGCCTTAATTAAGCCGTTCATCAACACTGATCACAGAACAATTAGGCCACCTAACCAAACGATTTTAGTCTTAATGGGGGTCTTTATCTGGCCTTGGCATTGCCCTGTACTTTCATAAACAAATCAGATATATTTTGTTAAAAAATAGATTTTTTTATAAAAAATTCCAGTGCTATGGGAGGTATTGCAGGTCGTCTTGCACCAGATATTTGTGGTTGAAAGCATGTTTTGTGGTGTTTGTTTTTACCACTGTTTATGGGTGCCAGCACCCTTCAGCATTTAATGCTATACCTTTTGCCCATCTTAAAGGTAAGAGTGTTCCCCTCCTGAGGCCCATAAAGTATTTAAATGTATAACATTCCTGATTGGAGTACTGTAGGTTTCTTTCTTGCATCTGGTGTGGATGCAAGTGCTATAAGGTTCTCTATTTGCACACCTTAGGGCTACAGCATTTGTTCCTGTACCACTGGTAAAAGTGTCTAATTTAAACTTAATAAAGTTTGAGTAATTAAAAAGAAAAAAAGGCATTCACTAAAAAATTACCGTATATACTCGTGTATAAGCCGACCCGTGTATAAGCCGAGGTACCTAATTTTACCTACAAAAACTGGGAAAACTTATTGACTCGCGTATAAGCCTAGACACAACTAAGACCCTTTATGCTACAATCACTACAGCGCAAACTAAATCACTGAAAATTTGGTCCCCCCAGTGGATTTATATTACAGATATTTTTCAGCTGAGACAAAATATACTTTCCACTAGCAATTATACACACATAGACACACATATACTTTACACACACACTCTTCCCACAAAATAATCACACACACATACTATACACACAAACTCCCCACACATATACTATATACACACACAAACTCTCTACCCACACCATCATACACTATATACACACACTCCCCACACAATAAGTGAATGGGTGGCACGAGTGAATAGGTATGTGGGTGGGTGGGTGGCATGAGAGAATGGGTGGGTAGCATGAGTGGATGGGTGGGTAACATGAGTGGATGGGTGGGTAGCCAGGCACAATGCATCCTTGCACCACAGCAGACAGTCTAACTAGTCAATATGGCCAAAGTAAACATTCATTTTTGCAGCAAAAAAATATTCAACAACAAGTTTTAGTGAAAGAGAGAGAGAGGGAGAGCGCGCGCGGCAGGCCACTTGACTTTACCTCAAAATGCGCATGAACCCGGAAGGTACGGCAGGCCACTTCACTTTACCTCCGAAGTGTGCAGGGGCCCAGAACCCGGGAGATGCTGGAGGCAGGTGATGTTACTCTCCATCCTGTGCCGGCCGCCCGGCTTCAGCTAGGCGGGCCCTGATTGGTCTGGAAGTGGAGGATAGCGCGTCTTTTTGAATTCCCCCTCGGTGATGTCGGTGGGCAGGTTCCCCACAAAGAGACGGCAGCGCTGCGTGTAGCTCTTCACGCTGGGCTTCAGAAAGCTCCCCCCCCTCCTCTTTCCTCCTCAACATCCTCCATCTTGGGAGGCATCAGAGACGGGTCCCCCTCGGACACCTCAAAAGTGCGCTTGTTGCCTTTGCCGGGCGGAAACATCTGCTGCTGAGGCGGCGACACCATTTGGCCTCCGCCATTGTTCTTTTCGATGCGAACTTGCTTCAGGTTACGGTTAGCCATTCGTGTCTGTCTGTTTTTCAGCTGTCTTCTGCCTTCTACCGTATTTCATCTAAAAGAGGTTACCCGCGTATAAGCCGAGGTCAATTTTTTCAGCACATTTTGGGTGCTGAAAAACTCGGCTTATACACGAGTATATACGGTATGCTAAATTTATGTGACAGATAGTTGTCCAGTTACCATAAGGTAACTGTATAATAAATGCAATGATACGTCCCAAGCATTAAAACAACTTAGTGTCTCTCAGGCTTTCTGTACTTTCACAAGAAAGTTCTCCAAATGACAAGAGTTCTCCAAATGCCTCTTTCAATACAAGCACCATATCATCATTTCCCATTGCCCCCAGACATGTTCACAATGAATTTTATATTTCCAAAGATTTGTGCTAAAATAATTCTGAGCTCCATCTGGGAAATCTCTTTTATGCAGCTCGTTTCATATGACGTTGTTGTTTCTTTTCACACATCAGTGTTAAAACATTTGGATGATCTTTTAAATTTTTGTTACCAACATAATTTTCTTATACAACTATTTTTTGACATACAAGTTTTCGAACATGGCTGTAAATTAGGGTTGCCACCTTTTCTGCCAGAGGAGACCGGGCAGGGGGCAGGGCCATGACGTGGAGGGGTGGGGCCATGATGTGGCTGGGGCAGGCTGTGACATCAGGGGTGTAGCTATGACGTGGTGATTGCCAGATTGCCGTGTCAGTCGTGGAAAACCGGACAGGAAGTTTTGACCTGGGCAGCCCTTCAAATTACTGGGCTTAAGTGCTATAGTAATCTATTTTTATCCCAAAGAGATTAAAGTCTAACAGGTCAATGTAATAAATGTGCATATGTGGTTACTGTTACATTTATTCCTGAATGGTAGACCTGACACTACCTTGCACCTTTTATTGCATTACCATTAACCCTACTACATTTTTGCGTAGGCGTAAACCAGAGCCAACTCTGCAAGACATTCAAACTAGGAGTGCATCGAGTCCAGGTTTCAGTTCAGGATTTAGCCAAAAGTCGGCCTTTTTCAACAGGATTCTAATTCAACCAAATACAAGTGCCTGGCCCAACCGAATCCAAATCCAAAAAAATCAAACAAGAAATCCAAAAATTTCTTAACCACACGCTACGTGCGTGGTTCTCTTTTTTCCCTAATTTACATATGCAAATTAGGGTTTGGATTCGGTTTCCCGATTTTGTCAAATATTTCACAAAGGATTCAAAATTCGGCCCAATCCTAAAATAGTGGATTCGGTGCATCCCTGATTCAAACTCTTCTACTGTGCTCTATTGGGAGTCAAACCAGGTAAAAACATCTATTGTAGGGTTTCCTGAGACTACTTTACACCTTTTATTGCATTTCCATTAACACTACTACATTTCTGGGTAGGAGTAAACCAGAGCTAACCCTTCCAGATATTCAAACTCATCTACTGTGCCATTAACTAACCCAGCCTGGGTGCAGTATTTGTAACCGTACCCCCACCCCCTCCAGATGTGAATTCTCTTACCAGCGGAGAGTGTGCACAAAAAAGCTGCATAGTTCTTACATCTTTGGCGGGGCGGGCCCAGGTATAGTCACACCCCCAGTAGTTACGTCACAGTACTGTGCTCTGTTGGGTGTCAAACCAGGTAAAAAACATCTAGGGGCAGATTTATCAAGGGTCGAATTTCGAAGTGGAAAAAACTTCAAAATTTGACCCTCAAATTCACTTCGACCCTTAGTAAATCTGCCTCCTATTGTTGGGTTTGATGCATCATTGATCTTGAAAATGGTGCAGAATTAGACCGGTTGCAGAGTAATGCAAGCAGTCAGAAGTATTTATAAAAAAAAATAGGAAGTATTATAACTGGTCACAATGTAATACATATAGTAAAAGAGCGATGCAACTGGTTACAGAGTAATGCACTTGGGCGCAGAGCCCTGTAACTGAGCGTTGTTAGCAAAGGAATGTTGTTTTTCTCAGTGTAATGTGCAAAAGCAAGTGAGTATTTTGTCTTGAGATTTCTGAGTAATTCATACTTTGGATACATCATATGTACCGTGGTACTTTCCAGTGCTCATTGTCATCACTCAACTCCCAACCAGCTGTGCACACATGCTAATGAAAGGACTTGGGAGTGTGATGTAAGTGAACTCAGCTACAGATAGGGTGTGGTACATGGGGCAACCATTCATGGGGAATTTCAGAGATGCACTGAGAGATCCAGAGACTTGACACACCCATTAGTAAGCAGGCATTTTTTTTTTATAAAAGTTCCTTTATTTTTACCATTTTTTACCATCCTGTTTTGTTGATTCCAATGAACAATGGCTTCTGTCTGATAATAACCAAAGTGCTTTTTTTGTCAGGCACATGTTTTTATAAAGTGTAACTAAAGGTCTGGGTACTTTAGTTTTCCTTTAAGATCTTGCCTTAGGTGACAGAACTCATTTTAATGTATACTTTTCACTGTTGACATAATCTCGACATTGTCTTAATACAGTACTTGCCATATATAGTATTGCTTTACATTGGTTGGTTTTTATATGGAATGACACCATGACTTTAGGACATACATCCTGCTGACCAAGTTGCTAATAAAAGCTCCTGAACTTAATGCATTGTTGATGGCAGTCTACTCTGTTTCCTCAGTTTTGCATTGAGCTGCCCACTGCCCTGTCACACAGTACAGATGCCTTCATAACTCAGTGCATATAAAATATAGCAATGACAGTGGCTTGGTATAATCCTATAGCCACATTCATATTTTTGACAATTAAATCAGGTTTTCTGCCAGACTTCATCAGTTGCAGCAAGCTAAGTTATTTGGCCATGCAAATGCACTATTTTCCTGCTGTTGCCCTCGGAACTATAAAACCGTCTGATATATTTTTATCTAAAATTAGAACACTATTACTATAAATATATAGTGATATATTTATAAATATAAATATATATAAATATATATTAAAGGATTTCTGCTTGCTGGACCTTGGTATATATATGTGGTTTTATATGTTCTTTTTTTATTGCAGGGCTTCTTATCTTAATATAGTAGCTGCAAATATCCTATATTTTGTGTCCCTTTAACCTTGGCAAAGTTTTATTTGTGGTGAGCTTCCATTATCTTCATTTAATCAATAGGCAGTTTCACCTTTGCTGCTCTGGGATGAAATATTTTTTTTAAAAAAAAGTATGTGCTTATACAGTATATTCTACAGGAAACGACATTTCTCACACTAATGATGTGCTGTGGAAACATTCTGAAAATAGTTATGGAATATTTTGTACAACCCAAATAAAAAAGGCCCACAGCCTGGAAATGTAGAGCTGCTGTATATAGGTCACGGAGTTTATGATTTATTTGCAACAAATCAAAGCACTCCTCAGTAGTAGTGTGACCCAGTAAATATGTAGGCTGTGTTAATTGTATTATGGTAAAATTGCTATGTCATGTCCCAATAAACATATGTATAATTATAATTTATTGCATGCTTTGTTTTTAAATCAGAATTCAGTTGGGGTTATATAATAAAATCAATAATGTTATATAAGTCGTGTAACATCCACAAGCTTATCCAGTTGTGGTCCCATCATCTTCACATCCAAAGCTTCTTAACCTCCTTCTTGGTCCACCCCAACACTCACTGGCCTTCCCCTCTTATGCACCTTTTCTTGTATCTCATGGACCTCCCAAGATCATGCGCCTTTTCTGGCATCCCTTGGGCCTCCCAAGCTCATGTGCCTTTTGCTGAATCTCTGGGCCTTCCAAGCTTATGCACTTTTTCTTGCATCTCTTGGGCCTCACAAGCTCATGCACCTTTTGCTGCAAGACTTGGACCTCCAAAGCCCATGTACCTTTTACTGTATATCTTGGACCTTCCATGCTCATGCACAGCTCAGTTTTAGCATTTGTTCATGGTAGGAGCACATGCTTAGCAAAATTCTTAGCAGTGTATTCTCCTCCTTCTTGTCTGCAGGGTCAGGACCAGACCCTTTCCTCATATACATACTGTAGATTCTACTTAAATAGAAGGATCATTTATATCTTCGAGAAATGAAATAGAAACTGACTAAGCCCAGGTTCAATATTTGCCTTTTTATATTATAGTATATTTATATTTTTTACATTATATAAATTTTATAAATATATGTAAGGGTTAATGCTCTTGCTGATGGCTTAAAAAGAGAAATACAACTTAAATAACCCACATTCTGGAAACAGTTCGATATGATGAACATAAAAGAATGGCAAGTTGTAGTATTTTGAAGGAAAAGTGCTACAAAGTTTCATTTGTGTTTCTTTCTTTTCCCACACCATTAATGTAATCACAGCACGTGTCGTCAGGGCCGGATTTACATAGTGGGCGCCCCTAGGCCCACTGCCGATCGTCGCCCCTGTCCCCTTCCCTTTATTCGTGCAAATTTTCATCTGGACCAAGCAATGGGGATTGGCGCATGGGAAATTAAAAAAAATTATTGTATCTCCAGCACATCCCCAGTGTTTTTGAACCAATGTGGGTGTGGCTGGGCAGCATGCCGCCCCCCTAAAATCCTACCGCCCTAGGCACAAACCTGCGTGTCGTTGCCTCTTATCCCAAAAAACCACATCAAGTAGAAGGGAAAGTGACCATACAGAGGTAACTTTGTCAAGGAAATAATACATAACAGGCTCCACCCCTGTCCTGCTTTATTTTATCTAAAAATATCCTTGGGCAATTATCGAGAGGAGAACTGCTGTTGTGATGTCTGGTTTCTAGGTTATTGGATTATCTAAGCTTCTAGCAAACAAATGAACACGAGTTTTTAATCAACTCAGTTCTAAATAGCAGTTTCTGAGAAAGAAACGCTAGACGGGAACATCTCTGAAGAACAAAATGAGGAGTAGAAAGGCACAGAAGTGACTGGCTAAAAGAGCAACCTGCAGCTCACAGATAAATAAATAAGAAGATATTCCCTGTAGAGTATAGACAGGCTTCACTTACGTTTAAACCAGTCTAAAATGATCGTCGGTGCCAAGTCTTAATGGCCTGTTTTATGAAAGCATTGTCTTAATACAATTCCTACCACCATTACTCTGTGTTATTGTAGACCTGTTTATAGCCAGGGCTGTGGTAACCTGATTTAACGGTAAATAACTATATAAATATACAGATAATATTGAGAGTTTCCCATCTATGCTCTCAGATTATAGCGCAGTGTGGGACTTTAGTAATGTGCATTATCTAGTAGATGATACTGCTGTGGAGACGTCAGTCATTCAGTCCGTTATACTGCTCTTAGAACACCAGTTTAGCGCTAGCTTATTAATTCATGCTGTTTTAGTTCTGAATATGTGTCCCTCTTGTAGAGATTGCTTTAGGAAAATACTGTAAACAATGGTGCCTCTTTTCATATGGAAAAAATTAAAGCTCTAAAACTGGATTGTTTATATTTAATGCAGAAGAATACTGTATATCAAACATATTACTTATAGTTCTGGTAATCTGTTTTTAAACTATAATGGCTTCCTGCTTCTCTTGTAAGCCGCCATGATCATATCTTGGTCTTGCCCATTGCACGAGTCTCTGACATCATGAGATCTGACCTATGAGGTAAACATTCATGCGTATGAACATGTGTCGGACTTGATGACTGACAGGCTTATGAACACTTTCTTTTATATCATGTATGTTATTTTAAAGCATGGTTCACTAGGCAGTGGGCCTTAGCAGATTTCAGCTCACAGTTTATTATTTAAAGAAAGTTCTGAAGCATGGGAGCAATTAGGATTCATTTCGGCACCATTTTACATTGGGTTTTAAAAACACTTGCTTGGATTTGCTTGATTAAACCAAGGAATGTGCACTATAGCTTTCACATCTTTGTCAGTTACCTTTATACTTGATTTAACTGTGCATCCTAGGTTACAACACAATAAATGGCCAGAATGGTATATATCTAGGTTTTATGAATTAATTAAGAAAACAACACTTGTTAAATTACTTGTGTATTCAACCTGTGTTATTGCTCCTATGAACCACTTCTACTTGCAGGACCTTCTCACACTTAAATTACCAACTTCACCTCTTTTTCCACTGGCAAATTATAGCACATTGGAAACTCTGCAGTACATTGCACCTCAGAAGTTGAACTTGTACTTGGAGAGATAAGAAGATTTTCCGTTCTAAACTTTTATTGTATTTGATGTAATTTAGGGTATATAATGTTTCATTACTCAGGTTATTTTTGTTACTGCCATTATTATAACAGCAGGACTAGAGCAAATTGGTTTGGATTGCCTTAAAAGCAGTTTGTATCTATATTACTAGACGGGATGTGCAGTACGCAAAGTCATGATTCTTATAAACAGTGTAGATAAATTTGGCTTCATTCACCTTGTTAATATATTGCAGTTTATGCAGTATGAAAAAATAACTCTCCTTAAGAGAAAACTAAAGGTATAATCAGTGAGGGTGTCAAAATGTTTGGTACCCTCCCAGTGATTGTAATCTCTTGATAACCCAGGTCGGTGCTCATGTTACGATAAAACCGCACTGGCCTGGGGTATTTCTATACAGTATAAGCTTATTTGCCACAATCTTCTTCTGCTTCTGTCTTCTTTTCTCTTGGCCCAAGCATGTACATGTGCAGTAATTTCAGCTTTCTCCCTACTGCATATTCGCCAGAACCAAGAGAGAAAAAGAAGCAGAAGGGGGATCTACAGAAGAACTTCTATGGAATACCCGGCCCAGGGTATCAGATAAGAGATAATATTCACTTTTGGCAACCATAGTGATTATACCTTTAGTTCTCCTTTAAATTTAAGCTATGTTAAAATAGAGAAGTGGATACTTAATTCATTTTGACTAAGGGTTTTATTTTTTTTCTTATAGAAATTGTTTATTAGTGTGCTTCCTAAACCAAAAATTTGCTTCCTAATGCCTGGAACACAACTATGATGTTGCTGACTCATGCTTGAATCAGCCAGTCAGAGAAAGAGAAATCTGCCAGTGACTCACAGCATGAGCAACTGTCAAATACATTGTTATATATGTAGTATTTGTGAAACAGATTTATTAAAAATTCTCTACAGGTTACAGGTTTTTTAATAGTGATGATTAAATAAATAGTTAGAAATAAGCAGCAATATAAAGCATACACAAAAATAATAAAATGTTTTAGACTGCTAAGTGAAAAGGAAACCAATTAAGTATAGCAGCCTTGTAAGAAATAGCCTGATTAACAGTGATTCTTTGATTTTTTTTTAGCAGCAGGGCTGGGTGGCTATGTTTTACTGTCTAAATTAAATGAGTTATTTGACATGATATGGTCTTGTACACTATTATCAGGCCTAGCTCTGGGCAAGAAAGGAGTGAGCTATTCTTGGGTCTGAATGTTAGCCTCCAGCTGCAGCATCACCTTCAGGCCTCCCATACATAATAAAGCCCTTAGGTTTGTTCTGTACAGTCAGTAATTTAACCTTGAATGGACTAATCACACGGCAAATTATAAAACAACATTTCAGATAGAATAAGGGAAATTAGATAATATTTGGTCAAAGAAAAATATGCTAATTATAATTTCTAATTGGGTTTCATATGTTAAATAGATATATAAAATATGTAACATATGGGTTATGCATTAGCCTAAAAACAATGTTTGCAGTGTCGGGCTGGGATGCCAGGGGCCCACCAGAAAAACTTTTTTTTTTTTTTTTTTCTTCTACTTCTCACTCAACATTTTTATTTTCTTAGTACTTTTCTTTAGATGATATACTCTATTTTCCATTTATTTGGCCCCTTTGTTTCCATGAAGAATTAAGGAATGAACATGAAATTGTTACATGATTTGAAGCAGGAGGGCCCACTGACACCTGGGCCCACCGGGACTTTTCCTGGTATCCTGGTGGGCCAGTCCGACACTGAATGTTTGTGGTAATTAGGGCATCTCACAATTCACTTGAATAACCTGCAGCCAAAAAGTATAATACCTACAGCACTGGAGTTATTTAAATTTAGTGTTAGCACCATAGGTTTTATGATCTATTGGTTGCAAGGGATAAAATGCTTGACATTTGTATTTTATTTACTTTGTTCTGGGGTTTTTATTTCAAAACAAAGCCAAATAAATATATACCCTATTGGTGTAAAATAATGTTGTTCCTCATACTTAGTGAATAGTGTGGTTGAGGTATTGTGTATCCCAGCAGTGCAAACAAACAAGTCAAATGATTTGTTGTGTAGTAAACAGGTGCAGGTCCATCAAGGTCAGCTGGGTCTTGGGATTTAGTAGTGAATCATATTATACATAACGTGTATGAATAATGTTCTTTAAATAATGTAAACCCTGACCCGACATTCTTCATCTTTCTTCACTTTACGGTGGTATTTCATCATACATGACTGCATTTATTGCCCAGTTGTGGTTTGGAATCAAACATTGCACTGGGTTAGGCTAATAAAATATTTTCATACTGTATTAATGTTTATAAACATTTTAGAAACTAAAGGACAGGTATGGGATCTGTTATCCAGAATGCTCAGGACCTGGGGTTTGCTGGTTTTACTTCCAATAAGGATTAATTATATCTTAGCTTGGATCAAGTACAAGGTATTGTTTTATTATTACAGAGAAAAGGGAATACTTTTAAAGAATTTGGATTATTTGAATAAAATTGAGTATAAGGGAGACAGCCTTCAGAATTCAGAGCTTCCTGGAGAATGGGTTTCCAGATAATGGATGCCACATCTGTATATGAATTGTAATCCATCAAATGAGTTAGGAAGCTTCCGGCTAGAGACTGTCAAGGAGCAACCTCACTTTTTGTAGGTTGTTAAACAATTTGGAATTATCTGCAAGCATGGGGAAGGAGGAATATCATCTCAAGGGCAGAATTAAATTGTTCTTTTAAAAAAACAGCAAATCTTTGCTCACCCTTTACTAGTTTTCCTCCCATTTCTCCTTCTTTCATAATTTTCTCTTTTCTAGATCTACCAATTTGTACTTCATCCTAAAATACATCTTTCCTTCTGCATTCTCTTCCTCCTTATATGTGGAAGAGCATTGGTTTCAATCTTCTGCCATTTGTACAATCCTCATGATGGCATCCTTTTTTCTTAAATGTTGGGTAACAGGGAGCACTCTTAGTGGTCTTGTTAAATCCGGCACAGGGCTGTAGTCAACAGAAGGTAGTGGGCCAGATGTGCTTATAGTTGCAATAAAATATTGACCCCATATTCCTTTTGATTTACCTTTTCAAAAACCACACACTTTTACCAAGTTGTTTTCATTACTTCTTATTTTTTCTGGGCTTGTATTTCCTGGCAACTAAATGCAGTAAATTAACAGCTCATTAAAAATGTCAGTTATTATTAATAGCAAGATTTTTCCCTGTAAGCCCTGATGGGTTAGGAGGCGGAACTGTGGTGCATGACATAAGCTATTAGCTGCTCTGAAGAGTAAGAAAATACAGAAGGCCAGTCACTGATAAAGTACCTAGTAACCTACATGCCAGCGTGAAGAGCAGCAGAAGGATATTTATCGAGTAAATCAAAAATTATTTTACAGATGTAGTATTTGTAACACCTCTTAATGATAATTAACGAGATACAGCATATAACACTTTTCCCCAGCTATCTTTTGCATGCTTAAATAAAGTGGGGCTTGGAGATTATGTGACTTATCTAAGGCTCATTGAGCTGGCACTGATTCAGAGCTCTAAGATATCTCCTTGTTATAACGCAAATACCAATTATATATTAATTTCTATGCTCTTTTATTCATGGTTGGGGAAACAATTTAACTTGTATTCATATCTGCCCATATTATTTGACCAAGTCACATCCAAATTAAAGGGACAAAACAACATCCAATTCTGGATTTTCAAAATATTTATTGTGATGGAAAGCCAAGCATGCTTTATGCAGTTTTTTTGTGATTGTTTATCACTGGTAATCCCCAAATCACTGAAGAACTGAATTGAACAATAACTGATGTGCTTCAAAAAAATAAATAAAAAAAAACCATACTGGAATATTTTTCAGATTTCCTGGGATTCGCTGGAAGGGATATCCTTTTTCCATAAGGCTATTAAAAACAGCAATGTTCTGCTGAGATTTTAATAATTGTTCATAGCTTGTCTTGAAATAATTAATGTGCCTTTTGATTTTCTTACATTTTCTGTTTGTTTATTCTGAGAGTAGCATACTATCTATTGTCTTACAGTGCAGACTCATTGACAACTGATGTAATGGAAATTGCGTCTTTTATTTTACTTTGAAGCCCCTAGTAATGGTGTTTTTAAGGAAGTGCATTAGGGCAATTATTATTTCTGACCCTTTTTACTCATTGCTATTCCATTTGTTAAGGAAAACTGAAAGATAAATATGTGAAATGAATGAGCTATTAGTCATGGAATTGTTTCTAATCTTTAGAAGGAAAGGCTTGGGGCAGACCCTAATGGATCTCCACTTGGCACTTCATGGCTTCAGTCATGGTAGTGGGTCGGCAGGAGAGACTATATTTCATTCTGCCCTGAGATTTTCTCAGCTGCACTTAAATCATGTTGTGCAAAGGTTGAGCAGTGGCTAGTGCTGATTATTAACCAAAGTTACAAAGGGGTAGACACTCATGGAATCCACAATCTGGCCAATTAAATAAATGTAAAAAGAGTTTTATTAGCAAAACATACTTATGCTTTTTTTGTTCTGTTCACTGTCATGGGTAGAATCTAATATTTAAGAAAATGAGTATATAAACCAATACAACCACTGTAACAAAAGGACAAATCAAAACGCAGGAAAAAAATTCCTAGAAGAGACAGTCTATGAATTGATTGCATTTTCTTTATTTACCCACACCCTTAGATGCTGTATGTAGCCTATGTATAGATGTGTAAGGCTCTATTAGGGTAGTTTTTCTAGTTTTTTTTTTATTTCAGTGTAAATTCCATGATTAGCTACCTCTTTGTGATTTTGGTTTATTTGCTCCCAAGTCACCTAGATAAAGGTCTGGGGCTTATGCAACTGGACCCTGCATTTTACACAGCAAGCCATATGCTCTGTATAAACACTAGTTCCCATAATTTCTTTGTGTGTCCCATGCTGAAAATAAGCCAGATTGTGCTACTTTAGTATCAGCACAGCAAGCTTAAACAGACAGGACCATTTTCTCCAAGCATAAAATATTATGTTTATACAATGAGATGATAAACTGTGACTAGACTACAACTACCAGAGTTCCCAGCAATGTTTTCTCAAGAACAGTTGATGAGACAGATCTTAAAATACGAGTCCCTGTGTTTTTGCCTGCAGAAAAGACAGCTCACAAGTAATTCTGTTTGACTAGGATCATTGAGTCATTGTGTCTAGCTAGGATATAGGATGTAGTTCAGCATGAGGATATAAACCTTGTCATAAAATAATAGTACATTCCTTTCTGCTTTCTCTGTCCTGCCTTCTTATTATAGATGTTCTCCAGTCAATTATTGAGCAATACCTAGTTTCTGACATTACAATATAGCAGACAGGAAACATAGAATAACTGCCAAGATGTATAATGCCTCATTTTATAACAGTGATTTGTATGGTATGCAATTCCAAAAAATGTACTCCTACATGAATGTAGCAAGCAGAGATCTGGGTTCTGCAGAAGTTGCAGTGCTGGCTCTGCTTCTCGTAACACTGCTTAATATGTGCAGCACCAAGAATTTAGTTCTGGAGCTGCCTTTATAATTGTATATATGTGTGTCAATTTAATCTACATCTCAGCCAAGGAGCCAAGAAAAGGGCTTCACCGTCACACAGATCATACCAAGCTTTCTGGGTAATGAAACTCAAATGAGAACTTCTGCTCCACTCCCTCAGTAATTCATGTATCAGTCCGGAAGCAAAAGGATTTAATCCAAATGAACAGACACCTTTTTTTGTATTTCTAAGAACAGTGAATGTTGAGCTTTTCCTATAGATCATACTGAATGGATGAGTCGCTTCCTCTCATATTTCCGGTCATGTGCACAATTTGTTTTTGATTAGGTCAAAATTGAAACCAATAACCATCCAATTACACCTGAGGACACTTGGAGCATAAAAAATATCAAAAATACAAATTTATAGTTTATCATGTCAGTACAATGCTCCAGTGCACTTCATGAATAGTGGGAAAAAGGATTATATTAAGTGTAAAGATGTGTTGAACACAGAATCCAATCCCATGCATAATTGAGATATAATAATGTAATTTGTTATTACATTACTGCATATGTATAGGTTATTATTATACTGTAGTTTCATGGCTTTTTCATATATATATTTAGATATGCAAAAGCCATTAGTATCCTGTAAATTATATCCTTATAAATGGTGCTCAGGGATGACTTGTGAATCTCTATAAAAAAATATACCCCTAGGAGTTCCATGGCCTTGTACTTTTATATAGTCATGGAACTCTTTGGTGACTTATAATATGCTTTTATTTTACAAAAGCATATTATTCACTATTTATATAAACACATGTGTGCATGCCTATACACATTATTAATAGAGAGAAGTCATCATAAAGAAAACCATTTCCACTTTGTTATTATTGTGGGTTTTTATTTCTCTGGGGCCGGAACGGCAGGATATATAAAGTATATATTAAATATGCTGAAACGTAAGATTTTCCAAATCTGTTGTGTTATCTATTATCTTTGAAATATTCCCATCTGATCAAAGAGGATTACAGAAATCACTGGTTACTGATTAAGGCAGTAATTTTCAGAATTACCTGTCCATCTGGCACAGCACTAGTAATGGTGCAAGGGGGATTAACATTTGTGCCAGCATTTAAAGTAGCTCTAAATGAAAACGAATCATAATAATAATAATAATAATAATAATAAAGCTTCTGTAAAGGTATTAGCCTTTCAAGTGAGATGCCATTCTGAAAATTGCCCTTGTTTTCCTGAGGAAGGTGAGTGAGAGAACATTGGGTCTATGTCATATTGCAGAGGGGACCCCATAAATAACGGGTACACAGTGTAGATGCATCTGTTACAGAATATGATTGTATTTGGAATAATTCACTAAAGCAGGAGTGCCCATACTTTACTAATGCGAGGTCTACTTTTTGTGATGTCGCATTATGATTTACATCCATAAATGCATTGTCAGCATTCTGTTCTATGGAAAATATTACTTAAATGTTGATTTATAAGAAAATGTATCCTGCTACACTTAACAAACAACTATGGAACCGTAACTTAATCAATCTCTGAATAAAAAAACATGATTTAGACAAGCTGTTTTTTTACAGTGTCTTGAGATCTACTGATCACCTGCTAAAGGTCTACTGGTAGATCCCGATCTACCTTTTGGGCACCCCTGCACTAAAGGGATCTTTTGTTACTTATAAAGCTTGTATTGGACAAGCTTTATAAGTAACATTAAAGGAATAGTACACCTCCACAAAACACATTTTACAAATGTTAAAGGAGAAGGAAAAGCTAAAATTAAGTAAGCTTTATCAGAAAGGTCTATATAAATACACCAGTAAACCCTCAAAGTAATGCTGCTCTGAGTCCTCTGTCAAAAGAAAAACACATTTCTTTGCTTTTATTGTGTACACATGGGCTTCTGTATCAGACTTCCTGTTTTCAGCTTAAACCTCCAGGGCACGGCCTTGAGCATGCTCAGTTTGCTCCTCTCCCCCTCCCTCCTCCCATCCCTACTGTAATCTGAGCTCAGAGCTGTTAGTAAGCAGGGAGAGACTCAGGCAGGAAGTGATGTCACACCAAGCATATATGGCAGCTTCTATCCTAAACAAACAGAGACAGTGTCTAGAGCTGTTTACTCAGGTTTGGTAAAGCATTCTGCAGAATAAATATAGCGTTCTAGTTTGCACTATTGTGGCTATTCTATTGGCAATAAACTGTCTTGGAGCTTTCCTTCTCCTTTAAGATTGTAGTTTAGCCAATCCCCGATTTCTTAATGTAACCTGAAAGTCTCATTTTGTTCTGTATTATAATATTGAAAATGCTGATAACTTGTTAGCTTTGTAAACATACCTGAGGACACATAAGTGATAGAAACTGTAATTAGTACAGGTGGTTGTCTTGATTTTCAAGGACACTATAACCCAGGGCAAAACACAAACCCTTTATTTATAATAATTTCTCTGATGGCACTTTACAAAAGAACTAATGCAAATATAGCAGAACTTCTAGTAGACCTGACCCAATAACAATGCTTTTCAATGGCACTTGCATTTATAAATGCTATACGCTGACCTCAGTGCAGGTTCACCCCCTGTTTATAGGCACTGAACATAGCAGGGATGAAAACATGATGTGTGCCAGGAACCTGAAGCTTTGCCAGCATTTCCATCTAACTGTTAACACATGAGAGTAATACATAGATAATATGTATATAAACCCTCCTCTGAGTCATTTCTCCATAGCAAATGTTTTCCCACCAGCTACTAGTATATAGGAATGGGTAGGGGGCACATAGATCCAAGTTGTTAATAAATACAAAGTCTGTTTTATGCACTAAAACAGTATTACCGTAAATCTGATTTGCCAACAAAGTGCACTATTTTTATAGAAGGAAAATCTCGCAGATTACATTGAGCCTGTCAGAAAATTATAAATTATGTTCTGATTTATAAGCAAAGGCGAAATGTTTGTTCTTTAAATGTCCACCGTAGCCAGAGGAACTATGACTATATTACCCTTTTGTGAAATGTAATAAGAGATGAATGGTTGCTCCATAATGGCAGATAGTTTGTTCCAGGAAATCCCTGTTGATATAAACAGCACATGAAATATTCTGCACCCATATTCGTAATACATAATTTATATGGAATCAGGAATATATGTCAGGAACTTAAAACAAGCATGGAACCATTGCACTGTTTGATACATTTACAGAAGAATATTCCCTGCACAGGCCCATTACCATAATACATTGCAGATGGATACAGCTATTTAAAAAATAGAGAACTTTTTGAGGTTGAAGCTTAGCTGCTCTTTTGGATATACTACCTACAGTATGTAAGGGATATCAGTAAAACAATGAACACAATGCTTTACCGCCATAGCATCCTGGATGGCTGCTCACAACCTGAAACTAGATCCATCTGAGACCTAGCATATCATATTCCCTCTAAAGCTGGCCCCCTCCCTCCATTCAGTATCACTGTCATCAATGTTACTGTAGATGCAGTCGCCCAAGGCAGCTATCTAGGGGCCCAAATCAGTCTTCAATTTTGCAGCCCTCTTTGTCTCCTCTCTAAACTGCTTTCTTCTATTTTACCACTAAATACTCTCTCCTGATTCCTGGTCAAGCAGTGGATGCATAAAATATAAAATTCTGACTCTATTCCAAATCTCTGCACTCTTCTGCTCTATATTATATGGCAATTCAGTCCTTAAGATCAACTCCAGAACCGCATGTTACCATGCAATAAAATGAAAATGGCGTTTGTACATTACATTCCCCTGGTTAGGGAGCACTATAAATGATTACTATTGATTAGTGTTATATATTACAGAGCATTATTTGTACTAATAAACACACACACAATAAAATATCCTTTACGACAGGCTGGGGGTGCATTATGCTGTATATTGCTTTCTGATTCATAGATAATGTTATCCTATATGAAAGATAAGCAGTGCTCAGTCAATACAATGTGTTCCATGTGTACAGGAAATTAGTTTATAAAGAGCAGAATTAATGCTGCATTAATAAACCAACCATCATCTTTTATTAAGCCTCCATTGCAGTGTACTTGTTATAAGCAGATACCCTGAGAATTAATATACCAATAACACGTATCTGGAGATGGTTTTGATTTAGAGAAAAAAAATATAAAAATCCTAACTTCTGTAGGGTTTATGACTTTCCATATCGAATCCTAAATCCAATATTTTTCGAAGCCTGCTGTATCATCAGTTAGCAGCACTAAACTCTATGGACAATTAATACAGACAGGTAAAGATTGCATTGTAATTAATAGGGGAGGTATCACAAGAGTTCAGTAGTGTTTGAACATCCAGAGATATTCAGATACACTGCCGGGTGTCAATTTTGATAGTAAGCTAATATATATAGTGATTATTGCATGTATGCAGAGTAATATATATACTTACATGTAGACTGTGTTTTACTGGGATACAGCAATAACCTGTGGATGCTGCCAGAAATTCACAAAGTTAGTTTTAGATGGTTTGTACAGGTCTGAGATATAGAAATTTACCATTTTATAAATATTGTTTTTTTCCTATGCAGATAGATATTTTCAACCTTACTTTTCATGAAGTGATGTGATAAAGCCTTCTTTTCATATTGCAGTGGCCAAAGGGCCTTCAATACATTTCTCGTTCCCTTTTGGAAGGAAATAATACCAATGTTCAGGAATCTGATAAAGTAAATATAATGTGAACACATTCATACACAGTATCTAGTATTATTTGCCTGTTACATTTTGTCATTTGCCCTTGTCTACATGAGGATAGCTACTGTATGTCCACACAAGAGGATTTTGAGGTTTTTTTTATCACTGCAGTTTTATTTCTGTGGTGCATGTACTCTTGATAATTCACTATTAGAAATGTTGTTCATGGATAGGAGTAGTTTGTGCTGCATCTTAAATGTAATATTTTAGATAACCACTCACAAAGGTGATTCCATTGTTTGTTTTTTAATCATTAATTGTGTGTATAAATATTGCTTTTTTTAAACTGAGCAATAAAGGAAAAGGCCTGTGGTGTGGTTGTGGCACCCTTAGGCACCCTCTTTCTTCAGCAGAACTTCCTGTTAGGGAACATGCAGTTAAATCAAAGTCGCACAACCAGAGATCAGTGATTTGTCATTGTAAGGACCGGAGGGTGCTGAGGCCTACAAGCACAGTACAACACCTTCCTGACTGCTCCATATATTTACATGTTCTACTTGTGAACCAGCTGTGCAGTTAATCTGCAGTTGCATTAATAGAAGCTGACTTTAATACAATCTCCATTAAGCTACGCCTTTGGCCGGCTAAGTGAAACCATGGCATTTAAAGCACAGTTGTATAATTATTACTATCAACTTATGAATAATTGAAAAATAGAAACTGCACAGAGACCTGACATACATGTAGCCTGTCACATCCACGTTAAAGTGAGTTGCCAAGGGCTTAGAATGATACTAAGAAGGCTTCAGCCAAGCACATAGTAGCTGCATGTCCCTGTTTTAGTAACAGTTATTTTGAGGCCAATGCAAAGTATAGCACTGATACTTTAATTTCAATTTAACACTGAAAACAGCTGCTGTTTAATTTCAAATTTGCAAAATCAAAATCTGCCTCAAAGGCAGGGGTGTAGTTAGGGATAGACCAAAGAGGTACATTCCTATGGTGGAACCATTAAAAAAAAAAAGGTAGGTGGTGTGCAATTGCAGAAAATTATCATTGTTGTTTATTGCTGTTTGATTGTCAATATTCAACGAATTATCAATAGCTCTTTGTCATTCCTTTTCCTTCCTTCCATGGGCTTTGGTAAAGCATATATTCTTACCCTGGTCTTAGGGCATGAAGCTCCTTGGCCCAGATCTTCTCAAAGCAATGGTTATTCCTGCATTAGATTATTACAATACACAGAGCAATGTAATGTAGGTGTAAAGTAAATATAAAGTACTGTAACTTCGGCACGCCTGTGACCTGTGAACCTATTATATGGACCCTTTCTACAACAGAACTAGAATATGCAAAAAATTACCCTTCAGATATTTAGGAAATTCTGCAGCTGAAAGCCTGCTTAAGGCAGGATGTTCCAAGATTTCACTAGAGAGAAATGCAAAAGTGTTAAGGTGCTTACCTTATACTTACCCATCCGCTATCTCGCGTCCAGGGACATAGTAAATTATATATAGACTACTTTTGTTATCCAACGTTTACCTTGTGCAAGCCCAGTTTGGGCTTGGCCCATCAAGGGGATGTTTAGGGGGTTATTTACTAAACTCCGAATGCAAAAATCACGAAAAATTTGTGATTTTTGTTTATAAAATTGGACTTTTAAAAAGTCATGAATTTTTCAGAATTTATTAAACCCAGAGAATGGAAAATTCAGAATCCAAAAATCCGGCATCTCAGACCTGTTGAGGTTGAATAAGTCAATGGGAGAAGTCTCAATGATTTTTTGATGTGTGCTGGGTTGCATGCAATACCCCGAAAATCCACCCGAGTTTTCGGGTGGAAATTCTGAAGAAATTGTGAAAATCGGGTGAAAAAATCAGAAAAAAAAAGTGAAAGTCAGATTTCTTTCCCGCAAAGCATATTTTCGGGAAAATGTAATAATAAATAAGAGTAAGAAACCCAAGCGGATTTGATCGGAGTTTGTAGCAGAAAATATTGAGATAAATTCAGACTTTGACAAATAACCCCCTTAATGTATGGTTAGCTCAAAGGTGTTAAATCTTCCCCAATGCTGCCATTTATACGACTAGTTTTCCAAAAAAAATACATCCATAGCAAAACTTGTGTCACCACCGATATTTTAGTTAAGAAAATGTGGTAATCCTACTGTCCCCCAGTCTGTACTGTACAATTAATATATTTTTATTGTAATTGATTTATTTGTTTTGCTATTTGATTATAATCTTGCTTACAGCAATGACAGAAAGGCAGTATTTGCCTTGGCTGTTTTTATCTTTTATTATCTGTGTGCAGACATCTGTTCAGCAGTACTCAGCAGCAATTCATTGTTTTAGATGACCCCATCTGTATTTTATGTGGATGAACAACTTTTTGGCAAAATTGACAAAAAGATTTGTTCTGTTACGTCAGCTAAAACAAGAGCCAGTTTAACGTCAGTGATTATATTTTCCCATGAAGCATCATATGTACTTCTCTCATAAGATAATTGGATATGTTTTCATATAACCTATATTTATGTCATGAGTCTATGGCGAAAAGCAAATAGTAGTCCATTAAATATATAATATTGGAAATATTCTGGTGCAGATGTTTTGTCAAGGTCTATTTCTGTTGAATTTTCTACCATTTCTTCAACTGTTCAGTACATGAGATCATTCTGCCTGTGAGGTCAAATGTATGTGGTTGCTCCCCAAAGGAAGGTTGATATATTTCAGGAACTTGTTTTCTAAAATGATATTTCCCTTTGTGTCTTGATGTAATGTGAGAATGTGAAAGACTGTGAGAGACGTCTCATTTTTTGTGTCAACTCTTCTGGTGTCTAAGCAATAGGAATTTCAAACAATATGTGTGGCTTATAGGCATTTTTTAAACACTACAAAAAAAAGGAAAACTTTTATAGGAAAAAAGTTAAGTTGAGGTGAAATTCCTTGTTTCCATATGAAAGAATATTTCTGTGTTGGATTATATTATAAAATGAATTAATTGCAGCCCAGTCGTGGCAAAAAAAAACAGGGATGACCGGCAGTGAGGGGGTGAGTGAGAGACTGAAGGTGGGTTGTGGCTGGGGGCCTGGAGGGGGCTGTACGGCAGGGGTGAGGGGCCCAGAGGAATCTGGTTTAGAGACATGACCTAGCAACTGGGGCATGATCTGGCATAGAATGGTATACAAAGTTTGATTACTGGCTTACTTAAGTTGAGCCTAAAACTATTGTCTAAATGCTCTCAAATGCTGTTATAAAATTGTTATATACAGTAGTACAGGTATGGAATCCGTTATCCAGAAATCCATTATCCAGAAAGCTCCAAATTACGAAAAGGCTGCCTCCCATAGACTCCATTTTATCAGATTTTTTAAAAAAAAATGATTTCCTTTTTCTCTCTAATAATAAAACAGTACCTTGTACTTGATCCAAACTAAGATATAATTAGTCTTTGTTGGAAGCAAAACCAGCCTATTGGGTTTATTTAATGTTGAAATGATTTTCTAGTAGACTTAAGGAATGAAGATCCAAATTACGGAAATATTAGTTATCCGGAAAGCCCCAGGCATTCTGGATAACAAGTTCCATACCTGTATATTAATTCTTATTAAATGTGAATTAACGTATATTGTTTAATGTTGAGGCGATTTCTTCTCTGAAATTTTACATTTATCCTCAAGAATTGGAACTGTTGAAAAATCTAAATAGACAATAAAGCAAGAGCACCCCTGGTGGGTATCCGCCAATTGTTAAAAATGTAACTTACCACGTACAATATATTCGCCAAGGCATGAACAGCGTAACTTTGTATCTTGTATCCACAGTAAGCCAAATCCTTTTACTGTGCAAAGGAAAATGAATCAAACATTATTTCTAAAAGTGTATAAGGGGGATTATGGTAAGAGAGTATGCTAATAGACTCCTCAAATCTTTAAGAAAATGGTATTATTAAAATGATCTCGTGATGCGTAGAATTTCTTCTTTGGAGTTAAGTAAGAGAACAAAATTCGATATTAAGATACAAGGATTCATAAAATTATTCACATTTATTTAATTTGGTCTGTGGTCTGGCAGGATTTCCTAGTCTAAGTAGATGATTATATCAGTCTAAGATTCAGCAGTGAGCTTAGATCTTTAAAAAAAAGAGCACCAAATGATTTAAACTAGCTGCACATTTTTGGTGTATGACATACTTGTGAATGGCGCAAATGTTTTTTATGCATATTCCCCCAGATCTGTCATCCTTTCAAATAAACTGATTAAAAAATATGCAGAGGTACTGTGCCAAAAATAACAAATATGTATTGAGTGAAATTCAGTGTTATGCATCTTTGGTCATTGCTTGAAGAATTTTATATTACCAGTCAATAAGAATTAGACATTTAGTGTAAAATACTAATTGTCTCATCTCAACTCAACTAATTGACTAAAGTGCTAGTATTTACCTATCCACTGTTGAAGGAATAGTAACACCATAAAATAAAAGAGTTTTAAAGTAATTAAAATATAATGTACTGTTATTCTGCATTGGTAAAAATTATGTATTTGCGTTAGAACGACTTCTATAGTTTATATAAATAAGCTGCTGTGTAGCCATGGGGGCAACCATTTAAGCTGCAAAAGGAGAAAATTAACAGGTTAGTTATTTGATAACAGATAGGCTCTGTAATAGTATGCAATGGGATTCTACACAGTGAAGCTGTGTAACCTGAGCCTTGATTGGCTGCTTCATGCTTCTGATGAAGTGACACTTACGTCACAAAACATGTAAAGCTGTTGTTTCCCTGCCCGCTCTTTGCTAATTTTAAGCATATTTTCAATAAAGCCGCATATATTTTACTATATTGGTTCGTACCTGCACTTGACTTTCGTCCGGTTGAGTCCACTATTGCCTGATTTGGATCCTTGTTTGGCTGCCCCATGGCTACATAGCACCACATCTATATGTAGTGTTTCTGAAGCAAACACACCAATGCAAGAAAACAGTACAGGTATAGGATCCCTTATCCGGAAACCCAATATCCAGAAAGCTCCGAATTACGGAATGGCTGTCTCCCATAGACTCCATTTTATCCAAATAATCCAAATATTTAAAAATGATTTCCTTTTCTCTGTAATAATAAAACAATAGCTTGTATTTGATCCCAACTAATATATAATTGATCCTTATTGGAAGCAAAACCAGTCTATTGGGTTTATTTAATGTTTAAATGAATTTCTAGTAGACTTAAGGCATGAAGACCCAAATTACGGAAAGATCCAATATCCGGAAAACCCCAGGTCCTGAGCATTCTGAATAACAGGTCCCATACCTGTACATTATATTTTAATTACTTTAAAACAGAATTAATTGTCAGTACAATTCACCAATTATATGCTGAAGCTGAAGATCTAAATGCAAATAATTTGTATATGCCATTGGTTCCCATTCAACCGGTGCCATCATTTCTGGATGTGGAAAATTTGTATTCCGAGATGGAGGTTGTTCAGACATCTGGGCTGAATACTTTTTTGGGCTGCTCCAGGCCTGTACAATAATGTTTTGACAGTTTCAACAGACTTGGGGGTATTTGGGCTATGGAATGCCGATGACATGCTTTATATGGCTTTCCTGTTCCTTAATGGAACAGTTTGAAATGCAACCTCCAAAATGTATAGAAACATTCTTAAGATGAAAAATTGGACCTACCATTTCCATTTTTTTGACTGGTTTATAATCACGCATAGTAGGTCAAGCTAAACATGCGTGTGCTGCAGTTCTGATCCTTTAGACTGGTCTATTTAGGTCATCTAGCACTAATATCTGGCAAATCCTCCAATAGGACAACCACTAATAACTTCAAATTGGTTTCAAGTCTACTGTAGCTGTAATTACTGCTTTTAACGATTGAGTAAAATGTATGTTGCAACTCTGTTTTCTCCCACAATTACACTTTGCCATTTCCTCTTGCTGTACCTTCTGAGCGCAGATATTGGAGAAGCTTGGCAGTGTGTTTGGAGCATAAATAGCACAGTCGCAGATGGGGTGACTTCATATATCTGTTTTGTAGCCTTATAAAATGGTGAAGGGTATATACAAAGTGCATAGAAAAAAAACAGTGCAATGTTTTCACATAACCATATATTTTAGAGCAGTGATCCCTAACCAGTGGCACGTGAGCAACATGTTTCTCTCCACTCCCACTGATGTTGCTCCAAGTGGTCACATAGTAAGTACCCATTTTTAAATTCATGGCTTAAAGGAGAAGGAAAGCTACCAAACCAGTGTATTGCCAATAGATTAGCCATAATAGTGCAAGCTAGAAGCTATATTTATACTATAGAATGCTTTACCATACCTGAGTAAACAGCTCTAGAAACCCTCTGTTTGTTTAGGATAGCAGCTGCCATATTAGCTTGGTGTGACATCACTTCCTGTCTGATTCTCTCTCTGCTCACTCATAGCTGTGAGCTCAGATTACATCAGGGAGGGAGAGAGAGGAGCAAACTAAACATGCTCAAGCCCTACCCCTGGAGGTTTATGCTGAAAGAAGGAAGTCTGATACAGAAGCCAATGTACACAATAGAATGAAAGAAATGTGATGCTTCTTTTGACAGAGGACTCTGAGCAGCATTACTTTGAGGGTTTACTGGTGTATTTATATAGACCTTTCTGATAAAGCTTACTTAGTTTTAACCTTTCGTTCTCCTTTAAATTCAAGTTTTGTAAGCATAATAACACAGGGTTACTTTCACAGAGTCTCCTGCAGACTAGCAGTCCACGAGGGGCTATCAATCAGCCTATCACAGTCCTTATTTGGCATACCTAAGAATTTTTTTATTGTTTGTGTGACATTTTTTACATTTGAGTGTGGCTCATGGGTAAAAAAAGTTTGGGACCCCTGTTTTAGAGGATTATTCCTTTTAAGATATTGTATTGTATTGTCTTCATGAGATTTAACAGCTTCTGCAGGTGAAAAAAAGGGTAACAGTTTTATGCACATATTTTTCTTATAGTGGAAGCAATGTAAAATAACGGCGGTATACAGTATCTGGTAATCACATGGCGTAAAATTACACACACATTGATAAATTCACCATGATAAATTTTATTTTACACAGCTTTTTACCCAGTTTTTTAAGCAGATTTAGTTTTACACAGCATATTAAATATGTCCCTTAGAGGTTTTCCTGTCCAGATTGTTTGTGTCCTTTACTGCATTACATGGAAATGCATAAATAAGTGGCTTACTGGCATAAGGGCTTCATGGTGACAATTTTTTTGCATATATACTGTATAAGCTAAATCATTTATTAGAGAAGATTCTGTAACACGAGTGCACCTTCAAAACTTTGCAAAATGTATGGGATTTTCTTAAAGGAAACCCAGGCTCCACCGTTTGAAGTTGAAATGTTTGCTAAAGCAGTGCCACTTTCTTAAAATGGAAAGCTTTCCCTGCTTGTTTAAAGATGATTAATGTTGTACACATACTAGTGAATTACACAGAGGTTAACCTCTCCCTTTGGTAAAGCATCTGAGAGAAAATGGACAGACAGTGCATTTTTTTCTCTCTAGAGGCTCCTTGGCCATATATGGTTAAGGCTTTAGCTTCTGTCTTGATGACTGTACTCTACGTTTAGCTGAGTGCACCAACTGAAGGGGCCGTACTTTAAACTGTTCACTTGTAAATAACTTTGGAGGTTTCTGTTTACCATACAGCATAATGTTTAAAGGGATACTGTCATGGGAAAAATTTTTTTTTTCAAAATGAACCAGATAATAGTGCTGCTCCAGAATTCTGCACTGAAATCCATTTCTCAAAAGAGCAAACAGATTTTTTTATATTCAATTTTGAAATCTGACATGGGGCTAGACATATTGCCAATTTCCCAGCTGCCCCAAGTCATGTGACTTGTGATCTGATAAACTTCAATCACTCTTTACTGCTGTACTGCAAGTTGGAGTGATATCACCCCTCCCTCCCCCCCCCCCAGCAGCCAAACAAAAGAACAATAGGAAAGTAACCAGATAACAGCTCCCTAACACAAGATAACAGCTTCCTGGTAGATCTAAGAACAACACTCAATAGAAAGCATTTCTCTCCTGAAGTGCACAAGTCACATGCCCAGTGTCAGCTGGGAAATTGACAAAATGTCTAGCCCCATGTCAGATTTCAAAATTAAATATAAAATAATCTGTTTGCTCTTTTAAGAAATGGATTTCAGTGCAGAATTCTGCTGGAGTAACACTATTAACTGGTTCATTTTGAAAAAAAAAAATTTTTCCATGACCGTATCCCTTTAATTGCCGCGGTCTTCATTTGATGAACGTGTATAGTGCATCTTCAATAGAAACATAGGTTTGTGTCTGGTCTAACAGCAGCAACTCCAATAAATCACATTCCAGAAGTGCCGTCTGCCTGTCTGAGTTATTTGTGTCTGGTTAGTTATCAATAAATGTTTGATATAAGTGACTATACTGCTTCTAAGGTACTCATATTCACTGTTTAGAGCAGGGGTCCCCTTTTTTACTCGTGAGGCACATTTAAATGTAAAAAGAATTGGAAAGCAAGACAAGCATGAATAAAGTTCCAGTGTGTGCCAAATAAGGACTGTGATTGGCTGATCGGTAGACCCTATATGGACTGGTAGCCTACAGGAGGCTCTGTTTGGCAGTACTGTTTTTATGCATCCAAAACTAACCTCCAAGCCAGGAAAAAATAAGCACCTGCTTTGATGCCACTGGGAGCAACATCAAAGGGGTTGGTGAGCAACATGTTGCTCGCGAGTTATTGGTTGGGGACCACTGGTTTAGAAAATGACCCTGGATAATACTTAAGGCCTATATTTGTAGGTATATAAATCAAATATGCCCTGTTCTAGCTAAATTAACACACAAAAACCTTGGGGATTGTCACAAATGGCACAGTTTGACCAAACACAAAAGTGAAATCTTGCCTCAAGTACAGTATTACTCCTTTATGTACATCTATTCATTTTTTTTTTATCTAACAATCTATTGTTATAATTCACAGTTCAGGATGTTTGTTTTACCATCGGCTGAACCAGTTTTCTTAACCTCTATAGTTACTCCACAGCGGAGACTTCTTATATAGTTGAAGGTCTACCTCTGGGTAATACACCCTCAAAGTGAAGTTACATTTAAATAACTTCAAAAAAGCTGTCTTAGGCTCTTAAGTGCACATCAATATTATAGTCAATATCATTAAGTAACCTGTTGGAAATGATGTGAACATAGCCTTTTGCTTTTCAGTTAGAATACAATTTGTTTTTAGTGCTCTTTAATGTTATGTTGGCCAGTTCTCTTGGGACCACCAACTACAGATAAATGTATTACAACTATTAGCTAATAAGAATTTAATGTATATCCTTGAGCATACATCTTTTCAATAGTGCACTTCTCCAGAGAGAGGTAAATTAAAATGCCACATTTTTTCATTGGGTGTTGCTGTTAAATAGAAAGTCTTATAAGTCCTTTCTATATCCAGTAAAAAAAATCATCTCTACGGAAGCACTCCTATTGATGTTAACCTTGTCCTCAGGTCCACCTTTTTTAAGGTAATCCTGATTGGGATTCAAGCAAATCAATAAGATGATTCATCCTGAAAGATCAGATTGTGTTTCTGAATTGATCCACCACAGCTTTTTTGAAGGTATCATATCTTGGAAATATACTCCGTCGGGGTAAAACAAAACCTAAGGACTCGAGTAAAGCACTGCCTTATATAACCTTATTGTCTAAAGCTAATTTAATGAAAGCGTTTTTACCAAGAGCCCAAGACATTTTAGGCACAATTTACTAATAATAGATACAATTGCTAGGCACAATAAAGGGTGCAGAATTGTGCCCATGCTATGTGAACTGGTTGCCCCTCTGCTGACATTTCAGATGCAAGGCACAGATTGCTCAGGCATAAGGGAACCCTCTACCCAACACCTATTGCTCTTGCAAATTGTGTCTACCATATTGCCTTAAATTAAATGGAAAATAGGTAGAAACTCATGTCTGCAGGTGCAACTTGCATACAAAGGCATGCTATTCATTAACTTTTGCAAACTATTTTATAGCTCCCTCTAATTGATTTAAGGCAGGTGGTAAGGTCAGGGCTAAGCTATGCTTCTTGACACTGTGAGTGCCTCCGGGCAGAGTGTAGTGTCCAGGGGCTGCAAGTTCTCCTAGAATGCCCTGTCCATACTGCACTCTTTCACCCCTTAGTGCTTTTGCAAATGCATTCCCCAGGGTCAAGAATGACCCCTTATATGTTTAAGTGAATAGTATTGGAATATAAAATATACTTTTAACAGGGTGTATCTACTAGATTTTTAGCAGATTACAGATTTGATTCAAATCCATTCCGATTTCAGCTTTATTTTGAAGAAGTCAGTTACCATTTCCTGCCTATTTAATGGGGGGAGGTGAGAGGTCTGTCTGCTACCTGGAAAGAGAAAATACAGAGATCTGCTTTATATCATGTGATGGAGGCTGGGAAAATATGAATGCACTCACTATCTAGGGATGCTGTACATAAACAATAGATATTCAGGCCGTAGAGCAGAAGCCAAAAAGACTCCTGCTGAAGAACAATAACATCAACAATAGCTATTTTTAAGAATTGCAAAATGATGGGAATAATTTTGCTGGGTTGTGTGTAGTACTTAAATCAAATGTCGGGTTAACTGCTACATATAAATCACTACACACGCGAACAATTTTCAGCTTCGTTTATCCATTTGTGACAAGGAGACCCATTAACTTGAGCTCAAGAAAGCAAATTAGAAAGTGGGTGAATGGCTTAACAAATGATTCCATTTTAGTGTTGCTCTTTGCATACCAGTATCAGTTATATAAATGAAAAGGCAGGGTCAGACTGGGCCAGCGGGACACCGGGAAAAAACTCGGTGGGCCCCCTGCTCTTGTGGGCCCCACCAGCCCAGATCCCTGCGCTTCTTCCTGCCTGCAACTTCCTGCCAAAAAAACACAGTGCGCATGCATACGCACATGTGCGGCGCAGGGGGGTGCTGAGACAGCAGGCCCGGTGGGCCACGGACCCCCCAGTCCGACCCTGTGTAAAGGCTACATGAACCTGTAGCTGTATGGCCTGGGGCAATTCTTTCATGAGACAAGGTGAAAGGTCATGTAGAAGTCATTAACAGATGTCCCTGAAGGTGTTTCTTGACATTGTGATCTGATCGGTTAATCCAAAAAAGTCAGGGTTTTAATCCGATAATCCAGAAAAGTAGAGTTTTTGCAGTGAAAATACAATAAAATTGAGTTTTCGGAGCGTCAATTGTACAACGATCATGAGAATTTAAAAAAAAATATCCTGTACATAAAATGACATGGCACTACTTTAATGAACCTACTGAATGAACACTTGGGATTCTTTGTTGTCCCATTTCAGCAATAAGTAGTTCATCCAATGGACTCAAATGATTATAGCTAGGTACAATTTGTTGCTGTAATTACATTTCTAAATATCTGCCAACTGGTAGATTTAGTTTTGTTGTGGTAGATGTTTCAGTATAAAAGGCACCCATGTGAATAAAAACTATAGACAATTCATAAAGCATTTTAAAAGAGAAAAAGTATGAAATGCTATTATTGGCATAAAGAAGTAGCAGCAGATTTGGAACTTTGGCCAGCACCCTTTATTTCATTGCGTCCAAAAATGGCTCTGGGTGCCCCTTGAGAGTTTAAGATTACAGAATATAATAGGCAGTTATCTGGGGCTCTAAGGTGTCAGGACTTGTGAAAAAACGGAATTGCAGCCCCAGAGCAGCTGGTTGACTTACTGAGCATATAATTCAGCCTTGCATGTAATGAGGGCTTATGCAGGGTTCCCAAGAGACAGGAGTCCAGTTATTTTTTCACACGTGGAACATGAATGGTGCTAGCTAGCCTGTTTTATCACTTAAAATATTGCTGGTGGTAGCCAACTATACACTTGTGCCAAGGTTTTTTTTGTCAGTTTCCATGTTTGGTTGGGTCTGCTGACGATATATAGAGAAGAACAGAAGAAGACCCAATGTATATCAACACAAATATGCACACATGAACCATTGTTACAAATTCAAATTGCTTATATAAATTATTTTAATGAGTGGATTGATCAGACCTTGTTGTAGGGTAAGGATGAAAGGATATTTGCAATGGGTTCAATACCAGATGATGAACAATACTGATAAAATAATACAAAGGACAAGATATAAAGGGAATATATATGTAACAATGAGATATTTCATTATTTAGTTTAGGGATGTCCATCCCATGCCCCCATCAGTTGTAACTCTACGCCTGTTTTGGCCAGTCATATTAAAATTGCTTCCCAGTTTATTTGTCCTGGAGTAGTACTTTTCAAGACAGAGGATAATTATGGGAAAAATTGTCAGTAAATTGAGTTTTGGGTATTCATTAATTCCAGTTGATGGTGTGATTTAGCAAGTGTATTATCTGCAGGGGGTGTTAATTAAATAGTAGAAATTAGAAGACATTTCATCCATTTTTAGTGGATCAGAAATTGTAAGCCGATTTTCCTACAGATAACTAGGCTTAACCCTTTTATCTAATTGCCCCACGTTTCCACACTACAAATATTATATAATACAGTTTACAGATGATTATAACGTGCAGCCATAATGTCCACAGCATCTGTTGCAGTTGCTCGACTGGACATTCCTGTTGTCTGGACAGTTATAGAACCATATATCATGGTCTGAATAATAATTTTGTATTCATTGAAACATTTAAGGGGAGAATGGTTTGTTGCATTTAGCTTGTTGCACATTTACATTTTCTCCTCCCATGTATTTTAGCTGATGGAGAAAAAAGTGGATACCTCCCACCTTTCCCAACATTCAAATGAATGGAATCCACACTAGTGGTGACAGGTGGTTTCCATTCATATTAATGACTGGAGGCTTGAGGAGTATTGTTATCTGTATTTGTTATACGAGGCTTGTTTTTTGTCTGCCACACTGACTTTATAAGTAGCCAAGTGGGTATGATCATTTGAAATATTTTATTCATGTTAAAGGAATTATTCAATGTAAAAATAAAAACTAGGTAAATAATGTGCAAAATTAAAAATATTTCTAATACAGTTAGTTAGCCATAAATGCAATGTATGAAGACTGGAGTGATGTCTAACAGAACAGAACACTACTTCCTGCTTTTTAGCTCTTTTGGTTTTCACTGACTGGTTACACTGTTGATCAAGAAGTGACTTGAGGGGGGGGCACATGGGTCGTAACTGTTGCTTTTGAATCTGAGCGGAATGCAGTAACTGCTGAACAGTTATGTCCCATGTGGTCCCCCTTCAAGTCGCTGACTAACTCAAGAGTTAGAGAGCTGAAAAGCAGGAAGTTGGATTCTGGCTATTATGTTAAACATCCAGTCACTCCAGCCTTTAAAGATTACATTTTTGCCTAACTAACTGTATTAGAAACATTTTTTATTTTGCACAGCCTATCTATTTACCCAGTTTTTATTTTTAAACTGTTCCTTTAAGAGCATCCTTTTTATAAACACAAAGGAGGAGAAACCAGTCTTACCCTAGGGTCTAATACTGGAAAGAACTCATTGGAAATATAGGCTCAGACAAAAGAAATAAAATAACATCACTATAGATGGCATAGGCAGTGCCCCATAACATCAAAGGATAAGTTGTAATCATGAACCAAATGTCTCTACACCATTGACACTACCAAATCATACAGAGAAGCCAGTGGAGTTAAGACTATATAGGACATATAGTAAAACTGTATTCTGCATCTATTCCAGTCTATATTGTGATACATTCATAGAACTTAGAGTACAGGTATGGGATATATTAGCAAGATTTCTTGAGACTTGGCATTTTCTGTAAAAGTGTCATTTAATGTATTTTGAAGCACCATGGCTTTCACTCAAAATTAACACCAGCATTAACACCAGTAACATGTTAGAATTGCCCTTAATATGAGAAACAGATAAATACAATATAATACAATTAGAAAATAAAATTGCTGGTCTCCAGAACATTCCACCTCTTACCAGTACTTAAAACTGTATTTAAACTTTTCACTTTTGCACGTGTTGTCCCTGCCCTTTTATGGTACTCATTTTCTAAAATGCAGCATGGCATTATTATATCCCCCCAAAAAAGCACTTGATACGTGCTTCCATATACTGTAGATCAACATAGCTATCAGCTGCAATAGGCCTATTGCCTTCTCATCCTTTTTTGCACTGAAATGCTCTCTCTCTCTCTCTCTCTCTCTCTCTCTCATGTGTAGATGCCAAACCTGTCACCTTCTGGGATAGATTATATAAATGATATGGGGCATTAATCTCTCCTTCTCTCTCTCTCTCCTTCTCTCTCTCCTTCTCTCTCTCTCTCTCTCTCTCTCTCTCTCTCTCATGTGTAGATGCCAAACCTGTCACCTCCTGGGATAGATTATATAAATGATATGGGGCATTAATTAAATAAAACTTCTGTTTCTATTCCCTTCATTATCTAAGTGCAATAATGTACAATTCGGATCCTTACCAGAGAGTTGCTCCTAGCATATAGCAGCTGCTACTGTTATACCAGATGTGTTATCCTACTAAATTACTATGCTTTGGATTCACCAGAAGGGAACAACTGCTGTGGATTCATTCATATTGGCTTTTTTCCCTTGACCTCTTCTAGATCATTGGGATTTCCACTTGACAGGTCACCATCTGCCGCCACTCTCTTATTATTAGTATTATTTTTTGTTTTTGTTTTCCTTACAAGGTACATTTAAAGACAACCATGCACGTTGAAATGGCTATGCCCAGCAAAGATTTGATCATAGGCATAATGCAATTTTTTTAGTGCCCCAAATTGTATTTCTGAGGTGCCATTTTCATAAAAATCAATGTAAAGTCTTGGCTGTGTTTTGATAGGGTGGACAACGTAACAGCGTACAGTGTTGTTAGAGTGATTGATGTTTCTTATTCAATTAAAAGGCTTCAAAGTGCCTGAGAAGCATTTGTGATTCTCTAGAGGGACCAGTAGAGACTAATGGAATTTATGATAAGCCATGCCAGGATGAGCACATTTGATTAAAATCAAAGTGCATGATTCAGCAACATACCTTGCCTGCTTCTTCACCTGATATACATTTACAGTAGGCTTCCTGACCCTACTACAGTATATACTTACAAATCTAATGTAATCCTGAAAGAGTCCCCAAGTCTAAAATATAAGCTAATCCAATATAAAAAAAAACACTATTTTCCTGACAGAACTCAATATATTGTAATTGATGTTTTAAATATAAATGACAGAGAACAGGCTGTCATTCTCAACAGCCATTTAAGGTGTCCTTCTGGGTCACACCTCATAGTTAAAGCATTTATAAGTTTCAGCAGAAGCACAACATACAAATTTAATAAAGGAACGTGGAACTTTAAACATTTTTTGCTTTTATATGGCATTTGGCAGTATTCACAGATGTATGAGAATACACCTAGATCGTGTTATAAATAAAAGGGACATTACCATCACTACCAATAAATGTTCGGAGTAAATTCTCTCCGACTATGCCAATTCACTAAAGTGCGAAGTTTTGTCCCGGGTGGCGAACGCTGGCTAATTTTTGCTAGCGTTACTTCTGCAATCAAAGCAAAGATGCATACGGCGGGAAATAATAAAGTTACATGGACGTGTATGTTGCAGCAAATACATTACATTACACAAGTCCCGGGAACCTTAATAAATAAAATAGAGTTGTTATAATGCCCTACACATGAGCCCACTGTATAGTTAATGTTCCATATGCTAGAAAATGGACGGGGGAACCTGGACCTTTGCAGGCTATCATTGACGTCTGAAAAGACGCCAGCGTTTTTGCCCTAAAAATTGAGGAAGTCCTATGGACTCCATTGCACTTCGCCTGATCTGAGCTGGCGAAAGCAAGTCTGGCACAAGAGGTAACGTTCAGTAAAATCCACTTCTTACTGAATTTGCAGAGTTACGTCACTTCGCCAGAGCGAAAATTCACCTGCCGATAGAATGCAGATGATCTCTAGCATGTTTCTCTAGAGAAGTGACGCCTGCTGCAGTTAGTAAATCGGCAAAGTTACGAAATGACGTGACGCTGGCGAATCATCGGCAGCATTAGTCACTTCGCCCTTTAGTAAATGTGCCCCATTGTGCACATTTAAAACTTTGATGTAGAAATGTGAGGGGCTGAGGGCCAAGTTAAATGTTTATTAATAAGTTCAGCTGTTTTGGAAACATAAAGGAGGTTATCAAAGGTCAAATTTTACAGCTTTGTGAGCGTTTTAAGATCTCGAATGAACTCACAACTCGAATGTAACAAACTCGAATCAGTGTAGTTGGGGTGCAAAAACTCGAATACTTGAATTGATTAAGTTTTCAGTAAAAAAAAACTCGAATCGCTCAAATTGATTAAGTTTTTGAGCCAAACCCACCGTTAAAAACTCATAAAGGCTATTGACATCTTCAAATTGTTCAAGGGACCTTTGCCATTGACTTCTATATGACCTTGACAAGTTTTAGATGTATTTTCAGATTAAGATTTTTCTGAAAACTTGAATCTTTCAAGACTTTTTAACCCGAAAATTCGGCTTTTGACTGAAACATACCCTCGAAAACTCAAATTTTTTCGTGGAAAAAACAACCCAACCTTTAACAAGACTGCCCCAAAGAATAATTTATATACGTTCAGTGTGCAAAGTGCAATTTGTAGCACAAGTTGCCATGTTTTTTACTAAAAATGCAGCTTCATTGTAGCTGAGCATTTGACACATTTGCGCTTTATGGAACAAGCAAATTCTGCAAATATTGTGCCTATATTTTTTGTAGTAGGGAAGGTTTCACATTCGGCATTAAAATTGCATTAGCAAGTCTGTTGCACCTGTTGATGCAGCCAGGGCCGCCATTAGAAATCACGGGGCCCCGTACAACAAAATTTTTGGGGCCCCCCTGGGCCCCGCCCACACTGACGACCAAGCTCCACCCCATTTCCCGCCCACTCCACATCGCAGTTAAAAGACCACACAGACATCAGCGCTAAAAAAGTAACCCCCCCCCCACACAAGTTGTAAAAAGCTATTGATGGTCAGGGCCCCCTTATAAAAAATTGGGGCCCCAAAAAAAAAAAATTAAAATTTTTTTTTTTAAAAAAACATTGGTGGCAGGGGCCCCCTTATAAGTTAAAAAAAACTTGGGGCCCCAACAAAAAAAATGTAAAAAAAACTAAAAAATAAACAAACATTGGCGGCAGGGGCCCCCTTATAAGTTAAAAACAAATTGGGGCCCCAAAAAAATTTTTAAAAAAAAAAAAAAAATTTTTTGAAAAAAAAAAAAAACATTGGCGTCAGGGGCCCCCTTATAAGTTAAAAACAAATTGGGGCCCCAAAAAAAAATTAAAAAAAAAAAAAACATTGGCGGCAGGGGCCCCCTTATAAGTTAAAAACAATTTGGGGCCCCAAAAAAAAATTTAAAAAAAAAATAATTTTTTTTTGAAAAAAAAAAAAAAAACTGGTGGCAGGGGCCCCCTTACAAGTTAAAAAAATTTAGGGCCACCAAAAAGAAAATTATTAATTTTCTTTTTTTTTAAAAAAACAATGGTGGCAAGGGGCCCCTTACGAGTTAAAAAAAAAATTGGGGCCCCAAAAAAACATGTTTTAAAAAAAAAAGATTGGTTGCAGGGGCCTATAGAATATTAAAATAATACATTGGTGGCCAGGAGATTAAAAAAAAAAAAATACACAAACTGGTGTTCAGTAGAATTGAACTCACGGCTTCAGTACTTCAACTTCACCTCCTTTCGTGACTTCGGGTCTTTGCGCTGCTTCAGGACTTCGGCTTCGGCTGTTTTCGTGACTTCGGGTCTTTTCGGCGCTTCGTGACTTCGGCTTTTTCCGTGACTTCGGGTCTTTTCGGCGCATCGGCTTCGGCTTTTCGGCACTTCCGCATTCGGCAGCACAGAGGCAAGACGTACGGCTCGGGCGCTCGTAAGGGGGGCCCGGATCTTCAAAAAATGCAGCGCTGCCGGGCCCCCCTTCATGCCCGGGCCCGGTACGTTTGTCCCCCCTGTCCCCCCCTGATGGCGGCCCTGGATGCAGCCCACTTTTGGAACCCTGGAATTTTGGGTGGTGGTAGTTCCAGGATTTTCCTATGTCAGTAGGTGCATCATTTTGTAACAGATAAACAGGTGCTCAGTGCAATAATGCAGAAGTAGCACCACTATGGGCACAGACTTGCGCCTATCTGTGCTCTTTTGTACTTGTGGTCATTATTAGTATAAAAAATATACTGACAGTCAGTTCAGATGCTTTAAACTGAACTCCTCATCCCTGTTATGGCATTAATGAGAAGAGGACATCAAGTTCTCAATTGGATAAAGAGATTTAACCATCATCACGTGGAGAGCTTTCTTAATGGTTCTCCTACTGTATGACTGCTTCAAACCAATGGGTGATGTACCCAGGCTGTACAGGGATATTCACTGCACTTACTTACTGTTTTTATTGTTTATTCATTTTTCTGAATGTCATAAGATTTATTAAAAGATCCGAATAAAAAAGTAGGAGTGGAAAAAATGCACTAAAAATATTAATAAAAATAGTTTTTTTGAGAATTCCTAAACCTCCGAATTGATTTAAGGAATCACCTCCATACTATGCACATCAATTTTAGCTGCAAGAACAACCAAAACATCCAATACTGCAGTTTATTATTATTTCAATTTCTGTATTTAACATTTTTACATTTCTTGCTTTCTGAATTTCGCCTCATGCTGGCATGCCATTCAAATTTTCAATTTGTTTTGGAAGATTGATATATGCTTGTGGCTAGGAGTTTTGTTTGAAATTCAGTATATTTCACCAAGGCAAGAAAATAAAATAAATACCATCAGAAATTTTGCTTATAGGTAAATTGTCACATTGTTAGAAATCTTGTCAAAACCTGTATTAGAATGAGAGACTGACTATATTGCTAAAATACAAAATAGTGCTTGTGGATTAAATCTGTGATATTATATATCTTTTTTTCTTTCTTGACTCCTGGTTTTCCCAGTAAGTATTTATATTGTGGTGGTGCTTTTAAAGCTGTGCATCAGATCACTAAAGCTGTGTTTAGTATTTTTTACATGGGTGTATTTATCCATTGTTGAAAAGTGACAGTCGGTCAAGTCAAAAACAACCAGCTTTTCTTCTCATACTGGAGTCACCTTGAATTTATTTTTCAAGGGACATCTAATTAGGGTTGTCTCTTCCAGTGACAGAAGTCAAGAGCAGGTCTAGTAAACTAACTCAAAATAGTTCCAGTGTCACAGGAGTGCAAATGTTTTTACTTTCAAGATATTTAGGAACTGAATAATGTTTATTTTTTTACAAAAATATTGAATATGCTAAAACTAAAAGGGTCTAAGGAAAGGAAGCAATAGACTTTAACATCTAAATTTGATGTGCTGCATTCAGAGGGGATCCATGTGATTTTGCAACCTAAGATAAACTGGCTGTTAGCTTCAAAAAACATTACAGCTCCATCCAACCTTTCCCTTCTCATTAATTGCACAATGCTCAATCAAGGGTTTATTTGTAGATAAGTTCTCATGGAGAAATTATACAATCTAGCTCATAGGTTATTCATCAGTCCTATCTAATTAAAAGAAGGAAATTGTGTAGTAGTGGATATGGTTTGTGTGCAGTCAAGGAGGACAAACACAGGAGTCAGGAAATTAGTAAATACAATGAAAAAACGTAAACTCAAATTTGCATTGAGTAACAGAACTTTATGCCATTTTATATTAAAAGTTAATCCAAAAATCCTTAGTTTATTCATAAAATAGGTAGTTTTGCTTAAATAAATGAATCCAAGTTACAGTAATTCTGCAGAACAGAACCCATTAATTGAAATGTAGTGCTTGCCAAAAAGCAAAATTATTATTACTGCTCCTGACATTGCATACAATTTACAAATTTCCCTTTGAAGGAGAACAGATTATAAAATCTGCCACTTGGAGAATTATTATTAAACAAAAGCTGATTATAGCAGGGCTAGGAACCAAATAAAGAAACAACCTTTGCACAGGAAATCTGAAGAACCTGTAAAATATATTCTTATAAATGATGCTTTGTGATCAGTTTACAAAACGATAAAAAATGAAATCATGTGCATCACATGACATATTGAGTCATGTATATTATAAGAAATAATGTGCCCATATTCCATGAATGTGCCTTTATTAAAGTCATGTGACTCCTTGTTGACTTGATGTAACTCCTTGTTGACTAATATCATTTACTATAGGGTGTATATTATTCCCTAAATATGGGAGATTAAAAAGTCAGTACAGTAGTACAATTCTAGAAAATAAAACTAGGCATTTGCTGGGATTTGTCTTGAAATCTAAAATTCCCTTACAAGAAAGCTCATTTATATAAATGTATATATAATGGGTTATATAAATTCAGTTTTATTTGTCATAGACTGAAATATTTGTTTACCTACAACAACAACGGAATGAAATGAAAGAGAGTTTACCTAGATTAGAAGGGCCATAGCTCGATCAATCATGTTTATATGTTATGATTAGTGTGTGACATTTATCCAGTTTTTGTCATTTTCACAACAACAGAATATCCGTATACAAATAATGGTAGTAACCACACTGCTGAACACAAACCTGTAGGTTAAACCTAGTTAAAAAATATTGATTTCTAATACTGTTCTAGCAGTATTATCTACTCACAAAATTACTTGGAAGGGGTCGCGGGCAAGATATTTAGCGTCCATCTGTTAGTACAGTCCCGTTCGGTTTATAGATTGGCTCCACAAGCCTTGGATTTGGCAGTTTTTGCAATCCAGATTTTCTGAGAAATAAAATTAGAGGAAACCCATGATACAACATGTCCCCATAATATTGTTCAGTATAAAGTCTTGTGGTCTTTGTTGAACAGTAATCATGTTTCTAGATTAGATACCTAGATTTTACAAATAGTTTTCACTTTCCAAAAAAATCTAGAGGCCATCATGCTTATATCCATGCAGTTTAACATAGACGATTAAGGTGCAGACAGAGACTTTGGTAACTGGTATCCAATTTAGTTTTTAAGGATTAAATAAGCAATGAGAAGCATTCTGTTTGGATTTTGCTACAAACTGTTGCTTTTCTGTTTTGTGTTTTGGGTGGCCATTAGATCTAGCTTTACAACCAAATCTTCATAGGAATATGAGTCAAATATGTTATATATGGTTTAAAACGTATACTTCCCTTTTTATATTTTTTATTTAAAACCGTATTGTGTTCCTTATTTCAGATTTGGAAGAGTCATGTTTCTGTTCTTGTTAATCTAACATATTAAGAATAAGAGTGCAGCATGCTTTCCCAAAATGTTCAAGGATCATGCATAGTCAACATCTTCACAGTCAAAATTACACTGAAATCACAATTCTCATAGAGAACGCTCTGTCTCCATGACCTTTGGAAAGCAACCAGCCTTATTTTTCCTTTCCTATTGACTGTGATTTATAGTGGCATCTCGAAAGGCTCCAGTTCACCATATTAGCAAATTATTGACATTGTGAAACTGTTACTGGGAAGCAGGGATCCAAATGGAAAAGAGGAAACCCTTCACATACCAACTCTGCCATGTGAGATGTGTGAAACCTTAATGTTTGTTATTTTCAAGAAACATGTTCTTTGCTAACTAATATTCATAGTTCAGATCACATTTTGGATTGTTCAGATCTTAATTTTGAATTGATTTTTTTTTACATTTTTAATGGGATTTCTAAACTATTTTTAAATAAGTTTATTTACCCCTTTTGTCTATTTATTTTCACCAGGCCAGTGATAAAACGTGCAGTGTTTATTCCCCAAGGCTTGTCCCAGGATAAATGGATAAATTGTAGTAAGCAAGGTTCTCTTTCGAGGGACTGACAGAGCATGAATCATTGTCATGAGGTTGAGAACTGAGATTGATGTGCAAGGTGCACACTCAAGATATCTCCTGCTTTTCCTCTTGTTGATTAAACTAGGTGATAGGTGACTGATAACCTTCTGAGAAACCAATATTGAACTCCAATGCACACTCAAAAATTATGCTCACTATATCACACTGCAGCTGTTATATTAAGTCATATATCAAGTCGGCTGCGAAAATTTGATCATGACATTAATATTTAATCCATGGCCTTCTTTTTCCAGAAAAAAACCTTCAATTTTCAGCCTTATTGCACCTATCTTATAATCAGCAGTCAGTTGCGAGCTTGATTGATTGGCACTGCAAAGCTTTTATGTGCTAGAGCATTATTTTCTATGAATAAAATCAATATAATTTGTTAGGGTGTATAAAGGCCTTTCCACAGTAAAAACTGACAGCATTCTTATCCAATTTTCCTAAGAAATCATATTAAAAATATGACATTCAATCCAAGAAGGCACCTTTCTCTTTTTCCACTATGCCATGGTAAGCATCCAGTTGGAGGTGCAAGGGGGTGTTTTTTTTTACATTGAGTAATATTTCTCAAAAGTTTTCATGCCCTTTAAATTTAGTACAGGTACCTGGGGTTTTCCAGATAAGGGATCTTTCCGTAAATTGCCTCTAAATGCCTTAAGTAAAAATAATTTAAACCTTAAATAAATAGGATTGTTTTACCTCCAATAAGAATGATATTATTTGGGCTCTTAGTTGGGATCAGGTACAAGGTAGTTTTTTTTTTACAGAGAAAAAGGAAATAATTAAAAAAAAAAATGTATTTCAATGGAATTTATGGAAGATGGCCTCTCTGTTGGAGCTTTTGGGATAACAGGTTTCTGGATTAGGAATCCCATGAACAATGAGCATGAAGGAAATAAAACAGGAATCTTTTTACCTTAAAAATATATTTCTCTGAAAAACAGATGCTGGTGTAAAATACAATATGATTAACAGCAGCCATGAGAATATAAAAGCAAATCTTTGAATGACCGAAGGGCTGGGGGGAGAAAGGTAAATATTCTTATAGCTCACCCAGCAGCTGTTTTATAGAAGTCTGTTTTCACTCACCAAACACTTTCATATAGGCCTGCTATTCCCTGAGGAATACTTCATCCTGAAATTTGAAGGAATATTAAACTTTCAGTGTCCAATAACATCCTTGAACGTAGCAGAGAAATTTTTGTAATCTATAATGAATCACAGCTCTCGGAAAGAACTCATTTCTGTGAAAACTGGTGTGAAATAAGACGGATGTAAACCAAAAAAGAAAATGAAGTAAACTTTAGTGAGCGTTCTTCTGAGCCATTTGGCAATTTTTCTTTGCTGCTTTCGCACAGTGGCTTTCTTTAAGTGATGTTGTGCCAGTGGCCCAAGGTTTAATATGCAGGTGATGCCTCCAGTGTTTTTATCTATTTATTGTGTCTTTATAATGCTTTATTTAGCCAAGGTGGACAGAAATGTATAGTATAACTGTTTAGGTTTGGAGTGGGATATCCAGAACCAGCATAGGCAGAAGGAGATGGGGGTAGGTGGGAGTGGAGTCTGGAATGTGCAATCTTTGGGCAGGCCAGGGCCAATTTTGGGAGTTTAGCGCAGATAGGGTTCATTGCCAGACATAACTTATTTACAGTAGGTGAGTGTTTTCTTTCTATAAAAAGAAAAAGTTGTAGAGCCTCATTGCCAGTGATTAAGTACCCAGTGCACGAAACAAATAAGGCTATGATGTGTCCTACATTTACCACATGTCCTACATTTACTTGAAATAAAGTTTGCAATTTTATTACTATGCATTTTCATGGGATCTATGACTGTGTGCTGTATCTTTCATAAATAGTATAGAGCCCTGGGGGCATCAACATCATATAGCAATGAGACATGGACTAAATATTATTGCTCATTAAGAGTGTTATGTAATAAAAGGCCATAAGTTTGCCCAGAAACAGTAACATATGGGGTTAATTTGGGAACAACTGGAAGCACTATATGTAAGTATCAGGTCCATATCTGATTGTCGACAGGACCTGATTGAAAATTAGAGGGCTGGAAGAAAGGGGATTCTTTCTTTCAGTTATGAGTACATCTTTAAAATCCCCAGGATAGTATCAAGGAATACTGAAAACATAAATAATCAGCATATTGATGACTAACATGTAGAAAACTAAATGGCAGCAGATCATCTAGTTCACTTTTTCTGCAAAAGTATCCCTTATTATTATCTTTACAGTTGACCTTTACATTAATCCTTCATTAATAAAGGCAACTAATTAGCGAAGTGCTTATTTGAAGTCCGTAGGTGCTTCCCGTTGGTATTGCAGCACATTGTAGAGTTCTCTTCTGTGCTGTAAGACTCACTGATAACCTTAGGGTTCTGAGAACTGGCCAGCAGCCAGAACATGTGGCTGTCAGATCAGCTGTGGTTTTGTGCCACGTGCTTAGTTTTTTTTTTTTTTGCTCCTTATTGAAGCTGAGGCAAGATGAAATAGTGAATTACCAGTTTATGCCTTTTGATTAATTGTGCTGAATTTAGATTGTGCTCTACAGAAGAATTATTGCAAATGAGCATTTGGTGGTGTCTTGCAATGTAATGGCACAGCTGCTTGGGTAGAATCTAAGCCTTGCCCTTGTGAAATACAACACCCAAATCCTCAAAGGATTTTTTTTTTTAAAGAATTATAACATCTTCTTGCATTCATTAGCCTTTTGAGGATTTTTGGGTGTTGTTTTAAACAACAATAGCCTTGAATTAATCTGCCCTTAAAGGAGAAGGAAAGCTACAGAAGCAGTTTATTTCCAATAGATTAAACACAATAGTGCAAGTTATAAGACTATATTTATTCTGCAGAATGCTTTACCATACCTGAGTAAGCAGCTCTAGAAGCTCTCTCTGTTTGTTTAGGATAGCAGCTGCCATATTAACTTGGTGTTACATCACTTCTTGCCTAAAGGTGGCCATACACGGAGAGATCCGCTCGTTTGGCAATGTCGACAAACGAGCGGATCTCTCCCCGATATGCCCACCTTGAGGTGAGCAATATTGGGCTGATCTGATTGTGGGCCCAACAATCGGATCCTAACGATGGCTAACGGGCGGTCAGATCACGGGACCGCATCAACGAACATATGCGGCCGCGATCTGATGGGTTTTTTTAGTCCCGTCCGATCAACATCTAGCCGACTTTCAGCCAGATAACGATCGTGAAGACCGCCGCAGGGCCCCATACACGGGCCAATAAGCTGCCGACTCGGTCTGTCAGCAGCTTTTATCGGCCCATGTATGGCCACCTTTAGTCTCTTCCTGATCACTCATAGCTCTGGGCTCAGATAACAGCAGGAAGGGGAGAAAGGAGAAGGAGGGATAGAGACGCACACTGAGCATGCTCAAGCCCCTGCCCTGCAATTTAAAGCTGAAAGAAGGAAATCTGATACAGAAGCCCATGTGTACACAATAGAAGGAAAGAAATGCTGTGTTTCTTTTGACAGAGGACTCAGAGCAGCATTTCTTTGAGTGTTTACTGGTCTATTTATATAGACTTTCTGATAAAGTTTACTTAATTTAAGCCATTCCTTCTCCTTCAAAGTATCTGCTTTGATATGATTGCCATAGATTTTTTCCAGTTTAGGGAGACTGAAATAAAGTTAAAGGCTATATCAGTAGTCTTAACTTCTTAAAACTACAGAGATGCTGAAGCCAAAGGGCAATAGGCAGAAACATGAGTTTATTTCTCTTCACAAATAAAATAATCCTCTAGGCATGGAATTGTTAAAACCTTCTTCCAGTGCACATAAACTAAAACTGGATTATACCAACAGCACTGGATTATTATTTTACTGGTAACCTAGAGGCATTGATTTTATTTTATATGAAAGAGGCTGCAGTGGTACTGGGTAAATGCTATAGTGATTTAAATGGAAACAATATTTGATATAAAGCTTTGCCTTTTGTCTGCTGACATTATAGAGGTGATTTACAAAGGCTAGGCACATGGGCAGAAGCACCAATCACAATGCAATTGTGTACTAAGTAATTACCCCGTCTTTGAATATGTCCTAACTGATAGGCCAGTTCAACCTTCTAGAACAACATAAATATTTGTTATTGCCCAAGCCTTCAGGATTTGTTATCTAAGACAAGCCAAAATAACTACTGTTCTGAAATGGTAACCTTGTTAATGTCATAAACGTGTATTTATTAATAAATACTTTCCTTTAAGATCAATAAGCATTATATGAATTCAGAACGATTAATTCTTAAAGGGGTTGTTTACCTTTAAATTAACTTTTTAGTATCATGTAGAGAGTGATATTCTGAGACAATTTGCAATTGGTTTTCATTTTTTATTATTTGTAGTGTGTGAGTGATTTAGCTTTTTATTCTGCGACTCTCCAATTTTCAATTTGCTATGGTCCAAAGGCAAATAATTCAAAAACTATAAAAAAGAAAAAATGTAGACTGACTGAAACATTGCTTCGCATTAGTCATTCTATAACATACTAAAAGTTATCTTAAAGGTGAACCACCCCTTTAATCACATTTGTTATTGTATATGATGATCCCTATTTTTTAAATGATCAACCCCATAATTCAATTTTCCAATCTTACTTAACAGTATGTAACAGAAGAGATTATATTACAAACCCAGTTGGTGTTTCTCAGAAAGAGGTGTCCAAGCTAATCCAGCAATCATTCCAGAAAAGTACTAGATGTATGCTCATCTAAGATTCTCATTGGAAGTTAAATATATTAGACTTGTGAGTTATGGTAATATTGTAATTTTCTAGTAAGGTATGAAGATCCAAAGATCCAAATCCGTTATCCGTATATCCTCAGGTCACAAGCATTTTAGATAACAGGTTCCATACCTGTACATGTTTTCTTTTCCTTCAATGATGCTTTCAGACCATCAACTTTAGTTGAGTATTACCTGATTACAGCAGAAAAACTGATTATTCTGTTACCTAGTGTAAAGCTATAGGAAATGCTTTATCTAGTGAAGAAGGTGGTGAATAAATGAGGTGCCAGCTGACAGGACCTTGGCATTCATTGATGACGCCCTCGTGGTTTGTAGCTATTTGCTGCTCACAAGAAGGCTAGAAAGTAATGCATTGCCAAATCTATCTGCTCATATGTTTACTTCTTGAAACTTAAAACCAAATTATGAATATACACTATATATCATGTATAGTTTTTGTAAACATTATTTCTGTGATTGACCTACATAGGGTTATGTTTTTTCTAGCTATTGAATAGGAATAAGTGTAAGTGGCCAATGCAAATGAATACTCTTTTTTATTTTTTGCCGTTGGGTTATTGATCCTTTACGTGGTCATTCTGAAAGATTTTGCTCTGTTTTGTTGAGCTTAAATTGTTGAAAAATCTTTGCTATAAAAACAGCTCAAAATAATAGCTTGCAGAAGTGCACATTGGAAATAGAGATATGTGCTCAAAAGCACAACAGTAATTTGAAGCATTGTTGAAAAAAATTGACGGAAAGCTTTTATAAATGCTGAGACACAACCTGCTCATGAGCGCATAGCAGAAAGTGATTTATGCCCATCGGAAGTGTGCTAGGCATAGCCATTTATGCATTTCCAAATTATATGTCATATCATCCAACAGGATTTTGTGGCCCACAAAGCAATTCAGCATTTTAATGCTAATGTGCATTCGTATATGGGTCTGTAGTTTTCACATAGCATTGAGGAAGCTGTAGCTCAGGGCTAGGCAATCTTCATCACTCCAACTGATTGCCAAGCTGTTGTTCACTATCGGCCCCCTGAATTATGAATTCTGTAAATAGCAGTTGTGTAGCAGCTAGAGGCTTTAAACATACTTTTTTATCCCTGACTTAAATTCCCATCTTTTCACACTTTTGTGTCCAGATAATCTGCCTCTATAGTAGTTGTTGGAGGACAGTTCCTAGGTTCCTGACCATACAAAACTAAAGCAGATTATTTATCCTCACTTTATCCCAAATCCAACAAGTAATACCGCAGAGGACATCAGTAACCAAAGCATATTTTTGCCCCAATTCCTTATAACAACCATTCAGAAGTCCGGTGGGTTACTGCATTTCCTTCAGTTCCTTCATGAGGCTTTGAAATATCATGTTAGCTTAATCACAAGCCAGAAAGCTAGTATGAACCAGTTATACTGTAGCCCTATCCACTTCTCCAGTCACTCAATAACTGCAGGGAATTAGTCCTGTATTATAGTATACTTCTTAAGGTTTTAACGTGGTAAAATAGTTCCGAATTCTTAAAGTATACTTCTTGAAAGAAGTCAGAAACAGCTTTAAGATTTTTAGAAATGTGCTAAATATACAGTACAACACATCTTTTTGGAAGGGCAAGAGACTCTCCCCCATATAAACCATTGTCAATTCTCATGTGAGATCATTTGTGAGATTTATATATAAATATATATATATATAAATATTTGACAGTGCCTCCTCTAGTTTGGACAGTAAGAAAAATCAAGACTTTATTGAAAGGAAGTATTTGTTATTTGTAGGGCTGTTGGATGCTAGTATTCATCAAAGCTGGCATGTGGCATTTCTTCTGCAGAGGACAGTTCTTGGACAATGTGCGTGCAGCCTCCTGGTGGAAACATAGATTCTTTGGCTTAACATGGGCAGCGTTACAACTAAACACTGGAGACAACACCATGGGAAGAACAATACATCTCAGTACAAAGCCAATACTGTTCACTGTTCTGGTCTTTTAGTAATAACCAATCACAAAGATAGTTTTTACAGAGAGTAAATGCTCAATGAACGCATTCATCTTCTCTAGTAACATTGCAAAAGAAATAATTGATCTACCATTAACATTTTCCCTTAAAACTATGTATTAAAAATATGCCAGCTGTCCAGTTTATCAATTTAAATGTATTATATTTCTGTTTTAGATTTTTAGTGAGCAGCTTTGAAGAATAATATCCTGATGGTCAACTCTTCAGCTCACTATGTAGCCAGTGATATAGTGCATCTGGTCACCATAGGGGTTAGGCTGGGCATACTTTCCTACTATTCCATTAGATTACATTTTTTTGTCTGGATGCATATTTGTTCCTGGCACATGTATGATACAATGGCAGGTCCAGAAGTGAGCCCGGCTTGCATTCCCTCTCAGAAATTCTTATTTAAAAGTTGCAGCTTAGTTAAGCCTCATATTTTCAGGATTTTTAATAGGATCTCAGCTATGCTCATCAGCAAACAGCAAGGAAAATCAGTATGGTGCAAGGCATCGTATTAGAGCAGGAAAACTAGCAGTTATTGATGCATAGATGTTGTTCTTTATTAAGGAACACTGAACAATACATGATAATGTAGTTTCTCTGGACCTGATCATCAGTTACAGTGCACCAGGGACAATGCTTGCATTCTTCATTATTTATAGAGAAAAGTAATGATTTACCAGTCTTTAAGGCCAGAAAAACAAAGACAATAATAATTACTTCAACCACTCACCCCTTACTGATTAGTGCCTTAAATCATAATAGGCATAAACTTGAATCCCGGCCCAGCTTGGTACTGTATGCACTTCCAATTTCTAGGTCTTGGATCAGTATTTTCAGGAGGCATAGCGGATTTCTTGTCTAAGGCCCTATGTGTACAGCAAATGTAAAAAGGAATAAAAATGCCTTATGACACCCTAGTCTTTCTATTGATGTAAACGATGGTTCTAAATGATATTACCTAGTAAATTGAAGGTTGCTATGAGATACAAAATGCTCCTTTTCTTAACCTACTACTGGAACGGTTGCGCCATGCTGTTACTCCATTATACAGCCCTGAAATATATTGTTCTCTGCTATAAAAATTCACTTATAAAACTCCTGTCTGAACTGTCACCTTTGATGCTTTATGATCAGATTGTGGATCAGTTCCCACAGAACAATAAGAATGGAAGGCTAACACTTCATGGCCTTAATTCTGTTTCTTCACAAAGCTTTGTCATTTTCAGAAACATTTGGGTAATAAATATGGAGGCATCAATATGTTTTAGTCTCTGGTACATGCAAATGAAAAGCTAATCTTAAAAGGAATGATCAAGAATAGAGCACAGATTAGAAAAATAATGCTTTTATCTCCATGAAGAACCCAGCTTTAGTATTGTTGTAGTGCTAGATCTTATGGCAAGCTTCAGATGAGGACCAGTTACGGATGAATAGGGGCTCTTAGCCCCAGTACTATGGGGTGCCGTTTGTCCCAAATACATTCTGTATACAAAACTATCCCTAATACACAGAATGAATGTCTCTCATGTTATATAAGTATTTGTGACCATACACAGATAAAAAAATATACAAAAAACTTATTTCTATTAAAGGAATGAAAACAAAATCTGGTTAGTGCACAAAAGGATGTCATTATATCACAAACTCCATTCTGTACAGTTTAACAAGCAATCTGTCTCACAAATGTATAACCTCCATGTTACGGACACACTTATGTGCAGAGTTACTTACAGAATGAATTATGTAAAAACAAAGTTGGACATAATATATAATAGTGTAACTAACTAGTGCTTGTCAAGCTAGATTTGACTGACAAAATAGATATCTGTGACAGAAAGCAAGATTTTATAGTACAGGATTCATTCTTTCCACAAAATAACAGTTTTGTTTCACAAAACAGATAAAATAACCATTCTGTGAAGCAACACTGTCAGTCACATTCCTGAACCAATAAGAACAAAGCTTATTGCCATATACAAACAAGATGAGAAGTGGCCAGCTCTGCTCCACATGGCTAAGGCAAAGTATCTGACCTGCTATAGAGGGCGCCCTCTAATGTCCCCTGTGCTGCATAGTAAAAACATGAACAAACCTTTCCTAAAAGAGCTGCGGTTAAACACTACAGGTTCATAAATGGAAGTTTTTACAAATGGCTGAGAAATATAATGCTGCACTTCTAATGATTGTAGAAAAAGAAAAGTATGCAAAACATAAATATGCTAATTTTAGGTGATATGGCTATTCTTATTGTAGTAACCTGCTTGTGTGGCCATTTTGGTTAAGGGCATTCCTGCTGTTTTGCCATTAGCTTATGATTTACTCCTATTCCTCTTCCTGTCTAAGCTGAGAGCAATAATGGGACAGGCCACACCCACCTACCATAAAATGTACCAGAAGTTACTGTGCTTGTCTGGCTGCTTTGCTTGACTCTCAGAGTCAGTTATAAGTTTTGTATATGATAGTTAGACTCCAATGTCTCCTCCTAACTGTAATCTTGCACCAATTAGCTTGTAGTAGTCTCTTAATAATGTGCTTAGATATAGTTCAACTACTACATAATAGATTTAGCCAGAGACTTGGGACTGATCATGTGCACACACATTGTGTATAGTATGATGTGTAGGTTATATGAGCAGCCACTCCTGAGTACTTTGTGTAAACAAAAGACTTCAGAACTTCAACTTCACCTCCTTTTGTGAATTTGTGTCTTTTCACCGCTTCGGGACTTCAGCTTCGTCTTTTCGGCACTATGCGAAAATGGCCGCACGGCTCGGGCGCTCGTAAAGGGGACCCGGCTCTTTGAAAAATGCAGCACTTCTGGGCCCCCCTTTAGGCCCGGAACACTTGTCCCCCCCTGCTGGCGGCCCTGGACTTGCATGTGACATGGGCACAGTTGTGCTCTTTGCTCTAGTGTTGTGCCCACCTCGACCCACTCTGATGTGAAAGGGTTAAGCACTGGGCAGGTAAGGGGACGGCATCATTAGAGTCTTTTGTTATAAATAAATATAAAGCATTGTATAGCTTGTTGCTTCTAAATAAATAGATTATAATCCCCTAAAATTGCCCCTGCCTAAATGACCCCCTTTTGTTTACACACAGTACTCAGGAGTGGCTGCTCATATAACCTACACATCATACTATACAGAATGCAGTCCCAAGTCTCTGGCTAAAGCTATTATGTAGTAGTTGAACTATGCCTACCAACATTTTGGAAATAAAAAGAGACAAAAAATTTTTTTGCATGTAGTGCAGCAATTTTTTTTGACCATACCCATTTTGTGGCCTCACTCCCTAATTACCATGTTCATTTTACAAAGTTTGGCAGGTTATAAAAATTTGAAAATATTTCTCCTTATCTAAACTGTTAAAATTACTTATTTTCTTATCTCAAAATTGTTATAAATCATCTTAGTTGCACCTGTTAGCTGTACTGGCCTCTCTGCCAAAAGCCAATTAAGTTAGAAACTTTGTTTCTTTTTCTGGCTGTTCAGTGCAGAGAAAAGAGGGACTTTCCAGTACAAATAAGGGACCTCAAGTTGAGCTGTCAAAAGAGGGACTGTCCCTCTGAAAAAGGGACAGTTGGGAGGTATGTGTGCATATGATCAGTCCCAAGTCTCTGGCTAAATCTATTATGTAGTAGTTGAACTATAGCTAAGCACATTATTAAGAGACTACTACAAGCTAATTGGTGCAAGATTACAGCTAGGAGGAGACATTGGTGTCTAACTATCATATACAAAACGTATAACTGACTCTGAGAGTCAGGCAAAGCAGCCAGACAAGCACAGTAACTTCTGGTACATTTTATGGCAGGTGGGTGTGGCCTGTCCCATTATTGCTCTCAGCTTAGACAGGAAGAGGAACAGGAGTAAGTCATAAGATAATGGCAAAACAGCAGGAATGCCCTTAACCAAAATGGCCACACAAGCAGGTTACTACAATAAGAATAGCCATATCACCTAAAATGATCATATTTATGTTTTGCATACTTTTCTTTTTCTACAATCATTAGAAGTGCAGCATTATATTTCTCAGCCATTTGTAAAAACTTCCATTTATGAACCTATGGTGTTTAACAGCAGCTCTTTTAGGAAAGGTTTGTTCATGTTTATTACTATGCAGCACAGGGGACATTCGAGGGCGCCCTCTATAGCAGGTCAGATTGCCTTAGCCATGTGGAGCAGAGCTGGCCACTTCTCATCTTGTTTGTATATGGCAATAAGCTTTGTTCTTATTGGTTCAGGAATGTGACTGACAGTATTGCTTCACAGAATGGTTATTTTATCTGTTTTGTGAAACAAAACTGTCATTTTGTGGAAAGAATGAATCCTGTACTATAAAATCTTGCTTTCTGTCACAGATATCTATTTTGTCAGTCAAATCTAGCTTGACAAGCACTAGTTAGTTACACTATTATATATTATGTCCAAATTTGTTTTTACATTATTCATTCTGTAAGAAACTCTGCACATAAGTGTGTCCGTTACATGGAGGTTATACATTTGTGAGACAGATTGCTTGTTAAACTGTACAGAATGGAGTTTGTGATATAATGACATCCTTTTGTGCACTAACCAGATTTTTGTTTTCATTATTTAATAGAAATAAGTCTTTTGTATATTTTTTTATCTGTGTATGGTCACAAATACTTATATAACATGAGAGACATTCATTATGTGTATTAGGGATAGTTTTGTATACAGAATGTATTTGGGACAAACGGCACCCCATACAGTACAAATGACCCCTAAAATCTTCCCCCCCTCGGCTTGAGCCTTTGTAGCTTTCACACACGGTGACTTGCATTTTGCACCATACCCTGCTGCTCATGAATGATCCCTAAAATGTACACAATAGACCTGAAAACCTGAATCCAAGACTGAACTACTATATGTTAAAACGAAAATCTGCACAGGCCCAGGGTATTTCTGCAGAAGATCCTTGTTGTCATCTCCTTTGGATTCCTGCACCCTCTTTTTGTTCTGGTTTGGGAAGGTGCATGCCCAGTAGAGTGAATGTCAAAATGAGAAAGGAAGAACCGTTTTTTTCACTGTAGTACGCATATATGTGCACGGAAAAAAAAAAAAGAAGTGGGAAGAGGAAGAAAAAATATATCAAAGAACATCTGCAGAAATATCCCAGGCCAGTGCATTTTTCCACTAACAGGAGCACTGGCCCAGGGTATCAGGTAATCTATTACAATCACTTGGGATGCCTAACATTTAGCACCTTCCCAGTTATTGTGACTTCAGTTCTCTTGTAAGTACTCCAGGATATTGTAATCCAGACTTAAATAAGCACTCCTTTTACTTGCTAACACTTTTGTTACTGAAGCTCTGATCATCATAATATATAGATGTATAGTGTTATAGAATGTATAATAGTGTATGATTCTTATAAGGTTAACTGGCCTCCATCTCACAACTATTCCATAGCCGGAAAAAGAGTTCAATGAAGACCATGTAGGGTTAATGGTTAGTAGGACAACCCTATCGGACTTTTTTTGTGATCCTAACATACATTTGGAGAGTTAGTGGTTTGAGACTAATTGCCTGGCAGAGCACAGCAAAGTGGCAGCTTGAGAATCCTGCAGTCCGTGTCTTTCTTTCATTCACAAACATGAAACGTATCACATATCTCAGCACCCAGTAAGGAAGTGTTTCATGTACAGAGCTTTCACTTTCACAGATGACCAAGAGGGTTTGGAAATGTTGACTTCATATGGAAGAAATCCGATTGTCTGGGAAAAAAATGTGTACTGTGTTTGATCCCAGACATGCAAATATGTGCCTCAACTTAACCCTATCAACAGGCATTGCTTTACATCAGGGATGTAGCCTGCTTTCTCTTGTTAAGCTGTAACTGGAACAAAGCTGTGTTTATATGTGTGCATATGATGCACATATACTGTATACCTTAAGTTCTAATGAGCAGGGCTCTCTACAAAAATTAATTAAAAGAATAAATAATACCAATAGCATTGATTTGCCTCCAATAAGGATTCATTATACATATACATATCTTAGTTGGGATCAACTTTTTTTTTTACAGAAAAAATGGAAATCATTTTTAAAGGAGAAGGAAAGCTACGGAGGCATTTTATTGCCAATAGATAAGCTGCAATAGTGCAAGTTAGAATGCTATATTTATTCTGTAGAATGCTTTACCATACCTGAGTAAAAAGCTCTAGAAACTCTCTGTTTGTTTAGAATAGGAGCTGCAGTATTAATGTGGTGTGACATCACTTCCTGCATGAGTCTCTCCCTGCTCTGGGCTCAGATTACAGTAGAGAAGGGAGGAGGGGGGAAGAGGAGCAAACTGAGCATACTCTTGCCCAGGGCAATGAGGTTTAAACTGAAGGCAGGAAGTCTGATACAGAAGCCCATGAGTACACAATAGAAGGAAAGAAATGCAGTGTTTCTTTTGACAGAGGACTCTGAGCAACATTACTTTGGGGGTTTACTGGTATATTTAGATGGACCTTTCTGATAAGGCTTACTTAGTTTTAACCTTGCTGTCTCCTTTAAAACCGTGAATTATTCGATTGAAATGGGAGTCTATGGGAGATGGCCTTCTTGTAATTTAGAGCTTTCTGGATAACGCATTTCCGAAGAAATGATCCCATACATGTTTGTATGTCTTTTTTTTTTAGCTTCTTTTTTTAACCTTGGTTGAGCTTACAGAAATAGCAATTTATAGCCCAATAAATCAATTGATTTTCTAACTGGAAATCTCTAGGGTACTATCACTTATTGGAGGATAGACTGGTAATAAGTGAGGATTTGTACCCAGGCATGCAGACCTTCAAATAAGCATGCAGTGCCATATAAAGGCACAGGAGGTCCCTAACCTATATCTTTACAAAGGCAAAACCAAAGCACATATACTATACAAAATAACTTTTATACTGGCTCGTAGGGAGCTCTCAGGCAGAACCTCACTTTGCCTCATTATTAAGTCCTGATACACAGATCTTAAGTCACAAAACATAATGTTTTTTTTAAAATGATCTGAATACTTGTTGTTTCATGTTACACTGCTTTGTAGCTCATTTAGTAAACAAAAGGATTATAGTTTCACATTTAATGAGGATGCAAAGTAAAACAGAGAAGTTGACACATGGGGGCAAATTCACTAACCGGCGAAAATTCGCCAGCGCTGGCTTTGTCAGCACGTCTACGCCGAGTTGCTCCTAATTCTCGGTAAGGGAGTATCCCTAGGGAAAGACATTGGGTTAGAAGGTGCGGCAATTTGTCACTTTTTTCTGGCTTTGCGCACATCGCAACACTTCGACAGGTGTATATTCGCCTGGACAACGCTAATTCACGAAGATCCGAAGTTGCGCACAGGGTGCCGAACGCTGGCAAAATTACGCAAATGAAATTACACTCAGAAGTTCGAAGTTACGCTAGCGTTGGCTAATTAGCATACAGCGTGCAGTTAAAGTATAATGGCCGTATATGCTGCAGCAAATACATTACACTACACAAGGCCAGGGAAACCTTAATAAAATTATATAAAGTTGTTATAATGCCCTACACATGTGCCCACAGTATAGTTTAGGTGCCATATGTTAGCAAATGTAAGGGGGAAGGAGGGTACCCCAAAAAAAAATGTACAATCTTTTTCAGTCTATCACCCTTTAAATAGGAAAAAACGCCAGCGTTTTTTGGGACTTAGAAAAATTTTCAACTTTTTTTTGAGGAACTCCTATCTACTCTATTGCACTTCATCTGGTCTGAGGTGTTGAAGGCAAGTCTGGCGATAGAGGTAACGGTCAGTAAAATCAAAAATGTAGTGAATTTGCGTAGTAACGCTCTTTCGCCAGACCGAAAATTCGCCTGGTGTTAGAGTGCGAAGTTGCGCCAGAGTCTATCTTCTTGGCGAAATTATGCCAGCGAATTTACGCCAGCTACCGTTAGTAAATCGGCGAAGTGCCAAAATGACATCAAAATTCGCCAGCGTTAGCCACTTCACCATTTAGTAAATTTCCCCCATGGCCTCTGTAGCAAAGCTGCTTGTATGTGCAGAAAACAATATAAAATAATGGGGTAGAGCCAGGCTTCTCTATTAGTCCTTTCTAACTCTATGATGTGGATTTGCTGTTGGAGTGGGCAGCCAATATCACAGGCATATCTGCCTCGTTACAGGAGAGAAAGAGTGCGGCTCTACACTTTTCTATAAAATGTAAATATTTTACTTATTGTGTACTTTTGTGTCTTTTATTCATATACTATCATATGAAATAATGAATCCAGTTTAGTTGAAATAATGCTTTTATCATATGGTTGATACCCGGTGAGTACTTTACCAGCTTGGTCAGCCAATAACTATTTGACATTTGACAATACTATTTATATGGAAGCAGAATAACAGAGACAGGAAAGTCAGATTTGTTTTCAGACAAGCTGGCCAGTGCAGTGTTATGTAAGGTTAAGCCTTAGATGAAACCAATTACTAGATCTTAAAATTTCTCATCTACACTGTTCCTTTTTTATTCCTTTATTCTGGGAACCCACAACAACACACTTTTTTTTACTTGCTCTGCTCTCTCCCAAATGTAAATAAGTTTGTCAATCCTGAATTATGCCTGAAGCACCCCAATAATATGCCTACAGCTCATGGGCATTTGACCATTGTTACCCTTTGGTTCAGAACAGCGGAGGTCAAAGCTGTCAGCCCTTTCAGACAAAGTTAGTAGCTCTTCTGCCTGTGTATGAGCCCTCCCTAAAATATATTTGGGCAAAAATTTACCACATATCTCTCAGGCAACCAGATGTTGGGGCGAGGACCGTGTTGGCTTGTTGATGCGGCCCTCTCCTGATGGCCTCCATTATAATTAATCAGGTCTAGATTTGTAGGAAGGCTACAAAGGCCTTCTCGTAGGGCAGCAGGATTTTAGGAGCACCATTCCACCAAGCCACTTTCGTATCAGTTACAAAGCACTGCAGATGTGCAAGATAGTTTTTAAAATTTCATTCACCCCAATCCCCAGTGCTCCGGACCAGACAAAGGAAAATTGTGCATACGCATGGATGAGGAGGTCCATCTGTCACTGCTGTGAGTGCATAACACACTGTGTAGTACTAGATTACCAGCAGACAGGCATTTGGGGGTTTTGACTGCAATGTTATCAGTAGAGCAAAAATATAAAAATACAGGTTTTCCAGGTAAGGTAGCAATCCAATCTGGAGGTCAAAACACCCAACACCCAAGATGTATAAAGCTGGCCATAGATGTTGAGATTTTTAAAAGATCAGATCCTGATCATGAGACCACAATCTTCTCAGAACGATCGTACGAATTTACCATCAATTAAAAAGACCAATTTGCCAGGAAAACAAAGGGGAGCTGCCTGCTTGGACCTGCAAACATAGATAGATTGCACTGGGACCTACAAAGATTTTTTGACCTGCCCTTTCAATTTCCAGATGTTGGCCGAAAAATCGTAAGATGTACGATCGTTCGAATCCCACTAACCGCACGATAATTTCGAAGGATTGGTCAGACTTCCCTAAAATCGGTCGTTCGGCAAGAAGAATCGTCGCCTCTATGGGGAGCTTAATACAAATTACTTTCCAGTCATTTCTGCTGCGATCTATTAATCATATTATGATTGTGCATTTCAAGCCTCTGTTAAAGCACAAAGAAAAGAAGAACAGCCTATGTAATACTTTTCATTGTGTTTCACCCAATTCCTGGAAAATCATTCAAGCACAAACAGAAGGCATCAGGGGTCAATGCATTCCTGCAATAACGCTCACAAGTACAGGTAGTGTAAAAATATAAGATCCTTCCACTTCTATTTCATTTGAAGCTCAACAAGTATTTATTTCTCTTTGAAGACACTAGCAGTCACCCTCTCAACAATTTGTAGGCAAGGATCACTTATTCAGTGCAATCACTCTCAAGTGCCTCAATCCTTCATGCTGATATCAGTTATTTATTCTTTAAAAATTGGATGAGATGGACATGCTTCCTTGCTCACGCCTGTTTGCTGTGTAAAGTCTGTGGCGAGTTTAAAGGCATGATAAGGTTACACCTATCTCTCGAAGATAGAACTTGCTTTGAAATGTACGGTCATACTGATATACACCATCACTGTCAAACATGTAGAAGTACAGTTCTTGTGCAGAACTGTTTGTCTCCCAGCTCCTTTATGTACTAATGGCTTGCTGCAGATGCTGGGGAAAGTAGTTTACCATTGATAGTATAACATCCCTGATGTGGATACTTACACAACTTTGTACTATCAAATGCTACAAGGATGCAATTTCTGGTTTAGCTGTAGTGGCCACCAAACTAGTTTTTTTGAAATCACTATTGTCAAATTCAGAATGATGGAAAAGATGGTTAAACTGGTGAAATTCCTTTACTAAAACTTTTTGATGAAAAAAAATTTTCATCAAGTGTAGAGCAGGGTCAAAAAAAAATTTGGCAGTTTAGAATCAACATTTTATTAGAATGAACATTTTATTAGAAATATTTGACTATACATTAGAGCGTATGGGCTTTTTTGGCAGCAAAATATTTCGCTCATCCCTAGACTGGTATATATTACAATTTGGCATTCAGGTGATTATCGTTGTGAAGTCTGTTAATCAATAGATTTCTGCAACTTTTGTTTCAGGAGTGAGAACCAGAATTGGAGAGAATAAAAACAGCCAGAAATTGTTTAAATGGCAGTTACATTTACGAATGAGTTAGAAACTGCTCTGTACAGCAGCATAGTTTCTTAGAATTATACTAATCCAGGATTCGGTTCGGGATTCGGCCTTTTTCAGCAGGATTAGGATTTGCCCGAATCCTTCTGCCTGGCCGAACGGAATCAGAATCCTAATTTGCATATGCAAAAAGGGAAATCACATGACTTTTTGTCACAAAACAAGGAAGTGAAAAATGTTTTCCCCTTCCCATACCCGTTCGGTATTCGGCCCGAATCTTTCGCGAAGGATTCGGGGCCGAATCCAAAATAGTGGATTCGGTACATCCCTACTAATGTCATTATGGAAAAAGGTGTTTAGGGGTGTAGCTACCATTTAAAGTGTTTTATACACGTATAGTATATTGCTGGCACTCGAGAGAGCTGGAATAAAATAAACAATGAAAAAGAAATGAATAATACATTTCTGACCTGGCACTGAATCTGGTTTCTGGTTGCTAAAGTTACCGTTTCGATAACATTTTGGAGAGAGGCTCAGTAGCAAGAAATTGCCAATAACAATATGAGAAATAAAGATTGCAACTAACTGCAGCATAGTGAAATTGAAATTAAAGATGACATCTCCCTTTTAGTTCATAAGTAGATTAAAACATATGAACGTCTTTATACAATAACGTGTACATGAATGTGTATGTATATTTAATTTGTGTCTAACCTGGTTGAGCTATCAAATCCCAGTTGAATATTGTTTTCAAAATACTGATTGACAGCAATATTATATTTCCAGCCTACAGTTGTGTAGAGCGTAGTGTCTGCTTATTTCTTAATACACACTATTGCCTTTGGGTAATAAAGGGAATGACAGGATTCATATGCATCGGATTATCCGGTGCCGAGACCAAATCGGTGGGTAGTGGTAGTTATCTGTCCTTTTCTACCAAGGTCCTCACCTATGTCATATTTCATTTACGTTCTCCGCAGGGCAGTGCTGATGGAACATTAACTAAAGAAGTCCCCCTGATACAAGCAGGAGCGTTTGACTGTTCTTATCTATTTCGGCTGGGAAATGGGAAGCTGAGAATCATTATAATACTCATTTGTAGCACACAATGCTTTTGATGAGTTTTTTTTCTTTTCTTTGAAAGCAGGGGAGAAATCACTTCCTTTCTTTCCTAATACATCAGGACATATTTTTATAAGGCTCCCCACATTGCTGATGTTAAACAGAATTAATTTTGACACAGATCCATAGATATGTTATTTTGAGACTTGACTGCCAGAGCAACAATGCAACTGTCATGTTATTTCTGTAACTGCACCATCATCACCTGTAGAACCTGATTGCACAACCAGCCTTTTCTTAGCGAAGAAATCTTATTAATTAGTAATTGGAGCATGTAGAAAAAAAGGATTTTTAACGGTGCAGAGTATGCGCCATGTCAAGCAAGTGCAACCAATCATCTGTTGGCTTTCGGGCAAACAGTAAATTCTACTTGCCCGTTGGTTGCTAGAGATTGATAGATCCAGGCACTTTGCAAATAATATCACATTAAACCACATGTATGTCAAAAGCTCTTCCCTCTGCAAAAGGAATGATGGGGCAGATTTTTTAAGGTTCGAGTTGTTTTTTCCACAACAATTCTAGTTTTTGAGTTGTCTTTTTTGGTCAAAATTTACATTTTCGGGTTAAAAAAAAGAACTCCAATTGATCGAGTTTTTTTAGAAAAAAAATTGAGATTTATTATTACTCTGGAAATAGCTAAAATCCGAAAATACACCACCTAAAACCTGTTGAGGTTATACAGAAGTCAATGGCAGAGGTCCCTTGAACCATTTGAAGATATTAGTCTCTTTGATGTTCGAGTTTTTTTCAGGGGTTTGCCCAAAAAGTTGAATAATTCAAGCGATTCCAGTTTTTTTTGCATAAAACTCGATTAATTTTAGTTTTCGGGATGCGTGACTCGAACTTGCATATTCAGGTATTTGCCATTCGAGTTTTTTCTTAAATAAGATACCATTTGAGTTTAGAGTGCATGCTAGTTCATTCGAGGTAAAAGAAAATTCTAACACTCGACCTTTGATAAATAGCCCCCTGTGTGTATTGCACCATATGTTTGTAAAAGGCCCTATTGTGTTGAATGTGTATTGCACTTCAATTTAACTTAATTTGAATTAATCTCCCTTTAATTGCCACTCTGACCCTAAAACTCATTATTTTCTCCCTCTGTGGTTTTCTAGTGATGGGGGAAAGGGTGATTTATTGGAGAATGTGTTAATCAGAAAGCCTGTGCTTTATGGTGCTGTTCTCCAACACCAGGACTGATTTACTGCTAATAAAATGAGCCTCTTTTCTTGGCGAGTTTAAAATTCTCTGTCATTTCATTTAATAGCACAGATGGCTAGGCAGGCGGCGGGAGCCAATTTCATTCTGTTGGGCTAGGAACGATGAGGAAGATATAGTATTACAGCTATAGTACTAGTGACAGGAGCGTGGCAATAACAAGCAAATAAAAAGCAATGTTCTCACAAGGAACCATGCAATCTCAGCTGCTTTCATTTCTTTCCAGATTTTCAGTTCCCTGTCATCTCTTTCTTAAAGGGGAAGCATAAAAACACATTGTTAAGTGGTAGATTTCTGCAGACTGCTTGCCTCTCTTTGGAGTACTTTAAAGGATCAGTATCACCAAAAATGAAAGCCTTAAAATATGATGTAACGTTGACTGGTTCAAACTGAGTTTGCTTTATAGACTTGAATATACTGTAGAGTATATAAATGAGCTGCTAAGGCCAGACGTGGGCCGAAATCAGCCTGCTGAAATCCGCGGAACAATTTCAGTGCCTACCGTAAGCAGAATCTTCCTTCTGCATTAGAATCTGGAAGCCTTGTGTCAGCTCCGGTGCAAACACACTCTACAGATTTCAGCATTGGAGCTGACACAAGGGTTCCGGGCGCAAAAGAAGAGGTGGATACCGCTCGTGGTAAGGAGCTGAAATTTCAGCTCCCATTTGGTCCTAGGCATAGGGTACATGTTTACCTATCAGATAAGCTCTGTAAAATACAAGGATGTTAGTTCTTACACAGGAAGATAAACAACTGTGATTCATGGCCCCTTGGCAAAATAAAGGATAAAAACCTGTCTCATATAAACTAGGACATATTTTAAAGATTTAATTTAAATATTAATCTAGAAATTTCAATTTGGATTTACTAGTTCTTAAAAATACATTTTTCTGCTGGATAAATCATATCACCTTGTTGCTTTTACTCTTTGCATCACCCACAGAGTATTATTATGGGAAGCATTGTACCCTTTTGCTCTAAAATGCAATTAAATCCTAGAAGTCCACCTATAGTTTTAGGAGTTTATTGATTGTTGTTTTAATAGCAATTTGTTTACCAATAACTTTGATTATTGAGCGCAAGTCCCTGTGAGTGTTAAATCTGGCTTCTTTAATTAATTGGAGTTTAATGTAATTATATCAGGTCATTTCCACAATTTGTCTAGTCTGCTCGCACTTACACCAAGGCACACCCAAAATCTTGTCTCTATTTGTGTCCACTATGGGGTACTGTTCAGTGTATCCTATAACTATAAAAAAACTAAAAGTATTATCACATTCACCTGTTATGTATATATTAGGGCAGTGATCCCCAACCAGTAGCTCATGAGCAACATGTTGCTCTCCAACCCCTTGGATGTTGCTCCCAATGGCCTCAAAACAGGTGCTTAATTTTGAATTCCAGGCTTTGGAGACAAGTTTTGGTTGTATAAAATCCAGGTGTACTGCCAAACAGAGTCTCAATGTAGGTTGACAATCCACATAGGGGCTACCAAATGGCCAATCACAGCTCTTATTTGGCACCCCAAAGTGCTAGTGTTGCTCCCCAACTCCTTTTACGTCTGAATGTTGCTCATGGGTTCAAAAGGTTGGGTATCCCTGTATTAGGGCTTAACATTTGTACAGCAACCAATTGGTAACACACCATTGATTTTGTTTTGTTTTTAGCTATTGATATGTACTCTAAGCCATTAATCAGTATCTGTGGCAGGCTGAGAGACACCGAGTAATTACACTTTATTACTGTTGACATATGGTCCAACACTGAGCTTTTGGCATATGGTTTGGGGACTATAATAATGTAAAATACTGTCACGGAAACAGAGAGTAGTTTGAGCTGAGATTATATTATAAAACAGAAATGATTTGACTAATTCTCTCTTTATTTTAATAGATCCAAATCTAGGTAGTGTAACAGAAAAAGGGCAAGAATAAAATCACATTATGTTGGACTGATTTAGATGCTAAAGGGAATTCCATTTTGCTGATGTATTTTTAGCACCCAAATAATGCATTTTCCCCAATGTTGTATAAATGTGTTCTTGAACAGGTTTTAAATAGTAGCTTCTGGGGTTGCAGCAGTAGCAAAATCCATCCATCGCCTGTGCAGATGAATAATGTAGCTGGGTCCTCCTCCTGCCCATCACTCCGATTGATAGTTTGGTTACCATACAATAAACAAGAGCATGCTCCCAGTGCCAGGCATTTCCCCAGCTCCCACATAGCCGCCTGACATACTGATGTGTCCTGTTTTAAGACAACAGGCTATATTTTATGATAATTTAGGGTTTTTACAGTGTTCCCTTGCTCACAATTAATTCCAAGATCAAGTCTAAACCAAAGCCCTTCAGCCTTTTGTTACTCTACAACACTTGGAATCCCCCAGCAATCAATTTGTAAAGTACAGTAGTCAAACAAAAACAAGGCATGGGTAGATGTTTCTTTCCTTCTGAGTGTGCTGTCACCCACTCTTATATTCAGATCAAAGTGTAAATTCCTTGTCACACTGGACAAGCCATTTGTTCCGGTATAGTGGCATTCCTAGTACTTGCTTGCCATAAAATTTTGAAATCCCAATGAATAAAGCATGTGCTGAACATACTTTTTGTCTATTCTTTTAATTGAAAAATATCGAAGTTTTTAAAAACATGTTTTTAAAAATAAAATGAAACTGGTTTCACATTAGCACTTACTGTCATTCCTGGTTCTGAGGGGTAGCTGATAAGCCCTCTGATAATGAGCTGCTCAAAGGCTGTAGTTGTTTAAAGGCAAATAAAGTGCTCAGAACAAATTGCCTTTATAATGGCAGAAAAAATGAAAATAGGGATTTTGTTTTATTAAAAAAAAATAAGCAGAATACATTTTCGTCATGTGTCATCAAGTCATCTCCACCTTAAAGGAAAACTATACCCCTCAAACAATGTAGGTCTCTGTAAAAATATATTGCATAAAACAGTTCATATGTAAAACCCTGCTTCATGTAAATAAACCATTTTCATAATAATATACTTTTTTTAGTAGTATGTGCCCTTGGGTAATCATAAATAGAAAATTGCCATTTTAAAAAATAAGGGAAGCCCCCTGGGATCATATGATTCACAGTGCACGCAAACATACCAAACAAACTATACTTGTTACTGTAAGTCACATGAGCCAATTAACAGACAGAGTTCTGTCTTTTGCTTCCACACTTCCTCCTGTCACAGTTAGAGCTGCAGTATTTCTGTTCATGTGAGGCAGCACACAGACCGTCAGAAAATGGTGGTGTAAAGAGATGTAAAAGGCAATATTTAATTAAGTATTTATTCCAGTTTGATTCTTTAATATGCCACTTAATTTGATATAAAATCTGTTGCTCAAGTATTCATGTTAGGGGTATAGTTTTCCTTTAACCATTAAATCACAATCTGAATGCCTCCCAGCCCTCTGTGTCCAGCACTGTAAATCACACAAAGGTGTTATTTATTAAAGGTCGAGTTTTGTTTTGCCCGAAAAATTCGATTTTTTCTACAGTAGTTTCAGTAAAAACTTCAAGCTACAAAAACCCAGAATCTGAAAATTCTCCCGCTAAAACCTGTCGAGATCATGTAGAAGTCAATTACAGAGGACCCTTGAACCATTTGAAGATGTTTTAGCCTTCATTGAGGTATTCAAGGTTTTTTTGCCAATAACGTTAAATTCCAGTATTCTAGTTTTTCTCCCCGATTGCATTCATTTGAGTTTTTTACATTCAGGTTTTTCCATAAATAAGCAAACATTCAAATTGTGAGTTTATTTGAGGTAGAAAAAAACTTTACAAACCCGACCTTTGATAAATAATTCCCTTTAGTGTGTATTCCAAACTACAGGACTCTACAGCATCTGCTCTGCAGCCATATAATCACATCGAGATTGCTGCAACAAAGCAAACATCATGTTTTAGAGGTGCCTTAATACGGCAGTATCATTGTACAACACTGTTCCAAAATGGGGAAATACACATCTCTGTGATTTCAATCACACGTGTCTTTAACTAGAATCTGCTCTATCAATCCACTGTTGCTTCTTTCTATTCTTGCAAAGAGATAAAGCCTGGGAATGTTTACTTAAGAGAGGGTGTGAGGCTAAAACATAACAAAATCAATCATGTAATAACAATCATGTAATAAAGTTATACCCTGTTATATTTACAAGAAAAGATATGGGAACTTGCATTACTCTCTGGGAGGTGTGTGTTTTAAAGTAAATGCTATAAATGATGTACAGGTATGGGACCTGTTATCCAGAATGCTCGGGGCCTGGGGTCTTCCGGATAACTGATCTTTCCATAATTTGGCTCTTCATACCTTAAGTCTACAAGAAAATCATGTAAACATTAAATAAACCAAATAGGCTGCTTTTGCTTCCAATAAGGATTAATTATATCTTAGTTGGGATCAAGTACAAGGCACTGTTTTATTATTGCAGAGCAAAGGGAAATTTGACGGGTTTCCAGATAACGGATCCCATACCTGTACAAATGATGGCATATTTTTTTCGTAAGACAAGATATCCAAAAGGGAAAATTTGGGTTTCTACACACCAGTCTCATTATATTTTTTTGATGCAGCAAAATCAGATACAGGTATTAAACAGGTATTTAAATATGATCTCTGTAATCATTATTTCTCTGTAATAATAAAACAGTACCTTGTACTTTATCACACCTAATAGTGATGCGCTAGTCAGGATTGGGATTTCCCCCACCCATACCCAACCCTAACCCACCCTCCCTTGGCCCGTAACCACCTGCATCCTTGACCCGCCCCACTGATGACATCACAAAAGGGGCGAGCAGGCGCAGCATCTATAAAAGACAAAGTCAGAAGCCGGCATTTGACAGTGGCAGGGGTGGAGAGCAGGAGAAGAGCTCAACCCGCACCCGCGACGAAGTGTTCAAGGTCGGCCTGAACCCGCCCAACCCACGGGTTCGGGCCGACCTCGCACATCACTACCACCTAGATATAAATAATTCGTATTGGAAGCAAAACCAGCCTATTGGGTTTATTTAATGTTTACATGATTTTCTGGGTCTGGAGCATTCTGGATAGCAGGTCCCATACCTGTATTATAAAAACTGACATTTGGGGGACTTTTTTTCTAACACAATTTTGTGCAGTGGATACTATTCAAGTGAAAACTCAGTGTTTTTTTAGGAATTCTATGAGTACTTAATGGAATAATCTGCAATTAGTACTTTTACTAAGGCTGTTTTCTGGCCATAGAGCACCTTTTTTGGGCAAGAACCCTTTTTTGGTACAATGCCTGATTTAAATGGGCACAATGTTAGTCCAGCTATAGTGAAATGTAAAATACATAAACAGTAGGGAGAATCTGCCTTTGGGCTTGAAACAAGGGTAGCTAGTTAACTTTTTAGAAAGCTTTGTCTTGCCAAATATTACTTAATATTGTCGTGTTGTTGAAATTTAGTTTTCAAATCTTTCACGGTAATGAAGTGCTGCAGGAAAAACTCATTAGCTGTACAGAAGGATTTCAGCTATCATTATTTACTGAGCTCCTTGTGAAAATGAGAGGTGGTGTGTCATCTGCTTACAAATTTTGTCTTTAAATAGAAAATTATACAAACAGATGAAAAACTGATGTTTTTTCATTTTTAGCAATTTTCAATTGATTTTCTGTATGTCACCATCTTACACTGATGAGTCCAGTAGGGGTAAAACATTTGTATTTGGATAGGTTTGGGCTTCAAAGCCTGCTGAGTCCTGAACGTTCTTATTGTAGATTATGCTCACCTTCAGGGAATATGAACACCCGGAAATGAAAAATGTATCTTGTTTAATACAGATAAAGGATCTGTTATCTGGAAACCCGATATCCAGAACGCTTTTAATTATGGGAAGGCCATCTCCCATAGACTCCATTTTAATCTCATTAAAAAAATGTTATAACTGATTTTGGTTTTCTCTGTAATAATAAAAAGTACCTTGTACTTGATATAATTAACCTATTTTTTGAGAAAAAAACAATGCTTTTGGGCTCATTCCATGTTTAAATAGTTTTTTAGTAGACTTAAAGTATGCTGATCTAAATTATAGAAAGATCCCTTATCCGGAAAATCCCAGGTTCCAGGCATTCTGGATATCAGATCCCATACTTGTAGCAGTGAATCCAGAATTCCATTTGAGATTTATCCCAATCCTAGCACTTTTTGCAAGGTTCAGATTCAGGAGAATCCTGTTGAAAGTGTTCAGCTGAAACAAAGCCAAACCTTAAAATCAAGAAACGTTAACACTCAACATTATAAGCAACGTTTGTCCACAGATGTAATTTTTTAAATTTTTCTCAAATTTCAATATACAATTTTGGTGTGCATTTGGTTCAGAATCTGTCTTCTTACTATTTTGTTATGTACTTGAGGCATGTCTAGTATAACTGTTTTGCACTATACTCTCACTGCAGAGGTGGCATAGATTTTTTTAAATATTGGCTTAGAACCATGACTTCCAGAGCACAGAGGGTTCTTTAGACCTGTGCTGTTCTTTCTATGTAGCAGGCCTATATATTTGGACTATAGACTATTGTGTGGAGCCATTGTCCAGGCTAGGGACCTACTTTAGAGCTGTTTTGCGCAAGTAGATCTTTGCAAACCATAATTTTGATGGGTGATATAGTCTCACTGGCCCCAACTCTATTATCCTTAAGCTCCCCACCGATTTTAGGGAAGTCCGACCAATCTTTCGAAATTATCGTGCGGTTAGTGGGATTCGAACGATCGTACAGCTTACAATTTTTCGGACCAAAATCTGTCAGGAAATTGATAGGCCAGGTCAAAAAATCTTTGTCGGCCCCAGTTCAATCTATCTATGTTTGTAGGGCCAAGTAGGCAGCTCCCCTTTGTTTTCCTGGAAAATTGGTATTTTTAGTTGATGGTCAATTTGTAGGATTGTACAATCGTTCCCAGAAAATAGTGGTCTCACGATGAGCATCTGATCTTTTAAAAATCTCAACATCTATGGCCAGTTTTACATACTTCAACAATGCTAATAGGTTTATTCAGCTGCAACACATATTCCACCCCTTAGAAGTTCCAGTCTAATTTGACGTGCCCTGAGGCACAGTTAGCTGAAGTGAAATGAACAGTATTACTAGGGAATGACACAAATGAAATAACTGTATGTTTCCTCATGGGCATAATTCCTCATATAGTCGGCCAGTCACACCTGATTTGTCTTGGCACCCGACACACGCAATTTAGTATATGGAACACAGTCTCAAAAGAGAGAATAGTAATATGTTACCAAGTATGATTTTCAAGAATATTAATTATGTCATAGAAAAGGCAATTACAGGGAATAAACATAAGGAATAATAATTGAATTTTATTTTCTCTAGGATGCATTAATTTCTAAGCTCCATAAGGTACTGCTCCTGGTGCTTTGCAGTGACAGGGTGTACTTTGTATATGTACAGCGATCTACAGAAATCTGCTTGTTGACTGGACCTGAGGGGATCCGTGCGTGCCCACTGCTGTAGAGCTGGCATTGAGAGACTGTGATTAAGGGCAAAAGGTTAGAACGCATTGCTTGAGTCTTATTCCTCCTCTGTAGTTTCATTATTTGCCTAGTGTGGTCTGTGGAACTCAACTTGTTATGAAATGAATGGGGATCTCCTCCCAAAAAGCTGGTTTTACATTATGAAAGAAAATGTAATTTGAAGTGTCCAATATGTATTAATTAAAGAAGAACTAAAGCGAACCAAAGAAGTATAGTAGAAATGGTACACATTGGGGGTTATTAAGGTTCAAGTTGTGTTTTCTGTGAAAATTCACATTTTTGAGTTGTTCTTTAAGAGTTTTTTCTTAAATAAGATACCATTTGAGTTGAGAGTTTGCGAGGGGACATGATTACACTTTACATTAGAGCAGGGGACCTTTTTACTCATAAAGTGGATCACCGTACCAGAGGCACCCCTTTAGACTAGAAGAAAAGAACTTTCATTTGAAGCAACGTAGGGGGTTCTTCACAGTCAGGACAGTGAGGTTGTGGAATGCACTGCCGGATGATGTTGTGATGGCTGATTCAGTTAATGCCTTTAAGAATGGTTTGGATGATTTTTGGGACAGACAGAATATCAAAGGCTATTGTGATACTAAACTCTATAGTTAGTATAGATATGGGTATATAGAATTTATGTGAGAGTATGGAGGGGTGTGGGTATGGATGCTGGGTTTTCATTTGGAGGGGTTGAACTTGATGGACTTTTTCCAACCCGATTTAACTATGTAACTATGTGAGTTCATTCGAGTTCATTCAAGATATAAAAAAAATCTTACAATTGACCTTTGATAAATAACGCCCATTATGTTTTGGGCCTCTGTACCAGCCCAAGGCAACTGCAGTCTTTTAGCAGTGTGTCTCTGATGAAGCCCCCAGTGGCTCCCCATCTTCTTTTCTGCTGGTTCACTGCACTGTGCTATTGACAATTACCTTAGCTTAGGGACCAACTCACAATATACATGACACACAGAATATAAATGTCATGAAACAAGGTTGATTTGTAATTAATTCAGGTTTACATTACATGGCAGCTCAGAAACCAGTGTAATTAACATCAGAATTTAATAATCAGCCCTGTAGCATCGGTTGCTATGACAGGCAAACCTCATTTTCTGCTTGATGATTTTTGACGACCTCTAAGCTTAGCCCAGAGCACACACAGCATGTGCATGTTACTGACACTCTTACTCCAAGATGATGAGCTCCTATGCACAACTTTAAAGCCTAGATCATTGCTGTTATAGAGCTTCTAAAATGGCCAGTGCATAAAGCTCAGTATATAAAATATGATATTCATTTTTCTTGTTTAGTTCTCCTTAAAAATGTTTTACATTTTTTTTAGTGGAAAAATGATTTTACAGTTATTTGTAAAAGCAATTGAAATGTCTACTATTCCCCTCTCTTCTTTCCATATTGTTAGAATTGGAAGTTCAGCTTTATTACCTTTCTCGATCAAAATCCATTGAATTCCAGGAAGATTTGACTAGAGGGCAGGTATTCTTCAATGCTCTCAATCAGGACCATATTTATCATAATGGCACATGAGGGTCGGGCGGGTTCGGGCCAACTTCTGTCTTTATAGCCGCGCGCTTGCTCACCCTGCCCCTTTTGTGACGTCATTAGCGGGGGTGGGTCTATAAAAGGAACCTGAAAGTCAGATGCGGGCGGGCTAAGGGAGGGTGGGTTAGGGTCGGGAAAAACCCGACGCGCACATCACTACTAGGCTAGCATCTTTGGGGGGGGACAGCCTTCAGGTGCCTATATGGTAAATTTAAGTGTGAAGGAAACAAATCTCCCCCTCACAGCCAGATACTTGGCAGCTAAATTCATGAGTGGAGTTGAGGGGTACCCACATTACAGCAGGTCCTTCTGTGAATCGAGGGCTTAGGTCCGGTGTTTATGCAACAGATCTCAGCTTGACCCCATTACGCATTACAAAAATAGTGATTAGATTTTAGCTTTGCTTAATATTGTCAAAATTAAAACAACCTTAATGTGGTGTTGATCCTGGTTAGGGATTTTATTTTAACAGCGTTTGAGAGCATTTTTACTTACAAAACAAAAACATCAATATTGAGATGCAATAGGGTCTCTCATTAAAAACCAAATTGGCAGTATCCCCTTCCCTGTTGTACATTGTTCCCTCCCAAATCTGCAGGGTAACTGCCAAGGCATTGTTAATTGGATTTGACGCATAATCAGAGGACTGAAGGCGCAACTGCCGTTTTTTTTCCCTTCTGGGAGCTGCGCCAAGTAATAATTGTAAGTCTTACTGTCCGCTTCAGCAATCAGCAATGGCAGACTGAGCTTGAAAGCACACTACAGGTAGTCATTTTATCTCTAGCGTTTCTTCATTTCCTGATCATCGGGGCTATTTACCGTCCACAGCGGCAGCCTTAAATCGCTAACTTCACTGTAGTTAATGTTCTTGCTCATCTGCACTACGCATTTTGTGTACTATGTCTGAAAACATGTCGCTTCGCACAGCACGTAGGCTCAAACAAATTGTTCCTAAGAATTTAATATTTGTGTTTTTGCGTTTCAGGCCAATAATTCTTGGGAATTTCTGGCACATTTGTCAGGGTTCACTTGTACACTTGAAGTTTTATCAGTGTTTGGCTTCTGATTATAATTATTAAACTGTAACCCCTAGTCCAGAACAGAGTGAATTGTGCAGTTATTAATTAGCTATGTTTCTGTACATGCTGCATTATAATACATTTGCCACTGTATTTACTATATAAACAAATCGGGTATCATGGCATAGTGCATTGGATAATCACAGTGTATACTGTCAGGTATTTCTGGAGCATGATAGTAAGAATGTTAAGAATGTTTGTGTTCATAATCACATTGTCATTGTTTATTACAAGAGTAAACAATGGGTACCTCTTTGTCTTTAATGAGGATGGGAGCTGCAGAAAGCATAAACATGCTATTATGGAATGGACTTTTCCAAAAACTAAGCATAAATTTAGCATTATTATACAATTTGCCGAGTACCTAAGGGAAAGTCGTTTCAGTGGATAAAGCATCTCTCATGTCCATTCTGATTAGTTTACTTAATGCAACTCCATTACACACTTAGGTGGATATTTACTAAAATTCAAAGTTATCTTATCTTATTTTTTAATTAATAAAGCTCGACCGATCTTGAGTTTTTTCCCCCAAAAGGCCGACCAGAAAAATTTGAGTTTTAGTTAATAATTTAGTTGTTTAATTCGGCTTTTCTTTAACAAAGATAGCAAAGCTGTTATATGGAAAGTAAAAGGTATAGAACTGTAATTTAATTAGTGTGAAAATGTTAGTCATGTGTTGTCTATTAAATATCATTTATTGGTGCCTGCTGGATAACAGACAATCAGCCTACTTTTATTGTGTTACTTAATGGAATGCATTATGTTCTGAAATATCTGGTATCCCAGGGAGTAAAGCTGTTGATGTGATGTGGCCTACTTTTGTATCAGTTACAAAATACATTCATTTTCATCATAAAACTTTGTATTCACAAAAAGATGCTTGAACAATGCTAGAACAAATAACCAGCAGGGCCAGTTTTAAACAATTTCCTTCAGAACTACATTCAGTTCTATAGGGTGTTAGAGTATAGTGGCAGTGTTGAGCTTTAACACCCCACATATTATTTAGACCCAATATATGAATGATTGCAAATTAAGACAAAAAAATTAATGGGGGCTTTGTGAACTGGAAAGCCTTTTTCCACCTTGAACAATGGTCAAAATGGGGGAAGGAGCTGGTTAAATCATTAGGGATCAGTATTCTGTTTTCCATTGCTGCTTGCTAACAATACATTTAGATGATTTAATTATATAAGTGGCTGGTGCCCCACAAGAAGCAGAAAGATCACATTCTGCACCTGTAATGTTCACCCCTCCATATGATCAAAATTCTTTAACCTAAAACTAAAAAGAAAACTTTGTAGGAATAATATTTAATTAAACTTTAATTTGCTGTGATATACTCTTAGTGAATTACTCAGGGAGTCAGGTATAATACAGTGATGCCTCAGGTATAATACAATGATAAGGTTGAGACATAGACATCTATAAGGATAAGATCTAAAAAAAATCACTTGGATGGGCACATCAGTCCAGCATTACATGAATTATGTGACATTTATTTTTATATGTTGAGGCTTGGTCAGTTACATTGCAATTAAAATGAGTGGCTCAGTGGCCTGAGATGTTGGCATGGAAGAATGAATTCATGTGTCAGCTGTGAGGGTCCTTATGTAGGGGCACTTTATCTCCCACTGCTCTGACATCCAAAATTAGACTGTGACCAGCGCTGCAGCATAGATTTAATGTTCCTGAAAATGCTGTCTCTAGTAGAATAATTCAAGTAGAAAACCAACCATAAAGTAGTTGTTACTGGAAAGCTCAATGCTATAATTTATCACCAACATTATTTGTTTCTGTCACAAATCATTTAGGAAGCTAAAACCGGATGACCTTATATGACATAAAACAAATGTATACTCCTTAGCAGCTTCTTTTTTTTTTTACTTTTTAAAAGAATTCTAGACTTGTTCATCCATTTATACTTTTCCTTGCTCAAAGCGACCCTGAGGTCAGATTTGATCATTGAAACATAGAAATAAACCTTCAGAAATGGATCTTCCTTTTTCATTTGAATGATTTGATTGATGAATCTCAGCAGTCTAACAATTTGCCTAAAAGATAGCCCAAACAGACCAATGCTAAAAAGCAATCAGGCGAGCGGACAGAGGAACAAAAACATGATGGTGTTTACTGTACAGAATAAACGTTTTGTCATTGAGAAGTTGAGCAAAAATGCTGAAATACAAAATCTGCTTTAATTGCAGACTTTATATTTTTCTCAGTAATGCCCTTCCATAAACTGACAGCAGTCAATGAAGCTGGCCATAATTTAGAATAGTGTTTAAGAGAAAAATGTCCCAGCTTGATCAGCAGTAATAATTTATTAGGCATTGACAGTTCTGCTAATGATATCCATAGCCAATCTACTGATACTAGCCACTCAACTATTGTTACGGCTTACAGAGTTCATTTGATTGCATTTAAGTCTAAATTACATTTTTAGCAGCAAAACCCTGGCCTAGCCGCTACATAAATGTGCTATAGTCTACAGTAATGAAAAAAAGACATAACGGTATGGAATCCGTTATCTGGAAACCCTTTATCCAGAAAGGCCATCTCCCATAGACTTCATTTAATCCAAATAATCCAAATTTTTAAAAATGATTTCCGTTTTCTCTGTAATAATAAATCAGTACCTTGTACTTGATCCAAACGTATCCATAAAACCTGTGCATTCTGGATAACAGGTACCATACCCTATAAGCAAAATAGCAAACCATTTTGAATGGCAGAGATGTTTAAAAGAAGCAAAAGGCAACAGCTTTTAATTACACAAAACAATTCAAAATTAAAAAATTACTTCCACTAATTCCAACACGGGTACTGTGTTAAAAAAAGTGCATTATGTGATTGTGTGTTTCAGCTAAAAACTAGAATGATGCAGACAGTAGGACCTATTGTTACTTGACATTAATCCATGTTAAAACTCAAATTCTCCATTTAAAGGAGAAGGTAAGTCTTCTTTCATGTGGGGATGCCAAATGTTAGGCACCCCCAAGTGATTCTATATACATACCTGAAACCCAGAGACGGTGCTCCTATCAGGAGAAAACTGCACCGGCCCAGGGTTCTTCCTGCGAGCACCATGGAACGATCCACTTCTGGCTTCTTCTTTCTTCAAATTTCCCTTGGCAGACGCATGCACACTAGAAAGAAATAGCCGACTTATTTAGTTAAAGTTCGGCTCTTCGCTCTACTGCGCATGCGCAGCTGCGAGAAGAAAGAAGAAGACAGAAGAGGATCGTTCCGTGGTGCTCACTCGAAGAACCCCGGGCTGGCAAGTAAATACAATCACTTGGGGTTGCCTAACATTTGGAAAAGTATAATTACTGGGAGGGCCAGGGCAAAATATTCAACACATCCCAATGATTATAATCACATATGTGGGACCCCAGGATCACCGACCCAGGTCTTAGGTAAGAGGGGTGCACTGGAGGGGTGCCTAATATTTGGAACTTCCCAGTGATTATACCTTTCCTTCTCCTTGGTAAGCAATGTGGGCTAGAAGCTCTTCTCAGCCTTCAGAGATCCTGGCAGGACCAGGGGTGATCCGCCACTGAGGCGAGCTGAGGCACTGGCCTCAGGCTGCAGCACCAGCTAGGTTTCCAGGGGCGGCAAAAAGCCACTCCTGGTGCCTTTAAGAGCCGAATTTCCATTTTTTAAACTCCACACTAGCATTGCTACCTCCCCCCCAGAAATGTAATTGGGCTGGGGTGGCGGCATTACTGGAGCCGCCTCAGACGGCAATGTCCACAGGAACGGCGCTGGGCAGGACATATAATATAATGATATAAACAATATCAAATAAATGAGAGGAACTGATTGAGCTTCTCTGGCAATATATTTTTCTTTGGTTGTCAGGAGGCATTCCACTATATCTATGCACTGGAAAAATCTAATTTTTTTTACATCCTTTATTTATGTAGCCCTGAGCCATTTACAAAATTAATCAGTGTTCATCTCATTCCCCGTCCCAGTAGAGTTTACAATGTAAGATCCCTATCTGTTTCACACAACACAGTCAGTTTCATCAGAAGCCAGTTAACCAGCTTGTTAGTTTTTTTTGGAGTTAAAGCGAGCAACATGTTGCTCCCCAACCCCTTGGATGCTGCTCTCAGTGGCCTCAAAGCAGGTGAGTATTTTTGAATTCCAGGCTTGGACACAAGTTTTGGTTGCATGAAACCAGATGTACTGCCAACCAGAGCCTCCTGTAGGCTGCCAGTCCACATAGCTCACAGGTGAAAAGGGTTGGGGACCGCTGCACTAAGCCACCATGCCATCCTAACAAAAGATCCCATTCCTGTTCCAAACATAGGCTTTTTCTGTTTTGTCTGTACAAATACAGGCTTCCATTTGCTATCATCAGCCTGTGCTGTGTAACCTTTTCCCCTATGGAGGGCCAGCTGTCGGCTAGACCCAGATATCTAAAAGCCAGATGATATTTAAACAATGATGTCATAGAAAAGCATCTATGGAACTCTCATGGCGGATGAAGAGAGCACAAATACACTTGTAGCGCTGTATGCAGCCTTTAAGACTCCAGCTGGAAAGATAATTAATGTAATATATCGTTTTTATCATAATTAGGGATAGGAAATGAGAGACTGCTAATAATGCAAGAGATAAAATGGAGTGGTGGCAATGAGCATATGCATATTCTTGACATAGAAACACACTGGAGGTCATTTCTCAACACCGGGCAAATTTGCCCAATGGCAGTAACCCATGGCAACCAATCAAATTGCTGCATTCATTGTCCTACTTGCAGCTGGCTTTAAAAAGCTAATCACTGATTGGTTGCTATTGGTAACTGCCCATGGGCAAATTTGCCCAGTGTTGACAAATGAGCCCCACTGATTGGGGATGTATCTTTTTAAATTGACAACCATCAATGCAGTTGGGCCTATGATTCAAATATAGAGGAGGAACTGTTGCATCAAAATCATCTCAGTACAGGTATTGGTCCTGTTATCCAGAATGCTGAGGACCTTGGGTTTTCCAGGTAAGGGATCTTTCTGTAATCTCCATGCTTTGTCTACTAGATGTTATTTAAACCCAATAGGATTGTTTTGCCTCAGGATTCATTATACAGTATCTTGGTTGGGATCAAGTACAAGTTATTGTTTTATTATTACTGAGAAAAGGGAAACCATTGAGTCTGCAGGAAATGGCCCTCCTGCAATTCTTAGCTTCCTGGATTACGGATACCCGTTACCTGTACTGCTGATTTTAACATGCAGAACAAAGTGAACTCACACATCCCTAGTAGATAAATATATGCAGCATATTGTGTTGTAGCTCAGACTAACATTTGTTATGCTTTTCTTCCCATAAGCAATTGCCTTATCTGATTTGCAGAATCACAACTGGACTGTGTAGCTGATTCACTGTGCCTTGTAATCAGACATTAGCACCTTGCTTTGTGGTGTAGAAGATACAATATTTTACACAGCATGCTTTCCTCAGGCTGTCAGTTCTCTGTGGCTTTTGCATCTCATTTCCCATTATGACCTCGTTTGTCATCATGCATCCTTGCAAATAAGTGTATTTTTCCATCCTTTTTTTCCGTTAACCATCCCCACTGCACACATCGATCTAGCAACTGCGTAAATAGCTTATTTTACTATAGTACTGTCCTGTAAACATGGTATGTGATCACCGTAATACATTATTCCATTCTACATATATTTTTCAGTGAGAATTGGATAAAATTAGAATGGCTGCTGGGCTTTTTATAGGTTAGTCTAACAAGCTGGGCATCAACAGCAGTGTAAAGAATAAGGTACAAGTATCTGTATCCAGAAAACTCTAAATTATGGGAAAGCCATCTCATAGACTCCATTTTATCCATATAATCTAAATTTTTCAAAATGATTAAAATCAGTACCTTCTTAATACAAACCTAAGATATAAATAATCCTTATTGGAAGCAACACCAACCTATCTTTTGTTAATATGTACATGATTTTCTAGTAGACTTAACGTCTGAATATTGAAATTATGGAAAGACCCGTTTGCTGGAAAACCCCAGGTCTGGATAACAGGTCCCATACTTATTTCAAAATCAAGTGAAAGCATTTAATTTAGGCAGATGACGCATGGGTAGATCTCATACTATTTTACACCTTCAGTGCTAAAACAATGACCCCTATGAGGATCCTTCAGAATGTGTACTCCCTTGTTTATGCTTCATTTAGACTTGTAGACTAGGGAGTATCAGGGGCCACAAGGCACACAAGAGGCCAGAATTAAGTTCAGAGGTCCCTTACACCTGCCATGTTTTGCACTTTGCAAAAAGGCCATTGGCCCAGGTGTACCAACTAAATTCATGGTCCCTAAGGGTGCAAATCTGCGCCCCTTAATGTTCTTGCAGTAGGACTATGGTAAACTTGGCAGATAAGGGGGAGTACCTGGGCAGTTGGGGAAGTAAGACTGATATATAGGGATGGTGAATTTGTAGCAGGGTAAAAGCCAGTGCATAGAAAGCATCACGGTGTCCCTAGATATTATAATTTGCACCTTTTTCAGTGTTGTGTCACCTTTTTCCCCAGAGTATTTACTGAATGATACCCATCATCAAAAGTATGAACATTTGGATGCAACAGAATGTCATGTTTTACTACAAAATATCTTTACATTACCCTATCATGCTGAATAGCAAACAACGGTTTTGCTGGTTTCTCCTCTTAAGCCATCAAACTGTCCCTGTGCAACTCAATTAGGACACGATTTATCAACATGTACCACTGCCTGTTAACCACCTTGATAAAACAATTCTGTTTTCTTGCAAGAGAAATGGCACAAAGATGATTACACTGGCGGAGCAAAGGCAATAACATTGCTGATAGGAAAAATGTAAGGCCGCAGGTCAGACATATAGACAATCTGATGGGATTTTTATGGTAATCAAGTTTAGATACACATATTTATCAAATTGATCTATGCCGGTTAAAAACCATTTCAACATATTTTGCTCGTAATGACAATGTTTGCAGATAAAGATTCCGTAGTTTATGAAATAAAATACTGTATCTGTGCAGGTATGGAATCCGTTTATCCGGAAACCCATTATCCAGAAAGCTCAAAATTACAGAAAGTCACGTAGACTGCAAATAATTGCATTTTTTTAAAAAAAACATTTACTTTTTCTTTGTAAAAATAAAACAATATCTTGTATTTGATTCTGACTCAGTTATAATGAAACCTTATTGGAAGCAAAACCACCCTATTTGGGTTTATCTAATGTTTAACTGATTTTCTAGGTATGAAGATCCACATTATGGAAATATCATGGTCCCAAGCATTCTGTATAATAGGTCCCAAACCTGTAGTAAGATTTATTTACAGACAAGGAACAGTAATACAAGCTTGACCCCCTAAGCACAGACAGGTGATTCCCTGCAAAATAAAATTTGTTTCTAAAGGGACTATCGGAAACGTCTGTCTTTGGTTTAACATTGGAATAACTATTATGTGAGATACTTTTGATTAGGGATCACTTGCCATCAAAGTAGAGAAAATGCCATAGAAGAGAATAGATAACAGTGGTGTCTTGTTTATAACTTAGTTAGTCATAAAATAAAGCTGCTGATTGATAAGCAGGGAAAATATATCTTCTGAACAGCCATGCATTTCCCCTTTGTGTGAAGGCAAGGTGTGGACAAAAGTTTTGCTCCTGAGTAAATATATTGGAGGGAAAGATGTAGTTAAACTCTCCATCATCTTGAAACCCAGGTCCCAAAATGTTGGGTCCACAACAATACTGTATTTATAAAGGATCACAAGGGAAGGGCTGTTGTCATGTTCCGGGAAGAGAACGGAAAATACAATAAACTCTATGTTTTTCTGATCATCTGCTACTAAACAATGGCCTGAAAACCAGACAGGTGGCAACACCATATCTCCTGACGCAAGTACATGAAATCACTCATGTATTGATGCATCAGTATGACAGACACACCCAAGAGTCCTTCCCAAGAAACACAGTAGTAAATGTTTAGCCAATCACAGTTCTGTCTTCACACAGAGAAAGATGAATGTCAGTTGACTATGAGGTCTTACCTAGCCGCCTGCTGCCCACCCATATGGGGATTAACTGGCATCCTGCAGTGCAAAATCTAATAAACAACCAATAATATTGTTTTTTAAAACAAGTGACAAGTACATGCTACCTGCTGATTGTTTGATCTAGGTGATTAGGCCTGTAGTAAACCCTGCATCTTTTATTACATAACCACCCCAATATTTGCAATGCTTTTCCTTAAAAATGCAACTGCCATACTACCACATCTGCCACCAACTTGTATGAGTATGTCGTTTCTCTTTTCCCACTGATAACTACTTATAACCCTGGACAAATCGCTTGATCCAACAGGTCTCACAAAATGTGTTTTATTGCCACAAACCCCACCGGAGTACTCCCATTATTATTACCGGTATTCAGTTTGAGTGATTAGGATGAGCCCTATACGTAACACTGTACAGGTATGTGATCCTTTATCTAGAAACCTGTTATCCAGAAAGCTCAGAATTATAGAATAGCCATCTCCCATAGAGCCCATTTTAAGCAAATAATTCTAATTTATAAAAACAATTTCCTTTTCCTCTGGAATAATAAAAAAAAAAGTACCTTGTACTCAATCCTGGCTAAAATATAATTAGATTGCATATGGAGAATGTGTATTTCAGAGTTATGTTTCTGAATCAACTAAAGTAATACAACACATAATAATACCGGTATGGGATCCATTATCCAGAAAGCTCATAATTATGGGAATGCCTTCTTCCATAGCCTCAAATTTAATTTAATAATTCAAATAATTTTGTCCTGTAATAATAAAGTAGTAGCTTAAATCTTAAATCCCAACTTAAATCTAATTAAGCCTTATTGGAGGCAAAACAATCTTATTTTGGTTTATTTAACATGTTTAAATTATCCTTTGGTAGACTTAAGGTATGAAGATCCAAATTATGGAAAAAATCCCTTATCTGGAAAACACCAAGGGCCAAGCATTCTGTATAACAGGTTTGACCATACCTGTACTACGTTATTTTTCATTTTTTATAAGTTTTATCTATTTATGCCTCTGCCTACAGTATATAACAACCAATATCTCTTGGTGATAAAGATAAAAATGTTAAACCATAAATATACTTTTTTGATATTCTCTGAATGATTCTAAAAGCAAACAGAAGGCTAACTTCCTTGTTGATCTATGGTAATAACTAGATCATTATCAAAACAAGTGTAAATGGTTAATTATTTTCCCTAATAAGAGGAATTTCTCAAAAAAACAAGCAGTTAAATCCAGGATTAATGTTGTAGCATCCTATCCACTGTTGCCTAGTAGCTCCCAGCATCAGTCAATTATCAGTTATCAATCATTGGTCTATTAGAGACTCTAGTTATGCTGACAGTTTTATTAACAGCTTGAAGAGCCCATGGCAGACAACTCATTTGTATTTGAGGTTTTCAATTTAAGGGATCAATCAGATGTGTATGATAGAAAACTGTAAGACTTGCCGGTGCCTGAGACATTTCACTGCACAGAAATGCTGATCCCAACAGAAGCAAAGGGTTTAAAGTTATTTAAATTAGGAAAACTAACAGTGAGTTTACTCATTTCCATGAAGGTAAAATAATATTCCATGCGACTCCTTTAGAATCACTGTTGGTTCCCAGAGCTCAAGGGGCCATAGGACAAGGAACTCACATGAACCATTTTGAGAGATTTGTCTATTTTGAGACTGGAAGCCAGAGACTTCTGTTTTTCTCTTGTTCATGTTTTACTTAAATGTTCTACTGGGTGTACAAGGTTGTAAACTTTCTCTCCATTAAAAAAACTAGGATTTTGTTGTTTAAAGGGCAAATGCTGACCCTGCTTAACTCTGGATTAAAGATATAAGGAAAATCCTTTGACTAGGGCCAAAACAGTGGAACAGCTTGTTGTCGAAGCCCTTTCCTTCCCAGTCTCAGGAACTTAGTACTGAGTCCGCACAGGTCCACTTGGACAGACCTGTGACCTGCTAAATTACAACCTGACCTGGGGCCTGCTCACCAGCTATCAAATGGGCTGACCCCGTTACCCGACCCAACCTTTAATACCCAATACTTTAACCCGATCCAGGGACACAAATCGGAAGTAATGTCACTGGTGGCCAGAAGTGACATCAATCTGGAGGCAGATGAACCAGGTCATGGGGAAAAATTACAGGTATAGGACCTATTATTCAGAATGCTCGGGACCTGAGGTTTTCCAGATAACCTGGAGATAGATCTTTCCGTAGTTTGGATCTTCATACCTTAAGTCTACTAGAAAATCATGTAAGCATTAAATAGACCCAATAGACTGGTTTTGCTTCCAATAAGGATTCATTATATCTTAGTTTGGATCAAGTACATGCTTCTGTTTTATTATTACAGAGAGAAAGGAAATCATTTTTAAAAATGTGGTTTATTTGTATAAAATGGAGTCTATGGGAGAGCTTTCTGGATAGGGTTTCCAGATAATTGATCCCATACCAGTACATTTAACTTCAGGAGGTGGGGGAAAACAAAAGTGTTCAGAGGCTTTGTGGATAATTATATATACTACCAGTATTGTGGTTATCCACCATTTTCTTTAGGCCAATGTATATGGCTAATGAATACGTTTAACTTGGCTAAAGAAGAAGGTGCCTGCAGAATATCAATGTATTTACATTAAATATGGACGCTGGTTTATTCTTTTTTCTCAATCTATACACACACTCGGTGTACACAATAGAGGATTTATTTATAAAAGCTGCTTTATAGATTAGAAACATATGAGGCCCCCCACATGCAGGACTTACACTTTTGGTTTCATTATATTTCTGCTGCTGTGTTTTAAGCAGCTGTACTCTCTGACAACAACGGCCCATTTACTAGATTAAACATTTACCCTTTATGAGATTACGGTGCTTTATCCCTTCTATAGTTTAACAATTGTTTTTTTCTTTTTATACTGTTGCTTGGTTTCAAATAAACATTGAGGATGTAGGAAAGTTGCCTGGTCTTCCTCCCAAACCCATGTGATTTCACCGCTATTCATCTTAGATAACTAAATATACCCTTTTTGGCTTTAGATCAGAAAAATATGAAAATCTATTTTTTTAAAGGAGAAGGAAAGGCTAACATTAAGTAAGCTTTATTAGAAAGGTCTATATAAATACACCAGAAAACCCTCCAAGTAATGCTGCTCTTAGTCCTTTGTCAAAAGAAACACCACATTTTAGAGTCCTGCGTGGGCCCATTTTTTGGGACCCGTAACCCGACCTGTACCTGCAATCCGCAACCCGGACCCGCAACCCACATTCTTACTCGATTGGACTGGCTACTCAACCCGCAAGTACCTTATCCTCAACCCGGACCCGCGACCTGCTGATCGTCAAGAATCAGGAAGTGTTGTCATTGTAAACCGGAAGTGACGTCATCAGAAGTAGACATGACCAGAAAAAAGGAGTAAATATCGCTATTGAGAAGACCTGCAGAACCGCTGACCCATGTCTATACCCGCATCCGGAACTTCTATCCACAACCCGCAGGGTACTGCAGGTTTTTGTACGTAACCCGCGGGTACCCGACCCGATGCAGGACCTCATTTCTTTCCTTCTGTTGTGTACACATGGGCTTCTGTATCAAACTTCCTGTTTTAATCTTAAACCTCCAGGGCTAGGGCTTGAACTTGCTCAGTTTGCTCATCTCTCCCTCCTCCCCTCGCTGCTGTAATCTGAGCCCAGAGCTATGAGTGATCAGGGAGAGACTCAGACAGGAAGTGATGTCACACCAAGCTAATATGGCAGTTGCTATCCTAAACAAACAAAGAGAGCTTCTAGAGCTGTTTACTCAGGTATAGTAAAACATTCGGCAGAATAAATATAGTCTTATAGCTTTTAGCTTTCAGTGGAACACTTAACACCACTGCCCATAGAAAAGCCCAGTCTTCACCTTCACTAGCTACTAATCTTGTATCTTAATACAAGCCAGATAGAAATGATCTGGGTCTGGCAGAATCCTGCAACTACTGGAGAGAGTGGTGGGAGGAGTGATTTAGGGGCAAGATCTTCTGAGCTTTAATCCACCAGTCACTTGATTAGTGTCTAGATGGATTATTCTAAGATTAGAATATGATGGGGTCTATTAAAAGTAAGTCATTTAAGCAGTCACTTATTGAACACCATAATCCAGGCTGCTATAAGGAGAAAAAGCCACACTTCATAGCTGTGCTGTAGAAATGGAAATCTCCAGAGAATGTGGGAATGTCTAGGGAAGCCAGGGACAGTGGCAACCATATACAGTATATACCACCTCTTGCAAAGAGTAAATTGCTACCATGCCTGTCAAGTAATTCATGGATACTCTGAAGCAGAGCAGTGGAAGTAGACCAAAATCATGAATCTCCAATATTACTTTCCTCACTTTTACATAACAGCAATATTTGATCTTCTTTGACCCACACTCTTCAATTTTTAGATCACAATACACTTTCCCATTCCTTCAACTCAAGTAAGCCTTATTTTAGGCTAACCCAATCCTCTTCTCTTGGCACCTGATGCTGAGGGCATATTTACTAACGTGTGAATTTTCTTCTCCTCTAACTTCACCAAGTTCACCTCAATTCGCCAGGTGTATTTTCACTACACATCTCATATTGATTCAAAATAGCACTTTTTCAAGAGAAATGTGGTGAATTTTCTCCTGGTGTAAATTTGCTGTGAAAATTCGGCAATAAATTTTCCCTATACAATTGTAGCTAAAAAATCTTTTGCCATGATAAACTGATGTATGTGGAAAATTAGCATCAAGGGGGTGATGTAGATAATGAGATTATCTTTATAATGGCAGTTGGCCAGTCTGAACCTTGAGAAATTTCCCTTAGTGAAAATTCGTGCTCTTAGTACTGTATATTGGAGAATATTCACTGGAGAAATTTCACCTGGAGAAGAGATGAAAATGTACACCAATGCAAAGAATTTTCACCACTGCAGAGTTCCTTCTTAAAAAATGTCGTATTCTCCTTGTAGTAAATTGGCAATGTTTACGGGAATCTTCATTTTTGGTGAAACTACTGCAGTTTTTCACTTTCACCCTTTAGTAAATACGTACGCTCCAGAGTCTCTTGATACTTTTTTTCTGATCCCATATTTCCTCCATCTACTCTGATTCTCAATTCATCCACTTTGTCCTTGCTCTGAGGTTCTCTCAGCTCACACTCTTTCTCCTACTCATTCTAAGATTGATGGATAGATTAATTAAAAGGATGCATTGACGGAAAGATGGCTCGATGAATGGTTTACATTTTGAATCTTGATGGCTCAGCCTAGTATTCTAATTGAAGGCACATGACATGCCTATATATATATATATATGTGTGTGTGTGTGCTGTATATATATGTGCTGTATTTATATATATATATATATATATATATATATATATATATATATACAGTATTTAAACCCGGGGTTTTAATAAATGATCCCCTGATATATTCTACTTTGCAAACCTGCCATATAAATAAAACAGTGCAGTTCATCTTTGCTATTTTCTAAAAGGGACAATTGTTCCTTTGGACCCATTCACTATAGCTTTGCAGTTGGTCTGCATGACATCATTTGCATAGTTGAATTAAAGGCTATTCTATTATGTCTCTTTCCAGACTGCTACTTTAAATACTATATCATTGTCAGAGAAACTGACCCCGGCAAACAAAACAGATTGACTCTTCAGCGTGTTTTCTTATTTTGTATTGCTTATCTTTTTTTCAGGCCCTCTACTATTAATCTTCTATTTTTATTTCAAAGCAATTCCCTGGTTGCTTGGATGAGCTTGTAGGATGTGAGGGCAGAATCTATTTTGTACGTGTTCACAGAAACGAGCAAGTGTGAAATGATGTGCATGCATACTGTACATATATTTTGCGTACACATAAGTTGCTGTGCATGCACAAGTACAAAGCTTAATGGAAACATGAGGTATAGGCTTTAAATGTAAGCTTAATTAGGTGTGTGCACCATATCTATCATTCACAATTAGACCACCAATAGACACAAGTATAAAGAGGTACAAGTATAAATAAGATTTAAGCAAAGAGGGTCAGCAGCACTGTTCTGGGTAGGGTAGCCACCTGCCTGGTTTTGACTCCGGCTGCCCAGGTCAAAACTGCCTGCCCGGTTTTTCAAATTAGGAAAACCAGGCAGGATACCCTATGATTGACGTGACAAATGGGCAATCGCCGATTCCCATGTCATAGCCCCGCTCCTGATGTAACAATCCGCCCCCTGGTGTGTCACATCCTCGCCCCCTGTCCAGAGTCAGATTGGGCAAATGTTGGCAACCCTAGTTCTAAAAATATTGTTATGTGGATTGTGACCACTATGACCATTCTGTGTAATGCCAGGAGCCAGGGTGACATTCTCCTCAAAAAGTGGCATCTCCCTTACCATTCGCAGTACAGGATACGTTATCCGGAAACCCGTTATCCAGAAAACTCGGAATTGTTACATTTTAATCTAATAATTCCAATTTTTCAAAAAGATGTCCTTTTTCGCTGTAATAATAAAACAGTACTTGATCCCAACGAAGATATGATAAATCCTTATTAGAGGCAACACAATCCTATTGGGTTTATTTAATGTTAATGTCTAAATTATATTTTAGATTTAAGGTATGGAGATTTAAATTACAGGAAGATCCCTTATCCGGAAAACCCCAGGTCCTGAGCGTTTTGGATAATAGGTGCCATACCTGTACAGTAGTGATGTCCGGGCCAGCCCGGAACCCGCAGGTCGGGCAGGTTTGGCACCAAATCTTCGGGTCAACCTAGGCTTCCTGGTGCCTAAAGTTATATAGACTCAAGCCCCTTTTGTGAAGTCACTGTGTTGGGCACAGGTCTATAAATAGGAGGGCAATTGCAGGCCGGCCGGATGCGGATTGGGAGGGGACGGGTTAGTGTTGGGTGCAGGTCGAGAATTTCTCAACCCGCACATCATTACTGTACAGATCAGGTGTTAGTGATCAATGTGGCCATTTAGTGTTATGGCAGGAGGCACAGGAGTTAGGCCTTATAAACAAAAACATTTTAAATCTGTTTAATAATCTTTTGTGGCATATATAACATCAGTAGTCTGTGCTAGTATTTCTTATTAGTCTATACATAGAGATGTTTTTATTGCATTTTCTTTCCTTTGCATTTTTATATGCTTCTTAATAAATGTTGCCTTTTGGCAAAACATGCATAAAGCGGTTTCAAATAAATGCTGAAAAACCACAAATAAAAAAAGTAACAAAAATATATATTTAACATTAAGAATTTGAAAAAGACAGATCTAAAAGCGAACAATAGGGGTCATTTACTTATGCGCTAGAGCACTAAGGGGTGCATGTTTTCCGCCCCTCAGCTACTCCTTAACTTCTGAATGATGTCAAAGTTGGGTGGCGGGGACACCTATTAGCCTACCCTCTCCCACCCCTAAGCATTACAGCACTGACACATGGGTGGAAGCAGGATGTCCCTAGGGGACCTGCGCTAATTTGTAATAGCATAAAACAGTGTGCAAAGTGCAAAAAATGATGGATTACGGCCTTTTCTGCACTTTGCACACTGCGTTCTGTTTCGTCAATGAACCGGGTTAGTGTATGTGACCAATGCCGACACACTAATGCTTCAATACACATCAGCCAGCCTTATGTATTATTGATTCTGTGTTTGAAATACTGAAAATCCATTGTGAGAAAATTCCTTTATTGGATTTTACAGCTTTGAGCATTAAAATTCTGTGTGGATGAAATGATTTCAGACTGCTAATTTGTATTATAGAGATAAAAAAATATAATGTAAAATTCAGCTCTGCAATTCATGCATGCAGCCTGTAATTATCTTCCTTCAAACTGGCCTCACCAGTGACAATGCTGTCGACAGGGATTTTATGTTCATCTCAATGACGCGGGATCAATCTCCTTGATGCTATCGTACTGCTGTTTACCACAGATTGTACTTTGCAATAGGACTATACAAATACAAATGGCGACAAAATCTGATTTTCTTTCTATGAAGCAGAGGAAAGATTTGTTGGATTGGTGAATGTATGTCAGAGTTATCTTTCTAAAGCAGCTAGAGGAATACATCACATAATAATACAGGTATGGGATCCATTATACAGAAATATCAGAATTACGGGAAGGCCATCTCCCACAGACTCCATTTGAATTAAATAATTCAAATTTTTAAAAATGAATTCCATTTTCTCTGTAATAATAAAACGGTACCTTGTACTTGATCCCAACTAGATGATAGAATGAATCGTTATTGGAGGCAAAGAAATCCCAATGGGTTTATTTAATGTTTAAATATTTTTTTTAGTAAACTAAAGTTATGGAGATCAGCCATGGTGTTGTGGTGCCACCTCCACATAATTTTTAAAATAATGGCCAGCATCTGTTTGCACCCCTTTGAAATGGCATGGGCAAATAATGAAAAACTCCTATTGGAAACAGTTTAGCAACTGATCGGGCAAGATCCCCAACCAGTGGCTCATGAGCAACATTTTGCTCACCAACCCATTGGATATTGCTCCCAGTGACTCTTAAAGCAGACGCTTATATTTGAACTTCTGGCTAAAAGGCAAGGTTTAATTGAAAAAAAACTGTGTGAGCTGCCAAACAAAAACTCATGTAGACAGACAGTCCACATAGGGCTACCAATAGCCAATCACATCTCTTATTTGGCACCCCAGGGACTTTTTCATGCTTGTGTTGTGTCCCAATTCATTTTGCATTTGCTATGTGACTCATGGGTAAAAAAATAGTTTGGGGACTCCTGTTCTAATTTCTCTATTTTTTAAAGTATACTATACACAAATTCGAGTCAGTCAAGTGGCACAAAAGACATCGCTGATAACAGATGACATCACTAAGTACATACATAAGGACATACATTACCGGTCCTGGTGTTTATTTATTATAAATGCATTCCCTGTAGATTAGGAATTGAATCTAAGCAATAAGTGTGCGTTTTCATACCTTGTAACAAATATTGATCAGGAAGGACTTAATGTGCTGTTATTTGTATAGTGAAGTTGGTTGCCTTGAATGCAGAGTTTATCAAAAAGTTTATGTGACAACATTTCTGGCCTCATATCCAGGCAATAAAATCATTGGCGTAATTCTCCCACAAAAATCCTGTGACATGGAAAGAAAACCACAGCAGTTCTGGGCACGTCTTACAGGGATCAAAATGACATATGTGACATTAACCTTAAATACTGTTTATCCCCCTCCTTTTACTGGCACAATCTCTGCACAATATGACTTTCTATAAAGGCTGACTGCACTGTTTATTCCACATCTCCCTGTCCAAGCGTAAGACTGAAATGTAAATGTCTCTGTAGAGCAGTCAGGTTAATTGAGATCACACTCAACCTTCTTCATTCCTCAGGCAACACGTCCCCAGGGCATCTCTGTTTATCTCCCGTCCCTGGGAGAAGAGACTGCAGGTGCAGTTAGAAAAAGCAAGCGTCTTCCACTGCCCCTGTAAAAATAGAGTGCAGCTATTTCTGGGAATGCTGCAATAAACTTGCATCAAAATCCATCTTTAATCGATTTGAGTTCTGCTTCCTTTTAGCTTGTGATTGTCGGCTCACATTCTGCCCGGCCATGTTTATTGATGTACACTCACATGATGTCCTAAATATTTTATGTCTTGCGCAGTCAATATATTTGTTCTGCCGCTGGTCTTTTAGACAATGTGTAAACTAATACAGGTAGTCATTTATTGGGAACTGTAAAGGGTGCCTACTTTTTGGTATGTCTTTTTTGAGTGCAAATATAAGCTTATTTTAGCTCCAGAGAGCCTGGAGACATCATTGTGGTTTAACAGGCACTGGTAGCCTTAGGGACTTAGGATGCCTAATCTGTGTGTACTGTGTATATGCGTGAATATGTATAATTGTGTGTGCATGTTTATCAGCCTAAGTGTTTGAGTGTATGCTCATATGTCTTTGCGTACAAATGTGCATTCTTGTGTGTGCTCATGAGTACGTTTCTGACAAATTAACAGACGAAAAGAAAATAACAGCTATCCTTATAATTACTAACAAACTGTATATCCTATTATGTGTATTATAATTACTGCATAATTGAAGGTATGGTAGATGTAGAACAAGCACATTTGGCAGTGTTTGTAGCTCTTTCCAGTAAATTATTTCCTTGTCATAAATGAGTAAAGATAATGAGCATTGTTTGCAGGTCCGGACTGAGAATTAAAATCGGCCCTGGTATTTCAGGTACACAGAGGCCCAATCAGCCCACACAGAGGCCCAAAAAGCCTCCACCAGCCCACTAAATACTGACTTTCTATGGGACCTTATAGCAGCCCCCAGTCCGGGCCTGATTGTTTGCAAATATCATGTTTTTTGGGGGGTTTTTGGACACGTTTATCACTAGAGACCCTGAAGGCGCATTTCAGTCACAGTATTTGCAGGGAATTGTGGCAGATTCTTATTCTTCTGCTATGAAAAGTACAATTTGATCACTGATTCTAATTAGGACTTAATTTTGTATCTCTTTTCAATTCTGTCATTCAAACCACGATGTTGTTGCTAGGGTAAGAGAGACATTAGCAGCCATATATTTAAAGGGGACCCGTCACCCAAAAAAATTATTCAAAATACTATTTTATCACATTAGTCAAGCAATTATGAACTTTAATTACACAATATAAATTATTTTCATTTTGTGTCCTTCAGTCTGGGAATTCATAATTATAGCAAGCAGACAGTAGCCATTTTGTGGACACTGTTATTAAGACAAGTCTTGCATCATCTCAGAATCTTGTTTGTGTAACAGAAGGGGGACCACATGTCCATCCCCATGCCCTGGCTACAGAATTAAACTGTGAAGAGAACTGGGGGAATGTGTGGAGAGCAGTGACATCTAGGAAGTGGTGAATGGAAAGTGAAAGCAATTGTCTGCCCCGCCTCAATGCCTAGGCATAGAGGAGGGGCAGACAGTATTTGATTGAAAGCTGAGATTTTTAAATGAGTTTACAACAGCTATGAAAAAAAAAATAGAAATTGGATTTCATGTTTAATTTGAAAAGGACTTTTATTATACAGATTTTTGTGTCTGGGTGACAGGCCCACTTTAAATTCGAGAAAGGGGGTTAACCGTTTCAGGTTCTGCTGAAAGCTTGGAGTGGGTCAAAGGAAGGGAGACACATTACTAGTCCAGAAGGCATAATTGTAGTCTGTGCATTAGAAGAGCCAGATTTAAAAGGATCACTAATGTGCAAGTCAACTCATTGATTAAAAGTGCTGCTGTCTGTCTGCAAGTCACATGCTTGTAAATTAACTCTTTATGAAAACTAAAGGTTTCTGCAAGTCACATGCTTGTAAATTAACTCTTTATGAAAACTAAAGGTTAACATTGTCAGCTGTAATTATCATAGCCATGATGTTTGCTACACTTAACAGCATGCAAATAATTATTATAAATAATAATTTTATTTATAGTCCAGCATACATTTGGGGGATAATTATGCCTCGTAGAGGATTTGCCCTAGTATCTTGGGAAATACATCAACAACACATCCAGATTCTGCAGCCCTGCTTAGATCAGTTTCCAGACTTTTTAGGGTCAAGCCTCCTTTAACACCCAACCTTTGGCAAAGGCCCCCTTTGGCTCTTAAGAAACTTATAGACATACAGTATGTAAACATCACTATATCATCTGATCAAGAATATATAGGCCAGAAAATGAGTTTTCACACCCAAATTTTGCTCCCACTCAGATTGAAGCTGGACTTTCAAGTGTATTAAAGGGAGATTTCCATTCGAAATCTGTACAAACTGCCCTTTAGTTTGGGCCTCCCACCAAAGACTCCTCACTAGTTATTTGCAGGTTGAGAAACCCTCGCCTTTCCCCCTCATTTATAGACCCGCCCTGCCGATGATGTCACCAAAGGGGTGGAGCAGGCGCAAGCCTATAAAGCTGCAAGTTGGAAGCCGGTAGTGTAAGGTTGCGGGTGGAGAGAGCAGGCAGAAGAGCTCAACCCAAAACCGACTGCGACCCGCAAGAGGAGCAGTGAGGTCGGCCCAAATCCGCCTGACCTGCGGGTATTGGGCCAGCCCACACATCACTGCTCCCCAGCCCACACATCGCTGCTCATAAAGAGTTAATTTGGGAAGCACCTCCTTCAATTATACAGTATATCTAAGCACAATTAGGGTTGCCACCATTTGTTCCTATTTAATACCAGCCTTTGGAACCTGGCAGGCAATGACTTCAATTAGGGTGGGGCTATGACATGTGTGGGCGGGAAACCAGGTGGGTTAGGCAAAAAAAAGGAAAGTGTGAGGGGAAGTGGGTGGACTAGGCAGGAAAATGGGCAGGCCTGTGGTTAGTAGGGGAGAGTGGCAGCGGAGAGAGTAAAGAAAAAGGAGTGATTTCATTGACATTTGTAATCTGCCGGCAAGTACATTGCCGGTTTGTTTATAATACTGGAGCTGGCTATAGCGGGTGATTTACCATCTAGGCCAGTTAAATACCGGCCAGGTGGGAGCCCTAAGCGCAATAGGGGCTAATTCTGGCCACACTGTGCTCAAGGCAATGCAGGCTGGTTGTTTTTGTGACCTTATTTTGTAATTACCCACTGCTAAAGCAGTATATACATCATTCACAACATACTCCATTCTCAATGCAAATATTTAATCAAATAAAAGCAATGGGGAGAACAAGAACCGTTTTGTACTGCAAGCTGGTTTACTAGAAATGCTCTATTTGGTATTGAATTGCCGGTGCGCCCATGTAATTGTACCACCCATGTGTAAGCGCTGCATCGTGTTACCCTAACTAGGCAGAGATAGATACAGTGTCAGCCTTGGCTCTAAGAATTGAATCATATAAAATGCATGAAACATCAAGTTTGATTTCAGGTTGGAGAAATAATATAATGTTTGTTCGCTGATTTCATAGAGTGGTTGCTATGGTAGCTGCTATGCTCACACTGGAAAGAAAGAAAAATGGTATCTTTATACCTTTACGACAGAAAAAGGATTATGGATTTTTCCAATTTGTTTTCCAACCTGGAATGAATTTCATGAAGCGTAAAATTAAATGGAAGTTTTAATGCACAGCCTTCAGTAAGTCTCTAGGGCCCTTTCCGTGTTTGAGTAAGATCACTCCGGGATTGATGAACAAGCAAAGTACAGTTTATTAGTGTAAAAACTGCACTAGAAGTACTGAACCCACTATAGTGTTCTATGTGAGTCACCCAATGATAGCTAAGGACTCAACAGAGATGTGTACATTTCATTGCTCATGATATCAGCAACAATTCAGCACTGTAGCTAGCCGTTTATTATAGCAAATTAATCGCATACAGCAGTTGTCCTGCCAGCTTATTACAGTTATGGGACCTGTTATTCAGATAACAGGTATTTTCATAATTTGAATCTCCATGTATACTAAAACATTATTTAAGTGTTAATTAAACCCAGTAGAATTGTTTTGCCTCCAATAAGGATGAATTGTTTCTAGATAAAGGACAAAAACTGTATTTTTAATTCAGGGAAATGTGAAATATTTTTCAAAAAGTTTAATTATTTGATTACAACATAGTAACATAGTAACATAGTAAGTAAGGTTGAAAAAAGACACACATCCATCTAGTTCAACCTTTTAGTTTTTGTTTTTTTTAATCTGCTAGTTGATCCAGAGGAAGGCAAACAAAACATCTGAAGCCTCTCCAATTTGCTCTCACTGTAAAAAAAGAAAAAAAAACCCTTCCGAATATTTAGAAGGAACCTCTTTTCTTCTAATCGGAATGGGTGACCTTGTGTCAGCTGGAAAGACCTACTGGTAAATAAAGCATTAGAGAGATTATTATATGATCCTCTTATATATTTATACATAGTTATCATATCACCCCTTAAGCGCCTCTTCTCCAGCGTGAACATCCCCAATTTGGCCAGTCTTTCCTCATAGCTAAGATATTCCATACCTTTTACCAGCTTAGTTGCCCTTCTCTGTACCCTCTCTAATACAATAATGTCCTGTTTGATTGATGGAGACCCAAACTGTACGGCATATTCTAGATGGGGCCTTACAAGTGCTCTATACAGTGGAAGAATGACCCCCTCCTCCCTTGACTCTATGCCCCTTTTAATACAGCTCAAGACCTTATTTGCCCTTGATGCTGCTGACGGGCATTGCTTGCTACAGCCAAGTTTATCATCTACAAGGACTCCAAGGTCCTTTTCCATAATGGATTTGCCTAGTGCAGTCCCATTAAGGGTATAAGTTGCTTGGATATTCTTACATCCCAGGTGCATGACTTTACATTTATCAACATTGAATCTCATTTGCCACTTAGTTGCCCAGATTGCCAGTTTGTCAAGATCATGTTGCAAGGATGCCCCATCCTGGATGGAATTTAAAGAGAGTCTATGGGAGATGGCCTTCCTGTAATTCTGAGCTTTCTGAATGATGGGTTTCCCATACCTGTAATAGTAAGAGAGAGTCCCCAGCTCCCGTGGACTCAAGGACCTTAAATTCTATGAACAAGAAACATGACTTAAGTCAGTTGACTTGCTTGGCAAAGGTAAAATGTTATTACACTAAATGATACTATACAGTTGATTTATGGGAAGGCAATCTCCCATAGACTCCATTTTATTTTTAATTATTTCCTTTTTCTAGAAAGCAGAACCTTGTACTCGATTCCCAAACATATATATATATATATATATATATATATATATATATATATATATAATACTTATTGAAGGTTAAATAATCCTGTTGGGTTTATTTCATGTTTAAATACATTTTTAGTAGACTTAAGGTTTGAAGATCCAATTAACGGAAAAAGTCCTATTCTGAAGACCCCAGTGGATAACAAGTTACATACCTTTAATATATAATACCAAAAAAATAACATCTTGGAATAGGACAAATGTATCTGGAGATGCTCACTGCAGTAAAAGCATTTGCAAAACTGCTTTGAGTGCCTTATTACCATGCTCAAGTCAACCTTTTGGATGTTGAAATGGGCCAATAGCTACATCCCCCTGGACTCATAAAACCTGGACACCATTAGTTTTCAAAGTACATTTTTTTAACAATTTTAGGGTTTTGGTTGAAGATCTCCCAGGCAAGTAGTAATCTTATATTTCTCTTAATTTGAGGCCTCTCAAATGAGACTAGTTATTATAGGTATGGCATCTGTTATCTGGAAACCCATTATCCAGAAAGTTCCAATTTTACGGAAAGGCCATCTCCCATAGGTTCCATTTTACTCAAATAGTCCACATTTTTAAAAATGATTTCCTTTTTCTCTGTAATAATAAAACAGTAGCTTGTACTTGGTCCAAACTAAGATATAATTAATCCTTATTGGAAGCAAAAGTAGCTTATTGGATTTATTTAATGCTTACATGATTTTCTAGTAGAAGATCCAAATTATAGAAAGATCTGTAATCCAGAAAACCCTAGGTCCGGGCATTCTAGATAACAGGCCCCATACCTGTAGTCAGAATGTCATGAGTATTTTATTAAGGACTGAATAGCACCATAAATTGATGGAACAACATGCATGAATAGTTTCACGAGATTTTATTTGCTTGGTATAGTTGAAGCCAAGCTAGGGGAAGACGATGGTTGTTTGGCCACCAACCAAATAGCGAGAATTGTTGAATTAGTGGTGTGTGTGTTTATACGAGAGTAGCATACATATTAATGAATACTTTTTATTTTTTTATATATATATTTCCAGTTCCAATTTCAGTGTACAGAAGTAGAACCTTAATGGCTCTCGTGTTCATGAGATATAGATTATACCCTTTTTTCGGGCTCATTGAATCCCATTTTGGCTGAGTGCTCTAGCAGTGCCTCCCAAAGTTCCAATTATATGAGGTGTGAAGCACAGGCATGCAATGTATGTACATGCCACTGCCAATGGGAGGCCCAGAAGTAACAGATTTCCTCTCACCACCTGTGCAAGAATTCTTTCTTCTCCTCAGCTTCATTAATGCTGTGCCACATGCTGAGTCCCATGCATAAAATATGTCCTGTGCATTTTGGTGTCATATAGTATATGTTATGCCTTGTGTGGCAGAAATTTACATAATGTCTTCAGGTTATTACGCCTCCATAATACAAAATCATTTTCCGCCACATGAATGAATCACGGGGCCTTTGCCTAATAGTGACAGACAGGCTCTTCATTCTGAAATGAGATCCTCTGGATATTGTATATGATTTACTGTAATAGCCCCATTATGTCTAAATTCATGAAATATGAAAAGAGCTATAAATGATATTTCCCTAGTTTGCAGCTGTACTTATATAGGCCAATATTCTTACAATGCCATAGAATATTTGTTTTGAAAACCAACTTCAGTTCATGTGGGTGCCCACATGGATTGAATAGAAGCAGGTATGACAGTTGTTGTTCACATAAGCTGTTGTATACAGATTCCGAGTCCCAGTGACCAATTGCTTAGCTAATATACATGGCTAGCTAGAAATGGTGGAATATAGGGCTTTCCACATGCAAAAAAAAGAAAAAAAAAGAAAGACCTTTGACTGGGTATTAGTGATGTGCGGGTCAGCCTAAAATCTTTGCACAAAATATTCAGGCCACGGGCTGGTTTGTGCCAAGCTCTCACTTGACCTACCCAAGGTCGGACTGGCCGCACCGGGATACCAGGAAAACTCCCGGTGGGCCCTCATGATGCTAAACATTTGGCTTATTTCATGGTCATTCCCAATTTCTATAAGAACAAAGTAGATGGAATAATAGATTATAATATGTAAAGAAAAGAGACTAGGAGAATAGAGGCTAAGCGAGGAGAGAAAGAATAATAGTACTCAGAGTAGGCCCCTGGTCTAAGTTTTTTTGGTGGGCCCCTGGTCTAAGGTTTTTGGGTGCGCCCCTAGAGTCCCAGTCCAACACTGGACCAGTGCCCCGCTTCTGGCAGTGTCTATTTGTAGATGCATGACTGCCCTGCCCTCTCCTTGACATCAGACATGGGGTTAGGGTTGCCACCTTTCCCTTCTAGGAACTCCAGGCAGGGGGCAGGCCAATGGCATAATGGTGACGGGGCAATGACATTGAGCGGGTGGGTCACTTGGTGGAGCTATGACGTGTCGATTGGCCAATCCTGTCCGGTTTTCCAAATTAGTAAAACCAAGCAGGCAGTTATGACCGGAAAGGTGGCAGCCCTAGATGGGGGCTGGACAGGCTTGTTTATATGCATAGAAGCAGACTTGGGCCGGTTCAGTCACGTGTTTTGAGTGACGGGCTAGGGTTGGGTGCGGGTCGACAATTTGTCGACTTGCACATAGCTACTAAGCAGTGGTTTGGTTGAAAGACAGTACAGGTAAGGGACCAATATCCCGAATGCTTGAGGCCTGGGGTTCGTGGATAACGGATTTTTCCATAATTTGGATCACCATATATTGTCTGCTAAAAATAATTTAAACATTAAATAACCCCAATAGCATTTTTTGCCTCCAGTAAGGACTAATTATATCTTAGTTGGGATAAAGAAACAGGCATTGCTGTATTATTATAGCAAAAAAGGAAATCATTTTTAAAAATTAGAATCATTTGATTAAAATAGAGTCTGTTGGAGAAGGCTTTCCCGTAAATTAGAACGGGTTTCCAGATCTTGTGTGTCCAGGCAATATTAAAAGAGCTGGGATGTGTGTCTCGTGGCTGGTAAATGGACATACATTGGACATCATGATTGGCACCTTGGCATTTGATTATCAGAGCAAATGAGAAGGTAATCAAAGAAACTGACTTTTTGTGAAATAATTGGATATTTCTTACTTGCTAAATCTATATTATGGCATTTTAACACTATGAGACATAAACCATGATACCCCAAATAAAGGAGAGCGTTTCATTGTTATACAACAAGTTTCCCCTTTAAAGGAAAACTATACTCCCCGAACAATGTTGGTCTCTGCTTCATGTAAATAAACAATTTTCATAATAATATAATGGATAATCCTAAAAAGAAAATTGCCATTTTATAAAAAAAAATTGCCACCCCCTGGGATCGTAGAATTCACGGTGCACACAAACAAACCATACATGTTAGGTCACATGAGCCAATCAACAGACAGAGTTCTGTCTTTTGCTTCCACACTTCTTCCTGTTCCAGTTAGAGTTTGAATATTTCTGGCCAGGTGATCTCTGAGACAGCACACAGACCATTATAGATTCAAGGCAAGAAATGTAAAAGGGCAATATTTACTACAGTATATACCACTACTATATACCAGTTTGGTAAGATTATTTAATATGCCGCTTAATATGATAAAAACATAAACATAAAATTCATATATACTTAATTCATACTTCAATATTCATTTTGGGGGTAAAGTTTTCCTTAAAGCTTCCCAGCTGCTCTGATGCCTCAGGGTGTAGATGAATGCGCTAAGCACATATGTTTGATGCCTTTATATTATCAGGTAGGTAAAGATGCAGCCTTCTATCAGGCGTTTAGGGGTCAGACGGTTATTGCACGGTAATGCACTTCCCTGCAGGATTTTATCTCTCCCCTAGCTCATCAGACTGGACAGAAAAAAATCAGTGTTTGATGGAAGATGAAAAATTATCACATATGCAAGTCTGTTGTGAAGATGATCCTTGTACTGATAGACAGGGTTTCCCCGTTCTAGGGGATAAAAATCATTTACTGCAGCATTTCCCTTGGGACCTGCAAGTAGTGGAGCTCAGCATCTCTAGCCTCCGATGTGCCTTTCAGGCGTCTGTTTAACGCCAGCTTGCAGATGTTATTCTTTGTCTCTGAGAAAAAAATAGAAATCCCTTGGAACAGCAAAAGGACAATTTCTGTTGCACTTCATTTATTCATTATTTTATTCTGGCCCTAATGTTAAACCTAGAATTACTCCTCCTTTATTGCTCTGTGAGGTGGAAATTCCCCAGGAAAACTATTAGATTAATGCTGGAATAGAGGAAAAATGTATGTTTTTTCTTCCTTCACAGATTACTGTGATGGGCAGTGGCGTAACTAGATGTTGCTGGGCCCCACAGCAAATTAATTTTAGGGCCCCAACATATCTAATGTTTGTCCTGTTTTACCAATATATGTTCAAATTGCTCATCAATGAGAGCCTCATGGGGCCCCCTGTACCTCCTGGGCCCCCCTGCAGCCGCAGGGTCTGCTTCCTCTGTAGATACGCCCCTGGTGATGGGTAACTATGTTGCTGCAATATATATAATACTCCATGCCCAGAGAAAGCCTTATAAATCTGCCATTAGTGAGCTCCTCTGCTCATAACACCCCCAATAAACTTTTGTGATAATCCCTCTAGTACAGGTAGGTACTCACAGGACTTGCTGCATGACAGGTGAGGATGCCAAGGTAAGGTGGAGAAATGGAGGCATGGTCATCAACAAATCAGTACAAAAAGACATTGCATTTCGTCCCTGGTATAGGTAAAGGTTTGCAGCATTCATGCAAAATCCATGCAAAAGGTCTAGTAGAGAGAGTGCACCATATGCACTTTGCTTCTGTAGGGGAATGTGGTTCCCCACTACAGGTATAGGATAAATTATCTGTAAACCCATTATCCAGAATTCTCTGAATTACGGAAAAGCCATCTCCCATAGACTCCTCGTTTTATCCAAATAATCCAAATTTTAAAAAATGATTTCCTTTTTGTCTGTAATAATAAAACAGAGATATAATTCATCCTTGTTGAAGGCAAACCATTCTATTAGGTTTGTTTAATGTTTACATGATTTTCTAGTAGACTTAGGGGCCGATTCACTAACTTCGAGTGAAGGATTTGAAGTAAAAAAACTTTGAATTTCGAAGTGTTTTTTGGGCTACTTCGACCATCGAATGGGCTACTTCAACCTTCGACTACGACTTCGAATCGAAGGATTCTAACTAAAAATCGTTCGACTATTCGACCATTCGATAGTCAAAGTACTGTCTCTTTAAGAAAAAACGTCGACCCCCTAGTTCGCCATCTAAAAGCTACCAAACTCAATGTTAGCCTATGGGGAAGGTCCCCATAGGCTTTCCTAAGTTTTTTTGATCAAAGGATATTCCTTCGATCGTTGGATTTAAATCCTTCGAATCGTTCAATTCGAAGGATTCAATCGTTCGATCGAAGGATTATTCCTTTGATCAAAAAAACTTAGGAAAGCCTATCAAACTATTTGCGCTAAAATCCTTGAATTTTGATATTCGAAGTCGAAGGATTTTAATTCCCAGACGAATATCAAGGGTTAATTAACCCTCGATATTCGACCCTTGGTGAATCGGCCCCTTAAGGTATGAAGATCCATATTACGGAAATCCTTAAAACCCCAGGTCCCGAGCATTCTGGATAACATAAAGATGCCTATTCTGCTTTACTTCTCTGCCAGGTGGGCAACTCTCTTGCAGTAAAAGTTCCTTAAAGGGGTGGTTCACTTTTCCTTTAACTTTCAGAATGTAATAGAATGGCTAATTTTAAGCAACTTTTCAGTTGGCCTTCATTTTCTCTTTTGAATAGTTTTTTAATTATTTGCCTTCTTCGGACTCTTGCCATATTTTTTATTACTCTTCTTGAGGCCCACTCCTATTAATATTCCAATATCTTATTCAAATCAATGTGTGATTGCTAGGTTCATTTGCAGCCAGTGCAAATTGCACAGCTGATGAGTAATGTACTAAATAACTAAAAAAGTACAAATAATAAAAAATGTATGCCAATTGCAAATTGTACACTTAGGGGCCCATTCACTAAGCTCAAATCAAGGAATAGAGGAAAATAGAGGAAAAATTGTTCGAATTTTGAATGCTTTTTTTGGCTATTTCGACCATCGAATTGGCTACTTCGACCTTCAACTACGACCTCCGACTTCGAATCGAACGATTCGAACTAAAAATCATTCAAATATTCGACCATTTGATAATCAAAGTACTGTCTCTTTAAAAAAAACTTTGACCCCCTAGTTCACCACCTAAAACCTACCGAGGCCAATGTTAGCCTATGCGGAAGGTCCCCATAGGCTTTACAAGGTTTTCCTGATCGAAGGATAATCCTTCGATCAATGGATTAAAATCCTTCGAATCATTTGATTCGAAGGATTTAATCGTTCGATCGAATGAATTGCGCTAAATCCTTCGACTTCGATATTCGAAGTCGAAGGATTTTAATTCGGCAGTTGAATATCGAGGGTTAATTAAACCTCGATATTCGACCCTAGGTAAATTTGCCCCTAAAAGATCATTTAAAGCTGAACAACCCCTTTAAAAGCTATTGCTATGATATAAATATGGCTCTGGATTCAGACTGTAAATGTGCAGGTTATAGGTGGGTTAAGGTTCTATTATTTCATCAACTGCTCATCACTAATCTCTAGCCCGGCCTCTTCTGCCAGTATTTTGTCATTCATTTTTATTTTGTTTTAAAACTTTTTTTTAATGAATAAGAAAATATTCATTTTATTTTAGAGGTAATATTTTCTTTGTAAAACTGTGCATTATAGTTCCCCTTCTGTGTCCCGTCTCGTCAGACGAAACTATACAGGCAAAGCTCCACAATTAGAGTATTATAACATGCCATTCACCAGATAGAGAACATAGAGAAACATTTCCCCTTTAACCCTTCTTTTGCTTATAATATTTACCCCATTCTTTGTTCGCTACAGACTACAGACTTGGCAGCTGTGTTTTTCCCTATATACAGTATTTCAGGATCTGAAGCAGTAATGGCCTGGTAAGATTTCTCTAGCAGCAGGGACACAGGCAGATCACCTCTTATCTACCTCTGAGTTGTGATACCTTCCTACCCATCATTATTTGTTTTATTTTGGAAAATGACATTTTTGAGAAGACATGTAGGCACTACAGGTCTCATGTCACCTTGGGGAGCTAGTCCCAGGAGGAATCAGGAGGGATCTGAGTAGAGTCCAACATAATTTTTGGATCCCTCCAAAAAACAGACTAAATCCAAACTCTAAATGGGTATACAGGTATTGGATCTGTTCTCCAGAATGTTTGGGATATGGGGATTTCCTGATAATGGATCTTTCTGTAATATGGATCTCCATACCTTAAGTCTCCTAGAAAATCATGTAAACATTAAATAAAGCCAATAGGCTGGTTTGGCTTCCAATAAGGGTTAATTATAGAGTATCTTAGTTGGGATCAAGTACAAGTTACTGTTTTATTATTACAGAGAAAAAGGAAATCATTTTTAAAAATTTGGATAACAAGGAGTCTATAGGAGATGGCCTATTCAGAGCTTTCTGAATAACGGGTTTCCGGGTAATGGATCCTATACCTGTATTCAGATCCGAGCTATTGTATCACCTTAAAGGGTTGTTCATCTTCCAACACCTTTTTCAATCCAGTTGTTTTCAGATTGTTCACCAGAAATAAATATCTATTTCAATTGCTTTCCATGTCTGGCAACTCAGTGATCCAGGAGCATCTGAACTGTTACAATTTTGCAACATTTAGTTGATACATTTCTCAGCAGCATCTCTGGATTATTAGCAACTATTGTATCAATTCTGACAGCTGCCTTTAATGAAACTCAGGGATTCTGCTCAGCAGGGACAAAGATAAGAAATGTATCAACTGAATGTTTCAATTTAGAACAGTGTACAGGGTCGGCGACCCCCCCTCCCAGAGCTGCTTTACAGGGGACATCCGCGATTCGGGATTGCTTTTATAGACCTGCGCCGCTCCGCCCCACCGATGATGTCACAAAAGGGGCGGGGCGAGCAGGTGCAGTGTCTATAAAAGACGAACCCGGAAGGCATCATTTGACGGTGGCAGGCGGGGAGTGCAGGAGAAGAGCTCAACCCGCCTCACGCGAAGAAGCATGCGAGGTCACCCTGAACCCGTCTGACCCGTGGGTCCCGCAGGTGGCCGGTCTGCACATCACTACCGCTTTAGAAGGTGATAAATAACACTTTACACTTCAATATTAGAAAAACAGTCACACATAGAAAATAGAAAGTAATTGGAAAAAGTCTTTATTTTCTGAAACCAACTGAATTGGAAAAAGCGATGGAAGGTGAACAACCCCTTTAAAATGTTGCCTTGAGTTGCCCAGTCCTATGCTCCTTGTGGCTTTAAATTTATAATAAAATATTATGTCATAAATAATTTGTCTTTCTTAACTCATCCTACACCATGGTGCTTATAAGTTTGCAAGGGTTTCTGGAGAACAGTTTAACCTTTCCAGTGCCACAAAGAAGCCAGCTTTATTTAGGGCATATCTCTCTCTCTCGCCCTGCCGTCTGTAGGAATAGCTTATATATGGCGTTGCCCACTCTTCCAAAGGGAAACTCTGACATATACACTTCCTTCCCTATGGGAGAAGCCAGGCAGCAGTTGCTTAAAATAAACAAGGCTGACATATGGCCAGGTGTTCTGCTTTCTGTGGAACGGCAGGAGAGCAGTGTCAGCACTTATAAACCACACTGTACAATTGTTCTTGTAAACCTCAAGTTTTGGCCACATCAGGTCCTCTATAATTAGAAATAACATCTCCTACCTAATTATTATAATGAATGTAGGGAGCCTGGCTATAGTCGTGTGAGATGAAATGGCCGAATGAATTATATATATGTTCTTTTTACTTATTAAAATTTAAAGTACCATTCCCGGATTTCCCGGTGTGGTTCTTGCAGCGTGTCAGCCTTCCCTGATACGTTCCCTTTCTAAAGCAGCAATAAAATAATAATTCTCTAAACGTATGGGGGGAAAACATTACCATCCAGTCCAAATCAATGTTTGTTTTGGGTCTCCTTGTCTAAAGGACACTTTTTTTCCCCTACATAATAGACCATTACCATTTCTATTGATGTGACATTCGGAAACAAATGACATGGTATTGGTATTGCTGATATGATTCCAAGTCGATAGGACACCCATTCTGTTCATTAAAACATGTGTTTGATGTGAGCTTTAACCCATTGCACACCAGTTACAAGCTCTTCGGTACCAAGCTGCAAGTATGTTGTTAAGCCCTCACTGTGGTGCCAGTTTTTCTCTAGATTAGACACAAGATCGGACGGACATTTTGCTCACACATGAACTGACTTCAGCACGAGTGAAATAATATAGCGGTAACCCATGACTGCACTACCTGGTGCATCGCTAGACATTGTGATTCCCAGAAATCACTGTAAATAACAGCATTATAAGAGAAATGGGAAGAAGCCAGTGAGTTGAATTAAATGAAGTTGTCAGTCTGAACAATTGAATGTCCAGGTATGGGACCTCTTTTTCCGGATAAGGGGTCTTTCTGTTATTTGGAAAATTATTGAAACATTAATTAAACCCGATGGGATTGTTTTGTTACCAATAAGGATTAATCATATCTTAGTAGAGTTTAAGTTCTATGTACTATCCTATTGTCACGGAGAAAAAGGAAATTCATTTTTTGAATAAAATAATGGAAAGGCCATAACCACAGACTCCGTTATAAGCAAATAATTCACATTTTCACATTTTAATTCACATAAAAATGATTTCCTTTTCCTCTGTAATAATAAAAAAAGTACTGGATCCAAACTAAGATATAATTATCCGTATAGGCAACATTCAAATGATTTCTGAGTAGACTTAAAGTATGGAGATCCAAATTATTAAAAAAAACCCTTATAGGAAAACCCCATTCTGGATAACAGGTCCCATACCTGTACTATAGGTTAACTATGAGCATGTGTAAAGCTTTGGGCACAAAGTAGGAGTTTGGCTCTTAAAAATCTAGACAGTGGCGTAACTAGATATTACTGGGCCCCACAGCAAATTATTTTTCAGGCCCCCTATGCAATTTCTAGAGGTTGACCTGTTTTACCAATATTTATTGAAATTGTATATGAATTAGGGCCTCATGGGGCCCCTATACCTCCTGGGCCCCCCTGCAGCCGCAGGGTCTGCTTCCTCTGTAGTTACGCCCCTGAATCTAGATGTGCCATAGGGTGACATAGTTTTGCCCCTTGTATCAGACAGCCAAACTTGTGTACATAACATTAGCTGGAATCCGCGTTACTGACATATTAACGCACACATACACCATAAAAACATCAATGTCTCTTGACCAAATCCAAGACATATGCAACAATCTATGAAATAAGCAATTGTTGTGGAAGCATTCGTAAAGCAAACGAGGCAGTATTTAATGTATAATTATGAAAAAGTCATGCCTTTCAGTGCTCAACTTAATAATCATAGACCAGACTGCAAACATTATAATCTGTAATAAAATAAATCAAAAATGCAAGTATCAGTATGTACAAAGAGGGTTTGTTCATACAAAGGAAGGCTTCAAACATAAACATATGGCACAGAAATTATAGGTAAGGGATCCATTATCTGGAAACCTGTTATTCATAAAGCTCCGAATTTTCCTCCATAGACTCCATATTAATGAAATAATTCCAATTTTTAAAAGTGATTTCCATTTTCTCTGTAATAATTAAACAGTACCTTGTACTTGATCCCAACTAAGATATAACTACCGGTAATCTCTACTGGAGGTGAAAAAATCCTATTGGGTTTAATTCATGTTTAAATTATTTTTTTAGTAGACTTAAGATATAGAGATCCAAATGAAAGAAATATCCCTTATTCGGAAAACCCAAGCATTCTGTAACATGTCCGATACCTGTAGCAGAAATATTTCTTAAAGGAGAATTAAAGCCTAACTAAAGAAGTAGCTAGATATGTTGTACATTTTGTTTCGGGCTTCTGTACCAGCCCAAAGCAACCAAAGCCCTTTAGCAGTAAAGATCTGTGTCTCCAAAGATGCCCCAGTAGCTCCCCATCTTCTTTTCTGCTGATTCACTGCACATGCTCTGTGCTGCTGTCACTTACTGAGTTTAGGGACCCACTCACAATATACAGTACACATAGAATAGAAATGTCACAATATAAGGCTGATTAGTAATTAATAGTCAATTACTACATGACAGCACAAAAACCAGTGCAATTAGCATCAGAATGTAATAATCAGCCCTGTAGCATCAGCTTATATTACAGACAAACCTCATTTTCTGCTTGATAATTAGTGACGACCCCTAAGCTTAGCTTCTCAACAGCTGCTCACTGAGCATGTGAGAGTCACAGACACTTTCCAAGATGGTGACCCCCTGTGAGTCCTGGATCATTGCTGCTATTGAGAAGCTGAAACTTTAGGCTGGTGCAATAAGTTCAGTATATAAAATATGGAATTTTTAGCCATATTAATTTTTAGGGTTTAGTTTTCCTTTAATGAGGATCATCAGTATCACTGCTTTCAGCTCATTTCAGGGGCCTTTGAATTTTGCTAGCCTACTTATTTTGATTCTCACGAAACGTATAGCTTGTGATTGATGATTTTTGATACTGACACTCATGTTTATTGAGCATTTACACCCAATGAATGCTAGATCTGCACTTCAAAAATGCCTGCATAGTTTCTAAAAAGCATAAAGATGGTTTGGCCGTTCTTTATTTCTTGTGTTCTCGCCAATTTAAGGAAAAAGAAAGCGTCAGGAAGGGGATTTCAATACATGTCCAGGCCCCCCTTTTTCCCGTGGGGTCTGCTTCCTCTATAGTTACGCCAGTGGTTATCTATGAGAACAGAGACCTTATTCTTATGCGTATGCTTTAACTTCATGTTTCTGTTCTGATTTGATTATTTTTTTTGCCACTGGTCTGATCGCCGGCACCCAACCCACTAACAAACTTGTGCTGCTCAGAGCTCCTGTTTCCTTTTAGCCTAATCCACTGTATGTTCAGGGCTCAGTGGGATTTTCTGTTTTCTTTACAGTAAGCAACGAAATTCCTCATAAAGCTGTCTCTATGCAAATGTAAACATCTGGATCAAGTGTTAAAACCACCCCAAAAAAAAGGTTTTAGCCAGCTGTGAATGCTCTGGGAGAAGCTGACGTGTCTATTTAAAGACACCATACTTCCTTAGGGCCACGTACAGGACATTCCTCTTTGCACTGCTCATGATGCAACAGAAAAGCTCTATGCTCATATTGCACTGGTTCAGCTCACAGCTATAGGCCATTGGCATACCTCCCAACATTTTGGAAATTAATTTTGTGGCCACACCCCTTATTACTTATTATAAGTATCTTATTTGCTGCTGTGGCTGTTCTGGGCTCTCTGTCAATTAATTCTTTTTCTGGCTGTTTAGTGCAGAGAAAAACAGGACTTTCAAGTACAAAAAAGTTTTAAAATGATTTCCTTTTTCTCTTTAATAATAAAACAGTACCTTGTACTTGATCGAAATTAAGACATAATTAATCCTTACTGGAAGCAAAACCAGTTTATTAGGTTTATTTAATGTTTACATAATTTTCTAGTAGACTTAAGGTATTGAGATCCAAATTATGGAAAGATCCGCTATCCGGAAAACCCCTTGTCCCATACCTGTACCAACAGCCACTGCCTGGCACATAACTAATTGCAATTCCTTAGCAGTTGTAAATCTGGAAATAATCTGTGGGAAAAAAAAGTGTCCTTTGTATTTGGTGCGACTTTTTTTTCTTTTGGTGAAATGGTGCCTTACAGGGAGCTCTTTATTTGCCAGGCAGATCAGTGACAAGTGTAAGCTCTTTGGTACTAACAGTAGAGGGCGGGTGATGTTATAGTTCCACAAACCAGCTAAACCCTTCAATTGCGTCAGCCTTTGTTTTCAATGAACAAATTGGATTTAGGTTATTTATGGCACCTCAGCAGTTATTATCCCTTGCACCTTTCCTCTTAGAGGTGACGTAGCAGATGGGGTCTGTAGATGGTTTTGTCTTTGCCTTTTGGCTGTTGCTGCTGGGGGCTTTATGGGATTATTTAGTATTTTATTATTTTTGTCTCCTCCTCACTTGCACTAAATCTGCTCATCTGCTAAGGAGAAACATGCTACAAAGCATTCAAGAGGTTTTCCATATTAACATTATTGCCAGCCAGCCTGTGACTCTTTGTGTGGGAGTGTTTGTATAGTCTCCATAGCAACTGCATGCTTACAAAAATGTCATATTGTGCCTTCTGTATGATTTGTCTAGTATGTTGCTTCTCGCAGGGCCTCCCATTTTCTGTTCCACTTCCTTGCAGATTACATACTCGCAGCAGCACTTTCCGCTATTCTTCGGGTTAAAGTGTTTTTTCTTTGGGATAGTGCCCATTACCGTTATTGAAGCAATTTAAAAGAGTGCACTGCCTCGGTGACATTTCCGTGCCATTACGTTTAAACCCACTTCTGAGATAAAGTGTAATGTGTGTACCTGACACTTGGTATTAAAGGTTACCTTTGGGTTAAAATAACTCTCTCTTTAAAGAAAAAAAATTGTAAAAAAATATAAGGGAAAATATCTACTCTCCTCATTTCTCCAACATTTATCAAGCTGCGTCATGTTATGTAAATATATATATTTATACATGATAAGGCCAGGTAGTCATACCCTTGGTATTCCCCATAACATGGGACTCCAACGCTGTCCTTGTTATCTTACACCGGCCCTCAACTTGGATTGCCTAATATCAGTACTCCTTTTATATTGGCTGAGGGCCCATACAAGTGAAAAAGATGGGAAGAATTGCTGCAGTTCCTTTCACTTCCACATCTACTGTAGTGATGCTAGTTTGACCACAAAAAAAAAGGAGCAGATGACATTTTCACTTTGGACAGACCAGCTGTGATCTGGTAGGACCTGGGCTTCCATAGTTGTCCAAATGTTTAAGCAGAAGGATCACAATTTGCCAGTTTGGCCAGCTTAAGGGCCTCATTCCATAGATAGTAAAAAAGCTATTTGGAATGGTTTGACTATTTAAAGGAGAAGGTTTTAATAACATAGGGCCCCTGCACAGATATCCCTCTCCAACCTCACCATTCAGACTCCTGAATACAACCCCTTATATTAGTGATCCCCAACCAGTGGCTTGTGAGCAACATGTTACTCTCCAACTCCTTGAATGTTGCTCCCAGTGGCCTCAAAGCAGGTGCTTATTTTTGAATTCTTGGCTTGGAGATAAGTTTTAGTTGCATAAAATTAAAGTGTACTGCCAAACAGAGCCTCCTTTAGGCTGCCAGTCCACATAGGGCCTACTAATTGTCAATCACGTCCAATATTTTGCACCCCCCTTTTTGCATAATTATGTTGCTCTCCAATTATTTTACATTTACATTTAAAAGGTTTGGGGTACACCCTGCCTTTTGTATTACTGGTCCATTAGACATCAGAGCCTATAGCCTCTAGCCCCTCACTTGTTTTAGTTTATGTGTTTTTGTGGTTCACATCAAGGATTTTTATAATGCGGACTGCCCAAGCACAGTATTCTTAGTTAATTGTTACTTGTTCTTGGGTATTTTTCCCCAGGAACTTTTAGAACTTTATTTTGCATTTATGGGATTTATGATTGGGAAATGGACTACTGACATCTCTCACACCAATCATTCACTAATCGTATATATTGTAGTGATGTCCAAATTAAAATGGGAACCATAAGATAAGATTTGTATCAGACAAGTTTACTTTTTCATTTAGATTACTACAGTGCTACAGTAAATATAAACCTTGTGTCTAGTGTCTGATGTACACATGGACAGCAGTAGAAGCGATTTGTGGACCTTTTGTTTCCCCAAACATCCGTGCCCCAGTTAACATCACTTTCGTAATCCCACCCACTATTAACCATCTTAAATCACTTCCTTGGCCTATTGGTATGGGTTCAACATGTTTATTTGAATGGATATCTTGCTATTACTTTTGGATAACTGTGGGCATGTTTTGTGTTTTTTTTTACCATTATAGTCTATGGCAGGGGTCTCCAACCTTTTATACCCATGAGAAACACTCAAGTATAAAATAATATTGGAGAGCAACACAAGCATGCAAAAAGTTCCCAGGGCTTTCAAATAAGGGCTGTGATTGGGTATTGGTAGCCCCTGTGTGGACTTGCAGCCAACAGGAGGCTCTGTTTGGCAGTATACATGTTTTTATGCAACTCAAACTTGCCTTTAAAACAGCAATTCAAAATTAAGCACCTGCTTGGAGGCCACAGGGAGAAACATCCAAGGGGCTGAAGAGCAACATGTTGCTCACAAGCTACTGCTTGGGGACCACTGGTCCATGGGAACCTTGAGCAATGCATTTTCACATTCAAGAAAATTCAAATGACAAATGATATATACCTGAGAACAAAACATATTCTGCAACTTTTCACATGTACAAAAATTTGCATAGTTTTGGTTTAAATATGTATTGCTGGGGGGGGCTCTCTTTTTACCATAGTCTATATATGCTTTATATATCTGCTAATATAGGCAACATGTGTCCTAAGCCAACCAATCATAAGTACGTTTTTTACCTGTCCATTGCAGTTTGAACAGTCTAAGCAGCCATCTGATTAATTGCAATGGGTCAAAAAAAACGTTGCCTTTTATCGTATGGTCTACATTTTATTTTACATGAAGCAAATTGAATTATTTGTATCAATATTTTTTTGCCATGGCTCTTGGCAACTCAAAAGAACGATCTTCATGATCAGAATTGTATATTCTTACTACAAGGGAAATATGAGAATATTCCTGATATACTAGGGAGTAGTATTCGAATTCTCAGAATATGCTATAAGAGGGAGAAGTTTTTGAATTCTATGAATATGCTATTAGAAGGGAGAAGGAGTATTAGAATTCTATGAATTAGTAGAGTGGATATATTCCATGACTTTTTGAATGGGGGTAATACTATTGAAGCATGGGTAGGCAGTCGTTGGATGCTGCTGGGAGATGTAGTTTTGCATTCATTGAAAAGCTGAATGTTTTTTATCCCAGCTCTGACGTACATTATTCTTTCCTGAAAATGTCTGGCAGAACTGTGTTACTATGGAGATAGACTACTAAAAAGCTCAAGAAGTACTTCTCTGGATACAGAGGACACTACAGTTCTAGATAAAAGGAATATGCAGGATGAGCTCACCAGCATTGGTGCCTTCAGCTTTGGGGGCACTGGGAGTTGAAGTGGAACAATATCTCTTCCCATCATGCTTTGCAATTCCCAAAGTTGCTGCCCTCTCCTATATATTAAATAGATCTGTGGGCCACAATAAGTTTCTGAACAATTCAATTTGCTACTCTGTGGTGACCTTCCATGCTCAAACAGGGCTCAGTGAGTTATGAATTAACCAGACAGGTATAGGACCTGTTTTCCAGAATACGCTCAACCAGGATACGGTATAATTCTGTGATTTGGATCTCCATACCACAAGTCTACTAAAAAAAAATAATTTAAACATTAATTAAACCTAATAGGATTTTGCATCTAATAAGGATTTATTATATAGTAGAACCCACATTTTACAGTTTCCCAGAATTTATGCCATTATTTCGCAGTCCAATACAGGCAAGTGGCATCTTTTTCCCCCTGGACTTTATGTATTGATGCCTTCCCCATGGAAATATAAAACCAGGGGTTCTACTGTATCTTAGTTGGGATCAAGGACAAGGTAATATTTTATTACTACAGAGGAAAAAGAAAATTAATTGTAAAAATGTAAATTATTTGATTCTATGGGAGATGATAATTTGGAGCCTTCTGGTTAAGAGGTTTCCGGATGTCAGCTGGATTTAAATGGAAAAAGAAAATCCTTCTTTTCTAGTTGGATTGCATTTGAAAAGTGTGTGGCTTTGATTTCAAAGCAATGTTTGGAATGAGTTTGTAATAAAAAGGTAATACTAACGATGCAGCTACAATGCAGTGTTGCTTACACAGCTTGAATGCACAGCGAGACACTTTCCAATTCTGCCTATGGAAACAGTTAGTGTGCCGTTTCATGAAGGTGGTTTAATGAGTTGTGACAAAGCCATAAGACAGATTTTAGCTGTGATGCTATGCTACCTAAAGGCAACCAATCACCTTTCCAGCTGATCCAAAGAACCTGGTGCGTTTCACAAACGGAATATTTTCTTTTCAAGATGTTATTGTCGCTTGACCAGTCCCAGACTGAATTTGTATTCCTGAAGACTAACACATACTGTATTGTATATCATTTACAGTGCAAAACAGAGACCTTTGCTATGGCTTCAGTACATATGAACAAATGACTGATAGCAGTTTTTCAAGTAGGGGTCATTTACATTGCAGAACACAGTGTGCAAATTTTAACAGTATTTAGTTTAGTTTCATTCCATTAATAACAGTAATGAGAAAGAAATTAGATGTTTCATTTTCTTATCTAGGTGGTGCATTCCCCTTAAGTAAGAGACCATTACAAATTAATTTGACTTTCTACTGTAATGAGTAATTCGATAATAAGGGAATTGGGCATATTTGCCGCTACATTTTTGCTAAAAAAATCATTACAAGTTCAGAGCAGATGTAGTCCCACAACCAGCCTTGATCCCCAGTATTATACAGACTCCAGGGATGTTTTATGCAGACATAATTTTTTTCTTGTTTACCTACAACCAAATATAGCTATCACACCTAGTTAGTAATGGCAATTTCTTTTATTTCATGAGTCAGATAATTACCCTTAAATGCTTTACATATGTATTTCTGTCCCATGATAGGTCATTAAATAACATCCTCTGATTCGTGCAGCCTGTCTTACCTGCATTTTTATATCTTACTTGTTGGTAGCAATCTGAGTTTTTACAGTATTTACGTTCTCTAATGGTTGTTGTCATGACGGCAGTCATAAGAACCTTGTAAAAATTTGGTACAAATTGAAGAAGCCTTCACTACAGCAAAAGGTTAATTCGAGGCTGCCATTTTCAACACGCTAAGCTGTCTTTTGGGTCGACTTGCGAGTTGATTGTAGAGGGGATGATAGCTTCTAGGAAGAGTCTGTGGCTGTGGGATAGCAGGTATAGTAGGGAGAGATGGTGCCTATAGTAGCTGTGGGATAATATTTTTTGGGAAGGGACTGTGGCTTTGGGATAGCAGGTATAGTAGAAAGAGATGGTGCCTATAATAGCAGTAGGTATAATAGTCTCTGGGAAGGGAGTGTGGCTGTGGGATAGCAGGTATAGTAGGGAGAGATGGTGCCTATAGTAACAGTGGGATAATAGTCTCTGGGAAGGGACTGTGGTTGTGGGATAGCAGGTATAGTAGGGAGAGATGGTGTCTATAGTAACAGTGGGATAATAGTCTCTGGGAAGGGACAGTGGCTGAGGGATAGCAGGTGTAGTGGGGAGAATGGTTCCTATAGTAGCAGTGGGGATAATCTCCTCTTGGAAGGGATTGTGAGATAACAGGTAAAGTAAGGTGAGATAGTTCTGGTAGTGGCAGACTGGAGAATAGTGTCTGGGAATGGACTGGAGCAATGAACTGGTTATAGTGGGTACTGTAAGGTAAGATGGTACCTTTAGCAGTAGGAGTAATAGTTTCTGGTTGCTAGTGGCACTGTGAGGAGGGTAGGGTTATGAAGTAACAACGGTGAGGTTTGGTGCAGATTGGGTTGTGGGTTGGTAGCTTGAGTTGGATGAATGACATAATTGGATATAACAAGAGCCTCTTCCAGTTCATTGACAACCAGAAACAGTTCCCAGTGTCTACTATCACTTTATGCAGCACAATAGGGCACAGAAGAATGGCACAGCGAAGCTGTTTTTTCACACAACCTTGGAGGTAGGTTGTAAATGACACATAATGTCTTCCTCCATCCTCTTAAAAAAACTGAAGTGTGAAAAAGCCTGCATATAGGTAACGAATTTGTAAGGGGAACTAATAAAGCATCTGTAGCAAATTTAGACTCCCATGACTTTTAATAGCTCAGGAGACAATGCCAAATCACCTCTCCCTCCGTTGTCCACAATGTCACTTGGAAACTTGGCAGCCTGTGGTTTTGAAGTGACAATCTCCTGACAAACCTTTGCATGAGTGCCATGCTCCTGAGCGCCACCCAACTTATCTTGTAAAGACAATAGGCTCCATGGCACCTGAAACTCAATGTGCCTTTGTTCTGAAGATTCAGGAGATGCTTGTTAAAGTAATAAAACATTTTCGGGATTACTGCAGTGCTTCAGACTTGCCATTGCTTCATACAGTATATCATGACCTGGTTGATAGAAACCAGGCCCAGACTGGCAATCTGTGGGTTCTGGCAAATGCCAGAGGGGCTGCTATAAGGTGCCATAAAAAGTCTGTATTTAGTGGGCTGCTGGGGGCTGGTTGGGCCTCTGTGTACCTGAAATGCCAGGGCCTATTTTAATTCTCAGTCCGGGCCTGATAGAAACCCTTCACAGATGAACCTATAGATGGAAGAAATTTTCCTGTATGTGACGGTTTCACAAATTTCATATGTATTGCTAGGGGGTGCAAGGTGATTATACTTCCCAGCTAAGGAGTTATTATTTTTTGGTTACTTATTTTAGCAAGGGCAGTGTAGAAAAGATAGATATCTGCGTAATAAGCTCGTGCAGGTCCCTCCAGCAATAAAAGAATTAATGGAAACCCCATCTTCTGGCTCAAGAAAAGGATTCCTGGTACAATCAAAGCCGTAATAATTTTAATGTTCTGAAGTGACTTTGTATCCTTGTTTAATGAATACAGAAGGTCATTAAGCTGTGATTGCATTGTTGTTTCTTTTGAAGCAGGAGAATGGGACGAAGATAAAATTAATTCTGCTTTTCTTCTGGGGCCTTTCTCTTTCTTTAATGAAATGAGACAAAAAGACCTTGATGTGAAAGTCACACTTCAGTTATTCTTTGAACTAAAGTGTGTATTTTGTCTCTTCCCGAATTGCTGCCAGTTGTTACTAACCAGCTCAGTAGTTTGGGATCACCTTGTGAATTTGCCACCTAACATTTCTATTAGCGATTAACCAGCTCAGTAGTTTGGGATCACCTTGTGAATTTGCCACCAAACATTTCTATTAGGGACTAACCAGATGAGTAGTTTAGGTTCACCGTGTGAATTTGCCACCTAACATTTCTATTAGGGACTAACCAGCTCAGCAGTTTGGGATCACCTGGGGAATTTGCCACCAAACATTTCTATTAGGGACTAACCAGCTGAGTAGTTTGGGATCACCTTGTGAATTTGCCACCTAACATTTCTATTAGGGACTAACCAGCTCAGCAGTTTGGGATCACCTGGGGAATTTGCCACCAAACATTTCTATTAGGGACTAACCAGCTCAGTAGTTTGGGATCACCTGGGGAATTTGCCACCTAACATCTCTATTATCATTTTATAAGGAGCCAACTAACTTCCTGTAAACAATGCAGAACAATGACATTAAAATCAGTGTCATTTTACTATTGATCCAAGCTTCATGGTTTTTCCAAACAGTTATTGGAGGAGGAGAAGGTATTTATTTATTTGCTGTAATTCATGTAGCTCTGTTGGTCATTACAGAGATTATACATCATTCATATCAGTCTCTGGCCTAGTGGATCTGGCTCCGTATCAAATACCCTTTCCAGTTATATCCCCTATGTAATGAACCCCTCTTTATCTTTATACCTGATACACACGCAGGAACACAGGAGTGAGAGGGCCTGGTTAATTTAGAGCTAACATTTTAGACTCAAGAGAAAATATCTGGCATTCTGGGCTCAACAGAAGAACCAAATTGGGTGGGTATTGGTTGCTCTTTTATGTGACATTCATTTATCAATACAAAGTTATCTCTGAGGAACAGCAGCGAAAATTACACTGATAAGGTGCAAAGATTTTAACGAGGTACAACTGTACCAATATATATGGATGATTGTATCTTCAGAACAACTCTATGTAAGTGGATCAGCTCGGCTGCAATCAAACTATCATTGGCAGCCTAATGCAGCAAGAGAGAAAGTATACGTACACTGTATAACAATTGCCTATACACACAGACAATTTCTCTGTTGCAAATGTGTATAGTGAGTTAGGATTTAGTCATCAGTACAGTGTTTCCCTTTCATTAATGGCGCTAGAGAAGAAAAGGCAAGACGCCAGGTGGTGTTAGCTGCTGAAAAGGAATACAGAATTCATAATCACAAAAGGCTTTATGTACATTGTGCAGCTACTGTAGCAGTCTGCCAGTAAGAGACTACTCTATGTTCACCTAGTGAAATCTGATCAACTGCTTTACATCAGGTTTAGGCTGTAATATTCCTTTATATAGTTATGTGGCTAAAACTTACATTTCTGGAGCAGGCTGTAAAACCAGGGAATGGTATAATGGGATTTACAGTGCCATTTATCTCACCGTAACGCATTAGTTATACTCCTTTTAACTGCTGAGTGGATCTTTAAATGGCAGCTTTTTACACTAATGGGAATAGGCACAGACAGTTATATGCTTTCCTGACTCTTAGATGCTATAACTACGTGGTATTTACACAGTGGTGCAGAACAGACCGGGATATAGGTAGAAATGGGAGCAATTATGTCTTGTTTCCTACAATGGTAAGGTAATAACTGTGTTCAACAAAATGATTCAAATCCTACAACTAATGGTAAATCTCACAGACCTTCTGTACTTCAGAGGGCAAACCATATACTTAGTAGAAGGAAAAGAAAACCATAAGATTAAGCTTGAAAAATAAAAAATATGATTGCAAAGATGATTGTACAGAACAGTAAATTTTGAACCTTGCGGTGGGGTTATTTAGCAAAGGTCGAGTTGTATTTTTCACGAACAATTCGAGTTTTCAAGGGTAGTTTCTGTAAAAACTCAAAATTTTCGGGTTTAAAAAAAACTCCCGAAGCTGGAAATAGCTTGAATCGGAAAATAATCCAGTTAAAACCTTTTGAGGTCATGTAGAAGTCAATGGCAGATGACCCTTCAACCATTTTAAATGCATGATTTTTTTCTGTGGTTTGTGCTCAAAGACCAAGTTTTTTTTTCGCTGAAAACTCAATAAATTTGAGTATTTGGGGTTTTCCCCCCCGAATGCACTGATTCAATTTTTTTCCATTCAAGTTTTTTCATAAATAAGAAAACATTCAAATTTATTTGAGGTATAAAAAAACCTCACAAACTTGACCTTGATTGATAACCTCCTTGGTGTTTTGTGTATCGGAGGCTGACTGCCGTTAAGAGAAAGGGAAATTAAAATTGCACACCATCAGGGGAATGTAATAAAAGTCGCAAAGAGCAAAACAATTCACACCAATAAGACTAAAAATCCACATCTCGCAATGTAATATTGTTCCTTAAACTGTTATTGCATTGCGAATTTTAATTGCGCATCGCGAATTTTAATTGCGCACTCATAAGAAGTGCTTGAAGGTGTCATAATCTTTTGGAGCAAACATAACGACTTTTTCAGTAAGAAGTTTTATTACATTGACTGCGCATTGGCGCAAACTATAAAATTCGCAAACGGTCTTTCACTGTTGGAAGTGGTTGCTAAACAGTTTCCGGGCTCGCAAAAGCTATATTAAATTCGCACAAAGCAAAATTTGTTCGCGCAAAGGCATAACTTTTCGCATTGCGAATAGTTTTTCCGTTAGCGATTTTTATTACATTCCCCCTCATGTGTTTGTGTAATTGCATGGCCATAGTATGCTTTAGTCTATTTCCCTATAAATATGTACACAGGGTTATTTATAGGCCTGGCACTAAGGAAGATCATGGCACTCATCCGTAGCACGGGGTACCGTGGATCACCACTCTAATGCCGATATATAAGCCGACAGTAATTATCAGGTTAAAAGATACAAAAGCTCCTCGTTAGAGAATAATGCATTGCTAGTAACATGACACATGCACTAATTGCTTTAGCTTGATCTCTGTAGTGATTCGCCAATTCTTCCAAAGCGCTGGATAAAGAGCGTTTACAGCATTGCTGTTTTATTTCTTTTACAATTAATTTTTTAAAATTATTATTAGGCTGTATATACAGGTATGGGATTTATTATTAACCTATCCAGAAAGTTCTAAATTACGTAAAGGCCATCACCCATAGGCGCAAATTCACTAAGCGCCGAAGCGCCGAACGCTAGCGTTAATTCGCTAGCGCTTGGCATTTTTCGTTACTGCGCAAATTCACTAAAGAACACTGGCGTAATTTCACTAGTGTTACTTCGCACCCTTACGCCAGGCGAATTTTCGCTAGCGACGTAACTACGCAAATTCACTAACTTGCGCAGTGTACTGAACGCTACCTTTTACGCTAGACTTCCTTCGCCACCTCAGACCTGGCGAAGCGCAATAGAGTAGATAGGGATTGTTTCAAAAAAAGTCAAAATTTTTTCTAAGTCCCAAAAAACGCTGGCGTGTTTTCTACATGATGGGTGATAGGCTGAAAAAGATCGAAAATATTTTTGGGGCTCCCCTCCTTCCCCCCTACATTTCCTGACTCATGGCAACTTACCTATACAGTGGGCACATGTGTAGGGCAAAATAACATTTTTAGTTGCTGATTTGAAGGTTTTCTAGGCATTTGAAGTGGTGATACATGTTCCTCCATTGAAATTTGAATTTGGCACCGTATGCAAATGAACCATCGCTAGCGAAACTTTGAAAACTTACGCTACCCCTGTGCGCAACTTCGGATTTTAGTGAATTTACAGAGCGCTGGCGAAAATATGCCTGGCGAAGTGTGGCGAAGTGCGGCGAAGTTGCGCCTGGCGCAACTTCGCATCTTAGTGAATTTGCCCCCATAGACTCTATTTTATCAAACTAATCCACATGTATTTCATTTTTTCTGTAATAACAAAACAGGAGCTTGTACTTGATCCAAACTAAGATATAATTAATCCTTATTGGAAGCAGAACCAGCCTATTGGGTTTATTTAACGTTTTCATTAGTGTGCGGGTCTGGATTTTCCCGCACCTGCCCGCCACCTGCCTGCCTCCTGCCCTCCCTCAATCTGCACCGGCCCAAACCTGACTTCCGGGTTCCCTTTATAGACCCGCTGCATGTCTATAAATATTCAACCTGGAATTCGAAAGCCAGCATTTGTAAGGTCGCGGGTGGAAAGAGGGGTGTGAGGTCAGCCCAAACCTGCCTGACCCGCTGGTCCCGCAGGCATCGGGCCAGCCCGCACATCACTTGTTTACATGATTTTCTAGTGCACTAGATCCTAATTATGGAAGGATATGTTATCTGGAAAACCTCAAGTCCTGAGCATTCTGGATACAGGTCCCATGTGTTGAGGTTCACTTATTAAGCTCACGTTTCAACAGGCACTTTATATTATATTATTCTAGAATATATTCTATTTTATATTGGAGCAGATTAACTGATGGTACGGCCGCACCCCTGATATGACACCAATAGATGGTAGGGCCTGGCCTTACTCCACCTTAGCGCATCCCCTAACTCACCAGACTCAACCCCACCAACCAAAGCCTCATCCCTTTCTTCAGATGCAAGCATTTGCTAATAGCAGCCAATAAACAGAAAGCATCTACTGCTCTAGTGCAGTTGCAATAATGAAAGCAAGAATATGATTGGTTGTTATGCAGTAGCTGACTTGAAGAAGAGAAGCAGAATTTTAACAAAAAGCTTGTAACTCATCCATCTGCTTGGATCCCATGTTTAGCTGCCGGAGAGATGAAATCCACTGACAGACCAATAAAGCAAGATTAAAAAGCTCACTGGGAGATGAATAATTGTGCTACAATGAACTAAAGCCGCCTATTTCTGCATGCATTGCCCATATACTATTACAGGTCAAATAATCCTGTGCGTCAGAGCATTGTCAGTTTTGTATTGTTATACTGGATTGATGGTAAAATGGGCATTGTAAGTCTCATGGCACCCCCTCCTCAATTCATGTGCAGCCCGGGCCACTTACTAAGCATTTAATAAAACATCATTTAACTCTTTGACGAGCGGGGCTGTGCTCTTGCCATGCTGACAGCCAGTTAATTTATTTTCTACTTCAGGGAATATGATATAACTGAATATATTAATGAAAGGCAGGCTTTGCAACACCGGGGTCCCATCCTGGCATTGATTCCAGCAGAAAACTATATGCAATGAGTTTGTATTGTATGTTATGGGTTTGTATGGGCTTCCTCCCACTTGCCATAAACATACAGGCAGGAGAATTAGATTGCAAGCTCTGCCAGGGCAGTGAGTGATGTGAAATCAATGTAAATTGCTGCGGCATCTGTCAGCGCTAGATAAATGAAGAATAATCCTAATAACTGCACAGCAGAAGGACTCCAGTATTGTTCACATTTCCAAGGAAATGTTATTTTTGTCCCTTACTACGCACGAAGCCTGCTCCTTTTCATTATTACAAACAGCATATGTTTTCTCATAAATCATAGGATTTTTTCAAGAACCAAACGTCAGCCATCAAGGGCATTGTGGATTAAAGAAATGATAATGATGATGATTTGTTGGAATGGCTATGTATTAGAGCCTAATCTCTGCCCCTAATTGAGCGCTAAGCCCTCGCTGCTTGGCCTGACATTTCACTTGAGACAATATTTAGTAATCTTATTGACCCATTTCTGCTAATACCAGTCTGCATATTTAATGTTTTCAGTAAGTCCCAGGCTGACCTCTCTACCTTGTTCTTATGTCGGTTGGGCAGTATAGAGATATGATTTTGTTTGCTAGAAGCTAGGGATGCACCAAATCCACTATTTGGAATTCACCGAATACCAAACCGAATCTGAATCCTAATTTGCATATTCAAATTAGGGATGTCCTTGATTTGTGACAAAAAGTTACATGATTTGAATATGCAAATTCAGATTCGGTTCAGCCAGGCACAAGGATACGGCCGACTGAATCCTGCTGAAAAAGGTCGAATGCTGGCTGAATCCCGAACCAAATCCTGGATTCGGTGCATATGGTTGCTCCAACTTGGTTAAACTGCAAATGTTCAGGGAAGGTTGCAGATGTTGCTGAACTACAATGCCCAGCAACCCCCAACAGATACTTGGAATTAAATATCTAGACTAGAGTATCACAGAACTAAAGCTGAATGACATATGCTACAGGTTCCCTAAATGTGTAGCCGCAAGCCCCCCTGCTCCAAAGAGGGGCAAAGTAGTAGATGGGAGGTCAAACATGAAAGCAGTGAGGCGACCACTGTTTAGCTCTTGAAAGCATGGCAGGATGAATTAAACCATAATGCTTTCTATATCTCTATCCTTGTCATGAGATTAGGAGACCCATGTTGGAGCACAAAGAGGGGATTTAACCTTTTCAGGCTTTACAGTGAGAAAAACCACTGCCGTAATGTAATAAATGCATCACAATTACTACACTAAGTGCTTGCTTTATTCCATACCAATCATCCCAAGTGATGGCCCATGCATCAAGGCATTATTTTTAGTTCCCTTGAAATATGCAGCATCCAGCAATTCTGAGCCAGATGGCTAGGAACCCACAGATTTTTACAAAACCAACCTGTTAATATTTATGTTGTATTTTGGCGAGTACATTGCACCTCATGGAAGGGCTGCACAGTCCCTTGGCCTTTCACCTGATGTGATTTACAAATCAATAGGGATTAGAGCAAGGAATCTTCCTGCTGGGCATATTGGTAAAAATAACGATTTGCCACCTCGGATGGTTGAGTATTCTGTAACCTCTGCAAGTACCTCCTGAGATCTAGTTGCACTGGATTAACTAATGGATTATACACTGGATTTTTTTAAAGCTGCCATAAATTCTTCTTCTTTTCATATTTAGTTTACAAAACTGCAGCATATCATAACCCCTGCACCTCTCTCCAGCAGTGTAGCACCCTGAGTAAGTGCTACACTGCTCTCAGTCCATGCCTTCTTTAATTATAAATACAGACAGCTCTCCATTCAATGGATGCGTGCTTAGCAAAGAATACATTGGCCCTTCAAACAGATTACATTACTGTGAATGCTGCTTTAGTAACCTAGTTTATTTGCACTTAGCTTGCAGTGATGTTTCCATGGAGTAGTACTGACGCAGCTAACACATCTGCAAATAAATTCTGGTGTTGCTACTCCCCCTGTAGGCCGCATGTGTTAATAACAGTGCTCAGATGCATGGGGGAAATGATCAGGCAAGTGTTTATTTGTTTCATTTATTACAAACTGAATTGGGGAACCACAGTTATCATTCTTTACAGTCAGGGATACACAGAATGCAGGATTGGATTCTGTATTTGGGATACAGTCTATCAGTGATAACGAGAGCATGTTGCATTCAAGGACTGTGATCCATGCAGAAGAATTCAATGTCTAAACCATTTAATGCCAATTTTAGATACTTTAGTAGCATATTTAAAGGGGTGGTTCACCTTTAAATTAACTTTTCATATGCTATAGCATTGCCCATACTAAGCAACTTTTCAAATGGTCTTCATTATTTATTTTTATGACTCTTTCCAGCTTTTACACAGGGGTCATTCTAAAAACGAATGCTCTGTAGGGCTGACGATTTATTTATGTTATCACTACTTTTTATTGCTCATCTTTCTACCCTGGTCCTCTCCTATTCATATTACAGTCTCGTATTTAAATCAATGCTGGGGTAATTTGATTTAACAACTCATAGAACTTACAGAGATTATTTCATGTATAAATATCCCAGAACTCATAGAAATATGGGTAGCGAGTAATCCGGCACTGATCACAAATAATAAAAAATGGAAACCAATTGCAAATTGTCTTAGAATATCACTCTCTGTATCAGACTAAGAGTTAATTTAAAGGTTAACAACCCCTTTACAGGAACAGTTTACCTTAAGATATGATGGAGAAAGTTCTATTCCCAGACAATTTGGAACCTTACAGAGCAGTTGTTAGGGTCCCATTTACCCAGTTACCAAAAGGATTAGAGTGAAAAATGTAATTAAGATACAAGCTCTCGCTTAGTGGTTACCCCCAATTTATCCCTTATGCTGCTATAATCTGTCCAAAATTCCATTTTTGTAAAAGTCTTAGCCTGGTTTCCAGATTAATCTCCCATAAACCTTTGTTCTTGGAAGTCATTCCATCCACTGTGACAGATTGACAATCCCTGCTGCAGAGCCAATAATGCCTTAATCCTTCTCTCTGATTGCCTCCCTAGCACGGGACTGTGTTTCCCTGTCAATATCTGGTTAGTGTATACACGTGTGCAGCTAAGACCAATTTCAGCAGCCAACTCTTTAGGGAACTGATCCTGACGATCTTTAACCCATTCCTACTTGTGGTCATCCGGGCATGAACACTAGTTGTTTCCTTTATTTTTGTCTTTTATGTTTCATGTATTTACTCAAAAGGGAGAAAGAGAGATCAAAAAAAAAAAAAAAAAAAAAATATATATATATATATATATATATATATATATATATATATATTTGTATTGTGCTGTGATGTTCCTGACAGTTTGCCTAGTGACATATCAAAAAGTTGGCAATGTTACTGACTCTGACTCTTTGAAGTCAGAGGTAGCAGCATTGTTATTGGAGCAGGTGTCATGTCTGCCACCTGTAAGAACCTTCATCTTGAAAAGTCTTGTTTGAAAGAAGATGCTGTAAAAAAAATCACACTTTGTAGCATTCTTTTTTTATTTGTTCTAAGCCTCATGTTGGTCTTGTACTAAATCAGTACAGAAATAATCTACACTGGTCATACCATATATATATATATATATATATATATATATATATATATATATATATATATATATATTTTTTTTTTTTTTAAAAGAGCAGTATAATTACATTTTTGGGCGCACAGCGGCCTAATGGTATTAAAGGGAACAAATACAAAGCTATGTGGCACATACCATTGATGATCACTCGTCATTTGCCAACACACCCCTTGCTTCTGCTTTTGCTCAAAATGTTCAATTTGACACTTGTGCACAACTTAAGGGCAACCCACATAGGGACAAATACAAGATTCCTCTGCACTCAACCCATTATCAATAGATTTAAGACAGAGACATTTTGTGCATACTGCTACTGAAACTGAAACCCACATAGGGGCCAAAGCAACAGGGACAGGTTTAAATATGCTATACTAATAAGGGTATAGAATACTAGGACTTTTTTTCTGAATGTAGGGATACACTGAATCCAATATGGTTTGGGATTCTGCCAGATCTCAACACTATTACATATTTATATCGCTGCTGGTAGTTTGTGTATTTACAGAGATCACTATGTCCCTTCCCAGTAAATACAGCAAATCTAATTTTAGGGGCCTGAGGCACAGGAAGGGGGGTTCATTTGCTACAGGTCAGACAGAGCTGGCATGGGAATCAAAGTAGTCCCATCTATAGCAGTGAGCAGTGTTTAAACCCACTGAGGCTCCCATTCGCCTAATCATTAATGAGTGATGGAATCTTAAAATTGGCCAGATGTTTCCAAAATAAGTACTCTTTGATTGTTGCAGTTTGTTTGTTTTTGCCAGCTGGAAATAGCAATAGTCTTTATAAATGTATCGCTAATGAGTCCTGTGTAATGAGATGTGCATTCTCTGATAGGACGCAAAGTATACTAAAATGTAATGAAGCCAGCAAACCTAAAAAAAAAAAATTATGAAAATGCAGAAATAGCCACGGAAAGGATCCTAAAGTAAAACTTTAATAAACATAATCTTGTTGAACATGGCTAAATCGCATTACCAAATTTGGGCTACTGGCTACTTCTTGCTCACAGATGCTAAAATAATCCCCAAAACGTTCTTCTATTTTGAATTGTAGTCTCATATTTAAAAGTGACAGACATCTAGATGTTCTGTAGCCTGGGTGCACAATATACGACCACACATAAGAAATCAAATACTAATCTGTCTCATTGTCTGTTTCTTTTTACGTTAAAGGAATTGTCTCCTGGAATAAGTCTCCCTGGAGGCAGAGTATTCTCCTGTTTAACGGAAGGAGGAAATATGGTTGTGGCTGACAGGGCTAATAACATCCCTTTACTCCTAACGGCATGATATGAAATTGACTTATTCTGTTTGGTTTGGTCCATGTAGTTTGGAGTAGGCCCGCTCTTATGCAAAAAGAAGAAGGTACTGACATATATATATATCAGAACAGATAGATAGAGGGAGAGAGAGAGAGAGAGAGAGAGAGAGAGAGAGAGAGAGAGAGAGAGAGAGAGAGAGAGAGAGAGAGAGAGATAGATAGATAGATAGATAGATAGATAGATAGATAGATAGATAGATAGATAGATAGATAGATAGATAGATAGATAGCGAGAGAGAGAGAGAGAGAGAGAGAGAGAGAGAGATAGGATAGATAGATAGATAGATAGATAGATAGATAATATACAGATGGATATACTGTAGATTAGATTCTTAGATATTCACTGTCATAAGCTTAGAAACTAAACTTACTCTAAACAGAACACAGCAGAGTGTTGACACACAATTTGGGGTCCAGTGCACAAAACTGATTCTGAAAAAGCTCTGGAAGATTTGACTCTATTGAAGCTACTCCAAGGCCTATGAGGACCAAGAAATCCCATTCAGTATTTTGTACCTGAATTCATGCCTGGGATGGATGTCAGAAAGACATTAAAGATGGATAAATATAAAGATAGATAGGCAAATTATAGATAGAGAGAGAGAGAGAGAGAGAGAGAGAGAGAGAGAGAGAGATAGATAGATAGATAGATAGATAGATAGATAGATAGATAGATAGATAGATAGATAGATAGATAGATAGATAGATTGATAGATAGGGTTAGTTACCTTAACTTTTAGAGAATGTAGAGAATGATATTCAGAGATGATTTGCAATTGGTTTTAATCGTATTATTATTTGTGGTTTTTGAGTTATTTAGCTTTTTATTCAGCTGCTCTCCAGTTTGCAATTTCAGCCATCTGGTAGCTAAAGTCCAAATTGCCCTAGCAACCATGCATTGATATGAATAAGAGACTGGAATATGAACAGTGTCGGACTGGGACACTAGGTGCCAGCCTAAAAACCTTTGACTAGGGGCACATCACTTAATCTTAGACAAGGGGCCCACTCTTAGTACTATTATTCTTACTTTCCTATTCTCCTAGTCTCTTTTCTTTACATAATTTAATCTGTTATTGCATCTATTTAGCTTCATTGTTCTCATAGAAAGAGGGAATGACCATGAAATAGGCCAAATGTCCAGCAGCATGAGGGCCCACTGACACTCAATATGAATAGGAGAGGCCTGAATAGAAAGATGAGTAATAGAAAGTAGAAATAACCATAGATGTGTAGCCTTACAGAGAATTCGTTTTTAGATGGGGTCAGTGACCCGCATTTGAATACTGGAAAAAGTCAGAAGAAGTAGGCTAATAATTCAAAAACTATAAAGAAAAAGAAAAATGAAGACCAGTTGAAAAGTTGCTTAGAATTAACCATTCTATAACATACTAAAAGTTAATTTGAAGGTGAACCACCCCTTTAAAGATAGATTCTTTAGAAAGGGACATACAAGCATACTATCCTCTATATACATGGAAGTTCTTTAAAACTCTAACAATAGTACCTTCCAGGTATTTGAAACTGATATTCCAAGAAATACAAATCTATGCAGAGCTACATCATTGTTGACCTCTCCCTATTATTATAAACATTATTTATATTTTAAAAAAAAACCCATAGGACTTGAACAGATTTTAGCAATAATAATCTCATCTTGACAAACTGAAGGCTTACATATGGAACCCATTTTAGGCATGACATATACAGGATTGGCATTATTGCAAACAGTCTTCTTATATATACAATATGCAGCTTTTTTAACGTATGCAACATTTTTGGCAATTTGAAAAAAAAAAAAAACTTCACAAAAATAGTAGCCTGGCTCTGTGAAATGTAAACTTATGTGTGTGGGGAAATCTCAAGTTGCTTTCGGACGGCGGATTTATGTTTGCGGATACGTTTCATTGTACTGATTTCTTTTCAGCATATTCATGAGCTAATGTCTGAGCAGGCCACGGAATGAACACAGCAGCGGCGTGTTATATTATCAGAACCCATAAACACATGAACATTAGTGTGCGCTCATGCTTTCAAGCACATTAAAACTGATGAAGGATATGGAGGCAAGACAGAGTGAGACTAGTGAAGGATTCTGTATTAAGAAATCAAAAAGTGGCAACAACCCAATGAGAGAAAACAAAACCTACTAAATCGCTTTGTATATACCAGCGTGTACACATTTTCATTGTTCCTAAAAATACAGCCAATTTGTTCTGCTTTTTCCTGCAGACCATGTTGAATTTATTTACAGACTATATGACTATAAAGATTTTCATTCATCCAGGTCATGGTATATCTATATTCCCACACCAGTCAGTTGAACTGAAGAAGCTGCTCGGATGAGTAGTAAAACGTCTTCATTGATTACTCAGCATATCCAGTTGTTTTTAGATTTACCTATACTAGATATATTTACAGGCTATTTTCATTATAATAAAGACCTTTATTTTCATTCCTAACCCATGGAATCTATTGAGAAGCAAATCCTCAGGAACCAGTTTAGCTACACAGCTGTGCCAAACTTATCCATTTGCACCCAAGGAAACGTTTTCCATTTGCACATTATAAATGTATAGGACATCTATCTATTTATCAACATTGTACAAATCATTGTACAAAAGCATTCAAAAGGACCAGCAACTCCAGGATTTTTGTCCAAAACAAAAACATTATATTTATTTGTTATATGAGACAGACTGTATAAGCTCACATAAATATAATGTTTTTGTTTTGCACAAAAATCCTGGAGTTGCTGGTCTTTTTGTATGTTGTATGAAATCTCTAGTAGAAGCGGTGTGCCACCCTCTTGAATAAAAAAAAAAAAAAAATATATATATATATATATATATATATATATATATATATATATATATATACACAGATGCAGCCACTTTGGTTTGTCTGTTTGACACAGAATAACTAAACACAGATATCCCATTTATCTCATTTAACACAGAAAACTGCGTCACAACATCCCATCTAATTAAAGCATTCACCATTGTGAACAATGGAGCTTTGGTATGCTAATGAAAAGGTTAAATGCATTAAATGAGTTAAGATGACTTAAGATAACACAGTTTCTTCAATTACCCCTGAGTCATGACGCATTTAACTCACAAATCCAAGTGGCTTCATCTGTATAGGATCCATTATCCAGAAACCCGTTATCAAGAAAGCTCCGAATAATTGATATCCTTTTTCCCTAAAGACACTGTACTTTGTACTTGATACAAATTTAGACATAATTAATCCTTATGGGAGGCATTTATTAAATGTTTAAATTGATTTTGAGTAGACTTAACAGAGATCCAAATTACAGAAAGACCCCTTATCTGGAAAACCCCAGGGCTTTTATGCAACAAATAAAGAATAAACTGTCCAAAATGATAGCACTCAGGATTTACATGACACCAACAAGTCAAAAAAACGTTGAAAAGTGAAAAAACTTCGAAATTCAACCATCGAATTGCAGTAGTACGATATTCGAAGTAGAATTCAAAGTTTTTTTTGATCGAATATGGCCATATGCGATTGAAGTAAAATTGTTTGATTGATCGATTAAATCCTTCGAATCGAACAATTCGAACGACTTAATCGATCGATCGTACGATTTTCCAAAAAGACTTTGCCTTTTAAAAACTTAGCCAAATGTTGGCTATAGGTTTAAGGAGGTCCCCATAGGCTAACATAGCAATTCAGCAGGTTTAAAGTGGTGAAGTGTTGAAGTCTAAGTTTTCTAAAGAGGTAGTACTTAGATTTTCGAATGGTCGAATATTCGAAGATTTTCAATTCGAAACTAAACGAAATTGAATTTGGCCAAAAACCAAAAAATTACTTCGAAATTCGAAGTTTTTGAATTCGAAAATTCACTTCGAATTCACTTCGACCCTTAGTAAATGTGCCCCCAAGTGTGACCTTCCTTAACATGTGTTACAAAAACAAGTTACTAAGCTGTTTCTGCTATTATTCCTGTAAAGGTTACCTTGTTAAGACAAACAATGGGATTGCCTTGTCCTTAAACCAAAATGACCTTTTCTAGCTGCGGTTTTGGAATCAATAATCGGCATTCCTATAGAAATCTAACATTCCCAGCTCCACTTCATAAATATTTAATACAAATAAAATCCTATTGAAGGCAAGTGTGAAAAAAAACCCAATATATATATATATATATATATATATATATATTATTTTTTTTTTTTTTTTTTTTCACGGAAATTGCTGTTCTCTCAGAAAAAATAATTCTGACACCTCTATGTTGATGTTTCATGTGTCAATATTATAGCTTATTTTTTTCCATGGTATTAAAGTTTTCCCCTAAAAATCCCCATAGAGAAAGCCTGTAAGGATGTTAGGATCTCTCACTCATTTTATACAATAATCAAGCTTTATACTGCTTCAGTTTTAAATGTAAATTTCCTCTGCACAAGGAGCAATAGATGGTTTGCAAGAGGGGTACCGGTGATTACTGTTTTTATTCAAGAAATATGAATGAGGTTGTTCACCTTTTAGTATGATGTAGACTAGAGAGTGATATTCCAAGACAATTTGCAACTGGTTTTAATTTTTTATTATTTGTGGTTTTTGAGCTATTTGCCTTTTATTCGGCAGCTCTCCAGTTTGCAATTTCACCAATCTGTTTCCAAGAGATTGGAATAAGAATAGGAGAGGGCCTGAATAGAAAGATGAGTAATAAAAAGTCGCAATTACAATACGTTTGTAGCCTTACAGAGCATTTGTTTTTTTGGATGGGGTCAGTGCTCCCCATTTAAAAACTGGAAAGAGTCAGAAGAAAGCAAATAATTCAAAAACTATATAAAAAAAAGAAAAAATGAAGGTACATTGAATCGTTGCTTAGCATTAGCCATTCTGTAACATACTAAAAGTTAACTAAAACTAAAAGGTGATCAACCCTTTAATCATGCCGCCCTTATATGCCCTCACTACATGGCATGATCCTTAGCTCTTACATATTGACCTTCATATTGAAAGCAGAAGGTTTAGCCCTGCTCCTAAAGAAGACGCCCACTGGTCTTCCCATAGACTCCAATTTGTTTTAATTGCTTGCAATTGGAAATCCAGTGCTTCCTTGTTATTCCTGGGATTGGCATACCCAGAGGCATCTGAATATGGGGAGCAGAGATAATGATGACTGCAGAAGTGCTTATTAGGGTATCTGCTGTGTGTTTTCTTACATTGTATGTCCGGGATTAAGCTAGTAATTGTCTTCTGGATGGTCAAAGTTTCCTGGCACTTTCAGAGACAACATTGCTCATAGTTTGCATCCAGTCCAGAAGTCTTATTTGCACCTGGAGAGTCAAGTCTGGCACCCGTTGCCAAATCAATAAATGAATAGGTTAAACTTAGTGGAGAAATGATGCTGACTGGCAGAGTGCAGGCCGGTTACAGGAAGAGTTGGCTTGCCAGATGGAATTACCAAGCATCATGTCCGACAGCTGCAAATGTGTATGTCTTTGTCTGAGCGCCTAATAGCATCCAGGGCAGCCTGATGGCATTTACATCCCATTATTCGTATGCAGTCGAAATGAACATTGTGCAGCTGCAGAGGAAAGAACCTTTGGCATAACACCCCGTCTCGGGAGATATAAACACTTTACGTTTGCATGTGGTTTCATAGTTATGATGAAATGAGTTAGGCTTCCTGCGCCATATCATAATCAAACTCTTCAAAGCAGAAAGCACTGACCAGTTGCAGTTTCAAACGGATATGTGCGTTCATTTTTGGAAAACCTAAAAGAATATTTTTTCCAGGAGGTAAGAATGGCAGCGTTGGCGTTATGTGTAAAAATAAATATAGTAAAGCAGCAAGGCCAGTATTTTTCCCATCTTCCCAGGAAAACATGACTCTAACCTAAGCAAAACCATTGGTTTACCTACAGTATTCGACGGCCAGAAAAGCTTTGGGACTGTGGCACCTATCTGCCTAAGGGTAAGCTGAAGTTGAATGAAAATTTGAATGAAGGTTGAATGACAATTATAGCCCAAAATAATAAGTATATTGCAGGTCATATGTGCAGTAAAAGATTTTTTTTAAATGACTATCCTGTAATGACCACGTTTTGGCTTTTCTTGCTAAGGGATCCAGGAATTGGTTCGGGATTCGGCCAGGATTCAGGCCAGTTTGAGCAGGATTTGGATTTGAATCCTTCTGCCCAGCCGTGATTTTTTGTCACAATACAAGGAAGTCAAATTGTTTTTCCCTTCCAACCCCTAATTTGCATATGATTCAGATTCAGTTTGGTATTCGGCCGAATCTTTCACAAATGATTCGGAGGTTCGGCCAAATCCAAAACAGTGTGTGTCACCATAATTCACATTTTTACACCAGAAGCCACTATTCAGCCCCGAAGGCTTAGCAGCACCAAGAAAAGAAATTGCTCTACAAGCATTTACATATTATTCACTTGTTCTGCAGATATTCCTTTCTGAAAATAATTGTAGTTTTTCTGGCAGGCCCCATGGGAGAGTTTATGAATATGTATAATCTAACGGTCCACTTAAATGCAGCAGGCTGGGCGGTTCTTTGTGTAGGCAACAGATAAAACATAACTGAATGCAGCAGAATTGATCATAATAACTACAATAGAAAACTGCATTCTGCATCAGAAACACTTTTTGTATAGACAGAATAGAAAAAAAAACAGAAGGTCTGATTAAATGATGTTCAAGTTTGATATTACTGGTCCTTTAAGGAATCCATTTATATATTTTATTGTCCATTATGTTGCCTCCTGGGCCTCATCTCAAACAGCATACCTTTTGTTTTCAAATACTTTTTTGTACTGAATATTCAAATGGCAGGGAGAAGAGATCGGAGACAGGGAAGGACATTTTTATCTTGCACACATAGGGGCAAATTCACTAAGCATCGAAAATGCGATATCGACACCTTCGCCGTACTTCGCCAGGTGAAGTTTTGAAGGGGCGAAACTAATTCACTAAAATCCGAAGTTGCGCTCAGGGAGACGAACGCTAGCGAATTTGCGCAATCGTTAATTTGTCAAGCTAAGCGAAGTTACGCTAGCGATGCCTAATTTGCATACGGCGCCAAGTTTAAGTTGAATGGACATATATGTAGCAGCAAATACATTACATTACACAAGGCTGGGAAAGCTTCATTAAATAAAATAGAGTTGATATTTTGCCCTATACATGTGCCCACTGTATAGTTTATGTGCCATATGTTAGGAAATGTAGGGAGGAAGGAGGGTGCCCCCTAAAAAATTTACAATCTTTTTCAGCCTATCACCCTTAAAAAAGGAAAAGACGCCAGCGTTTTTTGGGACTTAGGATTGCTCTATTGCACTTCGCCTGGTCTGAGGTGGTGAAGGCAAGTGTGTCGCAAGAAGTAACGTTCAGTAAAATGCGCAAGTTAGTAGTTAGCGTAGTTACGTTGACCCTTCACCATAACGCAACTTCGCCTGGCGCATGGGTGCGAAGTAGCGCTAGAGTAGGTCCACTTCACTAGCGAATTTATGCCAGCGCCTGTTAGTAAATCAGCTAAGTAACAAAACAACTGGCGAATTTGCGCTAACGTTAGGCGCTTCTCGCTTTAGTGAATTTGCCCCATAGAGAGGCAGTTGCCTTTATGATATCAATCATCCCAACAGCAGAAACCCATTCCTAAGGGGAATGCATGGATGTTGTCTAGGGTGGTTATATCTGGGCGACTTCCCTAGACCTGCTAAATGGTTTTTGGGATGCGTCCTTGTGTGATATTAACTCACAGAAGCGGAAAGTGCTGATTATCAAGTTGAACGGAGTCTATTCTATTTTTAAATGGATCAGCCAAACATTTATAGGATCACAAACTCTTTCTTTTGAAATGAGAAATGTATGCAGCTCTTTGCTTCACCTGTAAATATATAACCTGCATGGTATTATAGATATATTATTAGGTAAATAAAAGGTGGCCACTGCCACAGTTCGCTTGATCCTAGTGCCACCATTTACTGAATTGTGGTGCGAAGACCCTTTTCATTGTGTAACTGTTGTCTGGACATGGGTCACTAGACATTTGGTTCTGTATCCTTGAATACCCAAAGCACCTTCATAGTGCTTGTGAAATCTCTTCTATCTACATAGATGTATAGGCGGCCAAATGGGACACTGGTAGATAACATCAGTCAGCCCATATATGGCATGCCTTAACTGACACATGTTTACCTAACATTTAGGGACCCATTTATTAGACCTTGATTTTTTTTCTGGTCGAGCGTTTTTAGGGAGAAAACTCATACCCCAAAGCTGCTAAAAATCCGAATCCGAAAGATACTCGACCTCAAACCTGTCGAGGTCATGTAGAAGTCAATGGCAGATGTCCCTAAAGTTGTTTGAGTTTTCGGTCGATAATCCGAAAACGTTTTCATAGTAAAAACGTGTTTTTGGAGCATCAATCATACAATACGAATTGACTCTCGATTTTGTTGTGACGTTTTGTCGCTCCAATTTTTTAGAGAACAGTTATTGATGAATGAGTTCAAATCGTGGAAGGGAGTTTAGTAAATTTGCCCCTAAATTCTTCCGCTGTATAGAGCACTTGTAAGGCCCCATCTAGAATATGCCGTACAGTTTTGGTCTCCATCACTCAAACAGGACATTATTGTATTAGAGAGGGTACAGAGAAGGGCAACTAAGCTGGTAAAAGTTATTGAAAATCTTAGCTATGAGGAAAGACTGGCCAAATTGGGGATGTTCACGCTGGAGAAGAGGCGCTTTAGGGGTGATATGATAACTACTGTATGTATAAATATATAAGGGGATCATATAATAATCTCTCTAATGCTTTATTTACCAGTAGGTCTTTCCAGCTGACACAAGGTCACCCATTCCGATTAGAAGAAAAGAGGTTCCGCCTAAATTTACGGAAGGGGTTTTGTACAGTGAGAGCTGTGAAGATGTGGAATTCTCTCCCTGAATCAGTTGTACAGGCTGATACATTAGATAGCCTTAAGAAGGGGTTGGATGGCTTTTTAGCAAGTGAGGGAATACAGGGTTATGGGAAATAGCTCATAGTCCAAGTTGATGCATGGTCTAGTCCGATTGCCATTTTGGAGTCAGGAAGGAATTTTTCCCCCTCTAAGGCAAATTGGAGAGGCTTCAGGTTTTTTTTTGCCTTCCTCTGGATCAACTGACAGATTAAAAAAAAAAACTAAAAGGTTGAACTTGATGGACATGTGTCTTTTTTCAACCCTACTATGTTACCAAATGAGCATATCTTTCCCCAATAAACCCAAAAATGAGTTCAGTGATAGGCTGATCTGACATAATTTTTGGCCAGTTCTATTTGAGGGCCCCATCCATGGGCAAATAAGCTGCAGAAGGACCTTCTTAATGGAAGGCCCTGCTTAATGGAGAATACAGTCTAAAAAAGACCCAAATTGTATTCTAATATTTTTAATATAGAAAGATAACAGCATTCCCCAGTTTATGTTTAAAAATGTCATTACCTTTTCCCGAAGTCGTTTTGATTTAGTGTACACGCCATTTGGCTGCAGCTGGTGATGTGAATAAGGTTAATAAATAGCAGGTTCATAAATTATATACAGACGTGAAATATCCAATTTCCACTATTGATGAGTATTTAAAAAGACCTGGTGCATGTGGAAGAGGAGTAAATCTGCTCAGTTGCTGTAGTTTTCGGTTCCAGATTGCACACGGTTATTAGTCGGATGTTTGCGTTTAGCGCTAATGCCTGATTGAAATGCCTAATGAACAGCACGCAGCACCTCAGGGCGATTTTATTCATATAAATTGTCTGTTTACTTTGGTCTGGAAATGTCAGCGTAGCGTGAAGAGTATTTGCAAGCATAGAGATATACAGAGCTAAAAGCTTGTAATGACTTACAGAAGAAACTATTGAAAAGCCTTTTTATTCTACTGAGCATTTGCCAGCTCATTCTGTTTTTTAAAAAGCCATATTTTGATTGCTTACTTCTGCTTATCTGCATAGGCAAACAGTTCATACTTAATTGTATTTGTTTTGTGCACCGTGAATGGCTATTAAAGTGCTCAAAGACGTGAAAGCTGAGGTTTTATTGACCTTAAATAAACATTTTATGTTCCTTTAAGAACCGATGGTGCATGCATGATGTGGGGTTCTCTTAGAATAATATGATGACATTTTGCCTGGGGCTATGCTTTTCTCTTGGTTTTATTCTTATATGTTGATGTACTTATATTTAAATTGCTCCTTTGCTCTACTTTTGTGTAGTTTCTGTTTTTGTGGTAAGTTAATATATTCCATCCCATTTTGCTGATCCAGAGCAATGTCTCTGGTGTGACTGATGAAGGGTAGGAGTATATAAGGTGACAGCCTCTGCTGAAGTTGATCAATATGTCAAGTCAGTACGTCTGCAGGAGAAACAGCCATAGGCTAGATGCCAGAATATGGCAGTCAGATAGATTGTGCCGTCCGTATAGTATTGGTGGAAGCCGCAGAGGAGATGATATTGATGATAGGGGTGATAGGTGGGGGGATGCTGTAACTTGTTGTTTAGCAACAAATGGAGAATTGCATGTTTGCATTCCTAGTCCAACATGGATGTCACCAGTGATGAGTTCAGTATGCAAGATGTAGCCTTCGTCAATATGATGGCTATTGCCTGACATCCCTGTTGTACAGGAAAAATGCACCCATGTATTTATACCTCACACCAAGTCAGAGCTAAAATAGAGGCATAACTGTAAATCCTTTTATTTGAAGATTATGTGGCATGTATTTATCAAAGATATATCTGGGTATCTGTTTTGTCTGCTGTGAATAAGGATTTATATTTGCTTAAAAAACTTTCTGCTCTTTTTGTTTGTCGTAGGTGATTATGGAACAAACGCAGGTTCCGTTCTGACAAATGGGGCCGCTGCATAATTTATGTCAGCCTTGCAGATAAGACTAGAGGCCTTCTTTGTATAAATGTCATCATGTAGACTAAAGGCTTTCCTTATATAAATGTCATATCTTTCCGAGTTGAGGCTTTCCTTGTATAAATGACATATCATTAGTAGAAGCAGAGTGCCACAGGGTAAACATGCCTTACAATAAAATATAGATGCTGTAGGGCGCTGGGTTACAAACCTGTACTCTGGACCTTCCAGAAGGATATATTTCCACAGTGGATAACAACATTGAAAGGATCCTCTATATTTTAGGTATTTAGCGTACACAATGCAAGTTTGTCTGGGTGTTGAAGAAGGGCCTTCAAGAAACCATGTGGAGGCATGTTTTATGATTGCGCTTAAAAAGAACATGGACAACCAGCATGTCTTACTATCCACTCTTCTGCCTAGACCAACTACATATGTCCTGTACAGGGTTAAAGGTTGGACCTAGGAAAAAAAACAAAAATGCGAGTTCCTCCAAAAAATAAAGCAGCAGGTAAAAAACACTTACTCACAGGCTAGCCTATGAGTAAGTGCCTCAGCAGGCACAAACACATCAGGCCATATCCTAATATGTCCTAATAAACTTTTTGTATATTTTTACTTGATGCTTTATTTTTTGGAGGAACTCACATTTTTGGTTTTGTTCCTATGTGTATCCACCCTTGGACTGGGGTGAACTATGAGTATGCCCTCCTGTCTGTATTCTATTTTTTGATACTGCATTTATTTCAGTAGTGCTTATATGGGCTGAGTGCACCATTTCTCTTTGTAGTTTAAAGGTTAGACCATACCACCCAACATTTTGGAAGTAAAAAATTTTTTTCCGTAGCGCAGCAATTTTTTGACCACGCCCCTTTCTGTGGCCACACCCCCTAATTACCATGTTTGTTTTACAAAATTTGGCAGGTTATGAAAGTTTGAAAATATTTCTCCTTATCTTAACTGTGTTTTTGTGTCTCAAAATTGTTACAAAGTATCTCATTTGCACCTGGTGTTCTGGGCTCTCTGCTAAAAGCCAAGTGAGTGAGAAACTTTGTTTCTTTTTCTGGCTGTTCAGTGCAGAGAAAAGAGGAACTTTCCAGTACAAATGAGGGACTACGGGTTGAGCTGTCAAAAGAGGGACTGTCCCTCCGAAAAATAGATAGTTGGGAGGTATGGTTAGACCTCTCTGCTGCAGTTCCATTAATATAAAGTACAGGCAATAACCTCTTATGTTTTATGGATTTATGTAGAAATGTGCACATATATATCTTCAGGATGTCTTCTCCTCAACTGTTGAGGGGGTGTGAGATGTGTAGCCCAACTACTACTCAATGTGGTTAATTGTGCAACATCTCAGCTATTCATTCAAGATGCAATGTCCTAATCCTTTTATGGTTGTAGCATTCATTTCTGCGTATATCCTATTGCCATTGGCTACATGTAGATACAGAATGGCTGTATGTTTATCATCTTGAGTTTTATTAACAAACCCAGTATGAAAGAGATTAATCTCTTATACAGTAGTCTAAAGTAGGGCTGTCCAACTGGAGGCCCATGGGCCGGATGTGGCCAAGATTTTTAAGGCTTACAGTCTGCTCGGAGGCTCCATAGACTTCACTATATGACATCATCATTGTAATTGAATCCAGTCCTCCAACATGCCATATGAGATATAACTGTCCCACTAAATGTAATAGGTTGGGCAGCTCTGGTCTAAAAATATAAATAAAGTGTTTATCAGAATTTCGTTTGTCATGTAGCGCGTGACGGACTGCCTGCTTCTGTCGTTTGGTATTGATAGAAATATTTTAACTAATTACCTTGTCTAAGAATAGCTTTTCGTGGCCACAAGATGAAATTAGTAAACAACGTAATGTCATTGATCTTGTTACTAATGATTTTCTAGTGATGTATTGAGATCCTTAACCATCCTTTATCTGCTTCTATAATGCCATATACATCCATTCCCAGTCATTTAAGTGGCCTAAATGTAGTATACTAGTCACTTTGCATATGCATAAAGGTGCTTTTTTTCCTTATCTGCTGGGTTTAAGGTGCACTGCCTTGATGGCTGCCCAGAATATAAATGAGTTCATTTTAAGCATGAAGGACAAATCATGGCAGACAGTGAATGCTGAACATACTGAGAAGTTAAAACAAAATCTGTTCTGTGCTTCGAGTCTATTATGAGTTCAAAGGAACAATACCCTGAACTGATTTGTAGCATAAAGCTAAGCAAGGTCAGGAATCAATCTTTTTAACACCTATTTGGAGACAGATCAAACTGAATACATAGACTGGCATATTTAGTGTTGTCAACTGAGGGAGGACTGATATTGCACTAAAAACTAGTTTGGTATGATGACTTACACACAAAACAGATGAATACTGTTCTGCAGATATTGAATTTCATTATTTTCATGCGGTAAGCGATTTTCCTTATTACTTCTCAAGTCTTGTTGTTTCTCTGCTCCATAAATTTCCTGCAACCCAGAAGCGAGCGCCATCGCTTTTCTTCCAACCTGTTCCAAAACATTTGCAGTGAAATATATTTTTAAGTTCCAGTGAAAAAATGCCAACGTTGCAGAACACGAAAGCAACTTGTATTTGTGCTTATTCCGCTGTCTACGCCAAAACCCTGACAGAAAATTGGTAGTTTTGAGTTTTTGCACTGTAGCTATGTTGCTTTAGGACAGGAGGACCACCACATTGAGACACTTGCTTTGTTGTTTTCAAAGTAGGGGTCTGTCTGTCACCCCCATGTCTGTCCAAGGCAGGGCATTGGCACTGGAAATGAAGCTCTTAAAGTTACTAGCTCTCAGGATCTGATAAAGGAAATAATCCTTGTGCCACTACATTTATCACTCGTGCTACTGTTTTGCTTGTTGCCTCTTTTTAAAGCTCCCCAAGGACTGAAAAGGCAACACAGTTTGATCTGCAGGGATTCTGAATTATGTTGGGCTTCAGACACAATTCAGATTTGATTCAGCAGGGGCAAGATGAAATAGATTACAGGCTTTCTGAAGACTTCAGTGGCGTTTGAAAACAATCCGCAGACGTTTTTCCTCCGGTAATTTCCTGAAGTGGGGTGCTTATGTTAGAACTCAGCAAGCATCTTTTGATTGGAGAGTGATAATGGCAATTGCCGTGCCGCCCATCTGTAAGCAGAGCAATCGAGTGATTGCACATTCACATACAGAACGTTATTGGGAAATGTTTTGCTAATCATGGAGTCGTTTGCTATTTGATGGCACAGAGCATTTAGTTTAGGATAAGCAGATCAGGAGTTCATTGCCCTCGCCAGGCTCTCAGCTGCACCAGACAATATGTTGTTGTTGTCATTTAATATTATTAGCCGGCACTGCAGTAAGGAAGAGATTGGGCGTTTGACGTAAAGGATGTCTGATGCATAATAAGCAATAACAAAATAATTAGCATCTTTAATGCTCTAAATTATCAGGTTTTCTGTGTTATCTATAGGAATGCTGCCAGCTCAATTTCTTTTTTTTTCCCAGTTTACCAGCTGTACTGTGGTTCATTAGCTGTTGCCAAGAATAAAATGGCAGTAGATAAATGAAAAGAGTACAAAACAGATTAAATTAGCCAATTGTAGGTAATGACCTATTGGATTTTTTACTATTTCAGCACTTCCCTTGGTCCCATGTGATAACTAGTATCAACTTGTCTTTTTTTATTTCAATTCTTCTTAATGGAGACATTTGAAAACATAGTCATACTTTACCTGCATCAATGGAAAATGAGTTATATTAAAAGAATAATAAGTGTATTGCACCAGGATCTAGTAGTAATGTGGTAAACACAGCAATGAGCAGAAATGCTACTCAGAAATGTTTCTATTTTCGGCAAGTAGCATTAAAAGGGTGGATTCTATTTAAAATATATTTTAATATGTTTTCCAATTCTCAGCAACATTTCAATTGGTCTGCATTTTTTATTTGGTATAGTTTTTTAATTATTTGCTCTCCTCTTGTGACTTTTTCCAGCTTTATATGGGTGGGGGGTCTGTGAAGCTACAATTTTACAATTTTTTACAATTTTATTGTTATTGCTACTTTTTATTACTTATCTTTCTATTCGGGGCCACTACTATTCATATTCCTGTGTCTTAATTCAAAGCACTGCCTGATTGCTAGGGTAATTTGGACCCTAGCAACCAGATAGCTGCTGAGATTCCAAACTGAATAGCTGCTGGAAAAAAAAAAGCCAAACAATTCAAAAGCCACAAATAATAAAAACCAATTGCAAATTGTTTTAGAATATTACTCTCTACAACATAGTAAGAGTAAATTTAAAGGTGAACAACCCCTTTACTGGTCACTTATTTGGTTGCTGTCGTTTACTAGATCTGGTAAGAAGTTTTACATTTATTTTGAGATGCCAAAAATATGTGTAAATCAGTTAACTAAAATTATCATTTGGTTTAAGTCTGAGAGCGTTGCCTTTCCTTACAATATTTGATTATCAATAATAACAATCTGTTAAAACTGTATAGATGTTTAAACATGTATGTATTGCCATTTGACAATAGTAGAAAAAGGAGGAGAAACCCAGTGCTCACAAATATGTACTTAATTCAAACATTTTTATGTATTTGTGAAATTTAGATTCTTGTCCAAAATGGAATTTACATAAGTACTAGTTTTTACTGATTTTTTTATGTAAATTGATGAAATCAACAGATTTGCATGAAGTGTTTCTGTATGAATGTCATGTGAAAAATATCAATCTGTTATGTTTTTATTTCATTAATGATAATATTTATTGTTAAGTAATTACTAGGTTGAGGATTCGCTCTGATAAAATAAAAACGAAATGAGCATTTAAACCCAAATATTTTCACTGGTATTTTACAACAAAGCAATAAAGGGGAAATGTTAGCGGCATTATTTGGAAAAAAAATGGTCATTGGCAACAAGAAAAGTGCAGAGGTTTGCAAAAATAGGTATGGAACCTGTTATCCAGAATGCTCGGAACATGGAGTTTTCTGTTAATTTCGATCTCCGTACTAGGTTGACTAAAAAAAATATTTAACGTTAATTAAATCCAATTATTTTGCCTCCAACAAGTATTAATTATATCTTAGTTGAGATCAAGTGCAAGGTCCCTTTTTATTATAACAAAAAAAATTTAATCATTTTCAGAAATTTAATTTAAATGGAGTCTTAGGAGATGGATTTCCCATAATTTGGAGCTTTCTGGAAAACAGATTCCATACCCGTATCATTTTAACTATTTGTTGTTGCGTTACAGTAAAAATTAGAAGCAAAATAAGCACAAATATTTGGCAAACTTTTTCCTGCAATTTTTCTTTTGCATTGCTCTATTTTACAACAGTAAAGCCACTTATGACATTTCCCCGTTTATTTTCTGTCTCGGCTCTGGCTTTTTCCTTGCATTCTTAAACTGCCAACTATATTTTGCTGTTTTCCCTTTCCTTTCTCCTGTGCTTCCTTTCTTCAGTCTGTCCTTCTCTTCTTGCAGCAAAACCATATCAGTGAAAATAATTGATGATGAGGAATATGAGAAAAACAAGACCTTCTTCCTTGAGATTGGGGAACCCCGTCTGGTGGAGATGAGTGAGAAGAAAGGTGGGGGAATCTGATCCAAGGCTCAGTCCTAATCACTACCACATCTTGACATGTTACAATCGAATGGCTCATTCAAACCATTGATTCAAGGGCACACATCTGTCTTTTGTATGGAAAAGGGAAATATTCCCCCTGTAATCTTACATTGAAGACATCTCATTTAAAGACCCACTTTATGTACTCAAATGGTTTAGTCTTCTGGTAGAGTATACAGAGATATAAGTACCTTTTGACATACTTAAGCTGATGTCTGCATATTTTCTGCTCTTAACTTCATAACAACCATCAGGCTAGGTTGATATTAAAGCATGTGTGTGTGACTCCAACCATCCATTTCCCTTTGTCTTGTGTCCCCACAGGAAGTGCATTACCCTTAAAATACTTGACAGAGAGGAGTATGACAAAGAGTCCAATTTCTTCCTTGTGCTTCAAGAACCAATCTGGATACGAAGAGGAATGAAAGGTGTGAGAGTATAATAAAACAAACCAACAAGAAAATCTCCTGTTCTGTTTGTAACTCCCTACTCTCACACTTGCTCTATCCTCTCGCTTAGCCTCTGAACTCTTTGCAATTTCTTCAAAGCCTAGCTTTCTAAGTGTAGTCAGCTCTTTGTTTATCCTCTCATCTATTACTCAGCAAATCTTGAGTTTATATATATATTATAATATATATATTCAAGTCATTTATTTACTAAACACATCTGCTCCATTGGGCTTCATTTTTATAGCATCTTTACTGATTTTGGTTAGCTGGTTAAAGCCACGTTCCATGCATTATCTCTCTACTATATTTCAAACTTAACTGCAGGGCTTTTCCATAAATCCAGTCTTATACAGTAAAGATATGAAAGTCATGCATGAAGACGACTTGAGTTTTGCAAACAATGCTGTAGCCATCTGATAATATAATTCAAGTTTATATGTTTCTCCTTGGCCCCACCAATGAAAAGAATGTTAAACTTGCCCTTGGTGGCACTGTTATTGGGTTAACTTTTAAAATAATACTCTTGCAACACCTCAAATGGTTTGAAAAATAAGATGTTCCTTCAACTCTTTAAATCTTTAAACAGAATACTGAGTAGAATATTAGGATTATGACTGGACGGTCATCTCAGCCAAAAGGACTCAAAAAACAAAATATGGTCATTTGTCTGGTTACTATTCCCTTATTTAATGTGCTAATGTCTCCAATGTGCAGTAATATAATATGACAGTTTTTAAGCTCAACCCATTTACTCTGCCAGTTATGTGTTGCAAAGAGAGAACAAAACAGCTTAGAAAACAGAATTATTGAGTAAGAGCTGGTTAAATTGGAGCAGAGACTCCAGCAGGTACAAATTCCCCATTATACTTTCAACTGCTATACAAGAATGTTTGTATGAAAGCCAACGAAAACCATAAACAAAACTTAACTAACATGCATGTGCAAACCATAAAAATTCACAAGCTACTTACTTCTACTTAAAAAAAAGAAAGAAAAATCTTTTTTTTGTTCAATAAAAGTCTAATATGCATGTAATTATTGTATATTTCTAGTGTGTGACAAGCATGTGGCAAACATAGTTTATAATGGCCAAATCAATTTAAAGGTACTTGTGAAACATCTGTATAAACCACATCTCAACAATTTCAGCCTGCAATTGTACTTAGAAGGCTGTTCCGCTGAGTGGGTTTCATTCATTTGGCAATCAACCCACGGCAAGCCAAACCACGGCTCAGTATAAACAATGAATTTAACCTCAGCTGTCATGTTCCTATAGGAATTTGGTGGAACTAGTTTGCCCTTTGTTTTACCAGGTATAAAATTATATAACTGGTGACATTAGCTTCCTAATGTAATTAAGCCTGATACACATGTCGAATATTGTAGTATCAAATATAATCATTAAGGCAACACTTTCAGTTTTATCCCCAAAACAAGAGAATTCCGGCAATCTATATAATATTATCTAATCCAATTTTGTAAATCCCTGGATACAATACCAGCGATCATTGCTATAAAATATACAACAATCATGGCTATGACTATGTTAATACCGTGGCAAGAGATATTTGGCTGCCTGTTAAAAAACAACAGGTTGCTTATTTGCATTAGAACCAAAACACAATTTAATGAGGCTGACATTACCCAGTAGATCAAGTCTGTCCAACTCAAGACAGCTGGAAGGCCATGTGCTACGATTTGGCTGTTTGATTTTTGTGATGTTTGGTTTTTTATTACAAATTAAATGTACAGTTTTCATTTAAGAAGGCTTACATGAGCTTAGTGTATTTTTATAAATGTTTATATTACAAAGGTTTAAGAGCTTTGGTTTCATAAACATACATATATAGAGAATATAAAGTATTACTCTACATAAAAAGTAAATGCCCGGTGTTTATAGAGAAGGAAATATAAGCCAAAATGCCTCTGCACCCAAGTACAATCTGATTTTAGCCATTTGAGGAGAAATGTTCTGCTTGTGACTGCAGAGCCCTTTTTGCTTTTGGTAGTTGTAGGTCATGATACCCCAAGGGTTAGTTCACACGAGGAGATTCGGGGAGATTTTGTCGCCTGGCGACTAATCGCCTCGTCTTCTGAGCGACAATCTCCCCGAACTGCCTCAGCGTTTTTTCCCATAGGCTATAATGAAAAGTCGCCTGCACTCACACAGGCAACTTCAGGCGACTATGGAAAACGTATCGCCGCGTGTGCATTATCGCAGGCGACTTTTCATTATAGCCTATGGGAAAACTGGCTGAGGCAGTTTAGGGAGATTGTCGCTCAGAAGACGAGGCGATTAGTCACCAGGCGACAAAATCTCCCCGAATCTCCTCTTGTGAACTAACCCCAAAGGTACATAGACTGACCCATTCCTGGTTTAACAAGCACATTTTCAACAAAATAGAACATGGATCAATTTATGTATCCTAAACAGCCAATTTTTTCCTATTGATGATGCTAGTACGGTAATCTAGAATTATGAAATTGGCCTCTACCCCTTCAACTGAGCTACTTTCTGTGGACTTCATTATCATTTTTCATTTGTGTCTCTTATCCTTTGTCTGTCTGTTATGTGCTTTCTTCACAGCCCTGTTGTTAAATGAGCTTGGTAAGCATTTCATTTCTTCTCTTTATTTTCTACCTTCTGTATCCCTGCCTTCCTGAGAGCAATTATCTGAATTTTTTTATCTTAATGTTTTCTTCCCTAGTGCTTTGTGATATTGTCATTATTTTACCAATTCAAGGGGATATATGTATTGACCATGCCTCCCAACTGTCCATGTTTAAAGGGCCCATAACACCACATAAATTAAAGATTTATATGCATTTAAATATAAGGTATCGTTAATATAGTTAAATGTTAATTTACACTAGCATGTTGTTTTTAAAAGGTGAAGTATATAACTGATATAAATAAGATATTTTTTAACTATATGTCTGACATTCAAGTTTTAGTAGTATTGAAGGGCCTAAATTTATTCTGCAGGTATGAGAAGCTGGTGAGACCACAAGGGTTATTTACAATGCAGGACAAAGTGGAAATACATTTTATGCACTTTGCACACTCCATTCTCTTTAGTAGTGCAGAGACCTGTGGCTTGTATTAGGCAGCACTCTGTCTAAAAGGAGTAGGCAGAATGAGGCCCATAGGTGTCCCCCTACCCACCTCTTAAATGTATGATAATTTAAAATAAATATTTTAAAAAAGGAGTTGTTCACCTTTAAATTAACTTTTAGTATGATGCAGAGAGTGAGATTCTGAGACAGTTTGCAATTGGATTAAATTTTTTATTATTTGTAGTTTTTGAGTTATTTGGCTTTTTATTCAGCGGCTCTTCAGTTTGCAATTTCAGCAATCAGGTTGCTAGGGACAAAGATACCCTAGCAACTATGCATTGCTTTGAATAAGAGACTGAAATATGAATAAGAGAGGCCTAAATAGAAAGATACGTTATAAAAAGTAGCAATAACTATGCATTTGTAGCCTTAGAGAGCATTTGTAGATGGGGTCAGTGACCCCCATTTTAAAGCTGGAAAGATTTAGAAGCAGAAGGCAAATCATTTAAAAACTACTAAAAATAAATAATGAGGACCAATTTAAAAGATTCTTAGAACTGACCATTCTATAGCATACTAAAAGTAAACTTAAACTTTAAAGGAAAACTATACCCCCAAAATTAACACTTAAGCAACAGATAGTTTACATCATATTAAGTGGCATATTAAAGAATCTTGTCAAACTGGAATATATATTTAAGTAAATATTGCCCTTTTACATCTCTTGCCTTGAGCCACCATTTTGCGATGGTCTGTGTGCTGCCTCAGAGATCACCTGACCAGAAATACTACATCTCTACTGGAAGAAGTGTTGAAGCAAAAGACAGAACTCTGTTAATTGGCTCATGTGACCTGACAAGTATGGTTTGTTGGTATGTTTGGAGTACAGTGAATCGTACGATCCCAGGGGGCGGCCCTTGTTTTTTAAAATGGCAATTTTCTATTTAAGATTACCCAATGGCACATACTACTTAAAAAGTATATTATTATGAAAAGGGTTTATTTATATTAAGCAGGGTTTTACATATGAGCTGTTTTATGCAGTATCTTTTTATTGAGACCTACATTGTTTGTTTAATGCCTAAAAAATATTTTATTTGGTATTGTTAGACTGATGTATCATATTTAAAACTAGGAATCCCAATTATTCAATTAATCCCAATATATGTGGCCAGGAATAGGTTCAACTAGTCAGTTAATAGATAAATATTGATCTCTTTAGTACTGATCCAATATTTGTGATTGTTCAAGCTTTCAGAATTTGTTTTCCTAAATCAGCCAAAATATTAAATAGTATGGGATGTCAAACTCCATTGAAGGCTGTGGGGAATGATGTGGGCTGGAGTCCAGCAATATCAATAGTGATTCAACCCACTGAACTATATTCAACCTTATAAAGTACAGTGATCATTATGCACCAATCATAATTTACCATTCAGTAACATTCATTTGTAAATCAGCTTGATAGATTTACATGTAATTTTTTTTACATTATGGTGTTATTGGCCCTCAAATTGGGACCCGTCTACAGATTTAAAGGGGTTAGGACTACAAAAGGAGAATTGGGGCACATTGGAGTTCACTTAGAATTAAGTGGGCATAGTGTAGGCATAGTGGAAGTAGGTTCTTAAATGTCCTGATTTTTTAAAATGTGGAAAGTTGGGAGTTGTGTTCAATGCATTAAAATACAAGCCTAGCTGACATTTAATATAATGGATACAAATGTTTCTATCAACTGTTGAAAAACGTACAAATTTTTTTTTTACTGTAAATATGAAATATGAAACAGAATCTCAAATGAACATTTTACTTGATCTTGATCTTTTTTTTAATATACTACTACTGAAAGCCAGTTGTAATTTCTAATAAGTCTTGTTTCAAAAAATTCATTGTTCTGATTAAATAATTATTATGTTTATGTTGCTTTTATTTGCCAAATGTCAATAGTGTTCATTTACCAAAGCATAGGCACAACCAGTGGTGTACTAGAGGATCAATAAACCTCCCTTAGGACACTCTATTTAGTATTTGTGCCTATCCCTGGTGCAGTGCAAAGTGCCCTCTGTGCAAACAGTTACTGGATGTTATAGGCGGTGTTCTGGGCTTGTATTATATTTTGCTTTTCTTGCTTGTGAAGTGAACCACACCAATACTTTAATATTTGTTGACTGGAATAATGTGCAGTTATGTAATATTCTATCTGGGACACTTGGGACCTGGGATTTTTTCTGTAATGTGGAACACCAAGCCTAAAATCTCCTAAAATACATATAAACATTAGAAAATCCAGCACAGTTATTTTGCAATCATCATAAATTTATGCCAGGTTAGGTTAAACCAGATATATTGCATTTGCCTTAATATCACAGAGGAACAGTGAATCAGCAGGACTAAATAAGAGATTTAGTTGGGACTGCAGTTTTTCCAGAATAGGTAGCAACACTATTTATATGATGAATTCTTCTAAAGGGTAATAGTTATGTATGGATAGATAGATGATGATAGAGATAGATAGATAGATAGATAGATAGATAGATAGATAGATAGATAGATAGATAGATAGATAGATAGATAGATAGATAGATAGATAGATAGATAATAGATGATAGATAGATGATAGATAAATAGATGATAGATAGATAGATAGATAGATAGATAGATAGATAGATAGATAGATAGATAGATAGATAGATAGATAGATAGATAGATAGATAGATAGATAGATAGATAGATAGAGAGATAGATAGATAGATGATGATAGAGATAGATAGATAGATAGATAGATAGATAGATAGATAGATAGATAGATAGATAGATAGATAGATAGATAGATAATAGATGATAGATAGATGATAGATAAATAGATAGATAGATAGATAGATAGATAGATAGATAGATAGATAGATAGATAGATAGATAGATAGATAGATAGATGATAGATATATAGATGATAGATAGATAGATAGATAGATAGATAGATAGATAGATAGATAGATAGATAGATAGATAGATAGATAATAGATGATAGATAGATGATAGGTGATAGATAGATAGATAGATAGATAGATAGATAGATAGATAGATAGATAGATAGATAGATAGATAGATAGATAGACAGATAGATGATAGGTGATAGATAGATAGATAGATAGATAGATAGATAGATAGATGATAGATAATAGATGATAGATGATAGATAGATAAATAGATAGATAGATAGATAATAGATGATAGATAGATAGATAGATAGATAGATAGATAGATAGATAGATAGATAGATAGATAGATAGATAGACAATATACATTTCTCACAGTGGGTAGGAAACAGAGAATACATGGCCATACACCTTTCTGTGACACTTCAAATCTGGAACTTATTGAAAACTTTTCTTATTGAAAATATGAAGAAAAGTTGTTCCATGTTTATTTTAAAAACATTTGCCCACAATGCACCTACTGCCTGGTAAAGTGAAAATAAGGGGTTCAAGGGAACACAAAGGCAAGATAAAACAGGGCTCCATGTCCAGGACAGACCACAGCTTCCACTGGCGATGAATATGGAGCAATTGCTTAATGTATAGGGCTCTAAAGACTTAATTTTGTGCCCCTTAATGCTCCAACATTTATACTGTACCCAGAATAAAACACCACAGGAGCCCAGTTTATATTTTGGCACCCTGTACCTTGTTTACCCTGACAGATTTGTTCAATTGTCCAGCCAATTAAGCTTTATCAGCACCATGCTCTTTTATCCAGTTCAGTGTTCGTTATTTGAACACTAATTAGATTAATGTGAGAATGGAATGGAAGACTGGAATGCTATTTTGGGGCCACTTAACAAATCATAACCTTAATCGTCACTAGTGTTGAATTCTAATAAGGATGGTTGGGATAGCAGCCCAGGGTCATGCAAAAGGTCCCAAATAGAGTAATTTTGGAGGCCAATACAGCAAGGTGCAGCTTTAAATTCATGCACTGTATTTATTCCACAAACTCTTTTCTCTTAAAATGAGCTTAAAATAAACTACTATGGTGCATCCCATGGCTTTCCAAACATATTCCTGCCATTAACTATTTCTTAGTGATAAATATGGAACAACTAAAGTAAAAATGCCCAGGTCCGTGTATAATTAGAGCCTTGCTGGGAAATAATAAAAATGCCCTCATCTCAAGAAAATACTGTTTATTGCTTTTAGTTGAAGCTATTGTCCTGCATCTACACTGAGAAATGATTGTAGGGTGACTGAGGCTTCTTTCCAAGCAGCTACTAATAATGTTCTTTTCTTTTCTTTTGGCTTTTTCTGAACATTGCAGGAGACTTCACAATCACAGGTATGTGCAATTTTAGCATTATTGGTTTACATCTAAAATGTGTGTTTGAATAAAATTAAATTCATATGGATCTTATTTTTTCTCAATAAAGGAAAAATATTATACGGTAAGAACGTAATCGAGAAAAATACAGGTTTGTATCTAACACGGCACCTTTGTGCACTGGGGTTGCTCATTGTGCAGTGTTAATGTCACTTGTGCTTAATTCTGCCAATGTGGGGAGGATATTTGTGAATGGGAAGTGTAGTCTCCCGCATGGTTTTACCTATGATTCCCCATTGTCACTCTGGATTTTACTGACAAATATTTTATAACATTTTGTGAATGACTAAACGCTTAACATAAGATGGACAGTTAACTGAAGAGATATGTCATAAGCCAAAGAAGGGGTGACTAAGTCACTTGTTGCAATGCTTGTGTCTACTTCACAATAAAATGGGGTGTTTCTAAAGGGTATTGGATTTTGGAATGGGAATAGTGCCTAAAGTGTTACACATCCAATACAGGGGCCACCTAAAGGCTCAGGGGAACTGACATTAGGCACAATGCTGCTCTTGGATTGGTGCAGATAATTTGGAAAGTAGTGCAATTAGTGCTTCCCCTACAGTAGCACAACCTACTACATCATAGTTCCATCATAGACTCCTTGACCTCTTCTGATAAATGTACTATGGGAGGTAAATGTTTTAGTATATTCACTGGATTAGTCTACCTTATCTGAGATCATTCATAAAAAGACATATTCAGATAAACAAGAGCCCCTATGCTTAATAGCAAGTACAGTAGAAACGCCATCTTTATGTTTTTCAGGGGACCAGAAAAAAATGGTGTAAAATTCAGGAAACCGTAAAATCAGGGAAATGTATTACGCATAATATATAAGTGGGAGCACAAAACAACAATGTAAAATGTGGGGAAACTTAAAATCAGGGGATGTAAAATTGAGGTTTCACTGTATATAAAACATGGAGAAATGTACAGTTTCCGATAGATAATCCAAAATCAAAGCAATGTATGCTATTGCATTCACTAGTAAGGAGTGTATGTGATATTGATAGACAGGTTTTTTGCTTAAAATTAAATAAATATAACCCTAAAGGGTAATGCAAAGTAATGAGTGTTCCATTAACACAACATGCAAACCTTGGTCTTTAATGGTGCTAATTCCTTCTAGCTGGTGGGATTGGCAGCTTTTAGAGGGAAGGCTTTTCAAAAACCTGCTTCAGAATGGTATAATTTACAGAGTTTCAATGGAGAAAGAATGCTAATCCCCCAAATCACCATTGCAATTAGTACTCCATTTGGAAAATACACAAGAATGAAGTAAACCCATTCTATTGATCCCATTGGAAAGGTTAATTACAGCTGAAATAGTTCATAGGATGCTGTGAGATATCTTCTCTTGCAGCTGCTATTCCTGAAATGGAGGTACAAGTATAGTATAGTAAGTGCAATGTTCCAGTGTCCATAGTCTTTGTTGTGAGGATTTTGAGTTGATCTACTGTACATTTAACACTATCTGCAGGGAAGCCCAGTACTGCTAAATGTACATACCTTAATACATACACACTCTGTGTGCAGTGAAGGACCTACTTTTACATAAGGTCGGTAATTACCCCTTGTTTTGTCGAGATCACAGGGGCCATCTTTAGCCACTTTGGTAATCTTCGGGTCTTCTTCCAGTACTTTTCATCACTTTTGGAACATGCGCAGTTGTAGCGCCAACTGCGCATGCGGCAATACGGAGCTTCCTAAGGGTCAGGTGGAGTCACTATATTTCCTCGTGAGACAAAAAACGAAAAACGAATCGCGTCAAATGCCATCCCGCCGGCGATTTACATTTTAGCCGGCGCGGAGGCAGTTCAGGGAGATTAGTCGTCCCGAAGAAGAGGTGATTTGTCGCCAGGTGACTAATCTCCCGAATCTGCCTTTGTACCTTGACCCTTACTGAGATTACCAAAGATGCTCTTTGAGCTCCTCTGCGCTGACTCTGCAACAAGGGGTAATTACCGGCTTAGGGGTATTTACTTGTGTTAAAGGGGTTGTTCGCCTTTGAGATAACTTTAAGTGTGATGTAGAGTGTGATATTCTGAGACCATTTGCAATTTGTTTTCATATTTTATTATTGAAGGTTTTTGAGTTATTTAGCTTTTTATTCAGCAGCTCTTCCATTTGCATCTTAAGCAATCTGGTAACTAGGGTCCAAATGACCCTAGCAACCATGCATTGATTTGAATAAGAGACTGGAATATGAATAGGAGGGGCCTGAATAGAAGGATCAGTAATAAAAAGTAACAATAACAATACATTTGTAGCCTTACAGATCATTTGTTTTTTAAAAGGGAGTCAGCGACTCCCATTTGAAAGCTGCAAAAAGTCAGAAGAAAAAGGCAAATAACTATAAAACTATAAAAAATAAATAATGTAAACCAATTGAAAAGTTGTTTAGAATCTTTAACATAATAAAAGTTACCTTAAAGGTCAACCACCCCTTTAACTCCTGTGCGGGGGGGAGCATGGATGGGTAGGGGGTAGGGGCTTTTATTAGAAAGGGTGTTTAGTTCTCCTTTAACAATTTCTCCTCTGAGAAGGCAGGATCTATATGTACTAGAAGGTTACTGGGTTTGGTCTAAGGAGCTATTTAGCCTGAAAACTAACAAGGGGGCATTTGATGTTCTGGGGTTATCCTAATACATTGATTGGTGTCTGGATATTGCCGTTAAAGTTTACACCTAAGACCACCCTTCTCTAGTTAGTCCTCTGATTAGAAACAGTGGTGTAACTACCAGGGCAGCAGGGGGTGCGACTGTACCCTTGCACCCACCCCCCAAGGATGACCTGTCAAGGTTACCACAGTGACCTATAGGGAGTAGGGATGCACCGAATCCACTTTTTTGGATTAGGCCGAACCCCCGAATGCCGAACCGAATCCGAACCCTAATTTGCATATGCAAATTAGGGGTGGGAAGGGGAAAACATTTTTTACTTCCTTGTTTTCTGACCAAAAGTCACACAATTTCCCTCCCCGCCCCTAATTTGCATATGCAAATTCGGATTTGGTTCGGCCTGGCAGAAGGATTCGGCCGAATCCGAATCCTGCAGAAAAAGGCCAAATCCCGAACCGAATCCTGGATTCGGTGCATCCCTAATAGGGAGGCCTGAAGGTAAGATCATGCACGCAGCATGTGTCCTGATGGGGGGAGAGACTGGAGGCTGGGACTCGGGTGCAGGTTTTGCACCCAGACTCATGGTTCCCTAATTACACCACTGCTCAGATATCAAGTGTGCGCATGACTGTGTGGAAATTTTACACATTAACAGCACTGTGTCCCTTCATTGTCTCAACCCGTTTAGCTTTTTTTAACTTTCCTTGGTTGATTTGCTAGGGAAACCTGTCTTGAGGAAGGTTCAGTTTAGAGATCATCCTATACCATCTACTGTAATCACCATTACAGGTATTCATTTTCCTTATTATCCCCCCTTATGGTAATGTGATATAATTAGCAATTGTGTTACAGTAACTGTGTTGTCATTATCTTTTTCTTTTAAAGTTATCACTCACAAGTATTATATTGAATTGCACTCAAGGATGGGAATAGGACTCTCCCTTGGGGACCTGTAAATTGTTGTAGGAGTAACTGAAAGTATGCATACATGCAGGATATAGAAATTACTAAAGATATTCATAGTAATAAATATCACTGACCTTTCCCTTTCTATGAACTAGATTTGAGTTCAAGATTTATTTGCAGCAAAAATTGAGAATTTGAGTTTCAAAAAATTAAAAACGCAAGATTTATAAAGCGCAAAAAAACTCCCAATAAAGATATTCACCATCTACAAGCTGGCAAGTCCATGTGGAAGCCAGTGTTGCATATTCATATTTCAAGCTGTTTTCCAGAGGAATCTGAATTCCAAGTTTTCCAGGTGAATTTAGCAGACTCATTAGAAATGATGGGTAGAATGATGGGTCTTTCTAGTTTTTGAATTTGAACAATATTCAAATTATTGATAAATCTGCCTCCCTATATGATGCGTGTGCTGCTCTGTTCTGTAATCACCATACCCCTCCAAACATCCAAGATGTAGGACATTATGTAGTTTTATAGAAAGAAGAGAGCTATTGGCCAGTCTGAACTGGGAGTCAAAATATGCCCCGGCATTTCAGGTATACAAAGGCCCAAACAGCCCCCCATAGGCTCAATAAAAAGTGACTGTCTAATAGTGAATGAAACAACATTCTTAGTTCAAACACATTAAAATAAGCATGATTTATCCAACTGTATCGTCCATATCAGGTCCGTGATGAATCCAGAGGAATTACTGTATATCCTAAGTGCAAATGTAGGGTTAAACAATATGGAGAGATTATTAGAGATGTTTTTAACAAGAGCCAATACACAGAGCCAATAGCTTCCAGCGGTTACAGACAGAAACATATGGTTTGTCAGTATTAATGAACAGTGCATAGACCACATCTGGGTGTGTGACCAGTCGTAAACATTTTAAAATACAATTATACAACCATAGCTGCTGCAGGGATGACAGCCTGATTTTGCTTTTGAATGGGAAAATAAATGCCATAAAACTATCCTAGCATATATACTTGTACTCATCACTAGTTATTGGCGAATGAATTTGCCAGACATGAAGTAGCGGCGAACTTTCATGTTTCACCGCAAGCAAATTAATTTGCAAAACTGCGCCGACAGTTCGCCAGTATAAAATCCACCGCATCAAAGAAAAAAATTGACGCACATCAAAATTGTTGCGTGCATAAAAATTGACGCGCATAAAAATTATTCGGACGCCCATTGACTTTACTGCATTTGGACCAAATCGTATAAAAATTGACGCTCGCGTCAAAATTATTTTGGCGCCCATTGAGTTCAGTGCTTTTCGCAAATTTTTTGCCATTTCTCAAGAAGCGAAATGGGACAGATCACTTCTCATCACTCATCAGCAAGAACATTACATGTATAATGGCCTTTAAAGAGGCGGTGGACTATATATATGTTAACTTTTACAAAATAGAATCGACCAATGCTCGGAGAAATATAATTAATATGAAATGTACTACATTATTATATTTTATAGTACAGGTATGGGATCTGTTATCCGGAAACCCATTATCCAGAAAACTGATTAATCTAAACTAATTAATCCAAATTACTGAAAGGCTCATAGACTCCATATTATCCAAATAATCCGAATTTTTAAAAATGATTTCCTTTTTCTCTGTAGTAATAAAACAGTACCTTGTACTTGATCCAAACTAAGATATTGTTAATCCTTACTGAAAACAAAACCAGCCGATTGGGTTTATTCAATATTTACATTAGAAATCCGACTCCACAGTTTTTAAAGGAACAGTAACACCGAAAACTTACATTTTAGAAGTAATTAAAGTATAATGTACTGTTTCACTGCCAAGATGATCATATAATGAAACATTGTGATCTTTTCCTGCATATATGAGGTTGCGGGGTTACAAATGTAACACAGCCTTATAAATGTGTGTTAAAAGCTGATTTTAATAGTTAATGCATTTTTTATAAGCCAGTATTAGTATCCGCACTGATTTATCTATGATCCTTAAGGTTTCCATATGATCCTTAAATTTCCAGAATGATTTATTTCAGCCCTTTAAGACTATTATGCTCTGCAAAAAACGGTGTTAAAAACGGCAGACATTTTTACGATTTTTTTTTTTTTTACAGTGACTTCTGCTGGAATTTAGTTTTACACAGCATAATAAATATTCCCCTTTAATCTGACAGTTGTAGGGATTTCCATTTCTTTAACATACTTATGCTTACGTCAATATAAATATAGCGGGTACATGCAGGTCATATGTATGTATTTATTAGTGATGTTGGTAAAATTGCTGGAAGTGGCCAAGGAAGCAAAATAAAGACAAAAGAGATCTTCTATTCTCCAAGACATGAGCCCACTAGGGATGGGCGAGGATGAACCATGAAATTCTGCTTATACATGGAGATATAAATATTTAAGGGAATTTTCAGATAGGGGACAGCAGGGAAAGCTAATTTCTCCCATGATGTGGTTCTTACAATTATACCCTGAGCTTCCTGCTTTTTTGTCTTTTTCCTTACTAGGCTATTTGCTGCCTTTATTGTACTTATTCTACAATAACCACATTGGTTACATTAATCCTGAGAAAATCTATACATATACATCTACAAATTGGTGGCCTTGAGCAGCAGTTCATGAGATCTCTCATGGGGGTGTAACATTCCAGGAGCCAGGGCAGATTAGGTCCTTCCAAATTGAAGAGGAACTGCTGTGTTTGTATTTGATCTGTAATTAAAAAGGGTGAATAATTAAAACATAATGAAGACTGAATCAGTTGGTGATTGATTGCTTACATGCCAGAGTATCCTTAAAGCACATTAAGCTCTTGGCGTTTATCAAATGGAAGAAAAACCATTGGCTGGAAAACATTCCGCTAAAAACCACAGAACAGATAATATTGGATTATTGCTGGAAGCTGATTGCTGTATTGTATTCCAACATCGACAAGTTGCTTACGTCTATGATACAGTTTCTGTCTTCATTAAGTAAATAAGCTAATAAATCAAGCATTTCACTTTCTTTTGGAACAACTGTATGCAATCACTAAATATAAGAGAGTAATGACTAAATGAAAATGTAATACGGGGGTTAGAAGAGTAGAGGTGCATTTACACTTAATTTACACTTACACAAAACATAATAAATGTGGTGGTAGGGCCCATATTTTCTGGCATGGACTGTAGAATCCATCTAAAAAGATCAAGACCTTTTCTATTTGCTGCAAATATTAGAATTCACAGATCATCGCAAAGGCTTTTATGCATTGGAGCACAGTGGCACTATTCTGATGTTAGCCCTGAATACCTACCATTTGTGTCAGAACCTGCACCTTATCCCAGGTTCTGAAATTGGGTGCAGGCATCTTCCACTGTGTCTGGTACCTGCTCAATGCTGGGCCAGCAGTGATCATTTCTGTAAATTAACACAGTAGGGGACTCAGTGGTTAGCACTTATGTCATGCAGTGTTGGGGTCCTGAGTTTGATTCCAGTATGGGTACAATCCACAAGGATGTCCTGCCAGTGCCTTCATGGGTTTCTTCCCACACTCCGAAAAAATACAGTCAGGTTAATGGCTCCTGGTAAAATTGCCCATATTGTGATAGGGACCTGAGACTGTAAGGCATAATCTAAGCAAAGCACTGCAGAAATGTACCAGAGATATATAACTACCAAGAAATAAATAAGCAAGGGTAAGTAGGTGGTCTTTTGCTCTTCTCTTTGAGTCCATTTATTTCAAGCATGCTCCATAGGTCAATGTTGCTAGACCATGGCCGCAACCTTTTTCAATATCATTTAATTTGTTGGGTTGTGTACTGAAGCAGCCTTGGGTAAGGCAGCTTTGTTTTTGTTCTGTTGAATTTTGTAGTATTTTTAGTATTATGAATATTTGTAAGGTGTAAAATGATATTTACCGACTAAACAAATGAGAACAACCTGAACTTTGTATGTTTGCAGAGGAGAATGAAGAAAAACAATCTTTAACCAGCAAGGAAGAAGAAGAGCGTCGTATCGCTGAAATGGGAAGGCCTGTGCTAGGAGAGCATACAAGGCTTGAGATAATAATTGAGGAATCCTATGAATTCAAGGTAATAAACCTTAGCATTTCTTATTTCAGTATGGTTGTGTCTCTATTGATGTTTGTGGCAAGCTATTACCTATTTATCCATGCTCTTTTAGGTTTATACTTCATTTTGCCTACACCCAAAAACTGTGTAATGAAAGAACATGTGATTCTAAGAAACTTTCCAATATACATCAATTAAACATTTTCAGAGCTGTCAACTCTCCTGACCATTCCTGATTCAGAGCCTCGTCCCCCCAGCCTCCCATCTACTTGTAACAATCCCCCTTATTAAAAAATATTTGTTTGTCCCTTTCAACTTCGCATGTACAAAAAGCTAGTGAATACTAGAAAACACCCAGTGACATCAATGGGTGACCACATTTGGACAGACACAAATTTTGGTAGCGCAGCAGTCTCCTCTGAAATGGCCTCCTTGTAAGTTGACAGCTCAGCATTTTGCAATTATTGTGTATTGGAAATTTGCTTAGATTTACATTCACTATATAAAAAATTAATTTTTGAGGTGAACCAAGTTTTTTAAACATGAACCAAAAATATTTACATTGTGACAAGCTGGCTGCCTGTATACACAGTTTTTTTGGGGAATTTAGCTATGGTAGGCAGATCGGCAGAGGATCAGGAGCAAAAAGACAGGGACACCACATCAGACAAACACGTTTATTTTCATGGCTTTTTTTTTTTTCCAAGGCTTTTCCCAACATAAACTCAGAGGCATACAGTATTTCACCATTACGCATTCACCTTTCCCCCTCTCTGGGGTTATCACCATACAGAGCAGTTCCTGCACTCTGCACTTGATCATTCAGGCTTCTCTCTAAGGGGCAAATTAACTAAGGCAGATCTTTGCAGCGAACGATCCGCCACACGTCGCTCCACTTCGTCAGGCGCAAATTTATTACCACAACACTAATTCACTGAAATGCAATGCTGTGTCTAAGCAGCCAAACGCTCAGGGCTGGATTTACATAGTAGGCACCCCTAGGCCCAGTACCGTTTGTCACCCCTGTCCCCTCCAGGGGGACTGGAGCAATGGGGATTGGCGCACGGGAAATTTAAAAAATGATTGTATCTCCAGCGCATCCCCTGTGTTTTTGAACCAATGTGGGTGTGGTTGGGCAGCATGCCGCCCCCCTAAAATCCTGCCGCCCTAGGCCCGGGCCTAGGTGGCCTTTCCACAAATCCGGGCCTGCGAACGCTGAGAAGTTTTGCTAGCATTAATTAGCCAATGGATTTCATAGCGATCTTTCACTATCGGTCAATTCTGCCTACCGAAACTTTGTTAGTGCTCTTACACTTAGGTCAGTTTTGATAGGGCAAGTACATATATGTTGTATAGACGTCTTTATTAGAGATGTTGGTGCAAATGCTTGAAGTGACCACTTGTTATTACAAATGTCCAAGGAAGCAAAATAAAGACTAAAGAGATCCTTTAATGCCATACACATAGTTAGAACTTTTGAAGGCAATCCCGCTTTAAAATATGAAAAAACGCCAGCATTTTTTAGAACTTTTATGACTTGCCAGCATACAGGATATGATGTCGCTGACATAAGATTGAGGAGGATGTAGCTTCATCTTATCAGTTCACGAGTGACGATTCTCCGGTCATTAGGGTGCGAAATTACGCTATCGATTGTCTTTTTCGCTTGCCAATTGTCCTCTACACCTGTTAGTAAACACAGGCAGCTGCTGTGAAAATACCTATAAAAACAGGCTCTGTTACATCTGAGAACATTATTGGAAAGATAATTTCACTTTGGTAATTCTGTTTAACTTTAAACAAAGTACAACAAATAACAAACCCTTCCTGAAATGATCCTGAGCTGTGAATTTTGCAATTACAGATTTTTCTTTCCTGCCAAACCAAACTATGAAATTGCTTGGTGAATCCCAGTTCTTGTGCAGATCAGGTGCAAACTGTAGTACAAACCAACTGGAATCTCTGCGCAATCTAACTAGAATTTCACCAGTGTCAGAGAATAACAATCAACCAAATTAATCAAACATTCAATTTTGTTGAATCAACTATTTTGTTAAAAAATTGCAGGAATCCTGATACAGGGGCAGATTTATTATATATAACTCCAGTCAAGAAAGAGTGGATGAGTTATCACATTATTCACTGAGCAGTCAATCTCATATATATTCAATCTACTAACGCCTATTTTTCAGGCACAAAATAAATCCTTTTGGGTTCTTCATTTTAGTTTCCTGCATGGGTATAAAATACATCGGTAATAAAAGTCAGTAATGGAATGGAAAGACAGTAATGGAAAAATATTGGCATTGAGAAAAAATTGTGCCTCTGCGCAAACAAATGTTCCTTTAAATAAATTTAATCGTTTTTGCGAACTTGTAGTTACATAGTTAAGTTGGGTTGAAAAAATGCCATCAAGTTCCATCACTCCAAATGAATCCCAGAGCATATGCAGAATATATACACACACACTCATACCAACCTATCTACACACACACATATAATATATACACCAATATCTATACAGGTATAGGATCCATTATCTGGAATCCCCTGATCCAGAAAGCTCTGAATTACAGAAAGGCTGTTTCCCATAGACTCCATTCTATCCAAATAATTAAATTTTTTAAGAACTATTCCTTTTTTCTTTATAATAGTAGAACAGTACCTTGTACATTAGTCAAACTAATATATAATTAATCCTTATTGGAAGCAGAGCCAGCCTATTGGATTTATTTAATGTTTCCATGATTTTCTAGTAGACTTAAGGTATGAAGAGCCAAATGACGGAAAGATTCTTTATCCGGAAAACCCCAAGTCCTAAGCATTCTGGGTAACAGGTCCCATACCTGTACCAATTGTAGATTTTAGTACCACTATAGCCTTGGATATCATACGAGTCCAAGAAATCATCCAAGCCACTATTAAAGGCTAATCTGTGGAATGGCTGGCAAGTCATAAGGGGTGACGTCTTGTTCTTTAATCATTTCTATGGGAGAAAAGGCATCTCTGTCTGTAGTGTCTTTGTAAAGAGTAATCATGAAGCTTTGCAAGTGCCAAAATGTAAGACCCCTCCTCCCCCAGGGATTATAAACTCATAATTTAGACCCTGGGCTGGTGCTTTTGTTTGCTGAAAACTGCACCAGCGGGAACTGGAATAAGACTGGGGGTGCCTAATCATTTAGCACCCCCAGTGATTTTCATTCTTCTTTCATCTGAAGAGACGTCTAAAAGTGTGCCAAAATGAATTCCGGATTACAGTCTGTTGGATTTTTAATCTTCACCATGCTTGTACAGATTGTACCTTGTAAACCGACAGTTTGATGTTGCAGTTAGGATGGCCTTTCAGGATTTTGCAACAAAGCCAAGCATCAATTCACTACTAAACATGAAATCCATAGCGTTTCATGGACCTTTAGCCGTCTTTTCTTTTCATTCCTGCCACAATTCTGATCCCTTGTCAGTCGAGTGCCCCTTATTACATTGTGGGGCAGGGGACAAACCTAAGAAAGACTAGTAATCCTTAACCTTTGTTAGAGTCACTGAAGAGAAGCAAAATCAATTGGGCAGTAATTGCCCGGTAACCTTGATATTTTGATATTGTACTTTTTCTGCTAACAAAGTCAGAGAGGTTTTTCTCTGCTATGTATTCTTGTATGGATGTTTTCTGCAAGCAAAACAATGGAGTGACTGAATAATATTTATGTTAATATTTGTTGAAAAATACAGTGACCCGTTAAAGGGATTGTTCACCAGTGACTTATCTTTTTGTATGGCATATTGCAATTTGCAATTGTTTTTTTTTGTGTGTTTTTTGAGTTATTTATCTTTTTACTCAGCAGCTTTCCGGTTTGCAATTTCAGCCATCTGGTTGCTAGGGTCAACTTTACCCTAGCAACCATACACTGATTTGATTAAGAGACTAGAATGTGAATAAGAGAGGCCTAGATAGACAGATGAACAATAAAAAGTAGCAATGACAATTGATTTGTAATTAATAATGCTTCACAGAGCATATAGTTTTTAGACAGGGTCAGTGACCCCCATTTGAAAGCTGCAAAGAGACAGACGAAGGCAAATAATGAAAAAACTATATTTAAAAAAATAATGGACCAGTTGAAAACATGCTTCGAATTGACCATTCTATAATATATATATATACTTAGGGGCAGATTTACTATGGGTCGAATATCGAGGGTTAATTAACCCTCAATATTCGGCTAGGAATTTAAATCCTTCGACTTCGAATATCGAAGTCGAAGGATTTAGCGCAGAAAATTCGATCGATCGCTCGAAGGATTATTCATTCGATCGAAGGATTTTAATCCAACGATCAAAGGAATATCCTTCGATGAAAAAAACTTAGGCAAGCCTATGGGGACCTTCCCCATAGGCTAACATTGACTTCGGTAGCTTTTAGCTGCCGAACTAGGGGGTCAAATTTTTTTTTAAAGAGACAGTACTTCGACTATGGAATGGTCGAATAGTCGAATGATATTTAGTTCGAATCCTTCGATAGTCGTAGTCGAAGGTCGAAGTAGCCCATTCGATGGTCGAAGTAGCCCAAAAAACACTTTGAAATTCGAAGTTTTTTTAATTCGAATCCTTCACTCGAATTTAGTAAATCTGCCCCTTAAAGTTAACTAAATCTTAATTTTTGTACGGAATCAAGCTAGTAGCCTAGGTTGCACCTGCAGTCCTAACCACCTGCCATAGGGCACGAGTTAGAACTTGCTCCCCTAAAATATGTATTCATGGGACTAATGCAGGTCTCCAGGGTCCATTCTGTAGAGCAGAGATCTGCAGCAATCTGTAGGGCAGGAGCAAAGTGCACAAAACATGGTGCATTGCACCGTTTTTTTGTCTTTGCACTCTACCCTGTAGGTTTCAAATAACCCCTTATATGTGTATGCTCGTTAAAAAGAGCAAAGTAGGTCAAATGTACCACTACATACCATATGTTGTTAATTCTAGCTAACTTGTTAATAGCTACATGCCAATTGGGAGTGAATACCCATGCCACTGGCCAACTTAAGGAGTCCCCTAACTGGCTAATTCTAAGGCATTGTCCAATAGCTAAAATTACAGCACAGAAACCCAGGGGTTGCTCATACTTTACCTAAATTAGTACCTCTCTCTAGTCATGCCTGGTGGACACAGGTGGAGACAGAAGGGGAAAAAGTCAAGCAAACATCACCTGAAATTCTTAATTTTCTATTGCCATGTAAGGATAAGTGATAAGAGATAGTGCTTAGTGTCTCTGGCATGATATTTTTTAACCTACTTTTCTTTTGCATTGCTCGAATTATTTGAGTTTTCGGGCAAAACCCACAGAAAAAACTTGAACATCATGAAGGCTATTAACTTCTTCAAATTGATCGGGGACCTCTGCCATTGACTTCCTTTTAGATGGTGTATTTTCAGATTTGAGCTATTTTCAGGGTCGGGGTATAATAAATCTCAAAAATTTTAGTATTTTTTTATCCTGAAAATATGAGTTTTGACATAAAACACACAAAAACTCGAATTGTCATGGAAAGCACAACTCGATCCTTAATAAATAACCCCCCCAAGTATTCAGTTAATTAAATCCCAGCCCGCAGAATGAAGACAACATACTATCATTTTGTATATATCAGCCAACCTTGAATAATAATGTCACACTATGTGCGGCGCTGGCACCTTCTGGGTCTCTAGTAACGGTGCTAGAGAGTAAGGCTAACCAGCTTTGCACTGCGGCTAATATTTTACTCAGTGAAGGTGCCTTGGCACTAGAAATATGTGAAAAGCCACTAACACTTGTTTGTAATTCATGCAACATATCTAGCCTAAGTTTCTGTATATGTTCCTGTTTTCTCACGTGATCGTAAAACACCAGGCCTGTTAGATGCATTGTGGGACGTTGCTATAATTATGGTTTTGTCCATTACCATTATTTTTATTACCAATTACAATTTTATGGCCAGCGCTGCTAAGCTTATTATATTTTGTGTGTGTGTTGTTTTTGGCAAACCGTATTCATATATTCAAAATGTGTGCAAGCCCTCATGCACATCAGGGAATATAATGTGATTCAGATCAGTCAGTCAAGCCAAGCAATTACACTGCAATGCATTTCCATAGTGCCATTATCAAACCCTGCTCATGAATGACAACTGAGTATTATGTGGAGTTGTAGTATATCAAAAATTCTGTCCTATTTGACCCATCAGACTAATATGAATCCATATCCATGTATCCCTATTTAGCCTCATTGAAATGGGAAGTGACTGGTTTTATTTCTGTTTTGCCATTTCATAGCACATGATGTGACAAATTCAGTAGGTGCAAATTGACTTATGTGCAGGGGGTGTGTAACACAAGCCCCCAGACAGCTGCAGTCATAGTTACAGAATTGGCTCATGCTACTGCATAGCTTAATGGAGTCCATAAATGTGAGTGTGTCAATCAGGAATAGAGCCGTCATCAATCACTGCTGAGGCCCACGGTCTAAGACAATGAATTCATACACAAGAGACATACATTTGATGTACTCATTTACTCCCCACCCAATAATCATTTATACCACATCTGCGGAAAAATCCGTAGGGCAGCAGATCACCAAGGAGATAGTAGGACATTAGGGTAACCAAACTGGTGAATTTTAGGACCTTGTTAATAAATTGTTGTTAGTTGGATGTTAGTAAATTAGCCGAATTAGATTTATACAGTATATTAAACACAGTGTAGTAGAACACCACTAAAGGCCTCATTGCTGCAGCACCATACAGTAAGCACTTACAAATCTGGTATAAGGTGCAGAGCACCATGATTTGTAGTCCAAGGGATCACTGTATTCAAAGAGGTGGTAGCTCCAGGCATGCCTGTATTTGTTGCAAAACGCCACAAAAGCCCGGGCCTAGGACGGCAAGTTGATAGGGGCGGCATGCCGCCCAGCCGCTTGCTAAGGAGCACTGATGACTCGATGCTCCCCAGTGCTCCGGTGCGCCTGCTCTCACTAGAGTGGTGCGGGCGCTAGGACCCTGCCTCCAGGTTCCTCGGCACCAGTAAGAATACATGAATATCATTCAGCAGAAGTTGCAGGCTGGACACAATGACGCTTAGTGCAACTATACAGCAAAACAAAATTGCGTCCGTGGGGTGACCTGCCATGTTATGCCACTGACTGGGCCTTTAGCGACCATATAAAGTATTTACAGTTTGTTTTGATTTGTCTCTTTAAGGGTGGTGGCAGATGGGGAGATTAGTCGCCCATCGACTAATTTCCCTGAACTGCCTTTCCGGTGGGATTGCTTTCGATTTCCGGAGGTGCCTCCGGCAGGATTGCTTCGGATTTCTGCGGTTGCCTGTAGTTGCCTCACTTGGCAACTTCGGGCAACTTAGGAAAACCAAAGGGATCCCATAAGCGTTTCGTATTCTTGCCGGCAGGAAGGCAGTTTGGGGAGATTAGTTGCCCACAGTAGAGGAGATTTGTCATTGGGTGACTAATCCCCCTGTCTGCCACCACCCTAAAAGTTTGATACAAAATATCATAATGCCTTTTCCACAAGACTAAGTTTCTTTTAGAGATCTGTTTGCGTCTGCATTTTATTTAATATCCAGTTGCATTTTGGCATTTTTCGCAGTCATTTTTCTAATAAGGAGCAAATCTATAATTGCTAAGCATTAGCCTCGGCGGCTTATTGATGCCAGCTTCATTACATTTTAACTTGATGACAGTTCTATTGATCCAGCGGAATAAGATGACAGCATTATTTTCAGTAAAACCAGAGATCTCTAAAAATGCTACAGCTTTTATTCATAGTACCGCTCCTGCCAAATAACCAACCCTTGCCATATTCTTGATTGAAAGGATTCTCACTTAGCCCCCTTCCTTTTTGTCTCTGCAGAGCACCGTGGACAAGCTAATTAAAAAGACCAACCTTGCTCTTGTGGTTGGAACGAACAGCTGGAGAGAACAATTCATAGAAGCCATCACTGTTAGTGCCGGTAAGTATCCATTGTAAAGCTATAATACCCATGTGCATATGTAAAGGCAGAGCTAGTGCATTAGGCAAGATGTCAATGTAGTACAGGGACAATCAACTAAGGATTTTACTGTGCAAGGATATTTACTGCCATTGTTAATAATAATGAACTGTGATTGGCTTACTCTGTAGATACTCTGTAAGAAAATTTAAAAACCAAAGCACTTTCAAAATCGTGCAATGATCGACACATTTACCCAATAACATGTTGCCTATATCAGTGATATTGCATATCATCACCACCATCTTCATTGTTTTGCATTATACTTAACTTGTCACTATATGGGCAATAACCCTACAGACTCACCAACTAAAACCACTACACTTGCATTTTAACTCTCAAAGTTTACAAAATATATTAACTTAAAGACTATGTGCTTGGCTGTGAAGAAGGGGGTGTCATAGTCATGCACCACACAGCATGTAGGAATGGAGAAATGGCAGTTCTAATATAGGTCCAGAAGTTGGCCCAGAAAATTGTAGCCTAAAAATATGGAGCATTTACACAATATTAAGGGGTATTTATTCACTTCAAGTACTCTTTACTCTTAAAGTAATCACATGTGGATTCCGGAGTGATCCTCTCCTCTTCCAAGATGATGGGACCCATGGCCATGCACTGACGTTGTCGCTTTGTGACGCAGCAGCGCATGACATCAATATTAAATAAAAAGATGCCACAGACCTGTGTTCGATGCTCAAAAATAGATCTTTCTTCGCAAAGTTCCTGGGTCTCCCAATTACTTTTCCTGCTTGATCCATGTGTTCCTGATTTCCGGCTTTGTTCCTGACTATGTTTCTTGCTGCCTGCCCTGACCTTTTTGCCTGGATATGTCTACGAACCTTCTTTAAAGGATAAGTAAACCTTTAAAATAAGTGAATGTAAAATTGATGAGGGGGCTATTCTAAGCACGTTTGTAATGTACTTTCATTATTTATTTTGTTTTTATTCCAAAATATTAAGGGATACATGTGCTGTTAATATGAATGAATTTTGTTATAACAGCGCCACCTGCTGTTCAGTTTCTGACCAGTCTGACCACCAAGTAGTCAAGGAAGTTGTCAGGAGAAAGAAAGAGGCTGCTATGATGTTCTTTTGCTTAGGGAAACAAATAGAACCATTTCTGAAATCTTTCCTAAGCAGAAGAACATCAGAGCAGCCTTTTTCTTTCTCCTGACAACTTCCTTGACTACTTGCTGGTCAGACTGGTCAGAAACCAACCAGCAGGTTTTGCTGTTGTAACTAAATTCATATTAATAGCACATGTATCCCTTAAAGGAGAAGGAAAGCTACGGAGGCATTTTATTGCCAATAGATTAGCTGCAACAGTGCAAGCTAGAATGCTATATTTATTCTGTAGAATGTTTTACCATACCTGAGTAAAAAGCTCTAGAAACTCTCTGTTTGTTTAGGATAGGAGCTGCAGTATTAATGTGGTGTGACATCACTTCCTGCCTCAGTCTCTCCCTGCTCTGGGCTCAGATTACAGTAGAGAAGGGAGTCATATCTCCAACCTTTAGTGATAGACCTGCTGGGGGACAGGGTTTGTGACTGAATCAGGGCCAACCAAAAGGACTGGTGATGGGATGCCACTGTGAGTGAGCTGGACTGTAAGGAGCATGGGGATAGTGCAAGGGGGTCCAAATGCTTGTACTACTACAGTACTAAAAACCATGACTTCACATGCACAGTTACAGCATGGTCTAGGAAATATTAGAAAACTATGCCACTGGCTACAATTGGATCACAGGGACACACAAGATAATTAATAGTGGACAGTCAAAATAATCCACAAACTCGCCAGTATAAAGTTCCTACACCTTTGCTAAACAAGCACAAGCATCTCCTGAAATGAGTGTTGGGGTGCACAGAACAGTAACTGAACATCCGGAGGCTGTAATCTGGCGAACCTAGCCTCTAATGCACAGTATAAAGAGATGATATAGATTCCAGCCTTATTTATTCTATCATAGTCAATTGATCATTTGATTTCAACTAAACTATAAAGAGGGCAAATGCTCTAGAGACTATTTACCATTACAAATGGATTTAATTTGCATCTGTGGCTCACTTGTTATTGCTAATAAGCAACCCTATATATCAGAGAACTTATAACTATTACTAAAGACTTGTTTCTCAGTGACTAAGGTTGCCAGCGCTGTGTTCCCCCATATCCCTGTAACCCTTTTACATTCAAACTAAGCATATTATATCTACTTATGTTAATATATATATATACAATATATATATATATATATATTTATATTTATATATACTGTATACATTTTCCCCTAATTTACTGACCTAAACACGCAGTTTGCAAAGTTATGTTTCATCCCTGCTTTACTAATTGTTATCATCTGTAGCACTCTGAGCACTAACATTACAGTTATTTAGCAAATATTTGCTTTAAATGTACCCCTAATTAACCTTAAATTTAACGTTAAAGTCAGTAAAGGGAGTTTGTAAATCTAGGGCAGCAAAATTCTTCCCAAATCTTACCCTAACTGGCCTTAAGGCTGAGCCCAGCCAGCCGTTGCATTAGGCGCTCCTAGAGGGGGCAGCCCCACAGTTTATTAGATGCATTGATGTGTAGAATTGTTTTATTTTGGCAGAACGTTAGTTTGTGCTCTGTGTTATTCCTGGAAGATATGCATGTACATGAGAAATATTAGTTTCTTTGGAAAAAAAAGTAAAGTCATATACAGCAGGGAATTAGCTAGAGTTAATGAAGGCACCAGTGCAAAATAAGACTGATCCTGCTTAACCAGAATTTAAAATAGATCCAATTCTGCATAGGCTCTAAACCCTTTTATTTCATATTTTATTTTTATATCTAATTGGTGAGCAAATGTATATAAGGGCTTATTTACAAAAATAGGGCAAGGTTCAAAGAAATTGGAACAAGGTACCATACTTGTGCACATTTCACGAAGCTTCAAACTAATATGCATTACACCTCCGTGTATGCAGTCCGCTATGTTCCCCAGCACGGCATACGGAAAGGTTAAGAAGTGGGTGGAATTGGGTCATTCCCACTCTGGGAGATACCAAGGGATGCTAAGCAGTAGGGAGCTTGCTATTTTATGCCTGCCTATGAAGGCCAATAAATACAGGGGTCCTTAGGGCCTGGAAGTTCTGTGCTCAGTGCTGAAGGATTTGCTGCAACTGATTAGCACATAAGGCACTAAGGAGGAAATGTAATAAAATTCAGAAAGAGAACAAATTTGCAAAAAAAAAAAAGTTTTATTACACACATTGCGCTCTATCGAAAACTATCAACGTTACAATCGATATCCTACTGTCGTGTGAGGGGCAAAGTGTTCACTAAATGTTTGTTACATTTGCACAAAGGCAGATGTGAACATTTATTTGCATTGCAAACAATTTTTCCATTAGTGACCTATATTACATTCCAGTATATGCAGTTTTATCCTCTTTCCCCAATTTTCTCCAATGAATAGTAGGCCGGTGTTTGGTTGGAGGGGTCGGCACCCCTTGCTACATCCTTTCTATTGTCTATATTACATTCCCCCATGAGGACCTTGATTTTGTGGCCTTGTGCTAGTCCTTTGTAAATGGGCTGTATAATTCTATTGGGATAGTATTATCCCCTTTTTTCAGCATTAGACTAATTAATAATTCTTCTGTAGAAAATACTTTTTTTCCTGTTGTTTCAATTAAGAAATACGGTATCTATGTTTTTTGTTATTTCTTGCACTAAACAGGGCAAAATGTGAAATTAAAACAAAGTCACATTCTGCTTCTGGTTCTTACAAATACAGTCAAAACAAAGCAACAGTCCACAGAGAAAAGCCCACTGTATAAACAAACCCCTCCCCCTCCAAGCTGAAGACATTGTTAGAGAGGTTTCCCAGCGGACTGCTGATTTCTTTCGACTGTGCTCATGAAAATGTGACTTTTGCCCTGTTTAGTATCCGAAATAACAGAAACCATACTTATTTCCTAACGAAAAAAGGCAAAAAAGTATAAATATGCTTTTTGTTTTAATATCCTAGTTAAAGTCTTTGCTACAGCTGAGATTAAATTGTATATTTTAATAAAGGTTGATACAATAAAGTGTGGCTTAAGGTTGTGCTTCTGTTACACTCCGTTTGGTTGAAAGACCTTTGTTCCTGATAGAACTTTGACTTAAAGGGATACTGTCATGGGAAAACAATTTTTTTTTTCAAAACATATCAGTTAATAGTGCTGCTCCAGCAGAATTCTGCACTGAAATCCGTTTCTCAAAAGAGCAAACAGATTGTTTTATATTTAATTTCGAAATCTGACATGGGGCTAGACATATTGTCAGTTTTGGAGCTGCCTCCGGTCATGTGACTTGTGCACTGATAAACTCTTTACTGATGTACTGCAAGTTGGAGTGATATCAACCCCTCCCATCCCCCCCTCCAGCAGCCTAACAGGCAAAATGACCTGAGATGGCTGCCTACACACCAATATTACAACTAAAATAAATATATCCTTGTTGGTTCAGGAATTACATTTTGTATTGGAACGTTAATTATTTGCAGTGCAAACAGTGTAATTTAGAAATAAAAACTACACTATAAAAATCATGACAGAATCCCTTTAAGTAAGGCCCAAAACTTGGTGACTCTGCTGAAGGGCAACACCCGATGCTGTGGGAAATGTCAGAAGTTCTACTTTGTCTCCTGTGGATTCTTTCAATTACAGATATGAATGATAGTACAGTTATCAAAGCAAATGCCAGAATGAGTTCCGGTGCAATGGGAGGTGGCCCTTTGTCTCACGTCACCCAGCCTGCTGAGATCTGTTTTTAGGTCACCCAGTCTGAGCTCATTTTATGATATTCCATTTCTCTTTGTGATTAACTTCATTGTGGCTCCCAGTGCAGATGTTACCAGCTGCCTGTCTATCCTGATTATGACAGTTTATCCCCCAAAGCCCTTAAACAGCCTCCCACTCAGTTCAACACAGTCCAAATTAATCATTCCTTAAAGGAATTGCTTTTGAAAGGTTTATTTGTCAATGTGATAGTTTATAGCTTGGCAGTGTTTCAACATTATGAATGTAGTTGATCATCACAATAACAGTAAGTGGAACGTTTTTTTCATGGTTCAAGAATAAGGATTTTTTGCCAGGTAACTTGTAAAACCAGCCCACATTCTCTTTACCACCCAATGGCATATGTGCCCTGCAAACAAGGCAAAGTAGTGTTCACCACTCATTTTTAAATCATTAAGCAGGGGTGCAATGAGGCCGTGACCATTAAACTCACACAGACCAATACAAGAGTCCTCTGCACTCAACCCATTATCAATATATTAAGAACATTTTGTGCCTTAAGCTACATTAACATGCCTTACCCTAACAAAACAGGAACTGTTTATCCATATATTGCAATATACAGTATTTAAGCTGACCAACTACATCAAAGTCATCCCTGGTTTGTCCAGTCCTACACTCAACTTTCATCGGATTCATTAAGAATTCTATTGCTTCATTGTTTTACCTGCAAAGTTTTACCCCAAAACCTGGTTGCCCTTGTATTGGCCACCACTGGGATCACCTGACTATAGCTGGAAGGGTTGTGTTCCAGTGCACCAGACGTTGACGTGGTTGGCCAGCTTAAATATATTGCACTAAATGGACAAACAATCCCTGTTTTTTTTAAAGGGCAAATCATTTTTAGTAGCTTAAGGTACAAACAGTGTCAATGTCCTTAGTGTGTTGGTAATGAGTTGAGTGCAGAGGACCTCTTGTATTTGTCTATGTGCCCTGCATACACATTATATAAGCACTAAAGACAAATGTGAGTAAAAATGAGTAGAAAGGTAAAATAGGTAGAAAAAAAGGGGAGAAGTGTTACATTATATTATCACTTTGTAAAGATCAGTTATTAATATATTATGGACCTGTACTAATAAATATAATACAAAAATATGAGTATCTATTAGTGATGGGCAAATTGGACTCGTTTCACTGCACCAAAAATTTGCGAACTGGCGAAAATTCTGTGAAATGCATTGAAGTCTATGGGCGTCAAAATTTTTGACGCGCAGCATATTTTTTCACATTTAGAGTCTATGGACGTCATTTTCATGGTGAAACTTGACATCACTAGTATCTATTTTTTATGCTCTTCTTTTTTTTAGCCTTTTTGGGTTATCTTTTGCTGACCTACCCAACTCATGCAATACCATTCTCATGACATTCATTTGTCAAGAGGTCATCTGAATCATAATTAAAATCATACTAGGGATCATGTACAGTTAGGAAAGCATCATGCAATATGCAAAATACAGGGTGCAAACCACCATTATATTGCCCTCCTCTTGTCCTAAATTGTTGCATGTCTCTGCACTTGGTTTCTGAGCATGAGTACAGTGTTGCCTGTGTTTGGCAGCACATTACTCGTGAGGGGTGGCAGTTTGTCAATCTCCCTAAAGTTTGTTGAATTCGCAGCTACAGCAGCCTGAAAATACAGACCCAACTCTTCACAGAGCACCATGGGAACAACTTCTCTGCTAGTGTACCATGATGGGTGGGATCTGTTTTGCTCAGTGAGCACTGTGCAAAAGTATAATATGTTTACTCCATATTAACTGACGTATATCTTGTGTGTCACAGGTGAAGATGATGACGATGATGAGTGCGGGGAAGAGAAACTACCGTCCTGCTTTGACTATGTCATGCACTTCCTGACTGTTTTCTGGAAGGTTTTTTTCGCCTTTGTACCTCCAACAGAATACTGGAACGGTTGGGCCTGCTTTATTGTGTCCATTTCAATGATCGGCCTCCTCACAGCCTTTATTGGGGATTTAGCTTCTCACTTTGGCTGTACTATTGGGCTGAAAGATTCGGTTACTGCAGTTGTGTTTGTGGCTCTAGGAACCTCAGTACCAGGTACGTTACTATGAATCTCAGATATGATCCAACCAGCCCAGACTCACACTAATCCTCCTTCTGTCCTACATAACACTGTATGATGCATGTGTGTAATGCCATTAAATCTTAATATTACACATTGTTAGCTGGGAGAGAAGATCATTTGTCCCATGTATTGTCCCATGTATTTCTGTTAATCTTTAAAAGGCACCATCCTCAGAGCTGCACAACATCAGGTTAATGTACAAACACACAGGCAAATCCAAAGTGACATTCACAGATGGTCCAGTTCCACCAATAAAGTCATTCAGCTTCAGGGCTAAAAGAGTCACTTGCTTGATCTTGAATAAAATAGGTTTTTACGCAGCAGTAGATAAATACAGTACCAGGTTCTTTGTTGGATTTCCTTTTAGTGTTGTTGAGTTAGTGAAGCATCACTGGGATAAGCAATTAGCTATAGCTTTATGTCTGAATAGCCATTTCACTGGCTCTCTGATTAGGAAATTTCATATAAAACACGGACAATGCTGCTAATGCGTGTTATGTTTGTTTTCATGCTATTATATCTCTTGCATAATATTCTATAAACGACTTATTTATTAATGACACACCATTATAAAAAGTAAAACTGTATAGTGGTCAAAAAAACAGGCATAAATGGCTATGTTTGCCCACAATGCTACATTTTTTCACATAGGTGCTTGTATAGGTATGGGACCTCTTATACAAAATGCTTGGGACCTGGAGTTTTCCAGATAAGGGACCTTTCTATAATTTGGATCTTCATACCTTAAGTCTGCTAAAAAAAATCATTTAAATATGAATTAAACCCAATAGGATTGTTTTGCCTCAAATAAGGATTAATTATATCTTAGTTGGGGTACAACACATTGCTTTATTATTGCAGTGAAAAGGGGAACCATTTTTTAAAATTTGAGTTGAGTTTTTGAGTAGATGGAGTCTATGGGGCAAATTTACTAATCTCCAAAAATTTGTTCACAGCGCAACACTTCGCCAGGCGTAGATTGGCCAGGACAATGCTAATTCACTAAAATCCGAAGTTGCGTCCAGGGCGCCGAACCCTGGTGAAGTTATGCTAGCGTTACTGCGCCAAGCAAAGCGAAGTTGCGCTAGTGTTGCCTAATTTGCATACATTGGGAAGTTAAAGTTGAATGGACGTATATGTTGCAGAAAATACATTACACTACACAAGCCCAGGGAACCTTAAAATAAAATAGATTTGTTATATTGCCCTACACATGAGCCCACTATATAGTTTATGTGCCATATGTTAGGAAATGTAGGGGGGGAGCTAGTTACCCCAAAAAATATTTATGCTCTTTTGCAGCTACCAAAGTTATGCCATCGTTAGTCACTTCGCCCTTAAATTTAAGTAAATTTGCCCCTATGGTGGATGACCTTCACCGTAATTTGGAGCTTTCTGGATAATGGATCCCATACCTGCAATTGCATCAGGTGCAGATCTCTGCTCCCTATACTGAAGTCACAAAGGAGCTCATTTATGAACACTGGGCAAAGTTACACCTCTGCAGGAACCCATCAACAATCAGTGATTTTTTTTTCAATCAAGCTGAAGGTTAAACAATAAAGGTAAACGTCTGATTGGTTGCCATGGTTTACAGATTTGCTCAGTGTTTCTAAATGATCCATGTAGGTGGGTGTAATTTCCGCATGCCATGTAAGGGGCCACCTATGGGTAATTATTATTAACATTATTCCGTAAGCAGAATCAGGAGTCACTGCGGACACAATATGAGCTTATGTACATTAGATACAGGGAGCCTGGTGCTAAGCTCTGTACTTTACACTTAATACACAAAATTTGCACCCGGAAACTGCTTTTGCATTGTGAAAGGAATTCATAAAAAAACTTTTCGATGGTTTTAAATATACTTGTAAATGGTAACATAGTAAGTTAGGTTGAAAAAAGACACACGTCCATCAAGTTCAACCTTTTAACTTTTTTTAACCTGCCTAACTGCCAGTTGATCCAGAGGAAGGCAAACAAAATGTAAAAGCAATATCTGTCTGGCTGTCTAGAGTTTCTGCACCACTGGTTATGACTCACAAAACAATGTAGCAGAATCTAACAGAGATTTAGAACTGACTCTGCTACATTGACATGGAAGTGCTAAAGGGAAACTGACTTCATATTCTTGTTTAGTGCCAGAAATATCAGGAACCATAGATATTCCTTAATTAAAACAACAGGCAAAAAGTAGGTTCAGCACAAGCCATATACATCCAACTCATGTTGAAAAGGGGTATATCCTGTCCCTTTAAGGTTAAAGTCACTCAAAGTAATGTTTAGCCTGTGTTCTGGATGTCCATTTTTTATTTGAATGGGAAATGCTATCAGGGCAGTTCTTTACATCTGACATTTGTCTAAAGAACATAAAATTTAAATCATAGGACTAAGGAAAAGTTGTGTCTCCTTAATGCAGCTCAGTGAGGCATTTACTGTTGGATATTCATGTAGTAATTAAATTGTCCGAATTTGAGCTTTTCACTTAATCCGCTGCTTCTAGTGCTGCACATTTCCACCATTTTAATCTAAATGCTTAATGATGTGAGGCTATAAAAAGTCATCAGAAATATGAACGGGCCGTGCACTCGCTCAGGAGAAGTATTACGGAGTGTGCAATAAAGACATTTGTGCTTCCCTGTGCCAAGGAGAACAGCATCATTCTTTCCAGGGCTTCTGCAAATTATAATCACAGCAGGTATAAATGTCACATTCTCAAAGGGGTTTTATGTGGAAACGCTCACAAATGAACATTTGCAGGAATGTATTCGCTCTGTGTGGCATAGTCGCGCTAAACTCAGGATACAATCTAAAGCTGTTATTTATTCGGTAAAACCATGCACATGAATCATATGGGACAGCTGCATAGTCAGAATATATATATATATATCTATATATATATATATATATATATATATATATATATGTGCCTATTCATGGAAATAACAGGGGATTCTCTAGTGCATATGATGATTAGAAGCCAAAGATATTCTCCTGTACAGGTATGGGACCTGTTATCCAGAATGGGCAGGACCTGGGGTTTTCCAGATAACCAATCTTTCCATAATTTGGATATCCATACCTTAAGTCTAGTAGAAAATCATGTAAACATCTATTGGGGGCCCATTTACCTAGTTCCAGTGAAGGAATAGAAGAAAAAAAACTTTTGAATGTTTTTTTTTTGGGTACTTCGACCATCGAATGAGCTACTTTGACCTTCGACTATGACTTTGAATCGAACGATTCGAACTAAAAATCGTTTGACCATTCGATAGTCGAAGTACTGTCTCTTTAAAAAATACTTCGACCCCCTACTTCGCCACCTAAGGCCAATGTTAAGGTCCCCATAGGCTTCCTAACAATTTTCTGATCGAAGGAAAATCCTTCGAATCGTTCGATTCTAAGGATTTAATCTTTGATCGAATGATTTTTCCGATCGTAGGAATTGCGGTAAATTAACCCTCGATATTCGACCCTATGTAAATCTGCCCCTACATAAACCCAATAGGATTGTTTAGCCTCCAATAAGGATTAAATATATCTTATTTGGAATCAGGTACAAGGTATCAAACATTAGAAATATGGTGCACAATGCAATAACGCCGTAAGTGTATGCATATGGTGCCGTTCACGCATTAGCGCCTTCATGTGTGCACGCCGAGAGGTACGTCGGAGTAGGGGGCTGGAGGGGGGCCCTGGACAGCAGTCCGGTTGGGCCCCCGGGCCCCCCAGTCTAACCCTGCATGTAGGAGCTACAGAGTCTTTACACAGTCCTATTGTGTTCCCTTTTGAGAGAAAAGTAAGTATTGTAATGCCACCATCAGTATTGGGCTATATAATGAATATTGAGGAGCTGAGAGGAATTATAGCTGGCCTCCTCTACCGCCATTCACTCCCTCTTTTTCTAACCTTCTTTCTAGCTCTTTCTGTTGCTTGTCTCTCTCTTTCAGTCTCTTTTATCCTCACCCTTTTCTCTCATTTTCTCTACTAACACCCATATTTGTTCTTTCTCCTTTCTGCTAATGTTTTCGCCTTTCAAGGCCCCAATATAGGATTGCTTATATACTGTATAAAATGGCAATATATACGAAATTAGAACTGCAAAATGGAGGTCAGTCAGTTATATGTGCCGTCACATGAGAACTTCAGAATTATGATTAGAGTGTCAGCATAGCAGGAAAAATTGTGCTCACATTTGTAGTCTCCTCCTGTCATTGGCTAAATATCAATATAGCAAAATGGTGCATATAGCAAAGAAAAGACAATGTTGTATTAATGGCAGAGCCTCTTAAAGCAACCCTCTTTGAACTGAGCATAGATGGATTGTTCAACCATTTGTAAAGATCATGCCAGTACACGACACAGGGATGGTGTGGGGATATAGCATATGTGTCTATGATATTGTATATGAGCTTTTTCAGCTCTTTTATACTTAATATAAGCAATTCCCTCCAATCTGCATATTGATTTAGTATCTTTTGTTTAAATAAATGAGTTTTCAAAACCTTTGACCTCCACCTTTTATATGTCAATATATATAGGCTTTTTAATCCCACCACTTGTGTCTGTAGTGTTTAATCATACATCAGCTCTATCCTCTACAGCATTTACATATTAATTGTATTTACCCCTTGACCTTGCCGCATCACTCTCATATACTATAGCACCATCATGTCTGACTATCAGCCAATAATATACATATTTATCAGCTTTGATAGCATTTGCTGTCTTGATGGCTTCATCGTCTTTGGATTAATAAAATGCGTTATGCAAAAAGCTCAGAATTATGTAAAGGCGTCTCCCATAAATTCCATTTTATCAAAATAATATAAATTCTTATAGATTATTTCCTTTTCTCTCTGTGATAATAAAACCTTACCTTGTACTTGATCCAAACGGAGATATAATGAATCCTTATTGGAAGCAAAACCAGCCTGTTGGGTTTATTTAATATCTTCATGATTTTCTAGTAGACCTAAGATGGGAAGATCCAAATTACAGAACAGGTCCCACACCTGTAATTCCATTTAGAAAAATAATTACCTGAATGTTTCATTCCAGCATCTGAACATGACTAAGTAACTCCACTGTAGGGTTAACTCTTCCCCAAAGTATCAGTTCTATGATTAAAGAATAAAATGTTCCGTGAATCGGGCATTAGCTGTGCCTGCCTAATGCTGCCTGATAAACAAACCTTGAGAAAATGATTTTAACACATTATAAAACTCTTTTCATATAAACCAGCCAGACTGTGAGGTCCAGTATAATGTGAATGTGCCAGCGGCACGAGTGATCCAACTTATATAACCAGGAAATACCAGTCAGCTGGACATCTGTATTTTCGGCTGTAGGACTGATGCCAGTGTGCATACAATGCCATAACAAACAATGCTGTGACACTTTAGAGCCAGAAACAGAGAACATATGCTGCTGTCCCCCAGGAAACCCCAATGTGCTCATTATTTTTTATAGACAGGGTATAATGTTGAAGGAAGCAGTGAGATATTAGAACTATAATTTCGAAAACAGGCATGAATGCTGAAAAGCATCATAGCTAATAATTTTACAACTCTTGCCCAATGATTTTTGTTTATTATTTATCTCATATTTTTAAAAAAAAAAAAAACAGCCAAACTCCCATGCCTGGTTTTAGCTTATTTATTAATAAAAAAAAAACTCTACTTAAAGTGGACCTGTCACACAGACACAAAAATCTGTATAATAAAAGTACTTTTCAAATTAAACATGAAATCCAATTTCTATTTTTGATTAAAGCATTCATAGCCGTTGTAAACTCATTTAAAAATCTCAGCTGTCAATCAAATATTGTCGGCCCCTCCTTTATGCCTTAGGCATATACTATAGGTGGGGCAGACAATTAATTTCACTTTCCATTCAGCACTTCCTAGATGTTTTTTCAAATTTTTGCCTGAAAATCCAGAAAAAGTTGGATGTCTGGGCTAAACCCATTGAAGACCACGATAACTTCAAATTGAGATACTGTAGGTGCCTCTCCCCTTGACTTATACAGGACCTCGACAGGTCTGAGATGGCAGCATTTCAGATTCGGGCTTTTTGCAGCATCGGGGTATAATATATCTAAAAAAATTATTTTTGAGATTTTAACAGGTTGGACAAAATACAAAAACATCATCAAAGGCCTTGATAATCCCAGTGTGGGTATTGGAACCCCCACTATAAATCACCCAGTCATCTAAGACCTACAGTATAACAGACAACCCTACACAAGGCATATCTCCAAGTGCTGTGATTGATACATTGGCTTGATGGTGCTTTACAATGATGCCATAACACTTTAACCCTAACAAAGCACATAGGCCAGCCAGGCATCTCTTATCAGGAAACTCAATATCCAAAAAGCTCTGAATAACTAGAAGGCCATCACCCAAAGACCCTATTTTATGCCAAGGAAATGTCCCTTTTCTCTGTTATAATTAAACCGAACCATGGGCTTGAATCATGTTGGGTTTAATTAATATTTGAATGTTTTGTACTAGATGTAAAGGGTAAGTCAACCTCAAATTAAAAAAATTCCTAATAAAAGAAAATATAATTCTAAGCAACTTTCCAATATACATTCATTAACAGTTTTCAGTGCTACTGTAAAAACAATTGATATTGAAAGCAGCATTTGCATGTGCTAGTCTTGATTCCCCAGCAAAGACATGTCTGTTAATCAGCTGCCTTTTCTTACATTGTACCAACAGTCTTAGCCACCAGTGCAGAGAATAGAAAGGGATGGACAAAACACTGCTTTCAATAGCAATACTTATACAAATAACTTAAAAACCATAGAACACTTGTAATAAATGTATATTGCAACGTTGCTTTTGTTTTTTTTATTAGGTAAATTTGTATTTTGAGGTTGACTTGCCCTTGGTCTGGTGATTCAAATTACAGAAAGATCTCAGGTCCAAAACATTTAAAATAACAGGTCCCATACCTATAATTGTAAATGAGCTTTGCAAACACCAATACCTTTAGAATAAATGCATGTTTAGATTCTTTAAAAATGTTGTATTCAATAGTATATAAATACACCATAAACTGACTATTGGAGAACGGACAATACCAGCAACTGCAATGTGACCCCACCATATATATAACATTCTGGTTCTTTTAGAGGACGTATTAGCATGTAGCAAGCCATCAGCAGAAATCCTGGGCATAGCAATTAACTGCTTCAAGGTGCTCAAACAATGTAGATGTTTTCAACCTGTACTGACAGCTCCCTGTATAATACAGAAACTGCCAGTATGCCTGAGCCATTATGTCATGTGAGAGCTAGCGAGTGTAATCAATATCTGACACAGATACCTTAATACCAATATATAATATGTGTAAACATGAAGCACAAATAACTGCTATTTTGTATGCCATATTGATCCAAAGAGAGAAATAGATTCATACTCTATAGTCATTGGATTAAATCCTGGTACAGGTATAGGACCTGTTATACAGAATTTCCAGATAATGGCTCTTTTTGTAATCTGGATCTTCATAACTTACGTCTACTCAGCGCCGATTGCTGGGCTGGGGCTGTAGGCCACGGGGGCCTAGCGACAACCCACACTACCTTACACAGGCGCAAGATCGCTGGCGTGCAAGTGCCGGAGCACTGGGGAGTAGCGCATCCCCAGTACTCCCCATAGAGTGGCTGGGCGGCATGCCCCTCGAAATATGTGCCACCCTAGGCCCAGGCCTATGTGGCCTCGCCATAAATCCGGGCCTGAGTCTACTAGAAAATCATGTAAACATTAAATAAATCCAACAGGCTGGGTTTGCTTCCAATAAGGATTAATTATATCTTAGTTTGGATCAAGTACAAGCTACTGTTTTATTATTACAGAGAAAAAGGAAATTCTTTTTTAAAATCTGGATTATGTGATTATAATGGAGTCTATGGGAGACAACCCGTATTTCAGAGCTTTCTGGATAACAGGTTTCTGGATAACGGATCCCATACCTCTATTGGAGGCTACTGTACAGCTGATACAGACAGTAAAACAAGTGTTGATGGGCCGTGAGAAAATTTAATCAATTTTATACATACCGCTATAGGCATTGGGAGCGGTTGCAATATTGATGGAATCTCTCCTGCCACCAATCAGTTGTCCTCTTCTCTTGATCATGCTGTACCGCATTAAATGGTTTATTCTCTTTTACATTAACTTTTAGTGTGATTTAGAAACATTTATACCCTAACAGAGCATTTTGTTTTTAGTCATCCCCATTTGAAACCTGGAGTCAGAAGAAGATGGCAAATAATTTAAAAGCTATGAAAAAAAATTAAAGACAAGGAAAGTTGCTTTATATAACAATTATATATGGCCATTATATAACAAAGTAAAAGTTAACTTTAAGGCGAACCACCCCTTCAATAGCGAGCACAATCTTTCACACAACACAAGTAAACCTCTGCACTCTTACAGTTTTCATTTCAAAAGAAAATGTTATTAGAAAAAATCCTGTGGACTTTCCTGCAAGAAAATATATGCTCATAACCAGGAACTCATTTATATACATATTTTGTCTGATAATCTGAAAAATTAATGGTTTTCAGGTGATAACCCAACAAAAATAGAGTGATTCAGGCATCAAATCCAAAATATTTGTATGATTTGAGTTTTTTTCCTGACCTGACTTTTTCAAGTTATTTTATTGATAAATAAGATTACATTGTGGATGGGATTTTGGTCGAACTCAGTTAAATAAAAATATGAGATAAATTTGAGTTTTAGTAAATAACCCCTAAGTCTATGCCATAAAAATGCAGGCAGAGAATTAAGATTTGCTTTTTTGGTGACCAAACAAGTGGATCATCGCCAACTTTGGCCATCCAGGTAATAGGCCAAATTGAGCTAATGTCGTTTGTCCTTGCGGCCAAAGATTGGATTAATAGAATTCTTATTATAGAGGTCTATGCTGATCAGTTGGGAAAGGACCCCATGAATGACCAGCTTGAGTCTTGCACCGTTTAATAGACACCTTGGCAATGATCAGATAAAGGTCAGGCACAGTGTAGTTTTTGCCCGTATTTGTTTACTGTAGATTGAATGTTCCCGGAGAAAATACGAAACATAGGAAATTGAAAAATGTCTTAGAAATTCCAAGATGATTATGAAAGCTATGAATTCTCTTCTTTTTCCCAACAGATACTTTTGCCAGTAAAGTTGCAGCAACCCAAGATCAGTATGCCGATGCCTCCATAGGTAATGTCACGGGTAGCAACGCAGTGAATGTTTTCCTGGGGATTGGTGTTGCTTGGTCCATAGCTGCCATTTACCATGCTGCCAACGGAGATGTGTTTAGAGTCCAACCCGGCACCCTCGCTTTTTCCGTCACCCTTTTCACCATATTTGCTTTCATAAACGTTGGCGTCCTGCTCTACAGACGACGACCAGAAATCGGCGGGGAACTGGGTGGGCCACGGACTGCTAAGCTTCTTACAACAGCCCTCTTTACACTTCTATGGCTCTTGTACATTTTATTCTCATCTCTGGAAGCCTACTGCCACATAAAGGGCTTCTAAACAAACACTCTAACATAGTAAATATATATATATATTATAAATATATGTATAATGAACTGAGGAATTGAAGACTTTGCCATTTTCACTTACCTGCTGATGGAATGCAACTGTAGGAGCATTCCTTTTAATGGGTAGGAGCAAGAAATTAAGGTTTCTTACCCAAGGGCATCATGTTGAACAAGGCATGGATGCAGGGACATCTTTGCAACTGTACCTACAGTGTACTACAAATGGTTGACTACTTTTATTTTTGAAATGACTAATCTGAATGCTAAATGGGCCTTTTTTGTTAAAATGTAAAGATGCCGGAATTACTAGTAACTATTTTTTTTGGTTGTTGGGGAGGGGAGGGGAGAGAGCCTGGAGATAAACACTTAAATGAGTTTCCTAGATGGTTACAGACCATGTCCAAATTCTTCTCTAGTCCAAGTTCCAATCATGAGAATTAAAGGGGGAATAATTACTGAAAATAAACTATCCTCCTGCTGAACAAAAGGCATGTACCCACAAACAGGAGATGTTGCATTAGTCATATGTTATAATACCCCCCAAATATTTCTTTTTTGTTGTTAGAGGGTTTTGAAGGTTTTGTTTTGTCTTTTTACATGTTGCTGTCTATGGGGAGTTGCGGTCACACATTAAGGAGCTGATTTATCAAAAATCGAGTTGGGTTTTTTTTTCACGATTCGAAAAAAAACGCAGAGAAAAAAAAACATATGCTAGAGAGTATTCTTTCAACCTCAAATAGTCTCCATTTATTAAAGAATAAAACCAAGAAAAGTCGCCAGAAAAAAATGTGGCAAGTAAAAGCTGGCGAGGTTGTATAGAAGTCAATGGGAATGCTCTCTGACAACTTTATTTGTTTATGTCCCCAGTTTATTAAAACATTCGAGATTTTCAGCTTCATTGAAAATGAATGGGACAATGAGATTCTTACTTGCATAAGACTTTTTGTTCCACGAAAAAACGTGCACGGGGAATATTTGGTTGCGTTTTTTTTCTTAAATCAGCTAGTAAAGTTTTGTCTGCGTTTTTTCTCCCCGTCCGCATTTTTTTCCCGACTATTTCACATTTTGATAAATCTGTCCTTAAGGACCCCTCCTAGAAAGAGTAGCCCTGAAAGAGAAGATTGGGCGTTTGTGTGATGTTTCAGCCATCTTCTCCAAAAAAATACAATAGTGCTGCCATCATGGAGCGCTCACACTTCAGCTTGGTGTACCAAGGCATATTTTTCCTATACATGCACACATAAATGGTATTTATAAGGTAGGCAGCTCTGAAACGCTCAGCAGGATCACTGATCTGTAACAGTGATCCTTAGCAGAATGCTCTCAGGTGCATATGAATATATAATACACAAGAGCCATGAATATCTTTTAGATTAAATGATATCCTTATAAACGGTGACTAGTGATGTCATCAGTTATAATCAAAGTTTAGTGATGTCATGTCTGTCACATGACTCACCGAAACTTGTGTATTATAATAAAGTACCCCCTGTTGCAAATATGAAGATATTAGAAGTCACCTTGGAGTTACATGTCTCGGCCTTTGGACTCGTGTTTTTATATGGTCATGGAACTTGCAATAGGGGTTAGTTTATTTACTATATATCTCTCTATATATTATGCACCCCTAGCTGTATGTTGGGCATTCTACAGCAAGAAAGATCTCATTTTGGTTTGTAATATTTTGCAACTTCCTGTACCAAAGTCACTATTTTTTGTCCTCGTTTGTGTTCTCCCTCTTCTAAAGTAATTCTTTTATTTTAAGGATTACTACTAGGTTTCCGTATTTGGCTTCATGATTCCACTCTATACTGATATCTCATTGGAATAACTAAAGGGCAGGTACAAGTAGGCTTAAAAAGCCACACAAAAAAAGTAACCTTCTCCTCTCCAACAGGTTAATTGCATTGTAATTTGCATGCGTTTATCCTTGTCACACAACTCCATTGGGTCTGTTTGTGCTTTGCTGATATCACCAACTCATCCTAATGTATACGATATGTCATTCTGGTCTTGACAAGATGTTCTATCTTCCATCAAGCTACGTCAAAAAAAAAAAAAAAAAATCTGTGCAAAGTCTTGTCCGGGTGCTTTCCTGCAATGCCATATTCATGTTTTGGAATGTCTTTGTGCTATGTGTAACAATGTGCATGGGTGACAAGTATTTGATATGCCATAGCCTAGTGATAACCCTTTTACTTCTGTAGTTTGAATGTGGAAGACATGAATGTGATTTCCTCCACCTGCTTTTTTTTGGGGGGGTGGGGGCGGGGGTTTAAAAATAAAGCAGGTAATGAAGATAAATAAAACCCATGTAAAATGAACAGAAAATGAGTATCTGGCTTATCCGGCTTATCAGCATTTGATGACTTTTTAGCGATTTGCAAAAGGTTTTAAAATACTAACAAGGGACCTGGAGTTTTGTATCTTTGTCTACAGAAAATATTTATTTGAAACAATAGGGTCTGAGAGTATTGATACCTGGGGCCTCGTCTCATTGTAGCCTTACAGTTTCCACCTAGAAAAAAATCACAGGCAGCCTTCTGCCCTCAAGCGTTGGCAAAACTATCGGGCACTTTTATTAAAATTCAAACCTGAGAACCCTAGAAAATTTTCAATCGAGGAAGGCTTTTAATAAATCAACACATTTATCAAAGCTGATTTGTTTGTCGGTTCGGCAGAATGTGTTTTGACGCCATTGTGCTCTGTGGGGTGTTAGCGCTCGGTGACAGTATTACGTTTCTGCAATTATTAGCGTCATTAATCCCAGATGCAAATTGCAAACTAGGATAAATGATTGGGTCGGTTTTTTTCCATGCTGGAAGATAAATGTGAATTTGATGAGTTTGGAGGTTAATGCATTGTCCCCTAAGTTTCCAATACCCCACCACCAATACATTTGCAGTTTAGGTTACCTCCTCCCACAAATCTCACAGCACTTGGGCCTCTACTGTTCAAAGGTTTATGGATTTCTTTATTTTGTAACAGAGGTGCCAGTTGCTTGTAGGTAAAACTGGATGCTTGCTATATTTAGGGAACCAAATAAGACAATGTTTCTTAGCTGGCAAAAAAAAGTAAATGAGGTTACTGCTATGCACTAATGTACGTCAAGACCACAGTGGATGTAACGCTTAAATATTTAACAGAGGTCCTGCAACTGTAACCTCTTTCCCATTGATATTATTTTTGCCATCACTGAACCAACACTTTTTATTCTTTAGATAGGGAATGTTTATATCATTTACTTCCTCAGCAGAACCCTCCACCCTTATATAATTCATGTTACCAGGGTATATTTGTCTTTAGGTCTTTAAAAAGCCAGTTGGATCCCTAAAGCAAACTAGTCAAGGGCTAGCAAGCACTAGCAAGTAGAAATTTCTATGAATTCAGATGCAACATTTATCTTGCTTAATAGATCTGAAAGCAGAAGGATCAGGATTTATATATTAACTGGAACTATGCAATATCCCCACGACTGAGAGAATCTTAGCAAAGATCATGCCCAGGATCAGCTCCATGCCCTCTCTTTACTTATTTTCTTATTGGTAGGCAAGTGCTCAGCATTTCACAGACTGTGCTCCTCTCTCTTATTGGTAAATATTACCCAAACCAAATTGTACCTGTGTTCTGTGTCCAGTATTTAACATTTTATATATCCTATAGCAGCATGAGGGAATATAACTTTTAAGAAGCTGGTCGAGATGAGGTTTCCTCTTCCGGTTTTACTATTCTTATGGCTGTTCAGTGAAACCCATTGTTTACGGGGCTTCTAGACATTACCGACATTGATGTATAGTAAATTGTGATGTACAACTTTTTCATCCACTCAAATATAATGGATATACACGTTTTTTTTTGTTTAAAAAATGATTGGACATACCAGCAATGTGCATATGGCACTCAATAAATAGTCAGTGAAGCTTTAGGGGAATTCATTTAAATTTCTAGTAATAAAAGGCAATGCAGATAATGTTAGAGTCAAATATATATTAAAAATGACATGTAAAAAGACAAAAAAACAGTATTTGTACTATTTCATCTTTGACATGTGTAGATAGGTAGAGGTATGCTTGAATTTCCATGGCCAACAACACTTACAAAGCCGAATGTTATAAAGAATCAAATAAAGCGATTTACAAAATTTTCACCGGTAAGAATCCCTAGGTAATATAAGGTGGGCATTTCATATGGTTCAAAAATTTAGTATGAAATACTGACTTTATAGATAAGGACTGTGAAAATCATTTGATACTTTTGTGAGCTGGTATATTCATAAATATATATATCCCTGGAGAAAATATACCTCCATAAACTAAACAAGGACTGATTGTCGTTTTAAGCCATTAGCTGAGAAGGAATCTCCGGTGTGGATAATAATAATCTCGTAGAGAATAACCATCATGGTGGTTCCACCTAGCAAGGCTACTTGAATGGAAACAGAGAACAATAATATATTGTGGACCTTATTTATTTGGAGTAGGAATATTGTAGTACTTCTTAAACCACAAAGAGGCCCTCCTTATATATTTCTTAATGGGGGTTTTAACTACTATTTGGATCCCCTGACCAGTGTCACCTGGTGAAACCAGCAAGCCAAACCTGTAACCAAAAACAGCCAGCCGCTTTGGTTTCAGTTGGTCTGTGTGATGGTAGACTAACCCTGCAAAGAGATTTGCTTATAGAAAGAAACACATTCCATATGAATGAACAAATATGGTTTTGGCCAAATCTCAGAACATTTTAACCAAATTTACATCAATAATGTGCAATTTGTGTTTCTTTTATAATTACACTGCACGAGACGCCTCTGCTTAAAACTCTATTGTGGAATATCAATTGTCAAACAAAAGGATTTGCCCCATTTTTAGCTTGTAATATTCAAACCTAATACTACACCTTATATTTTGTAAGGAATTCTATACTCATTGGACGTTCAAAATGATTGTGTAAAAACAAATTTAGTATTTCCTACCATTTCTAATAAGCATCCTTATTTAAAGGGTAGCGTGGGAAGCTAATATCTAACATGGTGGCATCCCTTGGCCCATTTTTGTGAGTAATTATGTGCCTTACAGTTTAGCCATACCTACTAAATGACTGCATTAATAGAACTGAGAGCAGACATATGCTGTGAGCTCACAATGAGTCAATCAATGCACCTGAACTCATAGTAAAATAATGTCCCACCTGAACTCATAGTAAAATAATGTCCCACCTCAACTCATAGTAAAATAATGTCCAACCTGAACTCATAGTAAAATAATCTCCGACCTGAACTCATAGTAAAATAATGTCCCACCTGAACTCATAGTAAAATAATGTCCCAACTCATAGTAAATTAATGTCCCATCTCATAGTAAAATAATGTCCCAACTCATAGTAAAATAATGTCCCATATGAACTCATAGTAAAATAATGTCCCACCTGAACTCATAGTAAAATAATTTCCCACCTGAACTCATAGTAAAATAACGTCCCATCTGAACTCATAGTAAAATAATGTCCCAACTCATAGTAAAATAATGTCCCACCTGAATTCATAGTAAAATAATGTCCCATTGTTAACTGCCACATGTAAGGCCAATGAGTCTTTATAGATGATTTACTTCTTCCTACCAAAGAAGGAATTCTCCATATCCTTATTGTTGATTTACAAGAAGCTGACATTGTATTTGGTAACTTTTAGCATCTTTTTTTCATGGAAACCAACCTTTCTGCTATAGTAGAGCTGCCTCTATTTTCAGTGGTCGTGTGACATTGCAGAGATCCATGCTGACACAAGGGGGCATATTTAGGAATTTGACTGCCTCCATTTGCTGGAGTAGAATTCTATATACCCAATACAAGTGATTAGTATTGGCCAACCTGTCCTCCTTACCGTTGATAGATATGCCCAAACAGGACAGAATGCAAATAGTTGCTTTTTTTGTTGTTGTTGTAATTGTGGGGTAAATGATATATCCTTCATAGATTTGAAAAAGTATGCCACTGTATTTTTAATTCACGTTTATTTTAGTTAGCAAAAATGACAAAAAACATTCTTTTTCCGCTACTTCCTATGCCTCGTGTGGTATTGAGTTGGTTCTAAAGCTATTTTTGTACATAATACCGTTGGATGATTTTCAGATGGAGACAACAGACTCTGTTGTTTGATGGGATATTTATAAGTAATGGGGGGTCATACCACAACTGCGTGCACTTTCCTTTTTTCTTTTCACTTCTTTGCTTTCTTACACTCGATTTTAGCAGATCTTCAGAACCAACTGCACGTCTCTGCATTGCTTACTGTACTAGGATTGATTCTCCTGGGGAAGCAATGAATCAGGAATAAGTCAATGCTGGTCGTCGCATTTGTGCTTCTGGAATTGAGATAAAAATGGCGTATTACTTAATAGAACTCAACATGCAGGATTTATTCCTTTTTCAGGATTATAATACGGGATGAGATTTTTATTTTTTTTAAATTAGCGCGCGTGTGTGTGTATTGTGCACCGAAATAGGGGAAAAAACACATGTGATAATTGTTAGTGGTTCACATTCAAATCATCTGTCACACTATAAAAGCAAAAATCTGAGGTTTCATTGTGATATACGGAATTGTACATAGAATGTATTATCTGATTTCTTTGTCATTGGGCACTTTTATTTTATTTTTCTTTCTGCCATGCTTATTAAAAATAAAACCGAAAAAAAAAAAGAATTGCGTTGTAAGAAACATTTTTCTTTTGTGCATGCTACTAACGTTCTGCCTGTTCTTTCATCTTCATCCCGAAAAGCATTAGGCAAATAACGGTCCCAGATTAGCAGATCAGTTAAAGCATTTTGTGATTCGATCATGTGCAGTGACCTATAGCAACCAATCAGCAGGTAGCATTTAATAGTCACCTGTTCATATTTAAGTTTATTTATTTATTTATTTTCATGGACTTATTGCTTCATGTATGGGATTTGGTATCTGGAATCCCATTATCCAATTTAATCAAATAATTTAATTTTTCTCTCTGTAATTATAAAACAATACCTTGTACTTCAGCCCAACTAAGTAACCCTTATTGGCAGCAAAATAATTATTTAGGGGCAGATTTATCAAAGTGTAAAATTAGAGTGCACCACAAAAAAATCGCCTATTTTCCATTCATTTCTATGGGATTCTGAGAAGTGTATTTATCAATGGGTGAAAATTAGAGTTCACCAATGTCGTTTTCCTACTTAGAACACCTGTAAACGAGCCATAATATCATAAACACAGTTGATAAGAAATCTAGAGCTCATATAAAAATATTTTATGAATTAGAATTTTATGCCATACAATATCAACTTTGGTACAGACAATATGTATTTGAGATGTCTGCCCCTATAAAATAAGTATTGTTCTCTATTGTGCCATGGCTACAACTGAAATGTTATGGGACCATATTCCTGACAGAAGCATCTGAAGAAATGTATCTTCCTTTATCATCTTTTGAACAGCTCATTATTATTATTTAATTATTTTAAATACTAATAATTAACCCATTCATCGTTTGATAACTTACTAAGTTGTATGCATTTTCCACACTAAGGGTCATGTTTATCAAGGGACAAATTTAGAGTTTATAAAAACTCCCATAAACTCGGAAAAAAAATGACCAATTGAAATTTATTTAAAAATTAGAATTTTTAAATTCAGGTGAATAGGATCGACCTGCAAACTGGAATTGAATTTGATTCAAGTTTTTTCACCAAAATAAAAAATAATAAATTGTTTTTTTTTTTTTTAAAAAAAAAAAAAAAACTGATTTTTAAAAGTCCACCAAACAACTCCAAATTGATTTTAGGAGGTCCCACATAAGCTAAAACACCAATTTGGCAAATTTTGGATGGCGAATAGCTAAATTTGAGACATAATAAATTTCTATTTTTTTAAACTCGAATCGGAATCGGACTATTCCCTAATCGAAATACACTAAAATGAACTCAAAAATGTGAATTTTCCATTCAACCCTTCAGAAATCTGCGCTGTTTTATAAAATATATAGCAATTATTATAAAATATATAGCATTTTGTATGTAGATAACAAATAAAAACAAATGCCATATTTAGTGCCATGTTAGAAAAAGCTAGTTTTAAGTCAGTAGAAATTTAATTGCATCATTTTTTTATTCCATCACAACCACCGTATATCACATACCTGCTTTTGAACTTTGTGTAAATGGTGTATACTTGTGTTGTGTGGTACATAGAAACACTGTGCAACGTTGCATTCTACTGTAGAGCAGATTAAATGAAAACACTGTAAAAGTGACATCTATGTATCATATTGGAAAGTGATTCCATAATGTGAATTTGGTCACATAGAGAGTGTACTTGTGAGGCTGCACTTGGGTATAATGAAAATATGCTGCAGAATGTGGTGTTATTCACAAAGGTAACGCAACTGGAGTAAAGCTGGCCACACATGTAAAGATCCATTCCTTTTAATGAAGTCACCAAATGAGCAGATTGGTCACCAATAGTCTCGCATATCAAGCCAATTCGATTATTTGTCCCTCAGGCCAACGATCAGATCGTATTTGACAATCTGTTCACTGATGAAGTCCTTGAGCCAAAATGACGCCCATAGACTTGTATGGCATTGTGCGACAAAAAAACAATTTCGCTGCATGTCAACACTTTTTTGACACCTGTAGACTTTAATGTGCATTGGTGACACTTTGCTGGCGGCAAATTTTTGGCGAAACAGGTCAAATTGCCCATCCCTACAGTAGAATTGAACTTGGGGCTTCAGGACTTCAACTTCGCCTCCTTTTATGACTTTGGGTCTTTTGCCGCTTCAGGACTTCAATTTCGGTTGTTTTCTTGAATTTGGGTCTTTCCGTCGCTTTGGGACTTTGGCTGTTCCGCTCTTAAGGAGAGACGTGTTGATGCAGCACGGCTTCAGCGCTGTCAAGGGGACCCGGGTATTTCGAAAAGTGCAGCACAGCCGGGCCCGGTACAGTAGTACCCTCTGGCGCCCCTGATGGTGGCCCCGGCCAGCAGTATTTCTCCACTTAAATATTTAGAGTGGCAGGAGAAAAGGCACATTTTATTTGACTTACAGGAAGGGATTGAAGTCTGTCTTATAAGCAATCAAGCATAATGTGGGGGAAGCACCAAAAAGCAGCGCGAGTGAGATGTCCTGAGCCCCCCCATTATTATCATAATAATATATATCATATAAAATCACATCTATCATATCTATAATAATCATATGTATACTATATATGTATACTATATAATAATCATATGTATACTATATAATAATAATATTCAGCAATGGAGGACTAAAATATTAAATGCTAGAAGAGAAGTATTTTCACATACAGCTCAAACTGTATCAGCCTGTAATTTATATGTTACAGGTGTCACTGCTGGGTTTTGAAATACTTACTCCCACTCTATCCTTGTTGCTGCCCATATGTTATGGAAAGTGGTTTTGGGGTTAAAGGCCTTCTGCATGGAGTTCTGGCTTTAATTCCTTTGTTGACTAATGTGTCCGTTCCTCATAACCTGGGATAATTCAAAGCCCCTTGAGCATAATATTTGCAAGTGCAGCTGCTTGTGCTTTCCCGCTTATATTATCCTTGTGTGACTGTATATATACACAAACTGACAGCTGAATCCAAGTTGTATTGGTTAAAAATGCTGCCTATGTAGGGTTCTGTTCTTGTGCTCACGCATTGTGCAGAGAATTGTGGCACGGAGCTCCCAGAGCTGCCTTTGATTTGTTTGTGGCTGGGAAATAACATGAATAGTTTCACATCACACACACGATGTTGCACCAGACTTTACTGGATGTGTCAGCATATTGCCAACTAAGCCTCTCGCTTCCCCCAGCAAAATGGAGCACCGGGAGTCAAGCACAAGTGTGAATTTGTTTGTCAGGCGAGGAAAATTTGAGATCAATTTTGTGGATCTGAAAGTTTCCATCCTGCACATGCTGCAGTAATAATCATTTTAATTTAGCCTTCAATTCAAAAAAGTGTATAATATGAAACAGATCGTCTGCTTTTTGTCAGTACTAGAGGCCACTTCAATTTATATATTATTATCTATGCTATCTGAATGAGTGGCATGACTAAGAATAGGGGGTTGATCCTATTGCAGCAATGTCTATAACAACCCTATTCTGGCCTTTAAGTGCTGCCATCCCCCCTCCCATTAAAACAAGACAAGGCAAGGGGTTTATGATACAGGTATGGGACCTGTTATCCAGAATGCTCGGGACCTGGGGTTTTCCGGATAACGGATCTTTCCGTAATTTGGGTCTTCATGCCTTAAGTCTACTAGAAATTCATTTAAACATTAAATAAACCCAATAGGCTGGTTTTGCTTCCAATAAAGATTAATTATATCTTAGTTGGGATCAAGTACAAGCTACTGTTTTATTATTACAGGAAATAATTTTAAAAAATTTGGATTATTTGGATAAAATGGAGTCTATAAGAGACAGCTATTCCGTAATTCTGAGCTTTCTGGATATTGGGTTTCCGGATAAGGGATCCTATACCTGTACCATTAAATACACGGCCATAAGGAAAGTTCTGGCTGAAGAGTCACTAGAGAATGGACACTAATGGGGTTATTTATCAAAGTCAAATCTCAACATTTTCTATTACAAACTCCGATCAAATCCGCTTGGGTTTTTTATGCTTAATTATTATTAAATTTTCCCAAACGTTTGCGGAAAAAATCAGATTTTCACTTTTTTTTGGATTCTTCTTATGCTTTTTCGCCCAAAAAAAAGTATTGCACGAAACCCAGTGCACATGAAAAAATCATTGGGACTTCTCCCATTGACTTATATGCAACCTCGACAGGTCTCAGATGCCGGATTTTCTAATTCGGACTTTTCCTTTCCTCTGGGTTTAATAAATTTTTTTTAAAAAAATGTATTTAAAAAAAAATCACAAATTTTTCTGATTTTGGCATTCAGAGTTCAGTAAATAACCCCCTTACACATGGTTAGAGCTGCAAGCTGAGCCAGTAACAACACAGCGAAAAGAACATAATTTCACCAAAATTAAGAATTTTTTTTTTAAATATAGTGCCAACATATTCTTCAGCACTTTACAGAAATTATACATCAATATTATTCACATTAGTGTCTGCCCAGTCAAACTACATTTCTAGGACACAGACACTAAAGAGCCACTTTATTCCTTATTATAATCACATTGAAGCGGAAAAGACATACGTTCAATGAATATGGTTTGCACTTAACAGGTCAAACGGTGACCTTGAAAGTGTTTGGAATTCACAAGTTCCTGATTCCTCCTGTGGGAGGAGGAGAAGGCAGTTTATCCAAATTAAAAATTCTCTGACAAACCTCCTTATCTGTAAGAACGAGACACCAATGCCAGTTTCATGCTTCTTCCATCAGCACGTATGCATCATCCCTCCTAGTCCTAATTCTTAACATAACTTTACCTCCAAGGTTACACTTTTAGGTTTAGGGAAGTTTGTGGTTTTTTTTTTCTTTCAAATGCTTCATTTGTATTTATTGGGTTTTTATATATTGTGACCCATTGTGTCTCAGTGTTCTCCCAAGAAACAAAATGTCAACCCAAAACAGTTCACCTATTTGTTTTCCTCCCTAGCATGCAAGGAGGATCTGGTTTTATAGAAGCTGGTAGGACTTTGTGCTTCGGCAACACACCACATGGTCCTAGCGGCTTCTTTTCAGTATTTTATTAATTGGATGAAAGTGAGGTGTGGGCGGAAGAGGAGTCACATGCGACAGGGCAAAACTGCCCTGTCGAGAACACTGGTGTCCTTTATATAACAATGGATTTACAGCAAGTGAGCCTTAAAAAAGTGTTTCTGGACCCATTCAAGTCAATTGAACGCTGCCATGCAGGGTGCATAGAAGGGTATATGAGTAATCTACATTTACTGCTTTTTAATTTCTGCAATATAAAGGAAATCAATTGACTAACCCGGTGGCTCAGTGGCTATCGTATCCTCCAGAGCTAGGAAGCTGAATGTTGGGAATGTGTTAGTGAGTGTCTTCCAGGTAATTGATATGTGATCGGGATGTTACAGGGATCTAAGACTGTAAAATCCACTGGGCCACGGACTGAGCTTAATGATAAACAATGTCTGTAAAGTGCTGCTATAAAAATATAATAATATTAATCTCAGTACACAAATTTGACGTATATTGCAAAATAAAAAAAAAATCTGGGCCGTTTGAATGCTAACTTAAAAAACAGCCTAAAACCGTCATAGAAATAATGGATACTTAAGAAAAAACACTTTGAAACCACAAGAATGTATAAAATACACATAGTAAAACACTTGCAGTAAGCAGTTCTTAATGACATCATCAGCAAAAATGCATAGAAGCACATATCTACATTTACCATTAAACAAATGGTGCACTTAAAGGACAACAAAACCTTACCGCACACTCGTTGCTTATATCGAAGACCTCAGTATAGTGTCTTGAATCAATAGCTCCATTTTGCTCTGTAAACATTATAAAAAGCAGTAAATCGTGCTTGTAGTCTGGCTTTTCTCTTACAGTACACTTCCTTAGCTTAAAATGTGCATGAGCAAAAAATGTCCAGTTGACCCCATAGCTCGTCATCAGCTACGTTCTATTTATCTATCTTTTTGCACTCCCTTTTTTATCGCTTGGTACCTAATATTGACATCACGATCGTCCCTCGCAATGCGCATACAGTGTGACCTGTCTGCGGCACATTATCCACTATATAACGTTTTACTTTCTCTGAAATGTACAATAAATAACAGCCGTGACAATGTAATGTTCACAGTATTTTTAAAACATACATACGACACTGTGTATATATATATTATTATACATAGATTTCCTGCTACTTGCTTTTCTTGGCTTGTCGTGGTTTCCTGACTCTCCGAAAACTTGAGGAACCCATGTACAGTTATCAAAGTAATGTGCTGAAATGTAATTGAATGTTTCATAATAAGGGTTTTTAGAAAATCCCTTTTGGATGAGATTAGAATGAATAGAGGCATTAGTGCTACTTCCATCTGTTAGAAGCAAACTGTTTCATTGACATGGTGCACTGAACACCAAAGCTTCCAAAAAAAAATGTAAGCAGATGAAGAGATCACTATTCTTGGGCATGCATTATTTATATCAATATCAGAGAATATGCAGTGAAATAAAAAAGGAAATAGACTTCCTCATTCAGTATTGAAAGAGAGAATCTTCACTGCCGGAAATAGACTTGAATATACATTTTACAGACCACTAAATAAATATGTAGCTTGGGGCATAAGTAAGGGTTTTAAAGGAGGAGGACACAATATCCAAAAAAATATCCTTAATAATTTAAGCTAGTAAAGGGGAACACAGGCTTTATGGTTTCTCTGTCTTGAAGCAAAGAGCATACAAGGCTGCAGGTCAAGCTCCTACCAGGCTATACACTCAAATCTATTAATCCATGCCTATAGAGTTCTAGACCACACCCCATACACCCATACATGGTTCTTTCTTCTAAGCAAATAGTTCCCAGTTAGTGGAGCTGGACCCATAAGGGGCACAGAAAATAGTGGTGGCAAATGCAAGTCTAGTTAGGGACAGATTTGGAGAAAATCACTATATGGTCTCTTAGGCACTCCTGCAGGCCCATATTGGAGGTCAATTAGAACAAGACTGTGGGCAAATATTTATTTTTGATAGATATTCTTTGATCTATGGATGAATGACTAATCCAGCAATGTTTGCCAAAGTGTTATGAGCTAAGGGGTGGCCCTGGTCAACTGCTGGCCACCAGCGTGGGCATGAACCAAATGAGTCCGACAACCACGGACAGTCTGTGAAGAATGGAAGTGCTGCAACCTCACTGATACTTTCATAGATTCCAAGGGAATTAAAAAAATAAAATAATCATCCTTAAAATTTCCATGACAAAATCCAAGTACTCTGGTTTAGCAAACTTTTTCCAAAAGAAAAGTCTATTGGAGTTGAGGAAAGTAGTTGCAGCCAAACGCAAGTAATTCAGGCTAAGATATTTGTTGCATCTTGAATCTCAATGGTTTTCATCTTGTAGAAGCGTCAGCAATAGTTACGAAGTCCCAAGTATGGGGTCTACTTAGGGTTGCCATCTTTTGTGGCTGGGGAGTCTGGCATGGGGCAGGACAGTTGAGGATGGGGCAGGTTGTCCAAGTGAAAACCAGACAGGTGACAACTTTTGGGCCACTATAGCATGGCAATATAGGTAGCTGCTTATTCCAATGGATGGATTGATCTAAGGCTTTTATTGCCTTTTGGGCACCATCAAACATTCTGTGTTGCTAAACTGTGCTTATTCATTTACATATTCATACATGCTAATATGTCATAATCACCCTTTAAGCCAGAGCTATAAATATTGCTTCTAGGTTCTCTTGCACTTTTGTATTTTCTAGGTCTATTTTTTGTTTCTCTAGGTGGACACGAAGTCATGATGTGTAGGACACCTTGTAACTAATATGTACAGCATGTACTAGAGCTTAAACTGTATATATCTTTTTCAGGGACCACTGGAGAACTATATGTTTGTGGGCTAGGCCTGTGCCCTATAGAAGAGGCTAAAGGCATCATATTTGGGTGTTCAAACCTGTATTTAAACTGCTCTTAGAATATTTAACGTTTGTTATTTGACTTGTTTAAAAATATTAAGGAGACTTTTCAGCCTATATCAGTCTCCCTCCAGTCCGGGTTTTATGTTGCAGTATCAGTACAATATGAATAAGCCATAATCTCACTTTATAAAAGACAGATATATGAATATAGGAAAACATTTGCCCAAATGAATATCTTGGCAGCCCTTGTATTCATTAGACTGATTCACCGTTGGAGCAACCAACTGATTGGAGCCTGTGACTTGTTTGTGAATCATACAATAATGAGTGAAGCCGGAACTACAGACGGGTAAAACAGTGATCTTCACACCGTTGAGTTTTATCAAGACTTACAATGTGTCAGAATGGCAATTTGGACACATTTGGAGAAGATATCTACAGTGTTTGACAATGTCAATAATTCTTATCATTTCAGATGTGTGTGGGGAACAGCTTGAGCCTCACTGTCATTTTCGACATGGGGGCTGTTTTCCCCAGAATTTCTATCATCTGTGGATTTGTCTTTAAGGAAATGATGTTCTTAATCACAGGTAAATGCTTAATTTAGAATTGTATTGAAATCAAACAATTGATATTGTCATTTGGATTTGTAAAATAAACAATGGAATTGAAAGAAAGAAAATGCAATAGCATATCTCATTAAAAATAAAGCAAAATGAACAAGTGCCGAGCTGCCTGAAAGACTCCAACCATTACGGGGCTGAAAAACAAAAAATATAACATTTTGCATAATGATAGACATTGATTACAAATTGTTAATGGTTTGAAGAGATCATAATACGATCCAAATGTACAGTAGATCACTTATGTACCCCTTTGCTGGTCCTTAATGTAGAGTCGCACAATTACTCTGAGATGTCTCTGCATCTATTGATCTGTAGAGGTTGTGAGATGCAACCTCAATCCTTCCTCATAAACCCTGATTAGGATAAAATCTAAGGCCTGGGCACTGGAGGTATTATTAGTGTGGTGTTACATGCTAAGATTCGGGGAGATTTAGTCACCCAGCCCCTTCTTTCTTCGGGCGACTAATCTCCACTCTTCGTTTTCCGAAGTCACCCGAAGTTAGCTCAGGAGAAAATGTCAGGCAAATTGGGAAAACAAAGTGCTCTGAGTGCCATCCCCCCGGCAATTTGGATTGTAGCCGGTGGGAAGGCTTTTTAGGAAGATTAGTTGCCCGAAGAAGAGGCGATTTGACGCTGGGGAACTAAATCTCCCCGAATCTAAGCATGTAACACCACCCTAATAATACCCCCATTGCCAAGTCCGTAGATTTTGTCCTAATCAGGGTTTATGAGGAAGGTCTGATGTTGCATCTCACAACCTCTACAGATCAATAGATGCAGAGTCATTTTTCTTCTAACTAATCACTTAATTCTTCCTGGTACTTTGTTAGAGAGTGAGAACAGTCAGAGCCATGTGGGACTAATGAAGATTGAGGATAGAAATGATTAAATTGCGGAATGCCTCTCAGAGCATTAAACACCATTATCCAGAAAGTCAGTAATCAGATTGTTGTACAGCTTGTCCTGTAGGAACTTTCTGTGCTCAGAAATGGAGCTTATCTGTTAAGGCACACCATAATCTTACGAACATAGACACAAGCCTCTGAGCCCTCTTAGTACCATAAACAAAATCTTTTGGGCCCTCTTAGTACCATGAACAAAATCCTTTGGGCCCTCTTCGTTCCATGCACTAAATCCGCTGTAAGAACTTTAAATACTGCTTCTCCTTCATCACACAAAGCAGGGGTTTGGTAATGCAGATAAGGTTTCCAAATAAAATAAAAGTGAAAGGAAATAGAGCTTTTTTTTAATGTGCAACGAGGGCCCCAGAGCATTGGCACTGGTATCACAGAAGGGAAAAATACATTCTGTGGAATCTTTTCTAATGCCAGCAATCATCTCATGCCATAACTATTCTGCAGAGAACTCTGTGTAAAGCCATTTTATTCCGCGACTTATTTAGGGAATCTAGCAAATGAGGGCAGATAAATTTATAAGAGGTATTTCCACTGCAGTGTGATATGATATTCAATGGTCACGCCGGTTAGGGATGTGCAACCCATATCTCCAGCCACTGCCAGTTACAACATTTCTGCATCAGCAGTTAGCCATATGGAAATACTGAGTTGTGGTTCAGTTCCCCTTGTGACAGCCATAGGTTATAGATCACTGTTCTGGTGTTTACTGTTGTTTGCACCAGGTCTAGTAATTCATAGCAACCAACCAGCAAATCCGTACCATACTCCTGTTTGAAAATGTAAACATCTTATTGGCCAGATTTCCCCAGACTTTTTTTTTACTCTTGAGCCACATTCAAATGTAAAACGTTGAGGAGCAACACAACCATAAAAACTTTCTGGGAATGCCAAATTAGGGCTGTGATTGGCTATTTTATAGCCCCTATGTGGACTGGCAGCCTACAGGAGGCTCTATTTAACAGTATGCATAGTTTTTATGCAAGCCTCCACAAATTTAAAAATAAGCACCACTTTTGGGCCACTGAGAGCAACAACCAAGGGGTCGGTAAGCAACATGTTGTCCATGAGTCACTGGTTGGGGATCACTGTTATTGGCTGTTAAGGGATACTACACCTGGTGCATCTTTGATACTTTGATTACATTCCTTTCTAAGACATTACATTATAAACCATAGGGCTTTTCCAAAGCAATATTTATGTACATTTCCTTTAAAACCGTCATGGCCGATGGTCTAACTACAACAATTACCAGAATCCCAGCCTAAGGCTGCCAGGTAGGTAGTTGGTTGGCCACCACCGTTTTAGACCTTATCTGCCAATTTTTTAATCTACAAACAATGCACTGTTTGCTATTGTACACAAAACAGTCATTAATAAAGAAAAAAAAAGAAATATATTATGCTTGTTGCAATGTATGTGTAATTTGAAATATATCTAAATATATCTTTATTCAGCTATTCTGTATTCATTCTGTATTGCCAATATATTCTGCTTAAAGTATTGCGTTTGATTTTATTGCCACAAAGTGAAGTTCAGTTCTCTTTGGTGTTGGCGAACTGTTCCAGCACTAGTGGGCACCAACATGGTATATATTGGGAAAGGGTAATGTAATAACAGGAGCAAATTTCGCCATAGCAGCCAATCAGCATTTACCAAATTTCTATGGGTTTTTATGCGTTACTAGAGCTGAAGCTCCTGCTATTTATGTCCATTTAGAAACCAGCAACTGGCGATGAATATAAAAGCCGACTGTTCTACGTATTTTGCTCTTAAAAAATGTTTTTAAGGAACAAAAGTGTTGTCTACTTTATTGATCAAAACACAATGGTTGCTCCCGCGTGGAAATATTTCTACTATTTGTTTTAAGAACCTCAAACTACTATGAACAAGTAGCACGTGACACAATCAGTACTCTGGAGCCCCAAAAAAAACACAGTGTTTGTGAATACGATGACAGTGACATGAAGCTGTGTTTGTGCTTTTGAGGGATCTTAAAAATGAACCACTGTGCATTTTACTACTTATTTCCTATTAGAAGCGGATCCTTTAATAAACTGTGCTGCCATTTATGTTCTTTCTGGACTAAACCCGTCATTGACCAAAACCTGCAAATCTATTGTACCGTGGATGCAAAAATAAAGTGAATTCCATTTTTCTCCTCTGCATGTGGCTTGAGATACAGAACATTGTGATTTGTGGATTAAACAATCTATAATAATAATTTAAAAAAATCCATCTGCACCAACTTTGTATGTGACAAACTCACACGGAGGTGTTTCATCATATTGTATGTGTATATAAAGGCACTGTTGTATGTCGGTTTTGGAACAGCCTTCTGTCATTGTGTATATTGTGCTTATTCCTTCAATCCTGTACCCCTGTTCTCTGTCTCTCTTCCTTGCCTGGAACAGCCCATTGTGGAATATACATTGCCCATATCCTTACCTTGCCAGCATTGCTAACACTCAAATATAAATGTTTGTAAATTCCTTCTTCATTTTGTCTGTCTGTATGTCTCTTAGATAAGTGTAACAAGAAAAAAAAAAAACACTTGAACAATTTTGTTTTTGAAGACAATGTAGGTAGGGGACCTGTTATCTAAAATTCTTGGGACCTGGGGTTTTCTGGATAATGGATCTTTTCCGTAATTTGGATCTTCATATCTTAAGTCTACTAGAAAAATGTTAAACAAACCCAACAGGCTGGTTTTCCTTCCAATAAAGATTAATTATATCTTAGTGAGGATCAAGAACAAGCTACTGTTTTATTATTACAGAGAAAAGGGAAATAATCTTTAAAAAATTGGATTATTTGGATGAAATGGAGTCTGTGGGACATGGCTTTTCCGTAATTTGGAGCTTTCTGGGTAATGGGTTTCCGGATAATGGATCCCATACCTGTACATAAAACAAATTATTGCATACATAAACTCTGTCATTAGGTTATACTTTTTTTTTTAAGCATGAACCATTTTCAGTCTTTTCCCCCAAATTTTGGCTGCAAGCCGACTGTGAATAAATTGGCCCTGGGTCTGGTTTACACATCCGTTCTTTCCATTCCATTTTTCTAAGATGTCAATAATTGCTTGCTTTGTATTTTGTTACTGTTTATGTGTGTGTTTATATTCAGACGATCCATTTTTAAACGCTGTGTGTACTTTTGAGACTTTCCATGAAGCACATCAGATCTGAACAAGACAGACAGCTCGGCCAGTTTCCCCTGAACTCTCTCTGGCTCTGTGTCTAATTAGTTTACACAAACAATTATCCTGCTTATAAAAGTTATTCTAAATGGATTCTGAGAAATTAGAATTGAACAAAAATGGCTTTTGTAGATGACTCCTGACATAAAATTCCCATTTGTCCCTGTCTCCTGGGGACATGTCCCATTTTAGGACTTTGGTCTCGGAGGGCCCAGTGTCCCAGACAACAACCCGCCTGCTGTTACTCCCTTAAGTTCTATCTGTGTCTGACTCTCCATCAATCCAAGGACAAAGGGTAGAGCAACCACACAACTTCTATACCAGTGATCCCCAACCAGTAGCTCGTGAGCAACATGTTGCTCCCCAACCCCTTGGATGTTGCTCTCAGTGGTCTCAAAGCAGGTGATTATTTCTCAATTCCTGACTTGGAGACAAGTTTTGGTTGTATAAAAACCAGATGTACTGCCAAACAGAACCTCCTGTAGGCTGCCAGTCCACATAAGGACTACCAAATCACAGTGCTTATTTGGCACCACCCAGGAACATTTTTCATGCTTATGTTGCTCCCCAACTCTTTTTACATCTGAATGTTGCTCACGGGTGAAAAGGGTTGGGGATCCCTGTTCTATACTATTTCAATCATTATTGACCAGTTAAAGGAAAACTTTATATTCACTTTAAAGGGAAAATTAAAATGTGTCCCTACAAATGCAAATAAATAGTGTACGACCTAGAGTGACTGAGGGAGTGGGAAATACGGACAACAAACACCAAATGCACAGGATGTAAAACAAAGGTATATCAGCTGGATATAGTGAAAGTGTTGTTTATTCCATGAAGCAAACCGATATGTGAAGAAAAATGTTAAGAAAAAACTGAAAACACAAAAGAAAAAAAAAAGGTTACACTAAGAAAAAAAGCAAAAAAAAAAGTAAATATAAAATGCAAGTCTGGCATAGCACATAGGGAACAAATCATTCTTAAAATACCCATCTCAGCCACTGCCTCTAAGAGACCATTCACATGCATTTATTCTTACATTCCTATGCGGTGGCTCTTTTAAGGTTTCTACTGTACAAGATCATATGAGTTAACATATTCTGTTTCTGTACCCAGGGTACCATGCTGACAGGGTTGGAACTAAGGGTGGGTCTTCTGCCTGCCCCTAGACCTGGCTGCACTCCTCTAATAGCACTTATGCACGCCAGCGTCACCACACATGTGCGCACAAGCTACAGGGGAAGGAATGGGTGAACTGGCCAGCTGGGTTGCCTAGGGACACGACATGCAGCGTCACAATGCAGGTCTGAAACATTGATTATCTGGGTCATAGCCCATGTCTTAATAAAGGCGTTTTAAGGAAAGACTTCTGCGAATGGTGCTGTCTGTGATCTGAAATTCTGGAAATTAGTTGGAGGTGGAAACTGTGGGACTTGCACCAGACTAAAGCAATTAGGAGGTATGAGTGCTGACTAAATCCATGCAGTATATACAGTACATTCTAAAAACTCTGAAACTGTCAACAGATTAAGCTGTTTTGGTATAAGGTTCTAGAGCTTTGCTCTGCAGCACTGGGAGAGAATAACCCCTCTGACTAATTCCAAGTTTTTTGCTTGGAAATATTACTCTGGACCCTGCATCTCCCCTTCGTAGCCACTTGAGCCACATTTTTGAACTGCATCGAAACTATTAATTCCTAAAGAAGTTTCAGAAAAAAAGATTCTAAACCCCTATGCCCTTTCTAAAGTGAATGCTATTGCCAATATAGCAATGGATGAAATTCACAAATGTCTATAAAGGTTTTTCACTCCTCCAGGTTATGATATGCGAGGCCTCATGCACAATACTCTATGCAGTGGCTGCAATCAGCCTTTCTTTGCAGTTTGCCCATTGTGTGGGGCATTGTGAATATAGTCCCAGCCTCTGTGTTCCATTTTGGAGTGCAGAGACTTTTGAGTCGATTAGGGGCCCCAATCCTACCATGTACCTTGCATGTCATTCAGACATCGGCTCCCACATTGAGTACTGGAATAGGATTCAATGACTTAAGTCCAGTCTCCACAGCTTCCATTCAATAATGCCTTAATTCCATAAAAATAGCCGTGGATAAGAACTTGATGAAATGCAGAACATTGCTGCAAAAGCTGTTCTTTTATTGATTCACTACATGTTTCGAGCTATACTCTTGACACTTGAAAAAGAGCTCCTTGGTAGAAACATGTAGTGGATCAATAAAAGCACAATTTTGACCAATAATATTGGGGGTGCATGCCACCCAACCGCTTCTCGGGGAGCACTGGGGAGCGCTCTTGAGGGGTTATGCGGGTGGGCGCTAGGACCGTGCGGCTTCAGGGTACCCGCCCACTAAATTCAGCACTGAGTTCTTATCCACAGCTACACTGTTTTTATGGAATTGAGCACTATGGGGCATGTTTGTGCCCTTGGCCCGGACGGTTATGACCCCCACACTGTTTAGTAATTATACATTTAACTTTGTCACAGATGGCTAATTTAGTTCAACTGAGTGGAAGTGAACACAATCAGGGAAGCAGGAAGAGTGAAAGAAAGGTAGTGCTGTAAAGTCCCAGATATTTGTGTGTGTGTGTGTGTAAAGTCAGTAGGGAACCCCCAGTGGCAGAAAAGTGCACTCTATTTAAGGTATAGAAGGAAAGGGGGTCCTTGTCAGGGCTCTGAGGAACAAAGTGTGCTCTGTTCACGGCACAGAAAGTCAAAGGGAGTGCTTTTCAGCACTGTGAAGAAACTGCCACATATGTGGGGATCCTTATGAGGCCAGCGACCAAACAATCTGCAATATTATGTGAAGTTGCTCATGGCTGGCACACTGTATGTATGGAAGTTATTTAAGCTATAGTGTCCTGCAAATTAACCAACCAACAATATCTATTGTGAGTATTACATCCCAGTCTGTCCTGACTCTGGATGGAGGTACGCCAGTTTATAGTGTCTCTGTTCTCCCATATACGGAGACTCCTGTAGTGCCAAAAAGTGGAATCATTACAGGATTTTTTTTGCAAAGACCATTGTGAATGTTAGCAACTGTGTTTGGGTCCTTTTTGACCAATTACAGATTTCAACTACTTGACGAAAATTTGGCTTTTGCAAACCTTCTCAGTGTATGTTATAAAATTTCAATCACAAAGCGTATTTTTCGACAAAGTATTTTACAAAACTCCAGTGCTGATGTTATCTCTCACCTTTGCTTAACAATGTAATATTCTGCAGCAAATGATTTTACATTGTGAGCAGAGCTAAAGATTCGCAAAAACATGTTAACCATCGTTTGCGATTTTTAAATAAATTTCCCCTTATAAAGTCTAAGGAGGTGCACTTCACATGTACAGTATATGCAGAAAAATGGCTGGGTGCCAGAGAAAATAAAGGCAATATAAAGACTTATGCGTTGAACTGACCAGCTCTTTCTTTAAAGCATGGAAATTTAATGGACATCTGTGTAAAAGTCCAGTGTTTCAGTTACGTTACTGTGACATTCATCAGGGATATGTTTGTAGGCAGTATGGGATTTAATTGTGCAAATTAATCCTTGCACTGTATGTAAATTTAGTTTAATATGTAGCCATAATGACTGGACTACTAGAATACATCTAGGGTTGTCACCCTCTACTTGCCAGTAAATTTGAACATGCTCTTGTTCCACCCCCAGCCTGCCTACTAAAGCTCTAATCTGTCCCAAGGTTGCTAAAGGTTGCCATACACATAGAGATCCGTTCTGAGCCCTGGATGATCTCAGTGGAAAAGAGGCCATACACAGACCGATAAAACATGCCGGCAATTTATCGGCCCATGCGTGCGGCCCTCCAGCGAGCTTCTCTGATTGATATCTGCCTGAAAGTCACAGGGCAGTGTTAAAAATCACATTGGATCAGGGCCTTAGGGTTCAACGATCAGATCATAATGCAATACAAGCGGTCGGATCATAGGACTGCATCTACGAACAGGTCAGGCCCCGATCCAATATGATTTTTAACATTGCCCTGTGACTTTCAGGCAGATAACAATCAGGGAAGCTCCTCGGAGGGCAGCACACACGGGCCGATAAGCTGCCAACTCGGTCTGTTGGCATCTTTTATCTGCCCGTGTATGGCCAGTTTAAATCCTCTTTTCCACTGAGATCATCCAGAGTCCACTGTAAGCCCCCATCCCTTTGAGTCAATGGCCCGCCCGGTACAATTTTCCTGCCCTCAAAGATCACGGCCCACTTGCATGCGCGAACCGATGCTGGCACACATGCACAAATGGACGCGGAAGCGCAAGCACAAGCGACAGAGCCAACAGTCCAGAGAGGAGAGAGGGGACTGGACCAGGGGTAGGAGCCAGAGAAGGGACGTGTCTGGTCAGGCCTGGACTGGCAATCTGTGGGTTCTGGCAAATGCCAGAGGGGCTGCTTTAAGGTCCCATAGAAAGTCTTTAGTGGGCTGGTGGGGGCTGTTTGGGCCTCTATGTGGGTTGATTGGGCCTCTGTGTACCTGAAATGCCAGGGCCTATATTAATTCTCAGTCCGGACCTGTGTCTGGTGCCCCCCCAGCTTTGCGCCCTATGCATGTGCCTACTCTGCCTACCCCTAGTTCCAGTCCTGCTGGTAATTGTAAAATGTGGCAACCCCTAAATACAGCTATTGTTTCAGCACCATATGACCAAACCTCTTTTTTAGGATAGTTTTTAGTGTGTAAATGAACAAGGCGTTTCAATTAAAACACAAGCATATTGCTGAAAAGAAGCCTATGGTTTACAGTTACACAATCACTTTATTTAAAAGATAGGTCGTCACAAAGGACAAAGTCATTTAAAGATAGTTGTTTCATTCTACAACTGCCACAAATCATTTTCATAAACAAGGTTTATAATTTTTTGAGTTATTTTGCATTTTATTCAGCAGTTCTCCAGTTTGCACTTTCATCAGTCTGATTGCTAGGCTCCAAATTACCCCATCAACCATGCATTGATTTGAATAAGAAACTGGAATATGAATAGGAGAGGGTCTGCATAGAAAGATGAGTAATAAAAAGTTGCAATAACAATACATTTGTAGCCTTTAAGAGCATTTGTTTTTAGATGGGGAAAGTGACCTCCATTTGAAAGCTGGAAAGAGTCAAAAGAAAAAGGCAAATAGTGGGAAAAAAACCGAAAAATTCCATTACGAAGACCAACTGAAAAGTTGCTTAATCATTCTATAACATACTTAAAGTTAACTTAAAAGTAAACCACCCCGTTAAAGTAATAGAAATGAAAGAACAGATATGGCTTTTTTTTCATCCTGCTCTCAGATTGTAGACTCTATGGCACTGGCTCTTAATTACCAGACTGCCAGCAACACAGGTTCTATGTTCCCCGTTTACAGTTTAATTTAATGGGGTATCAAGGGTGGCTTGTCACAGAGAATCTGGCACTTAGACTATTAAACTAGTCCTTTATACTAGGCTGTATTTTGTTTAAAAACTCCTGAGGGTGGCACTCAGGAAACTATATATACCGGTATCTATATCTGTAGGGACCCATAGGGTTAATGCTCCCCTCTGGCTTTAAATGCCTACACTTCCTTGTTCTCTAGTTGCTGGGCAAAAGCCCATGTATCTACTTTAGCTTATTAGCATAATGTGTACAGTGTATCATGGGCCCAGAGAATGATGATAAGTTCCTGCCATGCTACAGTATAGTGTTGGGCAGAGGGTGGAGCTTTCTCTTTTCCTGCCATTCAGGAGGGAGTGAATGTGGATGTGCTGGGAGCCTGGAGCTTAGGCCTCTGTAAAGGAAAGGCCCATGGGAGGGGAGGCTCTTGGTGAAGCCAGGGATACAGGGACCCTGTGAATGAGGAGTAGTCAGGACCGGGTAGTTCTCTGTAACAGCACTTTCTAGGAAAGTGAGGCAGATAGAAGTAGTTTAGCAAGAGCAGCCTGGCTCCAAATAGGAGGGATAGTAAGGGGGGTAACTCTCCCCTCAGGCAAAACTGGCCTGCAGTGTAGGGATCACAGCCTAATAGGGGATAAGGTTTAGTGATTTCCCTGATCCACCGTTTTGAGATCCAGGTCACGGCACAGAGATCATGAAGGTGCATCTATCCATGTAATCCATGTAATACGCTATCTCCACAGGCGTGTCAAGGTGCTGGCCCTGAAATGCTGTGATGTTACCTTACATGTGACATGAATTCCTTAGAGGATTGTGAGTATAAAACCCTACAAGTGAGTTGTAGTTGCACAACACTATTCCTTCACCCTTTCATGTAGCAAAGGCCCATCCTGTGGAGAGAGGGTCAAATGTAACCAGTGCTCTGCCTGTTTCTCAGCCGGACAAGGTCTAGTCTAACCTAGATGGGGTTATATATATATATATATATATATATATATATATATATATATATATATATATATATATATATATATATATATATATATATATATATATATATATATAATTATGCAAATATGGCTGTTATGATGTAATTTGGCTCCTTTTGGAAGGGGGGGTGGTATAAAATGTGTAACATTGTCACTAGTAATTTTTCCTTCATAAAGGCTCCAATGGGTCCAAACATTGGATATACTGTGATGCATTCAAATAAAAGATAATTCTGCAGAAGTGTGGGTCCACTTTACATATACAGGTATGGGGCCTGTTATCCAGAATGCTCGGGACCTGGGGTTTTCTGGAACAGGCTGGTTTTGCTTCCAATAAGGATGAATGATATGTTAGTTGGGATCAATTACAAGGTACTGTTTTATTACTACAGAAAAAAAAGTAAAACATGTTTAAAAATTTGGATTATTTGGATACAATGGAGTCTATGGGAAATGGCCTTTCCGTAATTTGGAGCTTTCTGGATAATGGATCCCATACCATAGCTAAAGTAGACCCACACCCCAGTCCTGATATGTTTCCCTGTATGCTGCCATATTCTACCTGCCCTATGCTCCCTGTGTGTGCCAAACTCTATCTGTCCTTTGCTCCTGTTTGTGACATACTCTACCTGCCCTATGCTCCCTGTGTGTGTCATACTCTGCCTTCCCTATGCTCCCTGTGTGTGTCATACTCTGACTGCCCTATGCTCCCTGTGTGTGTTATACTCTGACTGCCCTATGCTCCTGTGTGTGCCATAATCTGCCTGCCCTATGCTCCTGTGTGTCCCATACTCTGCCTGTCCTATGCTCCTGTGTGTGCCATACTCTGGCTGCCCAATGCTTCCTGTGTGTGTCATACTCTGCCTGCCCTATGATCACTGTGTGTGTGCCATACTCTGCTTGCCCTATGCTCCTGTGTGTGTCATGCTCTGCCTGCCCTATGCTCCCTGTGTGTGTGCCATACTCTGCTAGCCCTATGCTCCTGTGTGTGCCATACTCTAGCTGCCCAATGCTTCCTGTGTGTCCCATACTCTGCTTGCCCTATGCTCCTGTGTGTGCCATACTCGGCTGCCCAATGCTCCCTGTGTGTGCCATACTCTGCTTGCCCTATGCTCCTGTGTGTTCCATACTCTGCCTGCCCTATGCTCCCTGTGGGACAGGAGCCTGATAGGATTTGTCCTAGGGGTATGTTTGGAAATTTTTTGTTAGGGGCCCCTAAGATGTTTAATCATGTGCTGGGAGGTGCTGGGAGAAGGAGGCATATGGATTTATGGGTATGTTTTAATATGACAAATTATTCAGATATGAGTGATGAGCTATATCCTTACAGTGAGCACCAAACATTTGTATTTTCTGGTGTGTTACCACTATTAATGTTGACATGGTCCTTAAAGTTCTTGTGGTAACATGGGTGTGTTTTAACAACAGAAAGTGGTAATCACTGGCTTCTATTATTGGCCCTCCACCATGTAGGCCAGAAAAATTCCAGCCCTCTGTACCACAGAAGTTGGACAGCACTGGGTAGGGGATGGGGAAAGGAGTAACGTTGTATAACTATATTAGTTGCACCTGATATATCAGTTACTCCACTAATATCCAAGTTTAAGATAATCTACAGTAGTGTAGACAAAGCCAATTCAAATACAGATAGAAAATATCAATATATCATGTATTGTTTCATATGCACTTATTAGGTACTACAACATCTATTCCTTTAAGTTACCAAATTTAAATCTCAAAAGATCAATATTATACCATTTAGTAAGTACCTAACTAGCCAGCGCTTAACATCTACACCTAATGAAGTATTGCGTTGTGAGCGAAGCCGTCGCTGGCAAATTTTCGGAGGTTAGTGGATTTGCTCCTATATACTTAAATAAAAAAACCTAAGGACTCAAGGAGGAAACCTTAGGAAAAAGAAAAGTAATTTGGAATATTACCCACAGTTAATTAATAAAATATCAGACTTTATGATCTGTACATTGTTTACTTGTCACAGGCAGATTATTGGGGATATAAAGGCATACTTAAAATAATCCTGACAACATTGAGTCCCACATATTCACACACGGCATCAGTCTCAGAGCAATCAAATATTAAAGGCTGCATATAAGAGGGAGTGTTCAGGATTATAAATTCATGAGTTTCATAATAACTGATGGACCCCAAGCATTTTAGATTCTGTTCTTATGTAATATAAAGGATTAATAAATGATAGCATACAAATTAAATCATCCGTATAAATATAGGAAAGCTGGAAGCGAATTTCAGGCCTGATATTGGTTTTTTAAATGTAGCATGTACAGATTCCTGTATAGCTTTTATAGATGGGAGGGTCCAATCAACACCCATATGCTACATATAGAGGAGAGGGGGTGAGTTGGCAGTTGGCTTAGATGTTAGTGCTGTGATATATCTCTCCAAAGCCAGATTTCATCTTGAAAGTCCCTGGTTTAAATCCATGCGAAACTCCTTTGCCACCATAGTCCAGTCATTTATTGCCTGTATACTAAGGAATTAAAGGGGCTGTTCACCTCTGTGTCCATTTGCAATTGGTCTTCATTTTTTTATTATTTGTGGTTCTTGAAGAATTCAGTATTGGAGTTTCAGCCCCTACATTACCCTAGCAACAGGCAGGAGTTTGAATGAAAGACTGGAACGTGAATAGGAGAGGGCCTGAATAGAATGATAAGTAATAAAAAGTAACAATAACAGTCGTTTTTTGGCTGCTGGGGTCAGTAACCCCCATTTGTCAACTGGAAAGGGTCAGAAGAAATTGTTTAAAAGCTATACAAAGTAGAAAACGAAGACCAATTTAAAAGTTGCCTAGAATTGACAATACTAAAAGTTAAGGGTGAACTACCTCTTTAATTTTTTTTTTCTGGAAAAAATGATGAATGAAAAAATTACTGTGAAAAAAATCTTGAAAAAGAATGATCTTTTTTTTCACGGACATGTTTTTTTTTTCTCAACTACTTTTTATGGAAAAAACCAGGCTTGGAAAAACGTGACTGCAAATTCTTAAATAAAAAAAAATCCCATTATGCAATTCTTTTTTTAAAAATAGAATAAATAGATTTATTTATATATATAAAGATATATTTTATACATTTATGTAAGTATATACTCTTTAACCAGTGATACATGGTAGAACTAAAAGGAATTTCACCCAGACAGCACCAGTATTTATAGCATCACAATTTCAGCTGCAATCCAGCCAAAACATATAGTTCAGCATCTACTAAAAACTCAAGTTATAAAATAAATTGAATGTTACAAATACACCTTTGATATATAATATATAATACACCTTTTATATATAAGTTCATATAAGTTCATCAGGTTTTAGTTCAAGATCCAGTTTTCCCATCGTGAATTTCTAGAATTTTGCAAAATATTGAGTTTTAATAAAAAGCCCACTCAGACTTTAAACTAAATAATTTTTCCAATATTTTTTGGGTAGTACGGCTGCCGTATTCCCTGCCTTATTTTATAATGCTGTGAGCAGGATTAGCAAATTTACAGTCTTTTTCTTGCATTGAAATTCATAAGCACTGCTGCATAACATTTCCACAGCCTTATAGCAGGTTTAAGGAACAATTAATGGACCATTTACTTGAAGTGCTTAATGAGAACATTGATATCTCCATTAAAATAATATATCGTTGGTGTGTTATGATTGATCTGTAGTTTAAAAACAAGGCCTATCTTTGGGACTGATCTATCAAAGATCAAACTTGGGTAATTCTGATGGATTCCCAGCAGGTCGGCCTGTTTTTTCATTTATTCCAAATTTTTCTTGTGGTCAGGATAATGTTAACAAATTGATGCATTTATCAAATTCAATCAATTCAGCAGATTGTGTTCAAGTGCTGTTTGGATGAAGTGCACTTATTTCCTATCCAAATTCTGAATCTCCAGTGCATATCGCGTAGGGGGATGATTTGGACACATATTTCACTTTCTGAAACAAACGCAGAATAGAAATTGATACATTTTAAGCTATTGTTACTTCTATAACGAGAAATATTAATTTTACTTCCCAGAAAGAATTAACAATACATTAGAACCAGAAAAGAATGGTGTAAAATCTGCGGGACTGTAAAATCAGGGAAATGCATTATATATTGGCAGGACCACAAAAAAGGTGTACATTTTGGAATGCTTAATATAAGGTGATAAAAAATTTATGTTAATGAATTGGTTGAATTAAAATTGAGAAGTATTTCCTTTTGGTGATTCAGCTGCCATTTTTTATATTGAACAGCATGATCACTCTCTGAGCCAGTGTAGTTTATCCCAGTGAACAATAATTAGTGGCTGGCGAATAAATTCGCCAGGTGAATTTGCTGCGAATCTCTGTGTTTCGCCACCGGCGAAATAAAATTAGCAAAACTCCAGCGAAAATCAGCCTAATGGGTTTATTTCATGTTTACATGATTTTCTAGTAGACTTAGGGGCACATTTACTATGGGTCGAATATCGAGGGTTTATTAACCCTCGATATTCGACCATCAAAGTTAAATCCTTCGACTTCGAATATCGAAGTCAAAGGATTTACCGCAGTTTGTTCGATCGAACGATCTAAGTATTCTAATCCATCGATCAAACGATTTTCCTTCTATCAGAAAATACTTAGAAAGCCTATGGGGAAGGTCCCCATAGGCTAACATTGGTGCTCGGTAGGTTTTAGGTGGCGAAGTAGGTAGTCAAATTTTTTTTAAAGAGACAGTACTTATAGTTCGAATCGTTTGATACGAAGACGAAGTCGTAGTCGAAGTAGCCAATTCGATGGTCGAAGTAGCCAAAAAAATACTTTGAAATTCAAACTATTTTTCATGCTAATCCTTCACTCGAGCTAAGTAAATGTGCCCCTACAGATATGAAGCTCCAACTTATGCAAAGATCTGTTACCGGCAAACCCCAGGTCCCAAGCATTCTGGATAACAGGTCCCGTATGTATACATTAAACTATTATCTTGGAATCAAGACTGGATGGCCCCTAGAGGTGTATATGCCTGAAAAATATGAAAACATATATATATATATATATATATATATATATATATATATATATATATATATATATATATATATATATATATATATATATATATATATATATATATATATATATATATATATATATACTCTTCCATCACACAGGCCCTATGATTGTGCCATTGATTTAATACCCGGTTCCTTTCCTCCCAAGGGTGGAACTTGAATCACAGGCCATAGAGGAGTATATAAGGGAGAACTTGGATAGAGTGTTCATTCCCTATGTAATGCCCCAGCAGTCTTCCAGGAGTTTGTATACAATGTAAATACAAGGCCTAGAAATGGAACCAACCAAGGTTCAGGCCATTCTTAACTGGGCACAACCACTTTCGTTACAAGCAATCCGAAGATTTTTGGGATTTGCCAATTATTATAGGCAATTTATAAAAGATTTCTCCACTCTGGTTGCCCCAATTACTGCCCTGACAAAGAAAGGGGCAGATCCCAGTATGTGGTCTGCTGTGGTTGTAGAGGCCTTTGATCTGTTAAAAAGGTCTTTTATTTCAGCTTCAGTACTCCAGCATCCGGATTCCTCTCTTCCCTTCCAGGTAGAAGTGAACTGGAGCGACTGGAGCCAGAGCAGTTTTATCACAGCGACACCCTGTTACTGGTAAAATCAATCCTTGTGCTTTCTTCTCTAAAACGTATTCCTCTGCAGAGGTTAATTACGATATTGGTAACAGGGAGTTGCTAGCCATTAAATGGGCTTTCGAAGAGTGGAGACATCTTTTGCAAGGCGATAAACGTGTGTTCTCTGTATACACGAATCATAAGAATATGTTATACGGTATATTGAATCTGCCAATCACTGAAATCCAGATGGGCTTTATTTTTCACTCACTTTAACTTCATCATTACCTATAGTCCGAGGGGAAAGAATGCTAAAGCAGATGCTGTGCCAGAAGTTTTGTCTCCAGTCCAAGGGAGGTCTCTGAATCTGTCTCTATTGTTCCTAAGGAAGAATATTGTGATCTGCGTTTTGTTCAATAATCGTAAAAATTGGGTTTGTTTCAAGTGATAACCTGAAAAAACTTGCGTGATTCAGTCGTGAAATCCAAATAATTCGCATGACTTGGGTTTTAGCTCGATCTTATCCTGACCCGACTTTTGTGAGTTAATTTATTGATAAAATCGTGGATGGGAATTTGGTTAAGCTTGGTTTAATAAAAATATGAGATACATCAGCGTTAATTTATTTATAATTAGCGTTTATTAAAATGAGATAAATTACCCTCTAAATTATTATTTTTTTTAAAAAATCCCATTGTACACAAATATGAAAGTCCAAACAGCCAGGCCTGAGTCCAGTTACGTTACACACATGGTGGCTAATGCAGATTCAAATGCAATTTCAGAAGTTATTCAACTGCTGCTGGAGAAGGTTGGGTGGGATTCTCAGTTTGGCCTATGGCTGCATACATGCATTGACTAGTGATGGGCGAATTTCTCCCGAAAAATCGTGAAATCGGAAAGTTTTTCACAAAAAAATAGTGAAAATTTAAGGTTTTCACAATAAAATAGTGTAATTCAAACAGTTTCACAAAAAAATTTGGAAATTTGAAGGTTTTCACTAAAAATTTGTGAAAATCTGACATTTTCAGGAAAAATTGTGAAAATCAGGAATTGATGCCGGCAAATTTTCACGGGAGATTCATGAATTTATTCGCCGGTGGCGAAACGCTGAAATTTGCCACGGATTTGTGCCAGGCAAATTTATTCGCCCATCACTAGCATTGACTAAAAATACATTCTTAATTATCAGCAGAAATTAGCCATCTATTCGATTCTTCACTTTGGATTGTGAATTCAACCATAGATCCCAAATGATTCATGTAACATGAACTTAAATTATTGTAACTATGGGGTTCCCTTAGCCTGGGTGTTATTGCATGCATCTTGTAAAACTCAGGGAGAGGGGAGAAAAAAGAAAATTCCCCCCAAACAAAAGCAGGAAAGAAAAAAAGCAGAGAGAAGTGAGAGAATATGAATGCACAAGAGAATAAATCATATGGAGGCGAGGGATAAAATGTGACAATATAATGGAGAAATGACAAAACGGCCAATACACATTGTAAAAAAAGATGACAAGCATATTAGGTAAAAAGAGAAGAGAATGGACCAGCTGAGGGCAAAGGGAAAAGAACAAGAGCCAATGTAAACAACAGGATAAAGGCAAACAGAAGAAACAATCAGAAGTAAGGATACACAGTCATATTAGGCTGGCAGAATGAATTTAAAGTAAAATAGAAAAATATTCCACCAATCTTTATTCACAATTAAAATATTTTGCCATTTAATACACAGCTGACTACAGTTTGATTATTATTGAGCATTATGGCACCAAACTGTAGATGAAAGAAAGCTGGAGACACTGGTGTCATAGTGTGAAAGATGCAACTGCTGTAGATGTGGGCTTATCTGACATTGTGATATATAATAAAAGCAAAATGATCACAGTTCAACAATTCACACAACACTCCCTCATTTGTAATCACTGCTTCACTTTACCATCATTATAGAAATGTGTGGGGGGAAATAGGCTTAGGGAATTTATGGACACAACCATTGATTTTCCATTGCAGGACACTGTATAATAAAAAGCTTTGTCAGGGAAAAAAGCCTTTTAAATACGTCAGTTTCAGGTAGAAGGGGTCCATTAGTTAAGCCAGAGCCAGTATAATGGGGAACTATTAATTAAGCCAGTCTTTGCATTATCTTTAAAGCAATGTACAGAAATGCAGGCAAAAGCATAAATATACATAATTGTTCCAGCACGTCCATGGTCAGATTAGTAAAAAGTGGGGTACCTTGAGCAGGAAGCCTGGGACCTAAACTTGAACGAAAACAACATGAATTTGCCATTTCCACTCTGCAAGTCCTAATGCTGTTGATAAGCAACAACTCGTGATTAGGGATAAGAGCTTTAGTTCAACAAGTGTGGGGGTAATGTAATAAAATTAGCACCAGGTCTAGTAACCCATAACTACCAATCAGCACTTGTTTTTGTGTTAGACTTAGAGAAAACAATGCCATTTACAGGTATGGGATATGTTATCCGGAAACACATTATCCAGAAAGTGCCATAATACGGGAAGGCCATCTCCCATAGGCGCAAATTCACTAAGCGCCGAAGCGCCGAACGCTAGCGTCAATTCGTTAGCGTTTGCCATTTTCGGTACTTTGCAAATTCACTAACGAACGCTGGCGTAAATTCGCTAGTGTTACTTCGCACAGGCGAATTTTCGATAGCGACGTAACTACGCAAATTCACTAACTTGCGCAGTGTACTGAACGCTACCTTTTACGCTAGACTTCCTTCGCCACCTCAGACCTGGCGAAGCGCAATAGAGTAGATAGGGATTGTTTCCAAAAAAGTCAAATTTTTTTCTAAGTCCCAAAAAACGCTGGCGTGTTTTCTACATTATGGGTGATAGGCTGAAAAAAATCTAAAAATTTTTTGGGGCTCCCCTCCTTCCCCCCTACATTTCCTGACTCATGGCAACTTACCTAGACAGTGGCACATGTGTAGGGCAAAATAAAATTTATAATTGCTGATTTGAAGGTTTTCTAGGCATTTGTAGTGCAGATACGTATTCCTCCATTGAAATTTGAATTTCGCGCCGTATGCAAATTAACCATCGCTAGCGAAACTTTGCTTCGCTTGGCGAATTAACGCTAGCGCAACTTCGCAAACTAACGCTACCCCTGTGCGAAACTTCGGATTTTAGTGAATTTGCGGAGCGCTGGCGAAAATACGCGCGGCGAAGTGCGGCGAAGTGCGGCGAAGTTGCGCTTGGCGCAACTTCGCATCTTAGTGAATTTGCCCCCTAGAGTCCGTTTTATTTAAATAATCCAATTTTGTTTTTTAAATTATTTCCTTTTTCTCTGTAATAATAAAACAATACATTGTACTTGATCCAAACTAGGATATAATTAATCCTCATTGGAAGCAAAACCAGCTTATTGGGTCCATTTCATGTTTACATGATTTTTTAGTACACTTAGGGGGCACATTTACCAAGGGTCAAAATTAATTTTCTAATTAAAAAATGTTGAATTTCGAAGTAATTTTTGGGTACTTCGACCATCGAATAGGCCAAAATTAGTTTTGAATCGAAAAAACTTTGAACATTCGACCATTTGATAATCAAAGTACTTCGACTAGACACTTCGCCATCTTAAACCTGCCGAATTGCTGTTTAGCCTATGGGGGATCCTCCTATAACCTATATGAGCTGTTGACCAAGTTTTGAGAAGTTGAAAGTTTTTTTTGTAAAATTGTATGATCGTACGATTAAATTGTACGAATAAAACGATTCGAAGGATTTCATCGTGCGTTTGAACGATTTTAATTTTAAGGAAAAAACCTTTGACTTCAACTATCGTACTACACCTATTCGATGGGCGAATTTCGACGTTTTTTCACTTAGACATTGGACCCTTGATAAATCTGATCCTTAGGGGCTGATTCACTAAGGGTCGAATATCGAGGGTTAATTAACCCTCGACATTCGACTGGGAATTGAAATCCTTCGACTTTGAATATCGAGGGCGAAGGATTTAGCGCAGATAGTACGATCGAAGGATGATTCCTTCGATCGAACGATTAAATCCTTCGAATCGAACGATTCAAAGGATTTAAATCCAACGATCGAAGGAATATCCTTCGATCAAAAAAAGTCAGCCAAGCCTATGGGGACCTTCCCCATAGGCTAACATCGACCTTGGTAGCTTTTAGATGGTGAACTAGGGGGTCGAAGTTTTTTTTAAAGAGACAGTACTTCGACTATCGAATGGTCGAATAGTTGAACGATTTTTACTTCGAATCCTTCGATTCGAAGTCGTAGTCGAAGGTCGAAGTAGCCCATTCGATGGTCGAAGTAGCCCAAAAAACACTTTGAAATTCAAAGTTTTTTAACTTCGAATCCTTCACTCGAAGTTAGTGAATCGGCCCCTACATGTATGAAAATTCAAAAAATGGCAAGATCTGCTATCTGTAAAACCCCAGGTCCCGAGGATTTAGTATAACAGGCCTTGTACTTGTATTTACATTACATTTAAAACATTTGACAGTTATTATCATATTATTTTTTGCCAGTTTGGTGTCAGCCATTGTACTTTTTTCAAGAATTTTCTGGTGAAGACACCAGTCACTCCCATCTTCCCCATGGTCAGACACAGATGTTCCTCTGTGACAAATATTGAGTCATTTCCCATAAGTTTCCCTAAAGAATTCAGACAAACCCTTTAGTAAAGTGATGGATGGCGATGATTATAAATGAGCTTGTTGAACCAATAGGAGGTGGTCCCCCTTCATTACCCTCACCCTGAACTGAGCATACCAGTATACACAGGAGCCGCACAGATAATTGTCAATTCTCTTAGACAAACACACTTTGAGGGGATGGAAGCTACAAATGAACAAGCTATTTCTGGTCTAATAAATCAGTATCTCATAGAACAAGAGAAAAGCTACTCATGTAATTTGTATCTGCATTTCCACCGAGCTCTGTTTTATGACTGAGGTGCGCTCTCTTGAAAAGCAATCTGAACGTGCGATCGCTTTTAATGAGACTGGTCCAAGATGCTTTTGGCAATTTTTCACTTTGACACTATTTCTTGGCAACAGAGAACACATTCAGGTTCCAAGAACTAAATTGATTTCTACATAGTAATAATTACTAAAACAGCGCTCCATGTTTCTTGGGGACATTTATATACCAGCACATGTCCAGGAAAGATGAAATTTCCCTGCCTTTCTTGAATTTTTGATTACTAACAGAAAATATATATTAATCTCCACTTATTTTACTAAACCATCTGCAAAATAATCCATGATTAACCACTAGCTAATAGAACATCTCCCTGATCGCTGTCGCACAACACATCACAGTAGAATTAAAAAAAAATGCCATCATTAGACTCAGTGGGAATTGATTTTTTTCTCCGCAGAGAAATTTAACTGTAAAGTATATTTTACAGGGGCAGGGAGAAATGATGCCAAGCAGCTTAGTGAAAACATACCCTATACATAAATGAAAAAGTAAGGGGCCGATTCACAAAGGGTCGAATTAACCCTCGATATTTGACTGGGAATTAAAATCCTTCGACTTCGAATATCGAAGTCGAAGGATTTTAGCGCAAATAGTGCGATCGAAAGGATTATTCCTTTGATCGAACGATAAAATCCTTCGAAGGAATATCCTTCGATCAAAAAAACTTAGGAAAGCCTATGGGGACCTTCCCCATAGGCTAACATTGAGTTTGGTAGCTTTTAGATGGCGAACTAGGGGGTCAAAGTTTTTTCTTAAAGAGACAGTACTTCGACTATCGAACGGTCGAATAGTTGAACGATTTTAAGTTCGAATCCTTCGATTCGAAGTCGTAGTCGAAGGTCGTAGTAGCCCATTCGATGGTCGAAGTAGCCCAAAAAACACTTCGAAATTCGAAGTTTTTTTACTTCGAATCTTTCACTCGAAGTTAGTGAATCGGCCCCTTAGTGTGAGGCCATTTTTCCATCCGTGAATGTATACAGATATGGGATTCAGAAACCAGTTATACAGAAAGCCCTGAATTTCAGGTAATTCATCTCCCATAGACTCCATTTTAACCAAATAATTTCAGTTTTTAAAAATGATTTCCTTTAATAATAAAACAGTGCAGGTATGGGATTCATTATCCAGAAACCCATTATCCAGAAAGCTAAGAATTATGGAAAAGCGTCTCCCATAGACTGCATTTTATCCAAATAATCCAATTCTCTGTAATAATAAAACAATACCTTGTACTGTACTTGATCCCAACTAAGATATAATTAATCCTTATTAGAAGCAAAACCAGCCTATTGGGTTTATTTAATGTTTACATGATTTTTTTTTCTTTATGTAGGCTTAAGTTCTCCGAAACTAAAGTCCTTTTAATACATTTATAGCACTATGTTGGTTTCTATCTTCTATATGGCCTGCATGAGATTCAATTTGGGAAGCATTTGATGAGCGTTGATTCTGCCTGACTGGTGGAGGAATTTCCCATTGTTTTCTATTTTGCTTGAGTTTATATAAATTTATTGTGTCGTGGAGACTGAAATACACATGGATTTTATCACATTTCTCACACAATATTGCACTATATTTTCAATGAGAGTAAAATGTCTTTTTAAAACATGAATGCTTCTCTTTGACATCCTGATGACAATCCATGCATAGATGTAATTAACATGTAATTAAAGTGAAAGACCTGCCATCAACTTACTATAAACCCAAAATATTCTAGTGAACATGATCAATAATAGTGCTTGTTAATTTAGACAAATAAAGACAAAAACAAGAAAAATTAGCCTCCAAAAGGGCAGTTGGACCAGTCCCTGGATCAATTTTGTTCAAGTTTATTTTAATTTGCTTGTATTTTGTCCAACCCTTTATTGGAATATCTAATGTACTGTATCTTCCAGAACAACTGCTCTCACTGTAAAAACCTTGTTTCATCTTAAAAGGAAACCTTTCATTTACGGGGTTATTTAGTAAAACTCTAATTGATCTTATTTTTTATTAAAGCAAGTCAACCTAATTCCCATCCACAAATTTAAATCAACAAAAAATCAGCTCGAAAAAGGCGGTGTAGCAAAAGTCTCGACAAAATCCAGCAAAATTCGAGTTGTCCCCGAAAACCCCAAATTTTTTCGGATTATCGTACAAAGCCCAGGGTAGATCATGGCATCTTCAAATTGTATAAGGGACATCTGCCATTGACTTCTACATGACCTTGACAGCTAAGCTGCATAAATCCATATTGGTGGCAAAACAATCTTCTGTTTATTTGATATTTAATTGATAATGATCCAAATTATGGAAAGATCTCTTATCTGAAAAAAACACTCCCTAGCATCTTGGATAATACATCTTTACCTGTAAATTCCCTTAAAATTATCAGCAATGGGAAGCAGCAAGGTATGATCTATGGAGAAAATATATCACTCACTAAAGAGACGTTTCAAATTTGTGTACAGGCTTGCATCAGAAATATGATTATATGGGAGGATATAAATAAACTGAAAAGAATTCAACTCAGAAATATCTTTAGACTGTCTTAGGAAAATTAGGATAATTAAAGAACATGATATAGCTAATCTAAGACAAAAACTAATATATACACAATATTACACGTATTAAAATATAATAAAAAAAGAGATCAAAGACAAAGTTATGCATCTATGAAAGGGAAATATATTTGACGAAAACTCACCCTGGTGGTCCAGTGGGGCCCGCCGTGTGGTGCTTCTGTGTTAGCTGGCCGCAATACTCTGCCTTAGGGGCGCGCGCGGCACATACTTCCGGACTTATGTGCGCATTGACGCTGGCATGTTTACGTCAGTGCGCAATGGCACAAAGTTTGAATAGTATTTAAAGGGACTTTGGTCCTGTAATCATTGCCCGTTGTTAGGTTCATCTCTTAGAGTTCCTGGGTGCTATTTTGTCTGCTGCAAGAGGAGGGTTGTGGGTGCACTCCTAAGGCCATATAATAAAATATTTAAATACAATAATTCCCTGTCTAAAAAAAAGAAAAACAGGGTTTTTTGTTACAAAGTTATGATCATAAAATTGGTAAGCCGCCATACCACGTAAAGCTATTTTGCATGCCTGACTAATCTGAATTCTGTGATCCTGACCATGGCCTGTTACCCGACTATTCTGAAATCCGTAATCCGATCCGTGCTTGTTTGACTCTTCTGATTGATCTTCTGGTTTTGACACTTGTCTGTCCGACTTCGCTTGTATTCTGCCCGCACCGACCCGGCTTGATTTGACTACGCTTTCGTCTGTTCCTTGAACTGTGACCTTCTGCCCAAAAAGACTTTGCCAATGATCGTGTCCCTCTGCTTGTCCAGAACCCTTAGCTTGGCTCCTCTCTTAATAAGACCTGGCGGCATCCAATTAACCGAGTGCTCCTCCCGAGGTGAAAGGCGGCTGTTAAAGGTGGAAGCAAGAGCCGGGACCAGGGAGCCTAGCATTGGTTCTGGATTTTGGGTACCGATCGTGACAATATATTTACAAGCTGCGAGGAAGAATAACAAGCTAAAGCTTCATAAGTAACTCCACAGAATCCTGAAATAACAATAACCCATTAGAAAAGCCAGACTACAATCATCAAAGAAAAAATATTAAATAATCAAAGACCTGAAAACAAATATGAATAACTTTGAGAACAATCATAAGGAGAGAGATCACAACATTCAGAACATTTATGACTACTGGGCCAGTGTTAAAAGCTGATTACAGTATTGGGAAAAGACAACACAAAAGATTCTGAACTAATCTAATAATTGCTGCATGGTTCCTTTTCTATCAGCTTTGCCTTTGCTCTCAAGTTTTAATCACAGTACTGAATCCTCATCAATGCAGGAATATAATTCAGTGTGATGAATGGGTTCCTATTTATAACATCAAAAGCCAAGGGAACAGGACAGTGGTTAATTACAGGCACTAGCAAAGTGGTTCACGTAACATCCCACCATAAGTTCTGCTGAGAAGTGCCTCGGCTTTATGGCAAATGTAACAGCAAGATGAATAGTAACATATATCGATTATTGTAGTGGTCTCTGAGAAAGGCAGGTTGATTATAATTAGTGGAAGCTTTTAACAGGCTTAATAATTCTTCCTCAACAACAAGGTTATATCAAAACCTACAGGCTATTTCTTTAACTGGTTTACAGCATATTTTACTGTCTCATTTGGTATGCCCACACCACCAACAATAGTAGCTATAGACATGTTGAAGAGCAAATACAGTGAAACCACATTTTTACACCCCTTTTAGGTGTTTCCACATTTTACATTGTGGTCATGCCAATTTATAATGCATTTCAACTGGTGCCTTTCCATGATTTTACATAATGTTTCCCTGAGTTTACACCAAAATGTTGTCCCGATATCCCCAAAAATGGCTCTGTCAATGTTATTACAGCTATGTGGCCAGAATGCTCAGGACTTGGGGTTTTCCAGATACCAGATCTTTCTGTAACTTAAGTCTACTAGAAAATAATTTAAACATGAAATAAACTCAATTGGCTGGCCCTCACCAAAAAATTCTACCTGTTACCTGTTTTTTTACGAGTAATCCGCAGGTACCTGACCTGCTGCAGGACTGGTACCTGTACCTGTATTAGTAAAATTAAGAGTTTTTAAAATACTAACCAGATGTACATTTTGCTATGGTCTGTCTGTGAATAGTAGCTTCCAAATAGTCTGCCCCTAATACAGCCATGCACCAATCACGCATTACTTAAGTTTGCCCGTGTGACTTTCACATGCCCCCTACAGTGGAACAATAATGCTGCAATGCTTAACCCTTGTCATTATCAAGGGTTGTATTTCTATGTAAAATGGACTTGTGCGTATATCCTTTGAGTACTTGAAGAATAAGTTGCTTTAACACCTGATTTTACATTATGTTTTCCTGGTCCCCTGAAAAAAAGTAAAATGGGGTTCTACTGTAATAATAGTTTTGTATTTGTTACATCTTTACAGAATAAGAAACACTGGACATATTTATTACTTGGCCTTAAAGGTCAGCTTTTCTCCAAAATATCACTTAGAAGCAGAAGTCAAGAGATCGTTATACAGAAGCGTTGAGCCTGAGTGATGTCATTGCGATGGTCCAACCTTTGAAATTATTAATTTTAAAAAATTCTACTGTGCCTTAAACAATCATTTTCAGGATACCTTCACAAATCTTCCATGTGATTACCTCTAAACTTGAAGGAGGGTTACAAAACTGGTGCTAAAAACAGATAATCCTTGATAGTATGTTTTTTGTCCAATGTACCAACTATTGTATTGTGATTGTGTGCCATGGTCAGTCAGGGTCATTTAAAAGCCATGAAGTGTTAACTTACTGACCTGCCACATGGTTCTATAGAACAGAAATTGTGTAGTTGGACCACCAGACAAACCAGTAGTGCAGCCTCATTAAGTCCTGCTCTATGCAATATGATTATTGTGTAAGTTACACCAATTGTAAATTCTGCAGTAGAGCTTGCCATAACCATGTATGTCTTCCAACCTCAGGTTTACCCCAGCAGGCAGGTTAGAAAATCCCAATGGGGAAGGACCACATCAGGACCACATTGGTACAATGATATTGTTCACTCCTGATAGGACTTTCTAGGCCACCTGATGATTTGAACATTGTCCCAGAATGTGGGCTGCTAAACTGGGCAAAGGACGTACGTAGGAAAAACCAATAGGATGGTCATTGAGACTTAATGAACATAGAAATGCCATACACAGGGGCAAATTCATCAAGGGTCGAATTTCGAGGGGTTAAAGCCCTCGAAATTCGACTGGGGAATAGAATCGAATAGAATCGAATAGGCAATTCGGGCAAATTTACGCGCTGGCGAATAGTCAAATTGGCGACTATTCGCCAGGCGAATAGGTGCTAGATCGAATATTCGTTCGAAGGATTTTCATTCGATCGAATGGCTTTTTATTTCAAAATCTTGGAAAACAAGCCTATGGGACTTTCCCATAGGCTTTTAAAGCAATTCGGTAGGTTTTAGGTGGCGAAGTAAGCAGTCAAAGTATTTTTAAAAGAGACAGTACTTCGACTATCGAATGGGCGAATAGTCGCAGCGTTTTTGCGCTCGATCCAGTACTTCAACTATCGAATGGCGAATAGTTGCAGCATTTTTGCGCTCGATCTATTCGAATCATTCTACTCAGGCGAATTTACGCCAATTCGATAGTCGAGGACCACAAAAATTCGAAGTTTTTTTACTTCGAATCCTTCACTCGAAGTTAGTGAATCGGCCCCCTAATCTCCTAAATATTTTTGTATAAAGATCTACTTGAAAATTAGCCAGATATCTACCAGAAAACAAAATCCCACTTGACGAGGACTACATCCAACCAGTCCCATAAACAGACTGTATGATCCCATCATCAGCTCCTGGTTCTAATGACCGGATCACTCCAACCTGCTGTGCAGAGATCTGCTTGTTTGGCAACCTCACCAAATAAGTGGGTCTTGTTATGTATGGCCATCTGAACAAATGTAAGATCCAATCTCAGCAGGGATTGATGAACAGAAAAAAAGTTGCATGAATACTGGAGTGATTTTATCGATATACATGAAGATTTAAAGTAAGTTTTTGTTTATGCATTTGCATTTCTGAATTTCATTTTCATTGCCTTGTTTGTCCAACTAATGGTATTTCTCTATATATATTTTACAGAATTAAAATAGTGGTAATCCGATAAAATACAAACCTCAACAAAGCATCAATATTTATCACAGCCAACAGAAAGGGACATGGCTGTCCAATTATAACAATTTTACCTGCTCTCTTTTCTCCCAGCAGGTGCCATTTCCTTCCCATTCCACTAAGTAAATTTACCTCTCCAAAATCAGTCATAGAGACAGCAGTTTGCTGCTGGCTGGATATTGCTAACACATTTTGTAACACTCCGTGAACCCTATGGGTGGCAACTGATATATATTTCCTTCTACTTATTACTCCAGTGTGCAGCGAACTGCATGACATTTACTTATCACTCTGAGCTACGTACAGCGAAATAAACAAGATCCACTTAAATGATGTGAATTATGTGCATAATGCAGTGTTTGCTTGATGCCGCCGGCTTCTGCAAAAATGAATTAAACACGCTTACATCATAGTCTTATATGATTACTTTTTGCAGTAATGTATTTGCGCTGTATAAAACCAGCTCTAAATTATTTGTGAGGCCTATTTATGGCTTCATTCTGTGAGGAATGTTGAAGTCCCATTGGCAAGTCATTTTTCATTGGCAGTGTGTCCTTGAAAAGCTCCTCAAAATGTTCTCAGCTATGAGAATGCAATGTCTTTTGAGTAATATCCATACAATCTATACAAGAGCTATTTTCTTTTGTCTTGCACCGAAGGCCTGCAATAAACTGTGCTGCAATTGTCTTCAGAATACAAACAGAGGGCCCTGTGAGATGTGACTGCTGAGATGAGGCTCCTGCCGATGGTTAAATGAACTCTCCTAGTGGATATTTGGTTCTGGCTCTTATAAGCATTAATTACTAGACTGTTGTGAAGAATTTCTGTTTTCTACCTTGCCGCATTTGTTTAAATGTTTGCAACTGCTACAAGAGATTCTGAAACTGCTGCTTTCCCAGGCTGAGACTGAAAATGATATTGATTCCTCCGCAAGTGCTAAGAACATAAGACTACTTTAAGCTGGCTGAGCCACATAAACACAATTACTGGTATTGATGAGCTTAGGGTTCTGAACAAGCACAAGCATGCTTAAATCTGAAGTGGGAAATTATCGATAGACTCCATTTTTAAAGAGACAAGCTTTAGCAATTGTGTTGGAATACTCTGCAAACAGGGAACAGCATGAAGGTGTGGTTACCTATTTTTTACATAAATAAATGAAAGGCTACATTTAAATATCATACCCCTAGGGGTTATTTACTAAACCCTCGAATGCAAAAATCATGAAAAATTTGTGATTTTTTAAATAAAATCAGACTTTTAAAAAAATCACAAATTTATTAAACCCCGAGACTGAATCTGAAAATCCGGCATCTTCGACCTGTCAAGGTTGCATATAAGTCAATGGGAGACGTCCCAATGTTTTTTTGATGTGCGCTGAGTTTTGGTCAAAATTCAGAGTTTTCGGGTGAAAAGTAAAAAAAATCGGATGAAAAATCCAGAAAAAATGATAAAATTGGATTTTTCACAAATTTTTTCAGATTTTTTCCTGCAAACGCAATTTTCGGGAAAGTGTATTAATAAATAAAAAACCCGTGCGGATTTGGTCGGAGTTTTTTGGAGAAAATATTGAGATATATAAATAACCCCCCTAATGTATATTTATAGGCATATTTATAAAAGTTTGAATTTAAGTGGTTTTAGAGCTTTTTGAAACCATGATTAAACTCTATGGGGCAAGTTTACTAAAGGGGCGAATAACGTTGTTAATCGAAAATTTGTTTGAGATGTAGATATTTTGCCAGACCAACAGTTCTTAATCCGCAAATGTATCAAATCCGTTACCCTTTTCGCCAAAGTCTATTTCACTAGGTTCTACCTGGCGAATTGATAAGATGAAGCTACATCTTCAACATTATTTTGTCAGTAACATCATATCCAAAACATTGGTATTTCTTCATATTTTAATGTGGGATTATGTTTACAAGTTGCAACTATTAAATATATCTTATTTACCCTAATTTAACCATTTTAAACTCATGCCACATTTGTTTTAGGGTGGACTCATGTCTGGGAAAATAGAGGATCTCTTTTGTCTTTACTTTGCTTCCTTGGACATTTTTAATAATAAGTGACCACTTCCAGCAATTTCACCAACATCACTAATAAAGCCATATATATATATATATATATATATATATATATATATATATATATATATATATATATATATATGACCTGTATTTACCCGCCATATTTAAAATGGCATAAGCGTATATATGGCAACAAAGTTTCACTAGGAAGAAAGTAACGCTAGAAAATAATCACTAAGAAGCTTTTGCACTGATGAATTTTCACTTGCGAAAGTGCGCCAGTGTTCATTTGCCGAGACAAACATTCACATTTTGATAACTACGCATATTCGCTGCAAAATAACGTTTGGAACGCAAAATATGCCGGAGCATTTCGAACTGAAAATATGCCCCATATCTCTAAAACAACGCACACCATGAAAGTTATTAAAAGATCCAATTATATAAAGTACAAACGTAAGAAAACGCTGAATGATTTGCTAAAGAATACAACAATCTCTAAAACGGCTAAAAATTCAGTTTTTTTGGACAATTACTATAAAAGAATCCAAAAATCTCTAAAGTTCTGAATGGTTTAAAAAAGGTCCAATAGGATCAGTGCAGCTCCCATTGACTTCTACAGGACCTTGACTACCTTGACTACTAAAGGGGTGGTACACCTTTAAGTTTTAACTTTTAGTTATTTACTAAACTCAGAATGCCAAAACCCGAAAAATTCCTTTTTTTTTAGTATGAAATCCGAATTTTTAGTTGAAAAAAAAAACTTATTTTGCCGCATTTATTAAACCCCGAGGATGGAAAAAGTCTGAATCCAAAAATCGGGCATATCAGACCTACCGAGGTTTCATATAAGTCAATGGGAGAAGTCCCAAATATTTTTTGATCTGCGCAGGGATTCGTGCAATAACCCAACGATTTCTGGGTTTTCAGTTAGAAAATACGAAAAATATGTATGATTCGTACTTTTCACGTTTGAAAATTGAGATAAATTCAGACTTTGATAAATAACCCCCTAAAAGTTAATTCAAAGATGAACAACCCCATAAATAAATTTTGAAATTTTAGAGTTTTAGAGAATTTTTTGTTTAATAAACTAATTTTTAGAGAAAAAATGTGATTTGTGAAAATAAAAATATAAATCCGAATTTTAATAAATCAACCCCCTAATGTACACAGATACTATATAGCTTTTACCTTTTACATGTAAAATTCCTAAGAAGCTTAGTATTTATATTCTTATAAGGGTTCAAATGCAGTTCAATGCTCTCTGCACAAATAAATATATATATAATAAAAGCATCTATTTTGGTTGCAGATAATGGATAGAAATAAATAGTCTGTAAAGCTATGTAAAAGCCATCCCATTTTTTGGTGTTATTGGCCATAAGAAAATCATGCATCTTAAATGCTATCATGTACACAACATTTTCTCTACATATTTGTATATAAGTATTAAAAGAAATACATGTCAGGGAGCCGGGAAGCCCCCTCCAGGGAGGTAGTCAGGATCAAGGAGGAAGCGCTCTTGAGGGAACAAGGTCGCGGTGTCCAAAGGGTTAATCGAAGAATAGTCAGGATCCAGGCAAGAGTTCACAGGCAGGCAGATAACAACAAAGTCCAAAGTCCAGGCAAAGGGTCAGGATACAAATCAGGAACAAGATTTAGCAATAAAGCTCACAGGAAACCCAGGATACACTTAGGGAAAGTATTCCTATTCTTGGGCGCCATTCTGGCGTCTAGTTGGCGTTTTTATTTTGAATTTGGCGCCATTCTGACGTCATTGACGCCCTTGCGCCGACGTCGGCGCGCTGACGTCATCGCACCGGTGCCGCTACCCACGTGGCGGCCATGAGCACCGCCATTTTGGGAGCGACGCCGGCAAGGAGGGACGCGCCGCCCGGACGGCGATCGTGACAGTACCCCCCCCTCACGGGGGGCCTCCGGACCACCAGGACTTGGCTTCTGGGGAAATTTGGAGTGGAACTCCCTCACCAGACGAGGAGCATGGACATCAGAGCGTCCTTCCCAGGAGCATTCTTCAGGGCCAAAGCCTTTCCATTTGATGAGGTACTGAAGAGAGCCCCTGGAGATCCTGGAGTCAAGGATCTTCTCCACCTCATATTCTTGTTGGCCATCCACAGAGATAGTAGGAGGGGGAGGCTAGACAACGGAAAAGCGGTTGGAGGTGGCGGGTTTCAACAAGGAGACATGAAACACGTTGGGAATTCGCATCTCAGGGGGAAGCTGAAGTCTGATAGCCACAGGATTGATCACCTCCGAAATGGAAAATGGACCTACGAACCTCGGACCCAACTTAGGAGATGGTACCTTCAACCGAATGTTCCTGGAAGACAACCAGACTTTATCACCGACCTTGTGGGGAGGAGAGGGCCTACGTCTACGATCTGCAAACGACTTATGAACCAGAGCACTCTTCTCCAGGTTTGACTTGGTTGCAGCCCAAATAGCAGACATGTGGGCTGCATGGTCATCAGCGGCCGGAACATCAGACAACACAAAGTCTTGTGGGAAGGCTTGAGGATGTTGACCATACACAGACATAAATGGGGATCTTCCAGTGGAAGTGTGGCAGGCATTGTTATGAGCAAATTCCGCCCACAGGAGGAGATCAGACCAATCATCTTGACAAAGGGAAACGTGGTTTCTTAAGAACTGTTCCAAGGCTTGATTCACTCGCTCAGCTGCTCCATTCGTCTGAGGATGATAAGCTGAGGAGAACTGAAGATTAATACCCAGATCTTTGCACAGGGAGCGCCAGAACTTTGCCGTGAATTGGGATCCTCTGTCAGAAACGATCTCGGCCGGGAAGCCATGCAGCCGAAAAATGAACTGAATGAACAACTGTGACAACTCCACTGCAGATGGAAGCTTCCGTAGAGGGATGAAGTGGGCCATCTTGCTAAAGCGGTCAATGACAACCCAGATCACTGTGTTCCCACCGGAGGGAGGAAGTTCAACAATGAAGTCTTTGACATCTTTACGGATTGTCGGCCACCAAACTAGACGACGTAAAAGTTCAAGAGTTTTAACAGGACCAGGATGTCCAGCTTGTTTGGAACTATGAGTCTGTTGCAGGATAGGTAGCCGAAGTTCAGGAGGTACAAAAGCCATTCCAATGGGGGTATCAGGAGGGGCAGAAGATTGACCAGCCAGGATTTGATCAGCAAACTGAGGATACAAAGAAGCGATGATCTTGACATGAGGAATAATAGGCTCTTGTCTTTCAGGAGTACGATCCACCGGAGTGAAACTTCGAGACAGAGCATCGGCTTTCCAATTCTTGGAGCCAGGGCGAAAAGTCAAGACAAAGTTAAATCGAGAGAAGAAGAGGGACCACCTTGCTTGTTTGGGATTCAGCCTCTTGAGAGATTGAATGAACTCAAGATTCTTATGATCCGTGTAGATTGTGACTGGGATTAAGGAACCTTCAAGGAGGTGGCGCCACTCTTCTAAGGCAAGCTTTACAGCCAGGAGTTCTCGATTTCCTACATCATAATTTTGTTCTGCAGGAGAGAACTTCTTAGAGAAATACGCACATGGGTGCAGCTTCCCATCAGAGGGATGTCTTTGGGACAGGATAGCTCCAGCTCCAACTTCAGAAGCATCCACCTCGATGAAGAAAGGTAACTCCGGATTAGGATGGCGGAGAACCGAAGCAGAAGTGAAGGCATCCTTCAAGGATTGAAAAGCCTCTATAGCAGGCGGGGGCCATGAGCTGGGTTTACCCCCTTTTCGGATGAGGGCCAGGATAGGAGCAATACGAGAAGAGAATCCCTTAATGAATTGCCGGTAGTAATTGGCAAAATCAATGAATCTCTGGATTGCTTTAGTGCTCAGCGGTAGGGGCCACTCTTGGATTGCAGACACTTTCACAGGATCCATCTCGAAACCCTCTGGGGAGATGATATAGCCCAGAAAAGGGATCTTGGACACTTCAAACACACATTTCTCCAGTTTGGCAAAGAGAGAGTTCTTCCTCAAACGAGAGAGTACTTCCTTCACCTGGGAACGATGGCTTGTAAGGTCCTTGGAGAAAATCAGGATGTCATCAAGGTACACGACCACAAACTTTCCCAAGAGATCCCGGAAAATGTCGTTCACGAATTCTTGAAAGACAGCGGGGGCATTGCAGAGACCAAAGGGCATTACGAGGTACTCATAGTGCCCATCCCGAGTGTTGAATGCTGTCTTCCATTCGTCACCTTCCCGGATGCGGATAAGGTTGTACGCCCCACGGAGATCCAACTTAGTGAAGATTTTAGCCCCCTTCAGTTGGTCAAAGAGTTTGGCAATCAAGGGCAAGGGATACCGGTTCTTAACCGTAATTTTATTAAGACCCCGGTAGTCAATGCAAGGACGTAGGCCTCCATCCTTCTTTTCCACGAAGAAGAATCCAGCCCCGGCAGGAGAAATAGAAGGGCGAATAAACCCCCGCTGGAGATTTTCTTGGATATACTGCTTCATGGCAGTGGTCTCCGCTGGAGAGAGAGGATAAGTATGACCTCTAGGGGGCATGGTTCCAGGCAGGAGATCGACAGGACAATCGTATTGTCGATGTGGAGGAAGGAATTCTGCAGACTTCTTACAGAATACATCAGCAAATTCCTTGTAAAAGGAGGGTAGAGTCTTCAGATCCGACATAGAGATATTCACCCTCTGGAGGGGTTCAGCAGGAAGGCGTGCTGCTGACAAAATGGGCTCCAACGGGAAATCTGTCCTGCGGACCAATCAATGGAGGGATTATGCAGGCGCAGCCAAGGGAGACCCAAAACAACTGGAACGGATGGGTAGGAAATAATTAGGAACGAAAGTCTTTCTTTATGCAGCGTCCCAACCTGCACAGGCAATTCCCCAGTCGTCATGGAGATAAATTCAGCCTCCAGGGGTCTGTCGTCAATAGCAGTGACACGGAGAGGAGTAGTTAATGGAAACAGGGGAACATTCATATGCTTGGCAAAGAGAGCGTCCATGAAATTACCGGCAGCCCCAGAGTCAATAAAAGCTGAGCCAACAATGGTCTTAGAGGACAGACGGATCTGTAAAGGCAGAAGAAACCTATGAGAGTTCTCTTGTGACTTGGGAGTAACACCCCCTACATGAGTCTTAGCAAGGTTACCTTGAAGAGGGGAACTCTGAGACTTCACAGGACAGGAGTTGGCGAAGTGAGATTGACCCCCACAGTAGAGACAAAGTCCAGCCGTACGTCTCCGGAGTTTCTCCTGTTCAGAGAGACGAGCTCTTCCGACTTGCATAGGTTCCTCCGGAGGAATAACTGAAGGCTGCGGGGAGGTAGGAGGTAATAGAGGTCTTTGAAAGCGAGGAGCCAACATGGGTGGGAATTTCTTGACTCTGTCCTTATCAGCTTGATGTTCTCTCTGACGAGTGTCCACCTTGACAGACAAAGCAATGAGGTCTTCTACTTGCGTGGGTAATTCGCGGGAGACCAGGTCATCTTTGAGGCGGATAGAGAGACCATTGTAGAAGGCAGCGTGATAGGCATCATTGTTCCAGCAAGTCTCTGCAGCGAGGGTACGGAATTCAATGGCATATTCCGCTACACTGCAATTACCTTGGCGGATCTGGAACAGACGAGAAGCAGCAGTCGCCACCCGACCGGGAGCATCGAACACTGTCCGGAATTCATGAAGGAAGGCTTTGGAATCGTCAATTAAGGGAGACTCCTTCTCCCAGTGTGGAGAAGCCCATTCAAGCGATTTCCCCGCCAGACGAGTGATCACGAAACCAACCTTTGCTCGTTCAGAGTTAAATTCCGCAGGTTGTAGGGCGAACCGGATCTGGCACTGATTCACAAAACCACGACAGGCTTGAGGGTCTCCGCTGTAGATAGGCGGTGCAGGAATTCGCGGACCAGAAGTGGAGGATTGAGTAGCCATATCGGCAGCAACTAGCGTGGGCGTTGTCGGCGTTGGAGTAGTCGGCGTTAGCATGGATAACTTTTCCAAAATCGCCTCCAGCGTGCGTCCGACATAATTTTGCCGAGCTTCGTACGCCTCCATGCGGGTATGCAGACCTCGAAAGGCCCTGCCGAAATCCGGCTGAGCTTCCTCAGTGGGATCCATGGCCCAAGAATAATGTCAGGGAGCCGGGAAGCCCCCTCCAGGGAGGTAGTCAGGATCAAGGAGGAAGCCCTCTTGAGGGAACAAGGTTGCGGTGTCCAAAGGGTTAATCGAAGAATAGTCAGGATCCAGGCAAGAGTTCACAGGCAGGCAGATAACAACAAAATCCAAAGTCCAGGCAAAGGGTCAGGATACAAATCAGGAACAAGATTTAGCAATAAAGCTCACAGGAAACCCAGGATACACTTAGGGAAAGTATTCCTATTCTTGGGCGCCATTCTGGCGTCTAGTTGGCGTTTTTATTTTGAATTTGGCGCCATTCTGACATCATTGACGCCCTTGCGCCGACGTCGGCGCGCTGACGCCATCGCGCCGGCGCCGCTACCCACGTGGCGGCCATGGGCGTCGCCATTTTGGGAGCGACGCCGGCAAGGAGGGACGCGCCGCCCGGAGCTCCTGGGCCTGCTCCGGGTGGCGATCGTGACAATACATGCATGCTACAATATGACTACTTTGCAAAAATGCTTTTAGAAAAAAGTCACAAGGTCTCATTAACAACTGCAAGTACAATTTTGGATGCAATCTAATGTTTTTTTACCTATACTGGAGCTTTTCTACTTAAAGGAGAAAAAAACCCTAACAATTAATTTCATTAAAAATTCCATATTTTATATACTGAACTTATTGCAACAGCCTAAAGTTTCAGTTTCTCAATAGCAGCAATGATCCAGGACTTCAAACTTGTCACAGGGGGTCACCATCTTGGAAAGTGTCTGTGACTCTCACATGCTCAGTGAGCAGCTGTTGAGAAGCTAAGCTTAGGGGTCGTCGCTAATTATCAAGCAGAAAATTAGGTTGGCCTGTGATATAATCTGATGCTACAGGGCTGATTATTAAATTCTGATGCTAATTGCACTGGTTTCTGTGCTGCCATATAGTAATTATCTGTATTAATTCTAATAAGCCTTATATTGTGACATTTATATTCTATGTGTACTGTATATTGTGAGTGGGTCCCTAAGCCCAGTAAGTGACACCAGCACAGATCATGTTCATTGAATCAGCAGAAAAGAAAATGGGGAGCTACTGGGGCATCTTTGGAGACACAGATCTTTACTGCTAAAGGGCTGTGGTTGCCTTGGGCTGGTACAGAAGTTCAAAACATAATGTACAACATTTCTAGCTACTTTTTTAGTTAAGCTTTAGTTCTCCTTTCCATCATTCCCAGAGCTCAGCATAAAAATGACATTTGGACACAATGATGCTTAGTGCATCTATATGGGAGCATATTTGTATCTTGGTATTTGTTGTCAGTAAGGGGCAGATTTATCAAAGGTCGAATTAAAAATCTGAATCAAAAAAATCTGGTCAAAACTCAAATTCGAATAGGGAGTTATTCAAATTCGATTTGAGTTTTTCAAAAATATTCAAATTCGATTTTCGAGATTTATCATACATACCCTTTAAGAACTCAAATTCGAATATTTGCCACCTAAAACCTGCCGAATTGCCGTTTAAGTCAACGAGAGATGTCCAGGGATCAATTTGGGGTTGTTTGTAGCCTTCCTGACATTCGATCCTATTCACCCGAGTTTAAAAAATTCGATTTTTAATACAAATTTTGATTGGTCGAATTTCAAGTTTTTGGTAGTTTTAAAAAACTCACATGAATTCTAAAGTTGACCCTTGATAAATGTGCCTCCCCATATAACCACACTCGCTGCGTTCATAAATGAGCCTTATGTTTTTATAATAAATATAAAAGAGAGAGGGAAGCTATAGATGGAAATCTAATGTGCACCTGCCCCTCTTCGAATAAGAGCTTTAAGGGACATGCCACAAGCCTTTGCATTCCAAAAAGGAGCATGTGTAGCATTGTAAAAGGACCCATATTATATACCTGCGGGTTACCCGCAAAAACGTGTGTTACCCTGCGGGTTGCCAGTAGAGTTTTCAGGAGTGGGAATAGACGCGGCTGACGGTTCTCTGGGTTTGCAGGTCACGGTTTAGTCTCGGGTCTTTTCCATCGCGAGTTTGACTCCTTTTTTTCTGATCACGCCTACTTCCAATGATGTCACTTCTGGTTTACAATGACAACGCTTCCTATTTTACTCCTGCTTTTCTTATCACGCCAAATTCCAATGACGTCACTTTCAGTTTACAATGACAGCACTTCCTGTTACTTGATGGTAAGCAGGTTGCGGATACGGTACTTGCCAGTGACGGTACTTGTGGGTCAGGTAGCTGGTCCAAGCGGGTAAGTATGCGGGTTGTGAGTCCGGATTGCAGGACGCGGGTCGGGTTTGGGTTTAACAAATTGGTTCCGCGCAGGTCTCTACCTTAATATGTCTGACCCTGCCACATAATATACACAATATAGTGAGGTTGTAAATAAAACTTTGAGGATTCCACTGCATCTATATAGTGCAATTTTTCTCTTTCCCAAATGGTAGGGTCCCCAGATCACTTGAAAATTCAGGGTCAAGTGCAGAAAATACACCTTGAACTAATTGCAATTTACATGCAACATTTATTTATTAGTGTACCTGAATTTTCAAGTTATCTGGTAACTCTACCATACTGTACAATCCCAAAGCAATTGGATTAGAAGTGATGACTGTAGTTTGTTATAGACTATTATAATAACACAATGAACTCTTTATCTTTTTCCTGTCTCCATTAAATCTACTTCACTAACTCCAGAATTAGAATTAACTAAGGGTATATATTAGGGATGCACCGAATCCAGGATTCGGTTCGGGATTCGGCCAGGATTCGGCCTTTTTCAGCAGGATTTGGATTCGGCCGAATCCTTCTGTCCGGCCGAACCGAATCCGAACCCTAATTTGCATATGCAAATTAGGGGCAGGGAGGGGAATTGCGTGACTTTTTGTCAGAAAACAAGGAAGTAAAAAATTTTTCCCGTTCCCACCCCTAATTTGCATATGCAAATTAGGGTTCGGATTCGGTTCGGTATTCGGCCGAATCCTTCATGAAGGATTCGGGGGTTCGGCCGAATCCAAAATAGTGGATTCGGTGCATCCCTAGTATATATCCACTATAACATGTGGACAGGACACTGCAGTTTCTACTAAGTCAGTTATAAAGGGGCACTTCCTAAGGAAAAGAAGATATAATGTATTTATAATGAACTAAATCCCCATGCTTCCCATCTTTCTCTTAGGACATATTTTTCTGGGACCTTTTTCCCCATTATAGGGAAATGATAGGGACAGACTCCTGTTGATACAGTATTTATATACCATATAATATAGAAATCACTGGGGATGAAAACAGAACACATAGAAAGCACAAAAAGCAAACAAAGAGTAAATCAGTATGTGTAAAATGGAAACAGGTAAGTGAACATAGAAACCAAAGAAATCAGCTTAGAAACATCAGAATTCAAATATATGATAATAAAAGGGTCATCTTTCCTTTAATTAAATTATAATTTTTCTATAGATGTATAGAATCTTGACTGGTTAAAACAAGGGGTCAGCAAATTTTGGATTGCTTTTGCAGTTAAAATAATTGAAGAACTCTACACCCAGCATTGCTTTCATCATGAAAAGGATATACAGCCCATTTAAAAAAAAATACTCAAATATCAAAATGGTATGGCTTAAGGAAAGTAAAACACAGAGAGTTTATATAGAACCGTTATGTTTGTGGGCCCTCTGTTCTTTTCAGATGGTCTTCCAATGCCTGAAAATTGTTCATTACACGTTTTTTAGCAACGTTTTGTAATTTGGTGTAGAAAGACGTCTTTGTCCATTTTGGATTCATCAGAATGTGTACTTGTCACAAATATATGCTTTTCTGGTGGCCTTTGTATGGTTAGGGGTTCTTATGACATATAATACTTAGGAGGGACCTTTATTTGCAGAAGCTGCGTTGGCAGGAGAAAAAATTCATATGCACTATTTTCATTTGGAGTCTGTACATACCATATACTTTGTAAAAATCAATGGTGTAACTACAGAGGAAGGAGATCCCATGGCCACAGGTGATTCCTCTGTAGGGGGGGGGGGGTCTGTGGGTGACCCCTGATGCACATGAAATAGCGGGTCGGATTTAAGATTGTTTCCGTGTTGTGGATCGTCCAAGATTTCGCCCAGGAAAAAAATTTACAGGGCCCCTTAGTTATGCCACTGTCCAAAATAGCATTATTAATGTTTTCTGCAGTACAGTGAATGTAAAGTAAATGCTGAGGGTATGCACATCAGTGTATTTAAGCACTGGTTTCTAACAGTATAACAGCTGGCACCCTCCTCATTATATATAGGAGCTATGATGTGTTGGAAACCTGAAATCAAAAAAGTATTTTTTGCCTTCTGCTCCTTCTGCTTTCTGATGAGAAAACAGACAGTCCTCTGTGGGTGATTCATCTGAGCCTCCAGCAAAGTGCCAGAGAGAATGTTAGTTTAAGCGTCTGAATGATTATTCTTTTAGAAAAGCGAAGACACCAACAGGGTGAGAAATGATTGGTGCTTTGCCAGATAGATGGAGTACAAATATGGGACCTGTTATACAGAATGCTTGGGACCTGGTGTTTTCTAGATAAGGGATCTTTCTGTAATTTTCTGTTTCGCTGCCGGCAGATAAATTAGCGAAATTACCGTGCATTTTTTTTGACACTGGCTACAATTCCGACGCCGGCAACTTTTAAACACGCCCATTGACTTTAATGCGTGTAAACTTGTTGACGGCTTCGGGATTGTCGCTGGCATTAATTTTGACGCCAGCGAATTGACGCCGGCGTCAAGATTCACGTTTCACACATTTCCCACCGTTTCGCGAATTTCGCAGGAAATCTGCAAAATTTTCACCAAAGTGAAACAGGAGAAATTCAACCATCACTATTAGAGAGAAAAAGAAAATTCATTGAAAAAATTTGAATTATGTAATTCAAATGGAGTCTATGGGAGATGGCCTTCCCATAATTCAGAGCTTTTTGGATAACGGGTATCTGGATAACAGATCCCATACATCTGTTGGTAACATGGGCATAGCTATCTACTGTATCTATCTGTGACTAAGATGAAAGAGTGGACACACTCATGGGATGCATTTAATGCAAAACGGTTTTATTCAGATGATGCTGTCCTCCAGATTAAAGTGTGAAATTAATGCTCCACCGCAGTAAAATTCCTTCAATACAATGTCCTCTAGATGTGTGTTGGTTTAATATTTTCCTGTTCTTGGTTGATATATGGTCATTATGAAACACGGCCATAAAAATGGTAGAAGTCAATCCCCTTATGTAAACTGAAATTATGTTTTACATGCCTGTATGTTCATTTGTGAAAAGATGTTTTCTATATTTTGCTTTTATGCACTTAAGATAATTGCACACAATGTACAATTTATTGCCTAAATCTGCCTTGTATGCTCAGTGACAAGATGTCATTCTTGTAAGCTACTGTGCGATACATTGTGATAGATGGCAAATCGGTGGTCTCTCCACCGGTGTTTTTCCACAAAAAATTTTAAGACCAGAGGCCCACCCTCAGTACTATTTTTCTTCCTCTCCTCACTTACTAGTCTCTTTTCTTTATATACTATAATCTATTATTCCACCTATTTAGCCACTTTGTTCTCATAGAAATAAGGAATGGCCATGAAATAGGTAAAAGTTTAGCAGCATGAGGGCCCACTGACACCTGGGCCCACCGGGAGTTTTCCTGGTATCCCGGAGGGCCAGTCCGACACTGCCCCTACACTGAAATACACAATGGAAAAATATATTTCAAATATTTATCAGTAATTGGCAGATTGTTCTAATGAGCAGTGTCCCCTTTACATCTTCTATTGACCAGTATTTGTAAGTAATTTATATGTACAACCTTCTCTTTTACAAAGCTGCAGAATATGTTGGTGCTTTATAAACATGTTTTAATTATAGTAATAGTTTTGCTTTCTTACACTGACAGCACACATCAAACTGCTTGGAATTCAGCTTTCTTTTGCAATGATGAATGGTCCAGCTCCAGAAATATCAGGGAGAAATTGGTGAGTTGCTTTTATAGAAAGTGCGCTGGGCAGTGGGGATGAAGACACAGAGAATTAGGCATGGGAGCGTAAGGCTTGGCAAATGTGATAAGGGTGGAAAGTTCACTGTTTGCCGTACTTTGTACATTTCTATAATCTATCCACCAGTTTAGGTTAGGATCCTGGAGTTATTATGTGGTAGGCGCAAAAGCCATGTCCAACAGGTTCACAATGTTAAATTACAGCATTTAGCATCTCGGCAAACAGGCTCGGATTTGTGAAAAAGGCACGGGCCTAGGGCGACAGGATTTTAGGAGTGACATTCTGCCCAACCACTCCCACATTGGTTCAAAAACACTGGGGATACACAGGAGGTATGATAATTATTTAAATTTCCTATGCATTTGCATTGCTCTGGTCCCGATGATGAAAATTTATAAGACTAAAAGTGAACGAATGGGGGCAATGAATGGGAGCAATGAACGGGAGCGGGCCCAGGGATGACCACTATGTAAATCGTTTTCCCCTTCCCACCCCTAATTTGCATATGCAAATTAGGGTTCGGATTCGGTTCAGTATTCGGCCGAATCCTTTGTGAAGGATTCGGGGGTTCGGCCGAATCCAAAAAAGTGGATTCGGTGCATCCCTAATTCCTAGTGAGTTGCCAAACAATATATTAAACTAATATATATTCCCCCTGCCTCTATTTTAATTGCAGCTTACTGGTGTAACTAGAAATTACTGGGCCCCACAGCAAATTATTTTTCAGGCCCACAAAATGTCTAGAGATTGACTTGTTTTACCAATGAATAAGGTCCTCATGGAGCCCCTATACCTCCTAGGCCCCCATGCAGCCCTAGGTCTGCTTCCTCTGTTGTAACGCCACTGCGCCTTATATATAAATACATCATAGTGGTAACTGTAAAAGAATTTTTACACAAAATGCAGTGTTTTTCCAAAATTCCAGCAAAATTGTGCCTGCCGCAAGTTGCCACAAGATTTTGGGTGCATCACTAGGCACCCTCTGGGAATGGTATCTGGTTGCATAATTATGGGTGTTTATTACTTCCTTCATGCTCTCAATCAATTTTCTGCAGTTCATAGTGCAATTTGCTCCTTATTCACATTATTAGGTGCAACAGATGGATTAGCAATAGATAGAGGAAACCAAAGGAAAACTTTTTGATATATCAGTAAAAACTATTATTTTCTCTTCATAACCTTGAACAAATAAAATAGTACCACTACTTAATCCTAACTAAGACAAAATGAATCCTTACTGGCAGCAAAACAATCTTGTTGGGTGTACTTCCAAAAATGTAGATCTAAATTGTGGAAAGACCCTTTATCCAGAAAACCCTAGGTGCCAGGCATTCTGGATCCCATACCTGTACTGTGCCTAACACATTCTGGCTTTCCTATTAGCACTGTATTGTATGGAGGAGTATCTTCTACAGGGTGAAAAAAGTGGGAACGTATGTCATCTAATATTGCAATTACAGAGAAGCTACCAAAATCTCCATTGATGTCTGATGACATGTATTTAAATTTATTCCCTGTTGCTTTATATCTTTTTATACTTTGCAACACATCAAAATAAAAGAATATACAGTCATTGTCAAAAACTAATCTTTTATAGCAGATAACTAAACCTGTGATGGTTTGTGTGCAAGGGCAAGAAATTGTTCTTAAAATTACAAAGTTTGTGTTGTAAGGTGGAACTTAAAGGAAAGGTTAAAACCAAGTAAGCCTTATCAGAAAGGTCCACCTAAATATACTAGTAAACCCTCAAAGTAGTCCCCTGTCAAAAGAAACACCACATTTCTTTCCTTCTATTGTGTACTCATGGGCTTCTGTATCAGACTTCCTGCCTCCAGCTTAAACCTCCTTGTCCCGGGCATGAGCATGCTCAGTTTGCTCCTCTCCCCCCCTTCTCTGTTGTAATCTGAGCCCAGAGCAGGAAGAGACTCAGGCAGGAAGTGATGTCACACCAAGCTAATACTGCAGCTGCTATCCTAAACAAACAGAGAGCTTCTACAGCTTTTTACTCGGGTATGGTAAAACATTCTACAGAATAAATTTCGCATTCTAACTTGCACTATTGCAGCTAATCTATTGGCAATAAAATGCCTATGTAGCTTTCCTTCTCCTTTAAAAGGTAGAGAAAAAATAGTTGAGTGGCATATTAATTAGAAACTACAGGAACTGCATTGTGGCCCTTTGGAGCCTTGCGCTTGCCAAAATCCGCAGTGAAGTGTCTGGAGGGGGCAGGGGGGTCTGGCTGCCTGTCCTGCACCCGGGCCACACCAGTGCTGGTTATGTTAATAATGAGCTCTTATGTAGGGCAGTCTGATCTAGAAATATAGCCTGTTGCATACATTAGTCCCTTTGTTATGGCATAGTATGTCTTTAATATACGCAACATATTGTGTGTGACTCTCTTTGCCTTTCTCTTATTGGATTTTAGTGCAGGGTCCTCTTTGTCAGTGTTTGCAGATGAATGTTGGATGTACCAACATCCAGCCATTATTAGGTTGCCAACTAATGTGTGGCATAAACCCAAAACCAATATTGAGCTATTTATTTCAGGACCTTGAGATCCAAGTCCAGAAGTCTACACCAACTGTTTTGCTCTGCTTGGTATTTTGCTCTTAAACTATCTCATGGCTACTTATATTGTCCAATTTTAAAAAAAGACCAGCTTTGGTACTAGTTCTGCTGTCAGAAAAAAATTAAAATTCCATTTTATGAGGTTTTAGGCCTAGCAACATTTTCCTGCTTGCCTCTTTGAAAATCGATGTTGAATCCTTGATAGCAGTGATAGCATTGAAAGAAAAACAACAGAACATAAATCCCATCTAATTGTTGTATCATAAAATAATCCAAGGGGACTGCAACTTGATTGAAGGATTAAGCACATAAAAACAGATAGATTTTGACAGCATGAGATAACTCTTGACAAGAATTCTTATTTCCTAAACCCGCCCCCCTCCTTTTCTAAAAGCAAATAACCTTTCCATTGTCTACTGGCATTTAGTAAACTCGGATACACACAATACGATTTGTGTTTAACATAATCAGATAAATCATGAACACATTTTCCCTTAATAACCACAATTACTTTCTGATTAGGAAAATCTATCATGTCCGTATAATAAAGCATATGAAAGTCTATAGCATTTGGAGATATTGCTTCCATGGATCATCCTTGGAACTTGCATTAAGCTTGCTTCTAGCAGGGCACATAGTAACCAAATGGTGATACGTGGAAGATTGTACACAGTAAAAACAGAATGAACAAATACCTCTCTAAAAGGAAAAATTACACAAAATGATTTCCCTACTCATTTCCCTAATTTCATAATATATTATATATAAGATAATTTCTATAGATTTAAACATCTGTTTCTCTAAGTTTCCCAAATACATATTTCTATTTCTAAGAATGAAAGACACATACTCAACAAGATTGAGCAGGTATGCAGAGTCCAGATCAGATCTAGTGTTGAGCGAATTGGAGAAAAATTTTGCGAAGCGTTTTGAAACGCATTAAAGTCAAAGGGCATCAAAATGTTTTTCACTTACAACAATTTTTACTTGTGCAAGAATTCTCCTCACTCTGAATGCAATAAAATGAGTTTTTTTTCTTATGACAACTTTTTTTGTCTCTATGACTTTTTTTTTGTCCAAATACATTAAAGTCAATGGGCGTTTTTTTCTTATGGCGACCTTTTTGTCCAAAGGCATTAGTCAATGGGCGTTTTTTTCTTATGGCGGCTTTTTTATCTTGGCAAAATTTTTGCTGCAGGTTTTGTGAAAAAATTAGCAGATGGAGAAATGAGGAATTTTGCGCATATCAATGTCTGGCAAAAAAATACACTCATTACTACAGATTGCCAGTGCAGTACTGGTTTCATTTGCGGAAATCAAATTATATAGGTGCCTAGTTCTAGAGAATGCACTGGCTGCCACATACACACATATGTCACTGGTTGGCTTTTGTGATTATGCAGTGTAGGTCTCTGTGATGGTATGGGGTATGGCTAGGCCTTGTTGGAATAGTGCCTGTTATTTAAGGGGAACTGTAAAATAGTTTCCTCAAGCATATAACATAATGTATATATCACAGTGCATTAATACCATGTCTCTTCATCAGATTTTTATAGCAGCATAGGGCCAATTCGATGCAGTGTAACACTATAATTAGAAATTGCAGAACTCTTTAGGTGACTCATGTATGAGCTTGTTGCCAATGGCAATTTTAGATTTATATGACAAAGAATGAGGCACAAAGAGCCATATAAATGCCAACAAGTGTATAAAGCTTATTATGTTTGCTATTTGTGTGATTCAGGTCACAGACTCAAGCGATGTATGATTTTAGTAGCTCCCCTGTATGCAATGCTTAGTCTGGAACAACCTTAAACCCCACTTAAATATTCCCATATCAACCCAGCATTTTATTAACATTAAAGCCTAGCTCAGATTCTCCCATAACAGTAACTGGCTGCAGTATCCCTTCTTCATGAAGCACTTCCCCATCACAAATCTCCTATTTGTTGACCAGGTTTTGTTTTGTAGAAGAGAATTAAATAAAGTCAAGTTGGCGTAAGTTAGAGATTGGTTTACAATATGACCAGCACTTCCTGGGAGCTACAGGACATGATGAGATTGGAGAGATGCAAAATAATTTAGGCATTAAGTGAGAGCTTTAGTTTAATGTATATTCTGATTATTGTTTTGTAAATGAGTATACATAGAGATCCAAGAATAAGATATAAACCAATGATTGACACGTATGCATGGAACGTCTAGACTTTGTGAGCAACATACCGAATAAGAAGTTTTCCTGAAGTACAGCACCATGGTTTGGTACCGTCAGCTACAAAATTAAAAAATCAGCCTAGGTAAATGATTTGTATGCATTGGGGGGCTGACAGCTTTCTTGATAAATGAATAATGAAATAGAGAAATCAATGCTGTACAAGGAGACGTCAAATACAGATTGCAAGCAAAAGATTTATGTTTGGTTAGTTAACCAATTACAAGGTACTTATTATTAAACAGGACAGCCAATCAGTCAAGAATGATTCATTATCAATAAACACACTGTGGGAAATAAAACTGCCAGTTTTTAGAGCTTTCTGGAACATGGGTCTACTCTACTTACCAAACATCTGGGCACTAAAAAGGCATCTCCATACATGTATGCAAAGCCCATACACAGACAAGTCTACCAATACCACTTGATGCTGTACAGGCCCCCGATGAGTGTTCCCCTGAAACATAGCGATACAACTTAGTAATAGAATTGTGAATAACCAGTTTGAGGATGTAATATATTTTAAATGTATGACTTTCTTTGAAGACTACCTGGTTATACTGGCACATACCATATCATTAAAGGTATCTGCTATACTGAATTTATATTTTATATCACCCTGGAGAAATGGAAGTGACCATAAATGTATTACTATGACATGCGACCTCCCCCATTTATAAATGGGGGTTTGCATATTTTGCCAAAGCAAATATACGACATACAAGACTAGCAAATCATTTGCCTGAGATTAGAGCGATATTTTTTCAATACCATTGTGAAAAGGAACATTATTGTTGAAAAATATGGCAGCTCAATTTTTATCTTTCTTTCTAGACAAAATCAGTGGCTGTATTAAGTAAAACAATAGTTGGGTTTCATTCCTAACAGTATGAAAATGAGTGCATCATGCCTTAGGAACTCATTGGCAAATGACTTTGAACGGTATTTTATTTATATAGTTTGCTTTATTGAAAAAATCTTTTTTTCACCAGTCGAATCTCTATAATTATCCGGCAATCCTCAGGTGTAATAGACAAAAGCAACCAAATGTTTTCACAAGTTAAACCTGACTAGTTCGCTGATTACTAATACCTTTTTGTTAAGTTGGTTAAAGAACATTTAGCAATCGCATTTCAAAAGCTGCAGGATTTAATATGACCCGACAAATTAAAATGCTGAAAGCCGCTATCACAAAATCCACTCAAGTCAGGCAGTCTGCCAGTAACTGAGCAGTAAGAAAATTGTGGCATTTGACAAATAAGTCTAAAATTAAATATATGTATCAGGTATCCAAAGGTGCACATTGTTAACTCAATCATAACCAGGGTGCTATTAATGGGCAATAAGGAAGAAAAGTAATGGAACCCACAGAATTTGCAGTTTAATAAAAAAACATCTTGTTTATTAGCTCAAAGTTTTGGTCCCCACACGGACCATAGCCAGGAGTGTACAGGCAACCCACCATGCCTAACATATTTATAGCCCCTGCTGTACACTGGCACCACAATTGTTGTTAGGCAGCCAACAAAATGAGTCTTAAATAGGCAATAATGTATAGTTTAAACAGTAATCCAAATTTCAAATAGGTCAGTGCTAATCAAAGCTCAGGGGAAAATATGAAGAAAAAGAGAGCAAAAAGTGTAATATAGTGCAGTACTTAGATGGAGAGTTGTAGTTACACAACACCATATGGTTTTACTTAACCTTTAGTGCAATTAACTCTTTATTGTGCACAGCAAACTGACATCACAACTCAGCGCCCAGGAAGGAGCAAGTGGAGAAGCGAGTGAAGAAAAAGCTGCTCAAGACCTGAACCGCAAATCGCTGAGGATCCAAGAAACTGGGACGATAGAGAGAGAGAGAGAGAGAGATGTTTTGCCTGTTTTAATCCACTTAAATGTGAGTTTAACCAATTGGTTTTTACTTTTAGAAAAAATAAAGATATTTTTACATTATTTGCGCTTTTTTAAAACTTCCCCTAGCAAGAAGGATCAATATAAAGTTTTGCAACCTACAAAGTCTGATAAGCACAAAATAATTTGAACGTTTGTAAGTACCCATTTTAAACAAACGCACGTGGTGGAGTATAAAGAGTTAATTGCACTAAAGGTTAAGTAAAACCATATGGTGTTGTGGTACTACAACTCTCCAACTAAGTACTGCACTATTTTATGTTTTAAGAGGTTCAAGTGTACAAGCCGTCCCCACACTAGACTGCAACAGCCCAGTGGTGGCTGGAGATACACATCTCCATACGTTGGGATCAGCATGTCGTGCACATGCACAAACCAAATCTTGACACATGACACTATTGAGGCATCTCCAAAAAATGCTGCACTGAATTTTGGGTGGAGCTCTACTCCCAAACTAGTGCACTCATCTCTTGACTGGGAGATGAGTTGCAGACAAATATATTAATAATTATTATCTGGACAACTGCCCTTCCAGCATCTGATTTCCAAAACAAGGGTATTGATATGAAATAGGCTTTCTTTTACTGGGAGATTTTTTTACTATATATATAAAACTGTTGGATGGATTTTCTTCCATTCAACTACAAGTGATATTGGCATTAATGTTGAGGATCAGGCCTGGATCACAGTAGGCACTCCAATGCATCCCAGTAGGACTGAGGTCAGGGATTTATGCAGGCCAGTCTAGTTCTTGTACCTCCATATCAGCAAACACGTTCTGTACAGACCTTACTTTATGCGTGGGTTATTGTTTTGTTGAAACAGATAAAAACCTCCTGCGAACTGTTGGCAGAAAGCAGATTATTGTCAAGAATGTCATTGTAAGGCTTGCTTTCAATGCACCCAAGTGGCCTAACCACGAGAAAAGAGCCCATGACCATTACTCCTTCTCCACCATGAAAATTATTTTTAAAGAATGTTTCGCAATCATTTTCATGGAAATTCTTAGTATAACTGGGCATCTTTGTCACTTTCAGATGTGCATTCCTTTTTGAGTACATCATGAATAATTCAAGTACTTTGGAATTTGAAGGCTGTTTTCTCTTAATAAACATTTATCATCATTAGCAAGCGAGAGACAAATTACTGTCTCTAATTTTATTTTAAGCATTAAAACTTTAAAAAGAAGACGGTTGCCACAGTTGTAACCACAGGCGATTGCACAGAAATACCGAAGAGTCATAAATAATATAAATAAAGGGAGAATATGATAGGAAACACATAGAAATAATTTGGGTTAGACTAACTAGATGAAAAAGTTGTAATTATCCACAGAGTTTGAAAATACTTTTAACACGTTGCCTTAAATTTATAATAAACTTCTTTTTAGGTGACATTTTTAACTGTCCCATCATAAACACAAGTAGTCAATAGTTTTGACAGTCTTCCTTTCATAGTCCTGTTAATATCAGCCTGCTGATTTTAAACAATAAACGAACCATTTACAGTCTAAAAAGCCTATGTTTTTAGCCCTTACAGCATAAGCAAGAACAAAGAAAAAACTTGTTTTTTCTGTAATTATGGTCTATGATTTTTATGACATCATATACCTGTATTATAAAATAATTAGGCATTTTAAACCGTTCACAGCAACGCTCTTTTTATTTTTACATTTTGGTTTTTCTGGGTTTTTTTTTTAATATCCTCGGTTGGCCTTCTTTTACAATAGTTTCAGCTGAAGCAACTAATTTGAATGCCTTAAAAGCAAGTCTTTTTCTAACCAATTTCAATGCTAGCCTTTTTTAACCTTATTAACCTTATAATATTACAATAGGCAGCTATACCAATGAAGATTTCAGCAGGCACTCACAGATCCCACAAAGTGGTGTTGTAAAAGACTTGTGGACTTTATTAAAAACAAATTTACACATCTCATGCACAAGGCGCTTAATCCTGCCAATATCTATGTTGGTATGAATTCCCTGCTTAGGCTGTAGATCTGGGACATGCAGACCCTGACCCTGTGTTATTACTGGTGAGCTTTGTCAGTTTTTTCCCATACTATAAACCCTTTCTTGTTAGACTAGGGGCTGCTCCAAATCGTTTCACCTTTGAGACAGTTGCATCTTTGATAGCACATCTGTGCAAGGCACAATGCTCTATGTGCAAGGGAACCCAGTACTTAAAGGAGAAGGAAACCTAGCCGGAACACCAAGCTAGTGCAAAAATTTCATAGGTTTTGATATCGGGTAATGAAGCTCTTTTATCTTTTTCTCCCTTTCAAAAGTCTTAGTATTAACAAAATTCAGTATTTATTTTCTTTCATAAAAATATCTCCAATATATTTGACAGGTAAACTATTGCATTCTTGGGTTCTATAGCATATAAAAGTATATAAAATAAAAAATGCATTATTTCCTTCCTCTAATATACAGTACGTGGTATTTGGGAACCTTGAAATGACATGCTTTTGATCACATTCAGTATCGATCATTCTTTTGAGCAGTAATTTCGGTTCCTTGAACTGCTGTCATAGTATCGGACAGATTGCAACAGGTCAATAATTCTCCATCTTTTCTAGAAGATTGTTCTGCTTAAAGTACTGCACCCACGAAACCTAGCCCTGTATGAATGAAAGACACAGATACGACAGCTAACAGTTCTTTTCCTCCTGCTGTTCAAAGAGAATGTTCTCCAAGTAATGATGTAGGATAACACTTGGCCACCTAGATTATTTGCTGCGTAATTAAAAAGAAATACGTGGGCTTTCATCTACTGTATGTGTTTCTTTTTTTTTCCTGCTGTTTTTCTGGTTGGATTGAACAAAAAGTGTTGACATTTTAAAGAAAATAATTTAACTTAATTAAATAAAATCAAAAAGAGAAACACAGACAACTTTTCCTGTGGTGATCTATTGATATGATATAAAGATTGCTGAAGTTAGCTTTCATTAGCATAGGTTTATGATTGGGTTTGGACAAAGCAAATTCTGAATTTAAGAAATCATGTTATAAAAATATAGAAGAATGAGCTGCAAAGTAATATCCAACCAGCACAGAACATTTAGAACACTGTCATATATTGGCTAATTTATCAAGTGTTGGGGAAATGCAGAAGCACTAGTTGTGTCCCCCATGTACATAAAACTTGTGCCTAGTCAGGAAACACGACAGCATGGGGGCCCCAGAAAGGATGTTGTCTACTATGTCCCCAAGCAACACTATTTATTTAATTTTAATTGTTATGGCAGTATGTGGCTCTGGAATGACTTGCAAACGGAAGATTTGTAGCAGGCCTCCTCACTCCTCTTGATGCATGACCCTCCTTAATAATTGTCCAGCTTAAAGGAGAAGGAAACCTAGTTGGCGCAAAAACCCTCCCCCCCTCCCGTGTGTTGCCCACCCTCCCTCCTCCCCCCTGGCCTACCTGTCCCGCTGGGCAAATGCCCCTAACTTGTTACTCACCCTTTTGCGCAGGTCCAGTCTACGGAGTTCACCAATGCCATCTTCTTCCAAGCGATCTTCTTCCTGCTTTGACCAACACATGCGCAGTAGGAGCATTTCGCCGGTACGATCTACTGCGCATGCGCCAAAAGTCATGAAGTGAAATCGTAAAACGTTGTGACTTTTGGCGCATGCGCAGTAGATCCGTACCGGCGAAATGCTCCTACTGCGCATGCGCCAAAACGCCGGTCAAAGCAGGAAGAAGATCGTGTGGAAGAAGATGGTGCCTGTGAACTCCGTGGACTGGACCTACGCAGAAGGGTAAGTAACTAGCTAGGGGCATTTGCCCAGCGGGACAGGTAGGCCAGGGGGAGGAGGGAGGGTGGGCAACACAAGGGAGGGGGGAGGATTTTTGCGCTGACTGGGTTTCCTTCTCCTTTAAGTCAGGTACAGGGTGTTTTTTAACTGTTTATTTACTGATTTTTCAAGATTAACATAACAGACATAAACCAAAGCAAGAACGAAAGAAGAAGTAGGGAAAAAGAGAAAAGCAGACAGGGAAAAGGAGAGGAAATCTAGTGTAACGGCTTTACACCCTCTATCACTACATTGATAAGTTAGGTACACATTATAAAACATGAGGACTGTTAGTATCAGGACTGAGAATCCATGGTAACCACACATTGATTAATTTGTCTGTGCAACCTCTGGAGACATAGAGCTTTGTAGTATGACTAGGCCTTATTAATAGATTCTTTCAATTCCTCTAGAGTGGGTGTAGTGACTGTTCAATTTAAAAAAACAAGAAAGAAAGAAAAAATAATAAAGTAGTGGGGAAAAAGAAAAAAGCAGACAGGGAAGAGGAGAGAAAGGGGGTATACATCCAGTGCAAGGGCTATCAGTACATCAGTAAGTCAGCTATACATTATACAATATGAGGACTGTTAGTATTCGGATTGAGAATCCAAGATAACCATACCTTTATTGTCCGTGCAACCTGTGCAACAAGAAAGAAGAAGTAGTTGGAAAAAAGAGAAAAGCAGATAGAGGAGAGAAAAGAAAAGAAGGGGGCATAGATCCAGTGTAAGAGATATATCCTCTCATTACATCAGTAAGTCAGGTATACATTATAAACCATGAGGACTGTTAGCATCTGGATTGAGAGCCTACAATAACCATACACCGATGAACACATTGATGATTTGTTTGTTAGCAGGTGGTTCTTATTGTGAGTGAGTGTCCACCTTGGTCTTTTGGTTGAATAAACATAGAGCAGATGGTGCTTTACTTAAAAGTTTGCACATTGCTCTTCCCCCCTTGCCTCAGTGACCCGTGGAGTAGGATCAAAATTGTGTTGAAAAGGCAACGGCTTTGGGGGTTATTTACTAAAACTCGAGTTTATCTAATTTTTTATTTAAATAAAGTCAGCCTAACTCCCATCCATGAATTTAACTCATTTATCAATAATACTTCTCAAAAAAGTCAGAGCTAAAAAAAACGTATCCTCAATTCGAATCGTATGATTGCCTCTCTGAAAACTCGATTTTATTGAATTGTCGCCGCAAAAACTTGAATGAGGTGGTTAGGAGAAAAAATAGGATCAGACAGCTAGAGTTTCTATGGAAACCAGTTATGCTATCTCCTCATTGGCTGTTAGACGGTAGGGTGTGTTTAGTAATCTGAGCTGAGAAGAACTGAGCATGCTCATAAATCAACAGCCAAAGCTGTTGTACCTTGTAGGCAAGTTGTGTTATTAAGAAACAAAGTCATATTAGTCCAATGTGTTAGTCGGGTCTTGGTAGGGCTTTATAAATGATGACAAAACTGATGGGCTCTGAAAGTCTTGGGGCTTCTGTGGAGCTGGGCAGAGAGTTAAATTGGCTTCTATAGCTGTTTACCTGAGTAAACAGCTACAAATAGAAACTCTTTCTGTTTGTTTAGGATAGCAGCTGCCATATTAGCTTGGTGTGACATCACTTCCTGCCTGAGTCTCTCCCTGCTCACTCATAGCTCTGGGCTCAGATTACAACAGGGTGGGGAGGGGGAGAGAGGAGCAAACTGAGCATGCTCAAGCACTAGCACTGGAGGTTTATGCTGAAAACAGGAAGTCTGATACAGAAGCCCATGTATACACAATAGAAGGAAAGAAATGCTGTGTTTCTATAGACACAGGAGCATTACGTTGCAGGTTTACTGGTGTATTTATATAGACCTTTCTGATAAAGCTTACTTAAAGGGATCCTGTCATCGGAAAACATGTTTTTTTCAAAACACAACAGTTAATAGTGCTGCTCCAGCAGAATTCTGCACTGAAATCCATTTCTCAAAAGAGCAAACGGATTTTTTTAAATTCAATTTTGAAATCTGACATGGGGCTAGACATTTTGTCAATTTCCCAGCTGCCCCTGGTCACTTTAGGAGAGAAATGCTTTCTGGCAGGCTGCTGTTTTTCCTTCTCAATGTAACTGAATGTGTCTCAGGGAGACATGGGTTTTTACTATTGAGTGCTGTTCCAACTTGCAGTACAGCAGTAAAGAGTGATTGAAGTTTATCAGAGCACAAGTCACATGACTTGGGGCAGCTGGAAAATTGACACTGTTGACAAAATTGAATATTAAAAAATCTGTTTGCTCTTTTGAGAAATGGATTTCAGTGCAGAATTCTGCTGGAACAGCACTATTAACTGATTCATTTTGAAAAAGTTTGACAGTATCCCTTTAATTTTAGCCTTTCCTTCTCCTTTAACTACTGTATGCCCTTCCTGTATAGTCAGCTTACCCTAAGGTAAGGTCTGGATATGTGGGGAGGTGTGACAGAGTGTCACCCACAGGTCAATGTCCACTTGGTTTGAATGGGATATTTTGAAAGCTGCTTGAATTTTCCACCCACCCAGTTGTCAGTGGAAGAAATTGTGCCAGAGTAGAAGAAGAGGGGAAACTGCGAGCAGCAGGTGGGTGAGAGAGGGTGCTTGGGGGGGGGGGGAGTTGAGCAGGCCCTGTGACCTAGGGGTCCAAAATCTTAATATTTACCCTTTTCAAGGGTTGCAGACTCTAACTAGTGTTAGTATCTACTCTAGTATTAAAAGTCTAAGGAGGTTATGTAATAAAAGGCCCTAAGTTTGCCCAGGAGCAGTAACCCATAGCAACCAATCAGCAGGAAGCATTTACTGTTCACCTGTTGGAAAGCAAATAACTTATTGGTTGCTATGTGTTACTGCTCCTGGGCAAATTTAGTGCCTTTTATTACATATGGGGGAAAAGCTACTCATGCAAAACCACTAAAAATAGAAAATCAATGTTAATTGCAATAGTACTCAGAGATTCACTATGGGTAAGTGTACATTAAGGGGGTTACTGTATTTATCAAAGATTGAATTTTAGAGAATTTTGAGAAAAAACTTAAATGTACAAAACTCAAACCAGTGAGTTCGGGGTTAACAACCTGAAACTGTAATTGATCGATATTTCGGCAAAAAAAACCCCTTAAAACGCTCAATCAGTGCTGTCCAACTTCTATGGTACCGAGGGCCAGAATTTTTCCAATCTACATGGTGGAGGGCCGATAACGGAAGCCTGTGTTAGCCACTCCCTGTTTTTAGACCACACCCACTTTAAACAACACCCATGTTACCGCAATACCATGTCCACATTAATAGCACACCAAAAAACCAAATGGTTGGTGCTCACTGCAGGGATCAGGGCCGGAACTAGGGGTAGGCAGAGTAGGCAGCTGTCTAGGGTGCCATCATTGAGGGGCACACTTTTTTCAAGCGTTTATTAAATAATTTGTTTCAGTAATCATGGTCACCCAGTTGGGTGGAATCAATCTCCTTCCCCTTCTCAAACATCATAAAGGCTATTAACATTTTCAAATGGTTTAAGGGACCTCTGCCATAGACTTCTACCTGACCTCGACAGGTTTTAGATGGTGTATCAACCTATTTCCAGGGCCGGGGATAATAAATCTAAAAAATTTAAAAAAAATGCAAGTTTTAATCTGAAAAATCAATTGTTGACTCAAAAATAACCTCAAAAACTTGAATGTTTGTGGAAAACACAGCACGAACCGTAATAAATCTGCCATCAAATTATTTGAGTTGAACTATTCCATAAATTCCTTTTATAGAAAGTGTTTCATTTTGCATATCAGAGTTTAAGTCATGGGAGCTGGCAGGGGCAATATTAGAAGGCCCTGGGCATTGGTACGACCTTGGGAACAGCGCAAACTTCTACATCTCTTTAGCTACATACAAGGGTCCTTGGGTGTAAAGTGGGAGTTTAGGCAAGGCCAAATACATCCCATTGGAAAGGTGTTTATTGTCTGCAAGGAGTCTACAGTGGTGCAATAGCTTTTGACAAAGAAACATAGAAGTCTGGCACATTTGTGGGATGTTGTTTATCTCATATGCTTAGCATGACTTTAATCAGTGTCGGACTGGCCCGGCGGGACACCGGGAAAAAACCCAGTGGGTCCCCTGCTGGGCTAGTCCCCTGTCCTGATCGGCAAAAAGTTTTTTTAAGCGCCGCACAGCGCTATCTGTGCATGCGCGCACCTATTCATTCAGGAGCGCCGACCTGCTCCTTCACACAGGCGTGCCGAGTGGCGCCTTCATGCATGTGCGCTCGGAGCATCCTAGTAGGGGGGCAGGGGGTTGGAGGGGGCCCTGGACATTAGTCCCGGTGGGCCCCAGGCCCCCCAGTCCGACCCTGACTTTAATCAATCATATATCACAGCTGCTTTGTGCGGGCCTCTATCTGAGCTTTTATTTAAGGAGATCAGTCACCCTATTGAGATCTGTCACCCAGGAATTGTGTCCTATTAAATTGTATCATTTCTGTGCCATCCAAGGATTCTCTTCTTTATCTCTGTATTGTAATGATGCCATTTATTGGCGGTTTAGGCTTATCTGAACAGATGTGATTTCTAAGAGAGCATGGCAGTTTCAAATGCTGCTTACTGCACACGTATTCAGACGCTGTGGTGGTGGAATTTGCATGTGTGTGTGGGGGGGGGTTGTGTTAAAGTTACAGCAGTGGTTGGAAGGTAGTAAAATATTCTTGTCCTGCCATTTTCACTTTGTTCTGCACAAACACCTTCAAACTATCAACAGCCCCTATATAAAGGGATCATTTACGAATGCAAGTGCAGACCACTGGGTCCCCCTGCATCAATAGGCACACTAACGGAATAAGAGGCGGAACTGACTCGGTAGACTTCAACTAGGGGCACATTTACTAAGGGTCGAATTTCGAAGTGGTAAAACTTCGAAATTCGACCATCGAAAATTCGATAGTCAAAGTTTTTTTTTTATTAAATTTAGCCGTTTTCAATCGAATTCAAATCGTTTAATCAAACGTAGAAATTGTTTGATTCGAACAATTTAATCGATCGATGGAACGATTTTCAAAAAAACTTTCTAAAAACTAAGCCAAATACTGCCTATAGGTTCTAGGAGGTCCCCATAGGCTAACATAGCAGGTTTAAAGTGGTTTTTGGCCTATTCAATGGTCGAAGTACCCAAAAATTACTTCAAAGTTTTTGAATTCGAAAATTCACTTCGAATTCACTTCGACCCTTAGTAAATGGGCCCCCCAGTGTTAAGCCAACTGTTATGGTTAAAGGGAATGGTTCACCTTTAAGTTAACTTAATTTTTTCTTTTTTTATAATTTTTGAATTATTTGCCAAATGGGGATCACTGACCCCATCCAAAAACAAATGGTCTATAAGGCTACAAATGTATTGTTATTGCTACTTTTTATAACTCATCTTTCTATTCAGGCCTCTCCTATTCATGTTATGCAAATCAGTGCATGGTTGCTAGGGTAATTTGGACCCTAACAATCAGCACGTCTTAAAAGTTTGCAATGCGCAATTAAGATTCACAATGCAGTAAAAGACTAATGAAGAATACTACATTGCGACATGCAAATATATATATATATATATATATATATATATATATATATGGAATAAAGTATCCCATTTTGTAAAATATAAGGATATTATAAGTTACCGTGGAGTTTCATGACAAACACGAGGCTGAACGACAAGTGTTTTTATACAGGGCATGAAACTCCGAGGTTACTTCTAATATCCTCATATTTTGCAACAGGGGGAGTCATGTGACAGAAATGACATCACTACTCACCGTTTATAACTGATGACATTAGAACTCACCTTTTATAAGGATATAATTTACAAGATATTCATGGCTTTTGTGTATTATATATATATATATATTGATTCCCAAAAGCAGTGGATGAAATAATAATGTTATGTATTCATCTATATGAAAAAGGAAATCTACTGAGGCAGTTGATTGCCAATATATTAGCCACAATAATGCAAGCTAGAATGCTATATTTATTCTGTAGAATGCTTTACCATACCAGTAAAATGGTCTAGAAGCTCTCTGTTTGTTTAGGATAGCAGCTATCATATTAGCTTGGTGTGACATTACTTCTCCCTGCTCACTCATAGCTCTGGGCTCAGAGCAGCAGGGAGGGGGCAAGAACCAAACTGAGAATGCTCATGCCGAGCCCTGGAGGTTTAAGCTTAAAGCAGGAAGTCTGATACAGAAGCCCATGTATACACAATAGAAGGAAAGAAATGCTGTGTTTCTTTTGACAGAGGAGCATTACGTTGAAGGTTTACTGGTATATTTAGGTGGACCTTTCTGATAAAGCTTACTTAGTTTTAGCCTTTCCTTCTCCTTTAACTTGCAAGACAGAGGCTTGGGCTAATAGAAAAATGTCTGACCTTAGTGGGTAGGACTAAAGCTACAAATTTTAGCTGGTCGGGCCAGGATAGACCGGAGGGGCCTGGTTATGGTAAAATGTGGTGATGTGGTAAAAAGAGATGAGTCAGGTAAAGTGTGTGCCTTACTTAAGTTTTGAACACTAGGAAAACTAGAGAGATTTTTAGGGTCATTTACATAGAGACTACAGAGATTAGGGTAATTTACAAAGAGCCTAGATGCAAGCGCCAGAGCACAAGAGGGGTTCAAAAGTATGCCCTTCAGTGGTCATTCTAAAAAACTCAAATCTGGGGCCTGGCTGCTCTTGCAAACCTAACACCATATTGGAAATAGAGTAAGCAATAATTATAGGGCTCCGCTGCAGAGGGTAGCTTACATGCCTTTCCCCTGCCCCTCCTGCTAAATGTAGGCAGTACTGTATTTATGAGCGGGATGAAGGCCTCTGCAGAGGCATGCATCAACTTTTTAGGGAGCAACAAGCAAAAAAAAATGTTGAATTGCACACTTTTTTCACTTTGCACTCTGCCCTCCACTTAATAAATGTCATCTCATATGTGGTTTGCAATTGTGTAGTCATTGGGGCAAAAGAACAAAGTCCCCGGCATGAGTATATACAGGATGACATGCCAGATTTTCATGTGTTATATAATATGGAATCTGGCCATTTGTATATCTGAGCCAGTGCTTATGGCTTAGCAACTTATGGTCTATTGTGGCCGCATTAATAAATATCTAACTACTACATAATACAGCATTTGTGATGGTGTCTTCCCTAAGGACTGAAACAGGTCACAGCACCATTAACAGTAGCTAAAAGTCTAACATTGATATGTTTCAATGCTTGGTAACAAATGGTTAATGTCAGTGTTACAATTTTATTATTGATTATGTAGGCATAATATATACATGTATACCTTGTCCTCCTCTAGCGTAGAATATTAATACAGAGTATTATTGGACAAGGCACTATATATTTTTTTTAAATGCAGTGCCCACAACATTATTTTTAAGTTCTTTGTTTGCAGATTTGAGGTTTATTTAGATAAAGGGTTAAATAATAAAAACATTTTCTGTTTTCACTTATCTGACACAGCTGTCAAGTGAATAATAAAAAGCTGAAAATCATCAATTACCACAAGCTGCGAAGGTGTTAGTGCATGTGTTACCCTCTCAACTACTGCAGTACTTGAAACATTTTATTCTGTGACCTTGTTAGCATGTATGCCAGAGATGCTGCCACTGGAATTTAGCTATGAAGGCTGAGGAGTGCAGATTATATAAATAATATGGCAGGACCCCTGCCCTCCTACTAATGACAAATGAAATACCCAGCTGGAAGGTTTGTTATCTCAGCTTTATATTGAAGTATTTCTGTCTGATCATATTCCTTTAAATGTACAGTAGCACTGTCATGATTATTGAATCTAGAATGCTGATCATTTGTTCTATATTAGTTACAATCACTAGAGTCTGTATGGCCTCCTGTTCAATAAATGGTAGATAGAAGTATTCAAAGCTTTTTCTTCATTGTTATACTGCAGGTATCTATCTATCTATCTATCTATCTATCTATCTATCTATCTATCTATCTATCTATCTATCATCTATCTATTCTGTATCTCCTGCTGGAGAGATCTAACCAAATCAAAACAGTCTGAATGCACAGGATTATCATCAGGGTCGGACTGGGCCGGAGGGACACTGGGAAGAAACCCGGTGGGCCCCGGCCCTCATGAGCCCCTGCCATCCAGACCTGCTCCCCATATCTGCTGGCCCCCAAAAGAAAACAATGTGCAGCACACGATGGCATGCGCGTGGGGATCCTGGAAGTTTGGAACCCGGTGGGCCACCAATGCTCCAGTCTGACCCTGATTATAATACAGAAGCATGCATGCCATTTGTATTGTTTGTGTGGTTGCACATGGACCCTTTGTTGGGGATCATTGGGGAGCAGATGCCTTTTAAGGCACTAATATCATTACCGTGGCCCACTGAAGTAGGATCCTTGCACTTCTTAATCACATATTTGTGTATATTAGTGGTATCTGATAGAACATTCAGGTATGATTAGGGAAAAACCCCAACCCATCTCCTCTCAACTATAAAATCCTCCTATACTGCAGCCTATGCAGCCTGGGAAAAGGACTTACCTGAGAATGATGATGATTATTACTGGGATGAAGCAACAAAAAGGGCCTATCCACCAGACAGACATAGGACTAAATTAAAAAATAGCGGAAAAAAAATGAGAATAAATGTAGACCTGCTGTTTCCAACACACACCACCCACCAGACTAAACTCCACCGAAGATTTGGTCAGATGGTGTCTGATCGACAGATAGCATCCTACAAATTGGATGTCAAAATATAATGGGACTGATACAAAAATCTGATGTATTAACTACATGGAAGATTTTCCATCTTACACAACATTCTTGTTGGAAGCGAACACTGCGTCTTCATCTAACAAGATAAAATCTGATGGTGTCAAGACTTTTTTTCCCCATTGAATCTCACGCAGTTGCATGGTGTTGCATGGCAAAATCTGTCCCAGAAAATCTAATAAAAATCTCCCTTTTAGTCTTACCCTTATACAGTTAAAAATGTTGCATAGGCTTCACCTAAATCCTCTTCAGTTATAGAGTATGGGCAGTCAAGACTAATCCCATTGCCCCAAATGAAAGGCGAATTACCTCCACGTAACATGGCTATGCCCAAAAATTATAACCTTCTGGGAGCAGGTCCTAAACTATATTCAGGAAAATCCATTCCTACCTAACATACCTCTAACATACCTACACCCAAGGTGTATCTGCTTGAAACCTAAATCCTCAATGAGAATACTCTTTCACAATCTTTTTTCTATGCAATGAAATGTATTCTTTCACATTGGATGGCACAATTCCACCCAAAGCTTGCTGACTGGGTAAACATAATAAACTTTATACTCCCTCCACTGCAAGGCCAACCCTCAAAAATATGATAAGATGTGGAGCATTTGGATTTGGGCTATTACCTAGACTGCTAGACAGATCCAGTTGGACACTATCATGGAGTAGGCCACTTATCTGGTACTAAAGGTACTTGCTTTAACAGTGTGTCTCAGAATAATGATGCAGACAGAACCAATATTTGTATTTGTTTTTTTTTTTTTAAATGTTATATACAATCAAAATAAAAATCTTTTTAAAAATTATACGTTTCCTCGTAGTATATAGTACCATATTTCTTTCTTTCTCATTATTGATTGCTTTATATCCTTCCCAGACCCCCTTCCCAAGCTGGTGGCCAATAGATGTTGAATGAAAACATTTAATTTTGTGTACCAGTATATACTACTCTTGTCTTGCAGATGCTATGTATTTAAAGGAAAACTAAACCTTAATAGGAATATGGCTAGAAATGTGCCCAAGTTACTGTATCAGCCTCAAGGTTCAGAATTTCTATCCCAATAATGAGGCAGGCTTTCAAATTTGTGCACAGGTGCTCACCATCTTGGATTGTGTTAGGGGTGTCCGTGACACTGCACATGCTCAGTGTGTTCTGGGCAGCTGTTGGGAAGCTAAGGTTTGCCTTCATAGATACTTATGGTGCCGGGCTGATTATTACATTTTGAAGCAAACTATACCGATCTCTGAGCTGCCATGAAATGAGAATCTGAATTAATTACTAATCAGCCTTTCTTATTCTATATATAAAGTATATTGTGTGTTGGTCACTAAGCTCGGGCCCAGAACAAGTGCAGAAAAAAAGATGGGGAGCTACAGGGGGCATTATCTAAGGCACAAATATTCACAGCTAAAGGGCTGGTGTAAATATTCAAAACATAATGTACAGCATTCTATCCTACAACTTTATATTTAGTTCTCCTTTAATGGCTCCTTGTTTAATGTTTATACCACTTTCATTAATTAATAATGTTAATGTATTGTTGGGGGAGAAGTCTGCAACAGACCTAAATGACCACCTCATTTTGTAGCCCCTGCACCAGGGAGACAAAAAACACAGAATCTACAGACCTCCTTCAATTATGTTAGGAAGTTAAAGAAAATGTAGAGAGAAGAAATTCTATTAAAAGGGCATTAAAATGTGTGATATTACATCTATTCTGATGAAATGGACAATGATGTCTTCATTTGATGGGCCCCCGGGCTAATGATTTTTTTAACCTGGCATCTCGCAAGGGGCTCAGACACAATCCAGCTCAAGGTCTCTATGCAATTTTCATTCAGCTGACTACAGCTCAGAATACTGTGGTGCAGGAGATCTGGTTAAAAATTATGTTCAGCTAGCATTTACACATTAAGAGCATATTACAAAATGTGTTTTTGTAAAAACTTGTTGTTTGTTGGCTTACTTTGGATAATTTGTTCCCACTTGTAGCCTGCTGTAGGAGAGATGGATCAAATCCACAAATAAACACATATTTCAAATGAATAACTATGTTTGATGGGTAAGGGGCATTATCCGTGCCTTACTTTGTCCTACAGTTCATTGTATGCACAGGTCACAAGTGCAGTCGCACCTAAATGGACAGAAATGTTGAGCCTATTAACACCATTTATTAAGGTCACTTGCATCCAAACATGCTTCTTGCCATTATATGCATTCTGCCTCTTCTGATTGCACTTTGGGCCTGGTAAATTAATGCCCCTTCCAGTATCCAGTGCAGGGACCCATAGGGTTAATGCTTTTCTATGTCTTTAAATGCCTACACTTCCTTGTTCTCTAGTTGCTGGGCAAAAGCCCATGTATCTACTTTAGCGTATTAGCATAATGTGTACAGTGTATCATGGGCCCAGAGACTGATGATAAGTTCCTGCCACGCTACAGTATAGTGTTGGGCAGAGGGTGGAGCTTTGTTGGGCAGAGGGTGGAGCTTTCTCTTTCCCTGCCATTCAGGAGGGAGTGAACGTGGATGTGCTGGGAGCCTGGAGCTTAGGCCTCTGTAAAGGAAAGGCCCATGGGAGGGGAGGCTCTTGGTGAAACCAGGGATACAGGGACCCTGTGAATGAGGAGTAATCAGGACCGGGTAGTTCTCTGTAACAGCACTTTCTAGGAAAGTGAGGCAGATAGAAGTAGTTTAGCAAGAACAGCCTGGCTCCAAATAGGAGGGATAGTAAGGGGGGGGGGGTAACTCTCCCCTCAGGCAAGACTTGCCAGTAGTATAGGGATCACAGCCTGATAGGGGATTAGGTTCAGTGATTTCCTGATCCACCGTTTGGGGATCCAGGTCACGGTACAGAGATCATGAGGGTGCATCCATGTAATATGCTATCTCCACAGGGGTGTCACAAGATGCTGGCTCTGAAATGCTGTGATGTTACCTGACATGTGATATGAATACCTCGGAGATTTGTGAGTATCAAAACCCTGATTTGTGCTTTAAGAGAATAAAGCCTGTTGCTTTCATAAAGCAAAGGCCCATCCTGTGGAGAGAGGGTCAAATGTAACCAGTGCTCTGCCTGTTTCTCAGCCAGACAAGGGAACAAATTTAGTAAAGGGTGAAGTGGCCGTTGAAAATTCATCAACTTAATAAAAGGCTAGAGGACAATTCGCTAGCGAAAGAGCTCAGTGCTAACGAAGTTTTGAGCCCTTCCACCAGACAATTTTGCTCAGATGAACTATCGTTACTCAGCAAAATTCATCAAAGTGCAAAATTTCCATTACGTTACCCTTTTCACCAGGTTCTGCGTTGCCAGGTTATATCTGGCGAACTGATAAGATGCCACATTAGGGTGGGTCCATGTTTAGGACATTAGAGGATCACTTTTGTCTTTATTTTGCTTCCTTGGACATTTTTTTAATAAATGGCCACTATTTAAATTGACCTAAGCATAGAGTGTTAAAGTTTCACTAGGAAGAAAGAAACGCTAGCGAAAGTTTGCCATCATTCGTCTGCCGAGAGGTAACTTCGCATTGTGATAAATAAGTGAATACGCTACGAATTAATGTCTGATGAAGTTGCACAAATTATGGCAGAGCCTTCATAGGTGAAAATTCGCCCTTTAGTAAATTTGCCCACGGTCTAGCTTAGCCTAGATGGGGTTCCACCAGCTTTCATTAAATGTCATTTTTGATGATGTCCCAACTGCTATTAATTAGACTAATAGCAGTTGGTACTGATCAATATACAAGGAAATGTTTGCTGAACAGTTTCTATCCATTTTCTTGCTACTACTGTAAAATGTTTTATTTGTATATATCCACTTTATATTCATTAATATGTATATATTCATAAGTTTGCAAAGACAAGCATATATTCAGCTCTGCAGTTTACATTCTGGTTGCTAGGGTCCAAATTACCATAGCAACCATACACTGATTTGAATTAGAGACTGAAATATGAATAGGAGAGGATCTGAACAGAAAGATGAGTAATAAAAAGTAGCAAAAACTTTACATTTCTAGTCTTACATAGCATTTTTTTTAGATGGGGTCAGTGATGAGTCAGAGGGCTGCAAATAAGTCAAAAATTATAAACAAAAAAAAAAGAAAAATGAAGGGAAATTGAAAAGTTGCTCTGAATTAGCAATTCTATAACATACACAGGTTAACTTAACCCTTTAAGTGCCACCGAACATAGAATCTACTTTCTGTGGATGAAAGTACCCAAGTGCTACAGAATGTAGATTCTACGTTCTGCTGCACTTACAGGAGTGGTTAGTGTTACACTTACACACACAAACAGGCCTGGACTGGGAGTCAAAATAGGCCCTGTCATTCCAAGTACACAGAGGTACAAACAGCCTCCTACCAGCCCAAACAGACCCCTACCAGCCCACTATATGGTAACTTTCTATGGAGCCATACAGCAGCCCCTCTGGCATTTGCCAGAACCCACAGATTGCCAGTCCGGGCCTGCACACACACACTTATTCCACTGATACACACTTACATTCACACTTACACACAGGGTCGGACTGGCCAGGCGGGACACTGTGAAAAAACCTGGTGGGGCCCGGCCCTCATGGGCCCCCTGGGCCAGACCCCTTCGGAGGACAGCAGCCCTGGAAAGGATTCCCGGTGGGCCCCCCAGTCTGACCCTGCTTACACACACACACAAACATTTTTGGGGATCAGGGGTCAATCACACATAACACGCAATTTTGCGAATTATACACACACACATGCACTATTTTGCAGCTTTTTTTTTTCTTGTCGCATTTCCTTATGCCACCCTCATTTAGGGTGCTTTTTCTTGGTACGTAATGATACACGGGCGATATGATGTTGGAAAGTTGAAGCTTTGTGGCAATTTTCAATTTCATCAAAGCCACCAATTTTCGGAAAGCCTTGTGACTCATTAGTTTGGTGCAGAAAGGCATAGGTACCCATTTTATGATTCAGACGAATGTGTGCTTTCCAAGAATATATGGTTTTTGGGGTAAACAAAAAATTCTGTGTTTTTCCCCGCAAAAAATGCAGTCAATGCTTTGATTTTTTATTAGCTGAAGTGACCCACAGGAATATTTATATGCGATAACTTCATTTTGAGGCCTCTAAATGCCAGATACTTTGGTAAACCTATGCACAATGGGCATCAAACTGTTTGGAGGACCGCTGGCAATCATATTTAGGGTGCATATTTATGATGCTGCAAGTTGAAGCTTTGAGGCAATTTTCAATTATTTCATCAAACCATCAATTTTGGGAAAGCCTTGCAACTCAGTAGTTTGGAGCAGAAAGGCATGGGTACCCATTTTAGATAGAATGTGTACTTTCCAAAAACATATGGTTTTGGGGGTAAACATATATTTCTGTGTTTTTGCCCCACAAAAAATGCAGCCAGTGTGTTGATTTTTCATTAGCTGAAGTGACCCACAGGACTATTTGTATGCACTTACTACATTTTGGGGCCTCTAAATGCACGCCGCGCTTCGTTTTCCGAAGTTGCCTCACTAGGAAACTTCAGACAACTTTGGAAAACGAATCGTTGCATGTGCGACTTTTCATTATAGCGGATGGGAAGACACACAAAGGCAGTTCAGAGAGATAGTCGCCCAGAAGAAGAGGCCCGAATCTCCTCATGTGGACTAACCCTAAGTCTTACTTATGTCAAAAAAAAATGTTATGTAAAGCATGGTAGTTTTTGACATTGTTGAAGTACTTTCAGGACATGCACTAGATTGAAATGCTTGGAAATTATGTCATAAGTCATATGTTGGGTAAAAGTGTTGGTCTGTTTGGCCAGCAAGCTAAAAGTTGTTCTTTATTCCAAACACAATAGCTTTATTGTATCTCTTCCACTGCCATCAAAACTGATTTCCGTATTCCTCACCCATATACAGTATACTCCCTTGGCCTCTACTAAAAGACAGCTTTGATCTACGTTGTACATTATTTCCTATACAATCCATTAGTCTGACAGCACACAAATTACATGTCATTGTTTTAAGCCACCTGCTTTAGATCTCCAGATAGCTAATAGTCTATTTCATTCCTGTCAATGAAAGGCTAAAAGATTGTTTGCTGAGCACAAATATTTAACATGCACTGACTTTCTTTAATGTTACCCTCTTCCATCTGTATAATTTCACATGACAGTTTATATATCCAGCGCCATACTTTTTTTGTTTATTCAGTAAAAGGTTTTATTAAGCTTCTTGCAATTTACTTGTGTTTGTGCCAAATCATGAATTACAATCTATATGAAAATTCTCTATAACCAATGGGGCTTATGGTGCCTGAATATAATAAACCCCTGATTGAATTGTAGGAAATTACATATCCTTTGGCATTGTCTGAGTGTTTGTTACAAGGGGACACACTAGGGGGCAAATTTACTAAAGGGCGAAGTGACTAACGCTGGCGAAAATTCGTCATTTCAGTACTTCGCCTTTTTACTAATGGGCGCAGGCATAACTTTGCTAGCGAAAGAGACGGACGCTGGATTTTACTGAAGGTTATCTCTTGCGCCAGACTTGCCATAGTGTGCAATAGAGTAGATAGGACTTCCTCAAACTTTAGTTGAAAAATTTTCTAAGTCCTTAAAAAACGCTTGCGTCTTTTCCTTTTTTCAGGGTGATAGGCTGCAAAAAAGCGTAGAATTTTTTTGGGGTAACCTGCTTCCCCCCCTATATTTCCTAACATATGGCACATAAACTATACACTGGGCTCATGTGTAGGGCAATATAACAACACTATATTATTTTATTAAGCTTCCCTGGGCTTGTGTAGTGTAATGTATTTGCTGCGACATATACGTCCTATGGTGCCTATGATTATGTATCCATTGATACGAAACGTGGCAGGACAATTGACTTTTAATAAGATGAAATAAACTTTTTCTTTTACCTCACCGGCTGGCTGCAGGAGTGCGTGCTTTTTCTTCTGATGTGACATATACGTCCATTCAACTTTAACTTCACACCGTATGCAAATTAGCCAACACTAGCGCAACTTCTCTCTGCTTGCCGAATTAATGCTAGCACAACTTCGCCAGCGTTCGGCGCCCTGGACGCAACTTCGCATGTTAGTGAATTAGCGTTGTCTGAGCGAATTTTTGCCTGGCGCTGCCTCAAAACCCATCGCTGGCGAATTTTCGCAGCTTAGTGAATTTGACCCCATGGCTCATTCACTAACTGCAGACACAGTATGCAAAGGACTTTAGGATGCAGGTGACATGTTTTTTGCCCACAATGCAGGATTTTTCCCCCATAGTAACAAACTGATGCTACTCTGCGATAGAAGTCGGAGCCAATTGTGCAGAGAGTTATGAAAGGTCTGGCAGCTGTAATTTTTTATGATACAGAATTTTTTGGCACATCTGCAAAATGACTATTTATGACCTGGTCAGTAGGTGGTGGCAGCTCCAGGGTTCCATTGCATCAGCAGGTCAAGCAACACTGGATTTACAATAGGAGTCATGAGGAAGGCAGTGGGGCAATTGTATGAAACAGACTGTGGGAAAATCTTAAATTCTTAAACAATTCAGTGTAAAAATAAAAAATGTTTCCAATATAGTTAGTTAGCCAGAAATGTAATGCATAAAGGCTGAAGTGACTGGATGTATAACATAATAGCCAGAACACTACTTCCTGCTTTTCAGCTCTATAACTCTGAGTTAGTCAGCGACTTGAAGGGGGGCCACATGGTACATTTCTGTTCAGTGAGTTTGCAATTGATCCTCAGTATTCAGCTCAGATTCAAAAGCAACAGTTGTGCCCCCCCCCCTCAAATCACTGCCTGGTAACCAATCAGTGGAAACCAAGAGAAGTTGTGTTCTGGCTATTATGTTACACATCCAGTCACTCTTTATACATTACATTTTTGGCTAACTAACTATATTAGAAACATTTTTTATTTTGCACAGCCTATCTAGTTACCCAGTTTTTATTTTTACACTGAACAATTCCTTTAACATTGACACCATTCATTACAGTTATTTGCATCCAAACCCAATCCTTGGAACATCTGTTCACTTGGCACCAGTGGTCCATCCCCTGTTGCAACTACTGATGCTTGAGAACCCTGAGAAGGTGAAGGTCGCAGCAGGTAGGGATGATTTAAGATGCCAATGGGCCCGGAATAAAGATCTCATTGGTGGGCCTCCTATGGCCAATTACCCTTAAAGTGGTGGTTCACCTTTAAAGGGTATCTATCGTGAAAATGAAATATAAGGGTCATCTTGCTGAAATAAGAAACTTTCTAAATATAATCAATTAAAAATAAGTACCATTTATAGAATATTCAAATTAATCTTCACTCATCCCCTCTGAGCAACCTGTCTCTCTTCATTCAGTCTTTATGCAGTAGGTGGAGTCAGTTTTTAATTGACAGTTAGGTCTAATCCATCCATTGGGTGGGTTGCACCCTTAACCCAAGTGCTCACTCTTTAAAAATATCCGTCTCTGATGGAAATTCTGTTTCTCTGTGTGCAGGGTGTTTTGTTACCTATTGTTTGTGCTGGAGTTGGTTATTTGAGTTATTCTGCTAAAAAAGGGAGCCCCCCTTAAAGACATATTAGACCTACCTGTCAATCAAAATCTGACCCAGACCTCAGCATGACAAGAGCATGAAGTGTGTCAGGAGGTCCCCCAAAAAAAAGCACTCCAGCAGCTTTTAGGTGGTGAATGGTTGAAGTTTTAAAGAGACAGTACTTAAAAAAATTAGATCTTCGAATTTCGACGTTTTTTCAAATTCGAATCAAAGTTGGACTATTCCCTAGTCAAAGTACCCAAAAATTACTTCGAAATTCACTTCGACCTTTGATAAATCGGCCCCTTAGTATGTTATACAATGGCTTATTCTAAGCAACGTTTCAATTGGCCTTGATTTTTTCTTTCTTATAGTTTTTGAATAATGAGAGGAATGTAATATGCTTCGTTATCGCAAAAACGTTTGCATCGTTTTTAACTGATTAAGACCTCAATGACTTCCTCACCAAGTTGGCAACCAAACTGCTTTTGCAAACATTCGCAGCGTAGGCAATAAAATTTTGCAATCGCAAACCGTTTTTTGCGACTAAATATTTAACGAAACTGTAGAGCAGGTGTTAAAGGTACCCAATGCGCAATTAAGATTCGCAATGCCATACAAGCCAAACGAAGAATATTACATTGCAACAGGCAAAGTTTTATTTGCAAAGTTTTGCTCTTTGTGAATTTTATTACATTTCCCCCTATTTGCCTTATTCTTCTGATTCTTTGCAGCTTGCAAAGGGTGGTCACTGACCCCATCCAAAAAACAAACATTTGTAAAGTTACAAATAAATTGTTATTACTCATATTTCTATTCAGACCTCTCCTATTCATATCCCAGTCTCTTATTGAAATCAGTGCATGGTTGCTAGGGTAATTTGGACCCTAGCAACCAGATTGCTGAAACTGCAAACTGGAGAGCTGCTGAATAAAAAGCTAAATTCAAAAACCCCAACTAATAATTAGTATGTTATCGAATGGCTGATTCTAAGCAGCTTTTATAGTTTTTGAATTAATTCCCTTATTCTTCTGGCTCTTTCCAGCTTTCAAATGGGGGTCACTGACCCCATTGAAAAACAAATGCTCTGTAAGGCTTCAAATTAATTGTTATTGCTACTTTTTTTATTACTCAATTTCAATTCAGGCCTCTCCTATTCATATTCCAGTCTCTTATTCAAATCAGTGCCTGGTTACTAGGGTAATTTGGCCCCTAGCAACCAGATTGATGACAGTACAAACTGGAAAGCTGCTGAATAAAAAGCTAAAAACCACAAATAATAAAAAATGAAAACCAATTGCAAATTGTCCCGGAATATCACTCTCTACATAATACTAAAAGTTAATTTAAAGGTGAACAACTCCTTTAAGGTTTGGTGATCCAAATTACAGATGACCCCTTATATAGTAAACCCCAGGTCCTGGCCAATTTTTTCCTACAAAATAAATTAAAGCAGCACCAAAATTTAAAAAATTGTATTTATTTTTCTCTGAGCACTTGCAGATTACATTCATTTTATTGTAATCATTACTTTTATTTTTAGTGGTTTCAGAGATATTTACACTTTTAGACTGCTTATACCAGGCTTCCAGCTCAGCAACTCAGAATCAGAGACCCTCGGCAGACAGTTGTTAACTAGGGTCACTGATACTCTCTGGAAAAGGCTTGCCAGTGTCTCCTATAACTCTCTGCTGCCCAACTGCTTATTCTATCTAGGCTAGTGCAAAGCCAGAGTGGGATAGTTATAGTCAATATAGGTGTGGGAGTGTATCACTAACCCTTTTTTTTTTGCTGATTCACTGCACACTGTGCTGCTGTCAGTTAATGAGCTTAGGGACGACTCACAATATACAGTACATATAGAATAGAAATGTCACAATATAAGACTTTTTAGTAATTGATACAGATAATTACTACATGACAGCACAGAAACCAGAGCAATTAGCATCAGAATTTAAAAATTAGCCCTGTAGCATCATCTTATATTACAGGCCAACCGCAATTTCTGCTTGATAATTTATGACAACCCCTAAGCTTAGCTTCTCAACAGCTGCTCAGAGCCCACTGAGCATGTGAGTGTCACAGACACTTTCCAAGATGGTGACCCCCTGTGATACATTTTAAGTCCTGGATCATTGCTGCTATTGAGGAGCTGAAACTTTAGACTGGTGCAATAAATTCAGTATATAAAATATGGCATTTTTAGCCACATTCATTTTTAGGTTTACTTCTCCTTTAAGGGGAACAGCCCTTGGGTACTTATATGGTAAGTATTTTTTTTTTGCTAAATACTTAGCTTACTTACTTTATTAAGGTTTGAATGGTAAATTTGAATTAGAATTTTCATGTTGGATTATTGGTCATTATTTGAGTAAATCCAAATTTGAATTCGAATTGGAGATTTATTATACCTTGACCCTGGGAACAACTTCAATTCAATGTAGAAGCCAATGGCAGAGATCTGCTGATCATTTGAAGATGTTAAAAGCCTTCCTGACAGAGTTTTTTTCAGAGGAGAAACTCGTTTTGCGTTCCGGTCGAATTAGATTTGAGTTTTCGGGTCAATTACATTAATTTTAGTAGTTTTTTTTTTTCTTAAATAAGATACCATTCGACTTCCGGGGGGCGGACCCACAAGATGGCCGCATTTTACTGAGCTCCTGCGCCAGCGCTCTGATTTAGGCATACCGTCAGCCATTTCTCCTCACCATCGAGGTATATTCTTAGCGGCTGGCCACAGGATATTTGAGGGGTGAAGTGCTGTGCTCCATCAGCCGGCTTCTCCTCCCCTGCAGCCCCGGAAGACGGCACATCCATACCGCAGACCCGGACCGACGCGCTGCCCCACTTCGCAAGGGCCCTTGCGGCAGACACCTAGACGGGACAATTGTCTCTTTGGGGGCAGTGCTGGCCGCGGGAGGACGGATTACTTTGGGCGCCTGAACGACACAATTTCTGCGGCAGCCCGACGCAGGCCTCAGCCACGTGGCCGCCTGCGCATACCAACACGCGCCGCCATTTGCCTGCAAGGACACAGTGAGTACGGTGACATATTGGGCCATAACGCTTGCTGGTTAAACGGTACCTCTTCTCCATTAGTGGGACCATTACTTCCCCTACGACTCTACCTGCTTACCAGCCTAGCTTCCTATTTTGACGGCCACGTCTCCTGCCATTTCTGGGAGCCATATTAGGCCATTCTAAACTAACTTTGCTACTAAAGGACTACCATAGGGGCTACAACAAGTAGCCCTATTTGTTGCAGCCTACGTCCCATGACTCTGTGAAGCACATTTTGGTCCTACCATACAGGCCTCGGCCTTTGATTCTCGCTCTGTGTACTGCTTTATGTGCCTATGCCTGCCACTTGTTTTGAAAATATTTAAAAGGTGAACGACCTCTTCGCTTTACCCTTATTTTTTCTCTGCAATATGTGACAAACTAGATGAATCCTGTCTTACCCACCGCCTAACAGCCGTGTCTACGTGATGTGATATCTATAAACATCTGTTCCGTGGGGGTTGCCGATCTAACCGCTATTGTTGGCCTTTCCTGTGTCACGTCAAGGCTTCCAAACCCTGTTTACCATACTATGGAAAAATATTTGGGATCAACTCCCACCATGCCGCCAAAAGCTGCTAAAGCCAAGCCCAAAGAGAACAAAAAAGATGCTCCTTCCGTTTCTCCTGATGTGGAATCCTCCACTCCCCCCTCAACCGTACAAATCCAAACTCAAGAACTTCTCTCAGCTCTGGGACCTTTACTAGACCAAAAACTAGAGGGACTTAAAGAGTCGGTTACGGAGGTCCTACATCAGCTTACGACCCAATCTCAGCGGATGACGGAAGCTGAGCAGCGCATCTCTGACCTGGAGGACAGCCTGGAAAAAGCTCAAACAACTCTGGACACACAACAACGTGAAATTACGATACTGGCGGAGAAAGTAGACGACTTGGAGAACAGGAGCAGGAGGAACAATCTACGTCTAGTGGGAGTTCCGGAAACTGTAAAGGGGTCAGACCTGGACCTTCTACTGACTGTCAAGTTGCCAGAATTGCTACGTATGGAACAGTCACTTCTACCTTACCAGATCGAACGTTTTCATCGAATCGGACCTCCCCCTACGAAAGATGTTACTAGACCTAGACAGGTCATATTCAAGCTCCTAAACTACGTAGACAAAATGAACATTCTTGCAGCTTATAGGAAGATAAAGACTCTTTCTTATGATGGCCACAAATTGCTTCTTTTTCAAGATTTTTCCGCCTCAGTGGCAGCAAAACGGAAAGAATTTAGCCCTCTCTGCAGAATGCTTTTCTCGTCAGGACACAAATTTGCCTTGTTGTTCCCGGCCAAGCTTAAAATAATCAATAAGGACGATGGTCGGCCAACATTTTTTGAGGACCCTATCCAAGCCATGTCCTATTACAAAAAACTCCACCATGCAGCTGGAACGCAAGCTCAAGACACCTGACTGCCTCTTAAACGGATACTTTGGTCCTACTGGAAATGTCGGGCCTAGCTCCATTTTGGAATTTGTGGTATCACTGTTTATAGGTTTTCTTTCTAACTGGTTATATCTTCATTCCTTAATATTTTGCATTGTGAAAGTCATTATTTTGTGGCTTTTTTCAACCTTTTCAATGGGTATTTGATATGTTGAACAAATGTTACGGTTGTCACGTAATTTATCTTTCACTTGTATATTGTTATTTTGGTTTTGCTTGTTTATCTTATATTATGCTCTGACTTCTGATAGAAGATCTTGTTATTTTTGGGATCCTTTTTTCCTTAGGCCCCACACTTTTGGGATGAGATCTGCTCGCTGGGACAGAATCTCCCCCACCCACAACTGCCGCATTTTCATGCCCCACCGCAAGACAGGTATAGGGTAAACTATCATGGCAGACACACCTGGGACCACACATGACCCTGTACGTGCGCATTCTCACTTAAAAGTAATTTCCTGGAATGTGGGCGGGCTTAATACCCCAATGAAAAGACGTAAGGTACTAGACCGACTGCACAGAGAAAAAGCAGATATTATGTTACTACAGGAGACCCATTGGAAGTCTCAAGATAAATTGCCTTTTAAAGCACATTGGCTCCAAACAGTTTTAGCAGCGTCCTATAGAACCAAATCTCGGGGGGTTGCGATTTTACTCAACAAATCTATACAAGGCTCGGTTCTGAAAACTTATAGCGACAAGAGGGGTCGATACTTGATAGTTGATATTGAGATTCAAAATGTACTGTATACTATTGTTAACATTTATGCTCCTAACACCGATAATAAATTCTTTTTTACAGATGTTTTGCAGAAGCTTGACTCCTGGGGGGCGACTAACCTTATCCTGGGCGGCGATGCCAACGTACTCTGGGACTCCTACATGGATAAATCCGGTAAACCTACCTCACACAATAACACGAAGGCCAAACCTTTACATACTCTCTGTGAACTCTTACACCTCTATGACTCCTATCGCCATCTGCACCCAACTACTAAAGATTATACCTTTTATTCAGGAGTTCATGGAACTCATTCTAGGATAGATTACATCTTTGTCTCACAGACGCTGCTGCCTCTCCTAACTGCTACTGCAATTTCCCCCATTGATATCTCTGATCACGCTCTGATTTCAATGCACCTCAAATTGTCGCAACCGCTGCTGCGCTCCTCTAATTGGAGATTTCCGGCATATTTAAAGTCTAATGATGACTTTGCCCTTTTTCTGAAGTCCTGTTGGGCTAACTACATTGACGATAATATTGAACATTGGGATGACTCCTCTTTGCTTTGGGCTGCATCGAAACCTGTCTTGAGGGGGCATATTATATCTTACTTAATCAGGAAAAGAAAACTTTATTCTGATAAATATGCTCTTTTACAGAGACAGTTAACCCTACATTATAGCGCTTTCAAGTTGTCTAATCTCCCCGAGGACAAAAATAAATATAAAGAGACCAGGCAACTGTTTGATACTTTATTGACAGAAAATGCACATAGTTCATTGACATATACTGCAAATCTCTTTTATAGATGGGGTAACAAATCTGGGAGTCTCTTGGCAAAAATAGCGAGAAAACCAAAGACAAACTACTTTATTCAAAAACTGAAATCCTCACAGGGCTGGGCTAAAGACCCTACCAAAATAAAAGACATTATGACGTCTCACTTTATAGATTTCTATAAGGCCCCCTCAGATGACCCCACTGATGGTCTCAGGTTTCTGCAGGAAGCTGGCCTCCAGAAATTGTCGGTTCAACACAGGGAAGTCCTTGATGCCCCTGTAACGCAGGAGGAAATTATAAAGGCGATTAAACAACTGAAGACTAATAAAACACCGGGCCCTGATGGCCTCTCAGCGGAATATTACAAATTATTAGTGAATGAAGTTTCCCCTATCTTGACAAAACTGTATAATGCTACTCTGCGAGGCTCGCCGTTGTGGAGCGAAGCTAATATTGCACGAATAATTCTAATCCCAAAAGACGGGAGGGACCCAACCGACCGCACATCATATAGGCCGATCTCCCTGCTTAACCAGGATCTGAAAATATTGACTAAAATAATGGCTGACAGGTTGCAACTTGTCCTACCCACCATTCTTACCAAAAACCAAGTAGGCTTCCTCAAACATAGACAACCTGTGAAGTCCATTCGGCAAATACTGACGGTTGTATATCATTGTAACCTAGATAAAAGGAAACAAGGTATGCTGTTAAATTTAGATGCGGACAAAGCCTTTGATAGGATCTCACACGCCCATATTAAAAGGTTGCTAAAATTCCAACACTTCGGCATACACATGCTTAATCTATTCAATAATTTATACTCAGACCCTCGTACCTTTGTTACGGTTAATAATTCAAATTCCGATAGTTTCACAGTGTATAGAGGGACAAGGCAGGGATGCCCACTTTCTCCTCTCCTTTTCAATTTGGCATTGGACCCTCTCCTACGTCATTTTCTGAAAGATCCACGATTACCCGGGATATTGATTAACCACACCCAGTTAAAGGTCATAGCTTTTGCGGACGACATATTGCTTTTCATACAGACTCCGGCCTTGGAGATTCCGCACCTGCTTTCTATCATTCACAGATTTGGCCAAATAGCTGGCTTCCAAATTAACGTGGATAAATCTGAAGCATTACTACTCCATGACTCGGTGAAACAAAACTGGCCCCCAGACTTCCCCTTTAAAAAGGCCACCCATTACATTACGTACTTAGGCATCAAAATACCAAAACATCATAAAGCCACTTACCAATTAAATATCTGAGCTATTATTGATAAGGTACACCGAGACATTGTTCAATGGAAACATATAAATCTAACCTTTCTAGGTCGAATCCACTTTATTAAAATGATTCTTTTTCCAAAACTTTTATATCCCATTCAAATGTTGCCGTATTGTATAATGAAATCTGACTTGATACGCTTACAGAAAATGCTCCGAACATTTATTTGGCAAAACAAACGTTCCCGAATTAGTCTATATAAGTTATATCTACCCAAAGACTTAGGGGGGGTCAATTTACCAAATATCAAAGAATATAATGACGCTGCATTATTACGATTTGCCGGGGACTGGCTTACTGATCGGAACTGGTTTACTACGATAGATCTTGATGGATCCCATTCTTGCGGTCTGACTTTGAATTATCTCCTACACTCCCCGCCCTCGGCCATTCCGCAACCTTTCAAAGATAATCCGCTTTTCGCAGACACCTATAAAACTTGGCGTTCCCTTAGACTAAAGTACCAACTTTCTCAACAACATTCACCATATCTTACCTGGCTGGGCAACAAGGACTTCCCTATAGGCATTTCGAACCCAATCCTACAGGCCTGGAAAAGAGACGGCCTGTCTACTATACATGACCTAGTTAAAAACAACTTGGACTTATTATCCCTGGCAGACTTAAATGAAAAATTTCCGTTTACCAAATCCTTTCCTTTCCTCAGTATGCAATTGTTACACTTCGCTAAAACTGCTACTCGTGATATAAGAAGTAGGGGCTTTAGTATGGCGATAGACACTCTTTGGAAAGACCAACGAACATATCGTTCTACCTCCCAAATTTATAGCGTGATTCGCACTAGCATAGATATAGACGAAGTAGGGGGCTCTTTGCTTAAATGGACGCTATCCATACCGCAAATTCACCCTTCGGACGTTTTGAAGTTCAATGTCCGAATGATGAAGTTGCTTCCAGCCAGCCGATATCAAGAAATGACCATTCAGATCCTTCACAACGCATATTTAACCCCCGAAAGACGCTATAAAATGGGTCATCTCCCCTCAGATAGTTGTATTCGATGTCAAGCCCCCAAAGCGGATCTCTTACACATGTTTTGGCTCTGCCCTAAAATTTCTGACTTTTGGCAGGATGTCTCCTCTTACTGGACGCAGATGACTAACAAATTGATTCACCCCACTTTAGAATGGGCACTGTTTAGCTCGGTGAAACTTTACACTACCTTAACTAGAGAAGAGAAACACTTGGCGACCCGATTGGCAGCAGCGTCTAGAAAGGCAATCTTACATCAATGGCTCTCTACAGACAGCCCATCCCTTCTACTTACCAAACAAAAACTACATTACCTCTTCCATATGGATTGGCTGGAGGCCATGGCCAAGAAAGAACAACAGGTAGACAAAATTTTCTCTATTTGGGGCGCATACATTAATAGCCTGTCCTTTAAAATATCTGACTACATATACCTTTCAAAACACTACTTGGTATGACATAGAAACGCTTAGAGATAATCCACTATTGCGAGAAACTTTTCAATATGTTCAGACTATTTTTTGTGGAAACGCGACAGCTCCGATTTCGCCCCCCAGGACTCAGCAGACCAACAGGCTCTTAGCCTCATATCTACGGTAACTGACCTTGACCTAAGGAAATACTTGGATTTTGTTTTCATTTTCTTTCTTTTTATTTACCTTTCTCTATCAGAGCATATATTCCCCGCATGTTTGTTTGTTTTTCTTTTCTTTTGGTTTGTCGTTCTGTTTCATTATTGACTTTTATGACACATGTACATGTATCTATTGGTTATTCCACTCCTTACTGTGGGCCTCTGGTAGACCCAAATGTTTTCATGTTTATACATGTCTGACTTTCAATAAAAACAATTTAAAAAAAAAAAAAAATAAGATACCATTTGAGTTTCGAGGTCATTTGAGTTAATTCGATGTAATATAAAAAACTTGATAAATATAAACTGATAAATACGCCCTTGCTATCTAAATCTAGCAGCAGAGCTGGCTGTAAGGGGGAGACTGTGTAGCTCTATTTCATAGCTTTTTTGTTCAATTGGCTGCTACCAGTCCTCACACTGTGTCATACAAGGTGCAAAGATCTGTCCTTTTAGCCCTCAGTCTGTAGACACTTTCTTTCTATTAGTTTTAGTTTCTGTACTAACTGAAAATAAAATCTCCATAATGCATACTACTTTCCCCTGAAGAAATATATATATATATAAAAAAAAAGTAAATTAAATTTCCATTTGTTTTGTTTTCATAGAATTTGATGTTGACATATATTTTTCCCCTTTGACATGTAAAATAAACAGAAACTTCCATTTCTTGCATTCTCAGCGAGAAATGGAAAATATTCTATATGCAATTAATCAGCTTGTAAAGAACACTCTTTATTGACCATAAAGACTACTGTATACGGGGTGTTCTTCACTGCTGCAGAAAACTGCTCTGCAAGGCCGGATCTAGGGGTAGGCAAAGTAGGCATGTGCCTAGGACGCAATCATTGAAGGGTGTACTTTCCTGGGAAATTAGTTTTTTTTGTATTTAGTCACTTGGCATGGCCTTTAATATGAAAAAAAAGTTTGCATATTTTAAAGTAGAGCAATCTGTCCCTGGTGAGATGATTGGTTAGACTGTATTGCTTTCACTGTACTTTGTCTGCTCCCCTGCAGATGAAGCAGACATGGTCCCTCCTGCAGCCTCAGGATCTGCTTCCTATGTAGGTAAAATGGGCTGAGGATCAGTGAAAGGGGCAATTGGGAAGGGGGGGTGTCCTGTAATCATTTCTGTCTATTTCACTCGCACTTGATAATGCGCAACACTTCAACACTTTCTGGCCTGGGGCAGTGTGTGTCGTTCTGTGACATCTTGGGGGGGGGGGTTGGGTGGGTTCTGGCAAATGGCAGATGGGCTGCTATAAGATGCAATAAAAAGTCAGTATTTAGTGGGCTGGTGGGGGCTGCTTGGGCCTCTGTGTGGGCTGATTGGGCCTCTGTGTACCTGAAATGCCAGGGCCTATTTGCTGTGTGTGTCATGTGACAATTTGGGGGGTAGCTGCTATACTGTAACTGTTAGTGATGGGCGTATTTCTCAGAAAAATTGTGAAATCAGAAAGTTCATGAAAAAATCGTGATATTTGGACGTTTTCACTCAAAAATCGTGAAATGTGAAGGTTTTCACTAAAAAATCGGAAATTGACAGCGGCAAATTATCACTGGTGAATTTTCGCGGGAGATTCGCAAATTTATTCGCTAGTGGTGAAACGAGGAAATTCGCCTCGAATTCGTGCCAGGCGAATTTATTCGCCCTTCACTAGTGACTGTTTGTGGGGGGTTGTCAGGTGTAGCTGAGACCACTACATAGAAGCACTTTCCTTGGGTGTCAAGAGACTTGGCCTAGTCCTGCAGCACTAATCAAAGTGTCTGCCTTTCATCCACAGCCATGGCTTTGGCTCCCCCTGTTTTTCAAAGCTGTAAGCAATATATTTAATAATGAACGGCACTTTAAGGCTTGTGACACACGGGCAGATTCGGGGAGATTTAGTTGCCTGTCGACTAATCGCCTCTTCGTCTGGGCAACAATCTACCCGAACTGCCTTCGTGTGTCTTCCCGTCTGCTATAATGAAAAGTCGCCTCCGCTAAAGCACACACAGAGCTTGGTTCTCCAAAGTCGCCAGACGTTTCCTCGTGATGCAACTTCGGAAAATGAATCGTTGCATGTGCTTTAGCGCAGGCGACTTTTTATTATAGCGGACGGGAAGACACGTGAAGGCAGTTTAGGGAGATTGATGCCCAGAAGAAGAGGCGATTAGTCGCCAGGTGACTTCCAGAATCTGCCCGTGTGTCACAACCTCAAAAGCCATACACACAAAGCTGGAATCAACTTGTGCTGATATATACTACAGATATAGGACCTGTTATCCTAGGGACTTGGGGTTTTCCGGATGACAAATCTCTCCGTAATTTGGGTCTTCATACCTGATGTCTCCTATTTAAACATTAAATAAATCCAATAGGCTGGTTTTGCTTCCAATAAGAATTAATTATATCTTAGTTTTGATCAAGTAAAATGTACTGCTTTATTATTACAGAGAAAAAGGTAACTATTTTAAAAAATCTGGATTAATTGGATAAAATGGAGTCTATGGAAGACAAACTTTCAGTAATTCGGAGCTTTCTGGATAACAGGTTTCCGGATAACTGATCCCATACCTGTACAAGTTTAATAGTTAGGGGCTTGAGATGCTAGGCACAAACGAAGAAGCCCTGTACCTACTTGCTATTAAAGGAGAAGGAAAGCTACGGAGGCATTTTATTGCCAATAGATAAGCTGCGATAGTGCAAGCAAGAATGCTATATTTATTCTGTAGAATATTTTACCATACCTGAGTAAAAAGCTCTAGAAACTCTCTGTTTGTTTAGGATAGGAGCTGCAGTATTAATGTGGTGTGACATCACTTCCTGCCTGAGTCTCTCCCTGCTCTGGGCTCAGATTACAGTAGAGAAGGGAGGGGGAGAGGAGCAAACTGAGCATGCTCTTGCCCAGGGCAATGAGGTTTAAACTGAAGGCAGGAAGTCTGATACAGAAGACCATGAGTACACAATAGAACAAGGGTGTCCAAACTGAGGCCCGAGGGCCACATGCGGCCCAGAATGCATATAAATGGGGCCCAGCTTGAAACGCTTGGTTCCCGAGGAAATAGGAGGAGGGGGGACTCTGCCCATTGCCCAGTTAGTAATAATAATATAATATAACAACACGTCTGTTTAATATCCAGGTGTCCCATATTCCAGTGTATAACTCCATCTGGTTATCCAACTGGCATTGTAGTTCTTTTCTGTTGATTTTACAAATCAAACGTGTTTGTGTATTTCATGTGTGGCCCCAGACAATTTTATCTTTTACCAATGTGGCCCGGCGAGCCAAAAGTTTGGACACCCCTGCAATAGAAGGAAAGAAATGCAGTGTTTCTTTTGACAGGGGACTCAGAGCAACATTACTTTGGGGGTTTACTGGTATATTTATATGGACCTTTCTGATAAGGCTTACTTAGTTTTAACCTTTCCTTCTCCTTTAAAAAGCCAAACCACTTTAGAATATAAACATCTGGATTGCACTTGTTATTCTGTTACGTGCAACACACTCAACACAACAGCAGCCTATGAAGCTATCAAAGCATTCTATGATCCTGCACATTGCATAACATTGCTATCCAAAGTAAAACAGAGGAACCAGAGAGATTAGGTCAATGTAAGCTAAAAGGAGCTGAAAAGTCTTATACTGGGCTCCTGGTAGCCCAAGTCTCTTTTCTTCCTCTGCTCTCAAGTCTCCTAAATCTCTATTCAGAAGCCATGTTCTATTATCTGATATAGTTCTGAATCTTTTAGCTGGATTAGTGTTAGTATCTGCATACATAGTTGACCACAGGAACCCAAGGCTAATGCCATAGGGTTGAAATTCGGCAGGCCAAGACTCCCTACACAGGGTTCAGCCCCTTGCCATGTGTGCCTGCATCCAAGCCAACTGAATGGATTGCAGGTGCAGGCAAGAAGAGGGGCTGATTCCAGTGTAGGGGCAGATTCTTGGCCTGCATTTTTTAGCAAGCAGAGTTTTAGCCATGGTTGACAACAAATGATATAGTATTGTATGCCAATCTGCATGCAGTCAGTATTGATAAAAAAAATTACATATACAACATGTTAACCTATATAAAATTCCCCAACAGATAACAGAATGACAGTATTCAAAACAGAGGACTATCCACAAAATAAATATTGAGTAGTAAGAAAATAGTGAGCCCAATGGTGAACCCACAAGCTTAAAGGAACAGTAATGCCAAAAAATAAAAGTGTTTTAAAGGAATGACAATATATGTACTGTTGCGCTGTTAAATTGGTGTATTTGCTTCAGAAAGACTACTATAGTTTACCGGTATATAAACAAGCTGCTGTGTAGCCATGGGGGCAGCCATTCAAGCACAGGATATACAGTAGATGCGGTCTGAAGAATCCCATTGTATTTAACAGAGCTTATCTGGTATCTGATACAACGTCGGATGCAACAGAAATAAGGTAAGTAATGCTAGTGTTGGATCATGTCGCATTGTTGATGTGACCCAACACAAGTGTCGGATGCAGACGCAGCATCTGCATCCGATAGTCGTGTCGCATCAACGCTGCGACACAATCCTACAGTAGAATTACTTACCTTATTTCCGTCACATCCAACGCGACGCCAGTGTTTTTTCGCAGCTCATCGGATCGTGGCCATATCGTCCGTGGAGTCCTGCTCTAAGGGACAGAAAAGGAGATGGTGGGATGAAAAAATGCAGATAGCAGGCCCAGTGTCTGCGTGGGGGCCACAAAAGTATAATAGAAGTGTTTTTGTTAAAAATATGTTGTTTTGGGGCCCAGGACTTTTTTTTACAATGTCACTGGTGAGACTGAGCAAAATGAATGAACTCAAAGCAGAGCAATCATCCCTTTTATATACTAGTTATGACTAGAACTCAAAAACACATCAATGAATTTTTTAGTACTTACAGTAGTCTGAATTTCACAATCTCTCTAACATATTCTCAGTGCTCAGAATCCAACACTTAAATTCCTCCCCTGGTGTTCCTGGGTTTTTTTTTACCCTTTATTGCTCTCCTGTTTGCTATCATGCACTTTTTTTACTGACAGTCTTGCCCTTTTCTTGTTTTGTTTATTTTTCTGTGCAACACTCCCTTTTGCTCATCTAAATTTTTATGCCAAGAACACAGTTCAAGCCTCCTTACTTTTTCCCAAGAGTCCACTTCTGATCTTCCTGGTGCTAGCTCTTCTGCAGGCTCAGCAGCCCAGAGAACAAAGATCCATTGATTTGTGTATGTGTGTGTTTGTGTTACATGTCATTTTCAAAATAATCCCTAATAATGCTTGCAACAGTCAGTCAAAAGGTGGGGATTTATTTGCTGCATGAAGGAAACACACTGTACTTTGAACACATGTATGAACATCACTTTGTTCAGACTTATGAGATGACATACTCTTATCAAAACTGTCAGTTTATAAGCCAAAATACATGCAACTACAAACTAGGGCTATTTTTTACTACCTAAGGTTTATGGCATATGGAGTATTTTTTTTTTTTTAAAGCAACCATAATTACCTCCTGCCTCCCTCCTTTGACTTGAATGGGAAACATCTGACACGACTGTTCAGCCTGCAAAATTTTGCTTACATTTCTGGCACCACTATTGGAATGGTGATTTGGGAGAATTTTAAGCAGGCTGAAAGTGTCCTGTATAGAGATGCACCAAATCCACTATTTTGGATTCGGCAGAACCCCCGAATCCTTCGTGAAAGATTCAGCTGAAAACCGAACCGAATCGTAATCCTAATTTGCATACATTTTTTACTTCCTTGTTTTGTGACAAATAGTCATGCGATTTCCCTCCCTGTCCCTAATTTGCTATGGCCAAATTCCAAAAATCCAAATTCCAAAAATCCAAATTCTGCTGAAAATGGCCGAATCCCGAACCGAATCCTGGATTTGGTGCATCCCTAGTCCTGTGTTTCATAAGCCAAATAAAATAAGGCAAATAGCATCTATGCACAAAGATAATTCTTATGAAAGATTCAAGCTATGCAATGCATTGGTCATAATGCAACTCAAATAATTACCATTCAACATTTGTAATTATAATTGTCAAGATTTAAATGCATGGTCTGATAATGTTTTTCCTTTAAAACCAAACAACACTATTATCTATGTGCTGCAGGTAGGGTTAGGAAAATAAAGAAAAAGCAGGGCCGACCGGCACTTAAACTAAGCCAAAGGACCAGAGAAAATAAGTTAAAAAATATTTTTATTTATACAAAGTTAAAAGGTATATATCTGCATCTCCATCTGCCCTACACATTTCGCACCCACTTAGGGCACTTAGTCATGGGCTCAGGGTTGCCATTCAGCCAACATACTAGTTGGAAATAACTTTGCTCTTATTACTGTATATCCCTGGGCCACCCAGTTACACCTTCAATTACACCCTTGATCCAACCCATAGCCCACAGACATCCTCCACAATGAGGAACATACAGAAATTTTTAGTTAAAAATGTGACAACCCAAACTGCAGGTCTATTACATTACAGCATGTCTGCAGGCAAAATAAGTGCAGCCTGTGGATAAGAAATCGGTACTAATAAATAAATGCTCACTTCTAAAATAAAACAAAGCCACTCAAACACCCCCTTGTATGCCATTACCATAACTTGTGAAAAAAGCAGAGCTTCTAAGCAAGTGCAATGACCAAAGGAAAAGGGCATACCTAGAAAAAATAAATAAAAATATGGCGTTTTAGGTAATGGTTAAAGGGGCAGTTCACCTTTAAATTAACTTTTGGGGGCTGATTCACTAACTTCGAGTGAAGGATTCGAAGTAAAAAAAACTTTGAATTTCGAAGTGTTTTTTGGGCTACTTCGACCATCGAATCGGCTTCTACGACCTTCGAATCGAAGGATTCGAACTAAAAATCGTTCGACTAATCGACCATTCGATAGTCGAAGTACTGTCTGTTTAAGAAAAAACTTCGACCCCCTAGTTCGCCATCTAAAAGCTACCGAACTCAATGTTAGCCTATGGGGAGGGTCCCCATAGGCTTTTCTAAGTTTTTTTGATCGAAGGATATTCCTTTGATCGTTGGATTTAAATACTTTGAATCAAAACTATTTGCGCTAAAATCCTTCTACTTCGATGTCGAAGGATTTTAATTCCCAGTCGAACATCGAGAGTTAATTAACCCTCGATATTCGACCCTTTGTGAAATGGCCCCTTAGTATCTTATAGGATACCCTATTCCTAGCAACTTTGCAATTAGTCTTCATTTTTTTTTTCAGTTGTTTAACTCCCCACTTTGCTTTTTCAGCAGTTGTTTGTTTGCTAAGATTTTATGTAACCTAGTAACCAGTCAGTGGTTTGAACAAGAGACTGGAATATGAATAGAAGAGGAACTGATTAAAATATAAGGATTAAAATGTAACAATAATAATAAAATTGTAGCCTCCTGGAGCAATAGTTTTAGGCTGCCGGGTTTAGTGGTAATAGCGCTCAAAAGCTGCAATCTATAGAGCCAGTCTCAAGGGCCAAAGTCTCTTGGAATATAGCCCCCAGTCCATAAGGGCCTAAATATCACGTTTCAAAAATTATACTCCAAAGAGTTCTATTCAGAGTTAAAAAGCAATATTTTTATTGAATACAAAATTTAAAAAAGTACCAGTTGGTATGAAACGCGTAAGGCGTATCAATGGGTCTGTATGCCTACTTTTTTAAATTTTGTATTTAATAAATTATTGATTTTTAACTGCTGAGTTCGGTGACCCTCATTGGAAGGCTTGAAAGAGGCAGAAGAGGAAGGCATATTATTTAAAAATGATTTAAAAAAAATAAAAAAAATAATGAAAATCAATTGCAAAGTTGCTACGAATAGGACATTCTAACATACTAAAAGTTAACTTAAAGGTGAACTATCTCTTCAAATTCAGTGCATAGTTTTTTATAGTGCATAGTCTTAGTCAAATATGGTATAAGTATGTGATACGTTATGCGTAAACCCATTATCCAGAAATCTCTAAATTACGGAAACTCTGTCTCCCATAAATATTCTGGATAGTAGCTCCAATACCTGTACTGTAAACAGTGAGCTATAAGTCTAGTTGTACCACTTCTAGTTCTCCAACATCAAGCAGCAAACTTACAATGCGTTCTGTTTTAAAAGACAATTTACACTTATTATTGCCTTATCTATTAATCAGACATAAATAATTATACAACTTGCTGAAATGAGAAATAGCATTCTACATCTATTAGAACTGCGTGGAATTCTCTTGAAAATAAATGAAACTGTTTTCTTAGCAATATCAAAATAAAAATAAATGAAACACATTATAATTTGAATGATTACCCCCTGGACACAATAGATTCATATAATTTTGCATGCATGCTAAATGAAATGAATAAGCAGTAGGTGGAAATCACACAGCGAGCCTTTGGCAATGATTGTGCTAAATAAAGTCAGGAATGCTTCTAATTTCACATATTATTTAAAATTGAATAGCCTATATAGGTTTATAGAAAACAGGTATGGGAACTGTTATACAGAATGCTCGGAACCTGGGGTTTTCTGGATAATGGATCTTTCCGTCATTTGGATCTTCATACCTTAAATCTACTAGAAAATCATGTAAATATCAAACAAACCCAATAGGATTGTTTTGCGTCAAATATGGATGAATTATATTTTAGACTCAAGTACACGGTACTGTTTTATTATTACAGAGAAATAGGAAATCCTTTTTAAAAAATTTGGAACTTTTTGGATAACCGGTTTCCGGATAACAGATCCCATACCTGTACCATAACAATAAAACACTAGAATGGAAAGATTAAATCATAATTGTACTATATATATATATATATATATATATATATATATATATATATATATTTGTATTCTCTGAAGAACCAGCACTCCCATATATAAAAATATCAGTTTTTATTTCTGTTGCATTCCAACCTTTCTCAAGGACCGAAACCTTGGAATGCAACAGAAATAAAAACTGATATTTTTATATATGGGAGTGCTGGTTCTTCAGAGAATACAAATACATATACTTTAACCGCGCACCACAGCTGGAGGAGCCATACCAGAGTGCATTGGAGTGCGGATACTCATTGGAACGTGAGATATATATATATATATATATATATATATATATATATATATATAGATATACAGATATATCTATATATATATATATATCTATATCTACCGTATATATATATATATATATATATATATATCAAACCCTCTCAACAAACCGCACTCCAAGGACTTGTGAGGTGTCAAAAATCAAAATGCCTTTATTTCAACGTTTCGGCTCTCACTCATGAGCCGTCTTCAGGAAAGTGGACGGCTCACGAGTGAGAGCCGAAACGTTGAAATAAAGGCATTTTGATTTTTGACACCTCACAAGTCCTTGGAGTGCGGTTTGTTGAGAGGGTTTGATAATGATATTTTTACCTGCACCCAGGCGGATGTTTGTTGGAAGAGAGTGCACCTGACTAGGACTGTTCTATATATATATATATATATATATATATATATATATATATATATATATATATATATATATATATATATATATATATATATATATAGGCCTAGTATTTTTTTTGCAGTAAATCCATGCCACACAGGGGCTTATTAATTAATCCTGGGAAAATTTGAGCCAGTGCAACAATTCATTGAAACCAGCAATTAGCTTTGATGATTAGTCTACTGCAAGTGAAGGAAGAAAATGGGTTGCAATTGGTCACTGCACTAGTACATATCTGTTGATAAATGAGCCCCGCAGAGTTTATAATCTGATACTTAACAGCTATAGTATATAAAGTTACATGTGCTATTGTCAAGGAACCCCCAAGGGCATCAAGACCATGGGACCTGAACACACACATATATATATATATATATATAGTACAATTATGATTTAATCTTTCCATTCTAGTGTTTTATTGTTATGGTTAGTGATGAACTAATTTTTTCGACCAGCCATGGATTCACAGCGAAATGCCGCATTTCACCATCAAAGTTTTTTTGCGAAAATGGGACAAAGATCTGCCATGGAAAAATTTACCATAACAAAAAATTTGCTGACACAAAAAAGTCTAATGCATTTGGACAAAAAAGTCGCCATAAGAAAAAACGCCAATTGACTTTAATGCATTTGGCCAAAAAAGTCGCAGAGACAAAAAAAAGTTGCCACAAGAAAAAATTCCCATCGACTGTAATCCATTTGGAGTGAGAAAAATTGTCGTGCGTGTAAAAAATTGTTGCATGTAAATTGTTGCAGTTTCGTGAATTTTTCTGCGAAACGGGACAGATTCTCTCATCACTAATATCTGTAATAGTGTATACAATTCTACTGATAACCGAAAACAATGTAAAGAAGTTTATTGAAAGAGGAGAATACATTTGTTTCAATTTTCATACTTCATATTATGAGCCTTTGTGGGCAAGGCCCTCATTACCAACTGCTTTGGTTTGCCTGTATGTCAGTTGTGATGTACCTCTATATGGAACCCATGAAGAAGCGTGCAAGGTTGGCCCGAATCCGCCCAACTGGGTTGGCCCGCACATCACTACTCCCAGGAATTGCAAAATGTATACAATTTTACTAGATTCAGCACTAAAGTAATTTGCCTTTAATTTAGAACGCCAAAGAGTAAAGAATTGTATTTTGAAAAGTAACGTAATAAGTGGTGTTAACCAGAGCAACCCTAGTCTATCACCCTGCAGCATGATTATCCCAAATCTTCTTTGAGGGCTACTCACCCTGGTCTAGTGGGCCGGCAGGGACGCTTGCCGCTCTCTCGGAGGGGACGTCCGCCACGCCGGTCTTCCTCTTCTCAAGTGCCGGTTCCCTAGTGCGCGCTCTGCTAGATTTAAAGGCGCAGTCGCGCTGGTGTTATGACGCCAGCGCGCATTGGCGCGAAATTCAAACATTATAAAAGGGAATTCCAGTGTGTAATTCTTTGCCCGTTATAGGTTTTCTCCTAGTGAGTTCCTGGTGCTTCTGTGCTATTTAGCTTCTGTTTCCTGATATCTGATTTCCTGTTGTGACCCCTGCCTGTTCTAAGACTATCCTGACTTCTGGAATCCTGACCCTGCCTGGTAATCGACTCTTTTGTATCCGTATCCCCTCTGGTTTGACCTTTGCCTGTCTGACTCCGCTTGGACTCTCCCTGCCTCGACCTACCCTGATTGACTACGCCTTTTGTCCGATTAGCCGAGGGCTCCTCCTGAGGTGAAAGGCGGCTGTTAAAGGCGGAAGCAAGAGCCGAGAACAGGGTGCTTAGCATTGGTTCGGGATTTAGGGTGCCGACCGTGACACCTTCAAGGATCCTTGAAAAAGGTCCTAATGTCGGACATTACAAAATGACAATAAAAGAATTAAGCTTTTAAAAGGGAGTGCTGGTCAGAAGATTTTCTGATACATAAACAATCACCGTGCACCCCGCCATTGATAACTGCTTTGGAGTGCAGATACTCATTGAAAAAGTATATATATATATATATATATACTTCTCCACAGTCCGCACTCCTCAAATTATTCAAACTTTCCCCAACGTTGCCTGGGTGCTGCTCCTGGGATTCCGTAAAACATGCAGTAAAGTAGTAGCGCACTCCAAGGTCTTCTTTTAGTTAAAATTAATTTTTATTAAGTTAGTGGCATAAAAATCAACGTTTCGGCTCCTATCTAGAGCCTTTCTCAAGATCAAATAAGCCAAAAAAGTACACACAGTTAAATAACCCACATTTGCTCCTCCCCTCGTGCAACGCCCCACACCCACTAATCTTCACAGTAGATTAACCCTTGCTTTGGCACGCATTTAAAAGCAGTAATAATCAAAAAGTAAATTAAGGCAACGAGTTAATACAAAAAATGTGTTACAAGGATATAGACCAATACTAATATCTGCAACAATGTATAAATTTTACAGGATAAGAATTGGATACTTTCTATCTAGAATTCAAAAAACAGCTCAAAGAACACTGTTCATTCAAGCCCTTAGGTACAAGCGTGTCCAACCTTTTGATCCAATATGCCTCTCTTTGGAGGAGCAATTGTGATCTGTTGCCACCTCTTCTTGGCTCCGGTATATGGTCAATACCTATAAATTTAAACATGGGTAGTCTGTGGCCCTTCTCTAGAAAATGTTTTGCCACAGGTTTTACGGTTTTCCCGTCCCTACATGCCGTACTTATGGCTGACCTGTGACCATCCATACGGATTCTCAAAGTTAAGTCTGTCTTACCTATATAGGATAACCCGCAGGGACAGGTGACCATATATACAACATGTGTAGTGGTACATGTAATCCGATGTTTAATCTTTATTTTTTGGCCAGTTTGTGGGTGATGAAAAAATTCAGATTTTGTCCCCTAGTGTATGCCATCATAGGGGGTTCAGGGCATAATTTAGCTAATCCTTTATCCGCTGTGATAATAGGCCATCTCTCTCTAACAAGTCGACTAATGTGTCCAGAGGCTGTGTTGAATCTCGTGACAAAAGTCATTCTCCCCTCTCTAGATTTCTTATGTGGTGTTCGTACTCTCTCACGAGCCCGATCCAAAGCTCTTTGTAAGACTTTCACCTCATAGCCACGAGCCCTAAACCTGTCCCACATTTCTTCAACCTGAAGTTCACACCTCTCAACATCCGAGTTATTGCGTAATACACGACAAAACTGTGAGACTGGTAATGATCGTTTCAGTGTGGGTGGGTGACAGCTTGAACTATGCAACAGAGTATTCCTGTCCGTAGTTTTCCGGAACAAGGAATATTGTAGTCTATTGCCCTCACGCCAAACCTCCAAGTCCAAAAATTGGACTCTCCATTCATGACACACTGCTGTAAATCTAATAGGAGATGTCAATCCATTGAGGTAATTAATCATAGTTTCAAAAGACAAACTGTCACCGTCCCACACGATGAAAATATCGTCGATGAACCTCTTATAACAGAGCAATTGGCCCCCAAATTGTTTCATGATGTTCTCCTCCTCATAATAATGCATATAAAGGTTGGCGTATACAGGGGCCATGGAGGCCCCCATCGCCGTACCTGTCCTCTGAAAATAAAATCGTTTCTCAAATCGAAAGTAATTCATTTTCAAGCATAATTCAAGAAGTGACACCACAAAATGAATAGGGGGACCAATATACTCACTGTTTTGCCTTAGGGCACAATCCACCGCTTCAATGCCCTCCATATGGGGAATGCTGGTATAGAGGCTCGCCACATCAACTGTGGCCAGGCAAATACTCCTATCAATAGGGAGATTCAAATCTTTAATACATTCTATAAAGTGTGGCGTGTCTCTGAGATATGAACCTGTCATTTGAACTGTGGGTTGCAAGACTCGATCAAGGAACATACCTAAAGGGTGCAGTAAGCTGTCACATGCTGAAACTATTGGCCGACCAGGTGGAGGGTTCAGTCCCTTGTGGACTTTCGGCAATGTATACAATATCGGGCATTTCGGGAAAGGTTGTATTAAAAATGCTCTTTCCTGTCTAGAAATCCACCCCTCTGTGTAAGCCTCTTCTATTGCCACATCCACACGTCGCTTAAAGCCCACACCAGGATCAAAGGTTAAACATTCATAGGTTTTACCATCATGTAATTGTGATAAAATTTCTTTCTGGTAATCACTATAATTCAGCAGCACTATACCACCGCCTTTATCGGCAGGTCGTATAACGATATTCTTATCACTACTTAGTGATTGTATGGCCAATTTCTCCACCTTAGATAAATTACATGCCTTATTTTTAGCACACTTAGACAGTTCAACAACATCCTTTTCGATTGCTGATTTAAATAATTTAATGGCAGGATTCTCTGTATTTGGACAAAAGGTACTTTTTAGGCGAAGATCGCCCCCCATAGTAAACGAATCCTCCCCATCCTTGAAAAAATCTTTCAAATCCAATAGACGAATAAATTTGAACAGTTCAATTTCAAATTGAAAAGAGTCAAAAGTCAAGGTTGGTACATAAGAAAGCCCCTTACTCAATAGCGACAGTTCACCAGGTGTTAATGAATGGGACGATAAATTAAAGATAGGAATATTTATTTCTTTAGCTGACGTCCTCTTCGCGCCCCTCCTGATCGGGTATCTATGCCTCTGCCTCTTGTGGAACCCGAGGGTGGGAGTGTCGCTACTAGCGGGGTATCTAAAAAATGCTCCGGTGGATTATGGGGAGTTGTATTAGCATTTACATCTGCACCCTCTGTGCCACTTCCCCCCGGATAAGCATTAATACCCCGCTGGTTCTCGTCCCCTTCCGATTCACCGGAACTATTGTCCACCGTATTCCTGGGTTTCACTAAACGTGGTCTAGGGGCCCGTCTGTACCGTGGCATATTATCTCTCATCCCTGTTAGCCACATATAAACACGATGCTGTGTATAGTCCTCCTTGACTCTACGTAACTTCTCTCGTTTAAATCTGAGTAAATCATTTTTATATTGATCAACCCGTGCATTTACCTTATTAAGTGTTTCTTGAGAAGATTCTAGGGCGATGGTCTCATGGTGTTCCGACTCGTAAGCCAACCTTTCTTTGCGGACTCTGGCTAACTCGATGGAAACCTCACCGATTACCAAAATCATTAGGTCTAACGAACACCTGTTAAGCACGCCCACCCATTTCTTACAAAACTCTGGGTTCGTGCGTCCAATTGTCGGAACGTTTCGTATCCGAAATCCTCTCGGTATATGTTTATCCCGGTAATAGTCGGACAGGAATAGTCCGTGAAGATCCAAGTCCGTCTCCCGTTGTCGCATCCTTGTGAGCTCATCGCACACATCCTTGAGCGTATTATTAGAGGGGAGATCAGATTGAGAGGATTGCCAGAGGACTTGTTCCGCTTCCTGTTCGGTTACATGCCAGACATCGGCTAAACCGGTTGGTAATACAAAGCCTTCGGCCATGATGCCGTTGCAGTCAAATGTCAGAGTCTCTTGTCGGTTATTTTTAGGCCGCTCCAAAGGTTATAAATCTTTTAGATTTTATTTAATTTACGTCCTCCATAGTGAGGGTGCTGGACTACACAGTGCCTCCCAATGCACCAACTCGTACACTTCTCCACAGTCCGCACTCCTCAAATTATTCAAACTTTCCCCAACGTTGCCTGGGTGCTGCTCCTGGGATTCCGTAAAACATGCAGTAAAGTAGTAGCGCACTCCAAGGTCTTCTTTTAGTTAAAATTAATTTTTATTAAGTTAGTGGCATAAAAATCAACGTTTCGGCTCCAATCTAGAGCCTTTCTCAAGATCAAATAAGCCAAAAAAGTACACACAGTTAAATAACCCACATTTGCTCCTCCCCTCGTGCAACGCCCCACACCCACTAATCTTCACAGTAGATTAACCCTTGCTTTGGCACGCATTTAAAAGCAGTAATAATCAAAAAGTAAATTAAGGCAACGAGTTAATACAAAAAATGTGTTACAAGGAAAACTACGGACAGGAATACTCTGTTGCATAGTTCAAGCTGTCACCCACCCACACTGAAACGATCATTACCAGTCTCACAGTTTTGTCGTGTATTACGCAATAACTCGGATGTTGAGAGGTGTGAACTTCAGGTTGAAGAAATGTGGGACAGGTTTAGGGCTCGTGGCTATGAGGTGAAAGTCTTACAAAGAGCTTTGGATCGGGCTCGTGAGAGAGTACGAACACCACATAAGAAATCTAGAGAGGGGAGAATGACTTTTGTCACGAGATTCAACACAGCCTCTGGACACATTAGTCGACTTGTTAGAGAGAGATGGCCTATTATCACAGCGGATAAAGGATTAGCTAAATTATGCCCTGAACCCCCTATGATGGCATACACTAGGGGACAAAATCTGAGGGACAAATTAGTCATTACTGATCCAGTGAAGAGTTACCAACGCGAACAGTCTACGTGGCTACCATCAGGTAAATTAGGATGTTTTAGGTGCCCAAGTTGTATATCCTGTAGACATATGGCACCTAGTGAATTTTTTCATCACCCACAAACTGGCCAAAAAATAAAGATTAAACATCAGATTACATGTACCACTACACATGTTGTATATATGGTCACCTGTCCCTGCGGGTTATCCTATATAGGTAAGACAGACTTAACTTTGAGAATCCGTATGGATGGTCACAGGTCAGCCATAAGTACGGCATTTAGGGACGGGAAAACCGTAAAACCTGTGGCAAAACATTTTCTAGAGAAGGGCCACAGACTACCCATGTTTAAATTTATAGGTATTGACCATATACCGGAGCCAAGAAGAGGTGGCAACAGATCACAATTGCTCCTCCAAAGAGAGGCATATTGGATCAAAAGGTTGGACACGCTTGTACCTAAGGGCTTGAATGAACAGTGTTCTTTGAGCTGTTTTTTGAATTCTAGATAGAAAGTATCCAATTCTTATCCTGTAAAATTTATACATTGTTGCAGATATTAGTATTGGTCTATATCCTTGTAACACATTTTTTGTATTAACTCGTTGCCTTAATTTACTTTTTGATTATTACTGCTTTTAAATGCGTGCCAAAGCAAGGGTTAATCTACTGTGAAGATTAGTGGGTGTGGGGCGTTGCACGAGGGGAGGAGCAAATGTGGGTTATTTAACTGTGTGTACTTTTTTGGCTTATTTGATCTTGAGAAAGGCTCTAGATAGGAGCCGAAACGTTGATTTTTATGCCACTAACTTAATAAAAATTAATTTTAACTAAAAGAAGACCTTGGAGTGCGCTACTACTTTACTGCATATATATATATATATATATATATATATATATATATATATATATATATATATATAGATAGATATATACACACACACTGTATAGTATGTGTTCTGTTAAACAGATAATAATCCAAGTGAAAATCCTTACTATACATTCAAGCACATAATAAATCTGGGCCTGTGCAATTTTGATTCCCAAACATATTAGTAACATCCAAAAACCCTACTGTTTCTAATTCTCTTCCACAAGACTATTCATATGTAGAAAAATATGTTTGAAAATACATTTTTATAACACTAGTTAAAAAAGAAAATAGATTATAATATATGACATCTATGTGGAAAATGCTTACACTCTCCCCATAGAATCATACAAAATATAGGATTAGCTTGCTATTTCGCCAACCACTAATCCCCAGTATGAATTTTAAAATAGTTTGTCAGATATGTGGTTACACTGGATAGTCTTGGTTGGTCAGGGATATATTAAACTGTTTTGTTACTATACTTTATAAAATCCAAAACTGGCCAAGTAATATAACAAATGCACCTCAAGAGCACTCTGAAGTATGTGTCAAATGTAATAACATTTCCAGTTTTAGGGAAAACTTGATTAATGCAGGTTTATTCGGAAGCCAACTTGGCATTGCATTGTAGAAGTGAATTATGCCATTTTTCCATTCTTATTTGGCATACTGTGATCTCTAAGAGACTATAAAACATTTGAATTGTTCAAGTAGGTCATGTAGAATGCATGAAACTTAAATAAAAGTCTACTGTTTTTTTGGACCAAAATCTAAAAGAAAAGTTCTGACTATACTTTTCAGTTGACATATATATAGTTTGTTGAAATATATTATTATTGTAACGGATACAGGAATCCACATAAATGGCGGCGTTCCTTTCTAAATTAAGAGCAATGATTTATGAAAAAATATTATGGTTTAAAATTGCGCAGATGTATCCAGTAAAATAATAGCTGCCTGGAAAAAAATATTTGAATTATAATCTGAAATTGTATTGCTTTATTTTTTCCTACAGGAAGAAGAGATGACAAAAATGAACAAAGCAGAACCACACCAAATAGGAGGCAAAACATATAGAAGAAAAGTCTTATTATCTTCCCTAAAACCAAACAAAAGAACTGAGAAGTTTAACTTCAGGTGGGTCTGATTTACTAAGTACAGGTATTTGATCCGTTATCCGATGTGTTATCCAGAAAGCTCCGTCTCCCATAGATGCCATTTTATCCAAATAATCCATATTTTTAAAAATGATTTATTTTTTCTCTGTAATAATAAGACAGTACCTTGTACTTGATCCCAACTGATATAATTAATCCTCATTGGAAGCAAAACCAGCCTATTGGGTTTATTTAATGTTCACATGATTTCCTAGTAGACTTAAAGTATGAAAATCCAAATTATGGAAAGATCATTTATATGGAAAAACCCAGGTTCCAAGTATTCTGGATAGTAGGGTCCAATACCTGTACTGGTAATGTGTTCCATGCAGTAACAATAGTTACATTCAGATGTATCAGTCTCCTTTCGTGCTGGAATTATCGGTTCCACTGCAGAAAAAAAAAGGCCGGAATCATTAAACCCCCCCCTGCCCTGTTATCATTTGGAAGGGTAACATAACAGGGGTCATCTATCTAATAGTATGCCCATGCCAGCAAAGATATGTGGGTAAGACCAAAAGAAGTCTGAAGACACTCATCTCTGAAACAGGAATATCACAACTCATATGAAGAGGAGATTAAATCAGGAGGGCAAGCTAACCCCCTATTTGTAAACACTAAAACATCTAAAATATCACAATGGTGATCCCAAGGGTACCAAAGTGTTACAAAGGGTAAAATGAGGTGATATTGATGATATTCCTGGTGCAGATAAATGAATATTATAATCTGCATAATTTTACCTAAATGGTCTCAATGAGAGTTTATCATTGCAGGTCTTCATTCCCTAATTTCTCCTTGGTCTGCTTGGAACACAGAACAGTGGGGTGTAGCTGTTACCAATAGGAGGCAGGACACAACAAGGTCTCAATGAGAGTTTGCATCATTGCAGGTTTTTATTGCCTAATTTCTATGAGCATGGGAAATTGATTAATATGATCTATTCCTTCTCCTAATTAAGGCAACATAGAGAATTGGAGCCTACTTTTCAGATTGGAGAATATGATCATGCTCCATTTTTGATAAGGGCAAAAGCGACAGCATTGGAGCCAGTGGTAATGCATTGGTGGGAGTTGGTGTTGGTGATGCAGCGACTTGATTTGCATCAACATCAACAATAACGTCATGATATAGGAGGGACGCAGCCTGTTTAAATATTGGATATTTGCCTTTGGCAAAGCCAATTGAGAGGTGAAACACATAGCAAGAGCGGGGTGATGCACTTATCTATCCTTTAAATAATCTTTTTTGGGTGGCCTAATTATACATGATAAAGTTGGTGGGTGGTGGTGTTACGGGGGTATGGAGCGTTCCTTCAGATGATGAACTCAACGAGAACATTTTAAAGGTAATAATGAAAAAGGGCCACAAAGCAAATCCTTACCCTTGGTTGTGGTGGGCAAAATTATACAGAAGTTCTGTGAAAAGATTTTGCAATATTTTGCAGGGTGGCATGCAGTGCTGATTGTTTTGTGCTTTGCATTTCTTCAGTAAATAGGCCCATGGACTTAAAAGAAGTACCCTTTTCATCTGCAAGCCAGGAACCTTCTGTTACTAACATGGCACTATGGCACAGTTTCAGAACTGTTCAGTGCATTATAAAATAGCTGACAGCACAGCAATCCAAAATCAGTATTTAAAATTCCCCACTAATTATTAATCTGTTTTAGTGCAGATGCACTTGCTACAATCTGCCCACAATCAACAACCCCCAGCAATTTTGTGTTATTTGTAAGGGCCCTTACACACGGGCGGAACTACCTGCGCTCCCCTGCTTTGCTCTTTCTTTTGTTTAATCGCAGGGGAGCGCAGGAGTAGATGCACTCAATTATTGTGAAGGGGGCTGTACTCACACAGACGCATGTAAGTGCCGAACGCAGGTTGCGTCCCACCTGTATTTGCCGCTTACATGCGTCTGTGAGTACAGCCCCATTGACAATAATTCAGTGTGTCTACCCCTGCGCTCCCCTGTGGCTGAACGGAAGAAAGAGCAACGCAGGGGAGCGCAGTCAAAAATGGCCGTGTGTAAGAGCCCTAAAAGTCCAAACATTTTAAGGATATAATCCATATTTTCTATGCAACATCTATTCTTAAACCGTATGAAGCAAGTAATACCAAAGGACAGACAATGTATTTGCCTTGTTAAGACCAGGAATGAGGAGTGGCATCTGATTTGCTGATGAAATATTATGAAGGTAACAAATGAAGGTTAAAAGCACTCTGCTTAATTAAATATCCAGGGCATTGTGGGACAACTCTGCATGTTCTCTGTGCTCCATGAATCAGTTCTCAGCTCTTAATATGCAATGCACAGTTCATGTATCTAATACCTTATATAAAGTGACAGACTGTAATGAGCATATAAATGCCAATTAAGAAAAGGATGATAATTCCATGTAATGAATAACAAATAAAGTATATGCCAAAGGGGTAATTTACCAATGTTCTGGAGGCAGTGCTTATTTTTACAGTATGTGTCCAGGGAATTACACCTCAGTCATGATTAAAACTCCGGGGCAGGGTTCAGCGATGTATTTAACACCTATGGTTTAGGACTCTGCTGCAACATGCACCTCCTGATACTACCAACTTACACACAAGATGGGCAAGTTTAGTGGTGGGTGGGATATGGGATTTTCCTTCTAAATTTTGTTTAGAACAAGGAAAAATCTCTCTAAAAATTATTTTAGTAAACATAAGGGACATGCCCTGTAGCAACTCTGTCTGCACAGGGTTGATTTATAAGAGTCTGATTAGCAAAATGCTCTGCTGAATGCTATAGGGAGAAGAATATAAGCAAGACAGAAACCCCTTTATAATATCAATATGATCCTCAGTTCCTGTCCTAGTAGTGCCTTTGCTTAGTCTGTTATAGATTTTAAACTCTAATCCCATATACTGTATATTTTTCCACCACTTTTTTCTTCGTATTTTAACTCCTTCCTCTTTTACCCCCATGAGTAAGTAAACATCCTACTCTCCATTCCCTAAGTGTATCCTATATCCCAGCCTATATTGATGAACACTTTCCATCTTCTAAAATAACACTTTAGAAAAAGAAGGGCTACCTAACCTTTAGTGAGAATGTATGTTTGCTAAGCCAATGGATTTAGGATAATGCAGCCATTAGTCCCCTCGCTTCCTTCATTTATCATGGAACAAATACCATGTAAGAGACTAAACAGAGCTCTTCCTTTTTTTCCCTCAAATTTTCCATTTTCATTTTATTCCCTCTACAAAATCATTTCCTGAAAGTGTTTATTTTTTCTTTGCAAATAGCAATAACATGACATTAGTATAGCAATGGTGCAAGGCCAAAATTCCTATGCAGAAAAAAAAGGGAATGAGTTCTAAGGGCACAGCACAGCTTTTGATCAGATTTTTCCTTCCAAGAGAAAGGGCCGTTAGCTTAAAACAAATTTCAAGGACTTGGACTATGATTCGTTTTTGCAGAGGTTAAAGTGGGGATAGCGCTGACTTGACGAACACCTGAACCAGTTTAGAAAGATCAAATAAAATTTGCAGGATAATTAGGGTTGATGGGATCTAAAGTGTGAAGCGTTTCAGCTGTTACTGTTATGTAATGGAAGAATTGATGTTAAATTACATGTAGCATGTTCCCTAAGTTAAATAAAAAAAACATGTTCTAAAACCCAAGTGAAAGAAGGAAAGCCTTTCTTATAAAGTTGCTTTTATTTTAACAGTTTTCATAAAATGCTGTTATGTCCACTTTGCATGGCAACACTGCCCTCTTATGGTTAACAGTATTATTTAATGAATTAGATGTAACTATTTAGTAAAATTGGGGAAGAAAAACTGAAAATGATGAGGAGGCAGAAGGAATGTGTTGTTTAATAATTGAGGGAAATGCTGAAGCAGGAGGGTATATTACGAGGGGCGCAGGGGCAGCTTTGGTATCTGAGGGTCCCATGTACACACTGCATGGTATAAATACAGGAAGGCCATGGAACACTTCTAACATCAAAGCCCAGACCAACAAGCCCTCCAATTAAATATATACAATTTATCACTACCTAACTGTGTAGTATATTATATATAGTATATATTATTATTATGGGTTATACATTTTTTTTTACATAACATAGCCTTGTCAAAGTACAGATGTCTGCGGTTAGACATAGCCCAATCTGGAGGTCAGTCACGTTACCTGTAGAAATAAAGCGGATGTTCACCTTTGAGTTAACTTTTAGTATGATGCAAAGAGTGATTTTTCAAAGATAATTTGCAATCACTTCCCTTTTTGTTCAGCGACTCTCTAGTTTGGAATTTCATACCTGTAGAAATAAAGCGGATGTTCACCTTTGAGTTAACTTTTAGTATGATGCAAAGAGTGATTTTTCAAAGATAATTTGCAATCACTTCCCTTTTTGTTCAGCGACTCTCTAGTTTGGAATTTCAGCAGTTATGTGGTTGCTAGGGTTCAAAATGCCTTAGCAACCAGGGAGCCAAACACTAGCGAAGTTGCGCTAGCGTTACTGCGCCAAGCGAATCGAAGTTGCGGTAGCATTGGCTAATTAGCATACGGCGGGAAGTTAAAGTTGAATGGACGTATATTTTGCAGCAAATACGTTACACTACACAAGCCCAGGAAACCTTAATAAAAGAAAATAGAGTTGTTATATTGTCCTACACATGATCCCAGTGTATATTTTATGTGCCAAATGTTAGGAAATGTAGGGGGGAAGCTGGTTACCCCAAAAAAATGTACACTATTTTTCAGTCTATCACCCTTAAAAAGGAAAAAATGCTAGCGATTTTCTACTCTATTGCACTTCGCCTGGTCTGGGGTGGCGCAGGCAAGTCTGGCGCAAGAGGTAACGTTCAGTAAAATCTGCATCTTGAATTTGCGTAGTTACGTCCATTCGCCATAGCGCAAATTCGCCAGGCATTAGGGAGCGAAGTACCGCTAGAGTCTATCTCCTTCACTAGTGAAGTTACGCCAGAGACCGAAAAATCGGTGAATTTCCGAAATGACGTCACACCTGCGTTAGTCACTTCGCCCTTTAGTAAATTTGCCCCTATATTGTCTCTGCTTTCTGGGCTGTGTTTTTAAATTCTCTCTCAAAAGGGAGCATTGTCTAATATATATGACCACTTGACATCAGATTTAAATTTTGTAAAATATTGGGAAAGTGATCTAAGGCTGTGTTTTGATGATTACAGTAGGGTATTTTAAATATTCTAAAAATGTTCTATTAACATATTATCCATGAAACTTCTCAAAAGATATTTCATAAATGGTATTCAGTTCCTGAAAAACTAACTGGTACCCCTCAGTGTTCCCCTTATGTTTCAGAGCATGTGGTCAAGAAGATTCTTTTCTACAAGTCTGGTGGGAATGCCCCCTATTAGCATGGTTCTGGGTACAGGTCTATTTCCTCCTGACAAATGTTACAGAGCTTTCTCTTCAGAAGAACCCTGTGGAAGCCCTTTTAAATAAAAGCTTTTTGGGAGGCAAAAAAATACTTGAGACTAGTTACCTATATATTTTCTGCAGCGAAGCAAACCATAGTGAAACCCTGGAAGACTAATTCATTAGCTTTAGAATTGGTACATTTAGGGGCAGATTTATCAAAGGTCGAAGTGAAAACTCTAATCAAAAAAATTCAAATTTAGCTAATTTTTGTGTACTTCGACTAGGGAATAGTCCAATTCGATTTTTCCCATTCGCCATCTAAAACCTTGCTGTTTTAGCCTATTGGGGACCTCCTAGAACCTATATGGCGTCAATTGTTGAACTTTGAAAAATCTATGTTTTTTTGGGAAAAAAAACTTTGAATCGTACGTTATTACTTCGATTTATATCATTCGAATTTGATCGAAAATGGACCTATTCGTTCGATAACAAACCTATTCAACCAAAAAAACCTTTGATCTAATTTTGGTTGGTCTTTTTGAAGTTTTTCAAATTCGAAATTCGACCCTTGATAAAATCTGTCCTCAATGAGGAAAAGTGCAGCAGCTTTTTTCAATAGCTCTTCCACACGTTTATCTTGTATTTGAGTTTTGCTTCTCTGAAGCAGGAGACAGACAGTGAAAAGTCATGTGTGGTTTGCAATATCTACAGTAACTAGTGTGCACTAGTCCCCCATGCAAAAAAAGCAACCTCTGTTAACCCAAAACAAGTTACAAATAGATGCTACAGTGTCCCAGCTGCATTTCATATGACAGGGGTGTTAAAAAGTCATCACTGATGAATCTCCAGTTCTTTGGCTTTTTAATTTAGAGAGGGCAATAGTGCTCTCAACACTTATGAATCACCCCCACCCCACTTGTCCCAGTCTGTGTGTGCTAGAGAAAAGTGTATAAAGGAGAAGGAAAAGCTAAAATAAAAAAAGCTGTATACATTGCCCATTAAATGTATATATTCTTACAGCAGGCATTTCTACATTCAGTTTTTCATTAATTCTGGAGCTTTAATCCTTTTTAAAATAAGTGGCAAGCTGCACTGAAAAGGATATCCCTGCTGCAGTCTAGAAATCCTTCTATTCAGGGCACACGTATGTGCAATTAATCTGAGCAGTGCCCTGCGCAAGCCCACAACGATCTTCTGGCTTCCCTGCAAAGAGAGAATGTTCGGGTCACGTGGTCTAACCGTAAGTCATCCCTGACCTCTCTGCCCCCAAAGCTCCTGTGCTCGTTTTTTTTTTTTTACATCTTAGAGAGCGGATAACAAGAGGACAAGCAATTATAACCAGAGTTCGGGTCTGTCTGACTGAGGTCTGTAGTAATACATTACTAATTTTTTTAAAACCGCAATTCTATAACATTGATTTTATTTTTTTCACACACTAGCGATGAACCCTGGGGCGGAAGTGACACTGCAATTTTAAATTGGTGGCGTCAGAGTTTCACCTATGTCCAAATTTCAGAATACTTGTGCATATAGATGGTAATAATATTGAACTTTTCAATGCAGCGTTTCAGGAGGGGATGTAATGGCTAAAAGATAGAGCTAGGTTGTTTTTATTTTAAGTTTCCTTCTCCTATAAGGGTATAATCACGTTATCTGCAGTCCCGGATTTGTGGAAAGGCCACCAAGACCAGGACCAAGGATTTTAGGGGGGCGGAATGATGTTCAACCACACCCACATTTTTTCAGAAACACTGGAGATGCACAGGAGATATGATAGTTTTAAATTTCCCGTGCGCCAATACCCATTGCTTTGGTCCCAATGACCAAAATTTGCCCGAATAAAGGGGAGGGACGAACGGCAGTGGGCCTAGGGGCGCCCACTATGTAAATCGGGCACTGGTTATCTGCTTTCAGAAAATCAGGATGTGATAGTGTAGCAATGCCAACCATGGAGAGAGACAAAGAATCACCAATCTGGTTTGTGCCAATCTTTAGTTTAATAACTACATACAGAATAAAAAGTACAAATGTTATGTCAACATATACTAACAGACAGTAAAACTAAACTGCAAGTCAAAAAATGGTTGAAATGTGCTTGCAGCTACAACAGGACATGAGTTTTTAAGGTGATAATAACGCTCAGGACTTACAAAACTAGGCGGTTCACAAGTGCAGTTGCCAATAGCAACCAATCAGCAATAAAATTTAAACAGTGTATTGTAAATTATAAAATTAAAACATAGACCTCATCAAATCTAATGCCAACTGCACTTGTGTAAATCAGAGTCTATATTAGTAAATAAGCCCCTGAATGTTGTCAAAGGCCCTTGTGCAAGTTAGCACATATAGTATGTCGGTAAATCAGCCCTCCTTAGTATTGTACTTTTGGGTAATTCCCTAAATTAAACAATTCCCTAAATTAGTAAAGAAAACCAGGTTCTGATAAAGACCAATTTACTGGATAAAAAAAGGTTAATGATTTTATCATGTTTTATGAGAATGTTGATAGTGTGCATTGCATTTCAAGTTTTATCATGATTATGACATTGCAGTTAATATTGACGTGCAGCAATAGGACATACGCTTTGTTGTCACATGACACAAGACCGACAATGGAGAGAGAAAAAAGATCTTTTTTTTTGTTTGGCCGACAATTTCCATTTTAGCAACAACTACATATGGAATAATAGCGGTTATGTTATTTATGACATCATAGTGATCCTTTGACCATTATGACATCATAATGATCCTTTGACCATTATGACATCATAATGATTTTTTGACCATTATGACATCATAATGATCTTTTGACCATTATGACATCATAATGATCTTTTGACCATTATGACATCATAATGATCTTTTGACCATTATGACATCATAATGATCACAGTAAAGCTTAAGGTTCAGCAGGATATTGTAGTCATTTTACACTTGACTTTCAACGGAGACAGAGAGAATGAATTCAATCTGTCTTTTTTTCCTTACAATCTTATTTTTAACAACATCTATTAATGGAACAACAGGTATTTATTTAATATTTACTTATTAATACCGAATATAGAACCTATTGCCAAAATTTCTGTGCTACTATAATAAATAGAAGATACGTTTTTCAAGGTGATATCTTGACTGCTATACTTACGGGTAGGGATGGGCGAATTTTTTCGACTTGTTTTGCCTCAAAAAGTACGCCCATAGACTTGTATGGCGTCGTGTGTAAAAAAAAAAACTAAAAAAAGACGCACGCCAAAACAATTTAGCCGCGCGACAATTTTTTTTTGACATTTCGATGGCGGCGAATTTTTGGTGGAACAAAATGGGTCAAATTCGCCCATCCCTACTTACGGGTCATTCACATTTAATTTAACAATAGGGAATTATTAACAAGATTGCGCCTTTCCTTTAAATTTGTAAATAAAATAAAACCTTATATAATTGAATTTAACGCAGTTACCTTCACTGCACACCACATCATTTAACCATTTTTTTTAAAAAATATAAATAAAAAGGAATCATTTTTGGTCCATAGACTAGGCAAACACTGGATATTAGTATGAAGATGTATTTTTCTCATAAAAGACATTTTGCAAATCATGTTTTTTTTATTACAGAACCTAATGATCTACAGCAGAAAGAATTACTACAGAAGAAGGATTTGCCAAGTCAAAATATTGAGGAATTGAAACTTACCTTTAGTAAGATACACAATATTTTATTAAACATTTTGTGAACTTTTCTTAGTACTGTAATAAAAATATTTGGGGAAACACCAGTATCAAAGGTGGCAATGCATGCACAGATAGAAACTTTGTTTTCTACAATATTCGGTGCATGTATGGTGGGAAACAAGCCAAACTGATATCTGCAAGACTTGGATATCGCGCCTTTGAAGGCACCCAAATATCGGGCAAAGTATAATGCTTAATTGTCCGATAGAGGTAGAATTCTATTGTTTCTACCTGTTTATCTGAGGATTCAGCTCTTAACTTTTTTAATGAAATTTATCGTAATTGTTACGAGTATGGCCACCTTAAGGGTTACCAACCAAAACATACATGTTTACTTTATGGGTCAGATTTATCAAGGGTCGAAGTGAATTCGAGGGAATTTTCGAAGTAAAAAAATTCGATAATTGAAGTACTGTCTCTTTAAAAAAAACTTTGATTTCAATACTTCGCCAAATTAAACCTGCCGAAGTGCTATGTTAGCCTATAGGGACCTTCTAGAGCATTTTTTTGAAGTCGAAGAAAAATTTTTGATGGATGGATGAAATCCTTCGAAACGTTTGTTCGAACGATTTTACTTCGACCGCAAATGGCCAAATTCGATGTAAAAAAAACTTTGACTTCAGTATTCAAAATTGAAGTATTCCAATTCGACCCTTGATAAATCTGCCCCTATGTGTTTTTGGTGCAGGCTTGTCTGTCCTTTTAGTTCAGTAGAACTAATGAGATGTTTTTGTGGTTTTACAGATGGCAGACCCACAAATTTCAAAAGTAAAGAAAATGATTTGCCCCCTGAAGCACAAGAGAAAGGTGAGATTTATTATTTTGATCAGCTGACCTGTAACATTGTCCATACTGCTCTAAGAAAAGAAAAAAAAACATAGGTTCATCTTTTACCCTTTAATAGTACTACTGTAAATCATAAGGCCATAGGTATTTGCTTGCCAAGAACTAAGTAAACACAGAATAAAACGTTCTAGTTAAGAGACCCAGTGACATTTTAAATCACTCAATCATCCTTTACCGGTAGTTAATTGCATAATTGCACGCATTCCGTAATATTCTAATGTGATTGAAACACATTTAAATTTGCTTTATATTATCAATAGTGATGGGCGAATTTGCGCCATTTCGATTCGCCGTAAAATTTGCTTATTTCCCACGAAATGGCGAAAAATTCGCAAAACGTCGCATCTCGTTTTTGACACCAGCGTCCGTTTTTGACGCCGGCGTCCGTTTTTGACGCCGGCGTCTGTTTTTTCCGACACCGGTGAAAATTTTTTTTTGACACGGGCGAATTTTCACGGGCATTTCGCTGATTTATTCGCTGGCGGCGAATCGCGCAAATTCGCCGCAAATTTGCGCCTGGCAAATAAATTCGCCCATCATTAATTATCAACCGTAAATCACAGAAATCATCTACAACAGCTAATTATTGAATTCTCCATTTATTAAAAAACTATGCAACTAAAGGCACACAAACAGAATATTTAAGGGTTTTATTAAGGGCATGGTTGATGTCCTATATAGAATCATATTGTTTTCATGCCCCTAAATATAGTGGATAATAGTAGCACTAATATACTTCATAGCCAGATCAGATTTTGACTAAATCAACACCCCTTTATGCAGTTAAAATTAAACAGCATGTTGAGTTAACACTGTAACAGTATAATGCAAATAACCATATTGAATGAGCGTGTTTTACTATATATTTGCAACTATTTGTGCTCGTATGCCCTTTAGCTTCTGTAATATTTGTTCCATTTTATTACAGCTTCCAAGGTCCAGGAAATACAAGAAAAGATGAAAAAGCTGATTCATACAGTAAAGGGCAAACACAGGAAAGGTAAATCCTTCAGCAGTTACAATTATGGATGCACCGAATCCATTATTTTGGATTTGGTTGAACCCCGAATCCTTCTGGAAAGATTCGACCGAATACTAAACAGAATCCTAATTTGCATATGCAAATTATGGATTGGAAGGGAAAAATTATTTACTTCCTTGTTTTGTGACAAAAAGTTACCTGATTTCCCTCCCCACCTCTAATTTGCATATGAAAATCCGGATTCGGTCGAATCCTGCTGAAAAACTCTGAATCCTGCCCAAATCCAGAACTGAATCCTGGATTCGGTGCATCCCTAGTTTCAATAACGTATAATTAATTTACATCATATTCTCTAAGATTTAGTTCTCACGTTTCTTAATTTTAACCGTAAACCCTAATACACAGGCAGCTTATTATGTTCAAAATGTGGTTTACTACACGCAAAAATAATTAGAGCTGCCACACTCTTTAAATTAAAATCCATAGTCCTTGCTTGCATTGTATCTTATATGGCCTAAAATAAATGCAGACTGTGTTACATAGCTATAATGTGTGGCTTTATAGGGTAAACGACTGCCAGCCATGAATATAAAGGGAATATGCGGATATGGAATATTTTGGTACATAATAATCTATACTGAGTTATACTATTATTAAGCATTACCTGTCGGTGACATGTTTGTACATTTCTACTATTGTGTTGTCTTCCTTTCCATAGAAATACCAGTACCGGACACCAGAGATGCCTCAGCTGCATCTGTAACAGAGTCACCTGGATTACTACAAAGTAAGTACATTTGCTTTATGAAATTGTATAATGCTTGTACTGCGTGCTGAAAGCTATGCATCTTTACATTATGCCTATTCATATGAAACCCACATTAAGGGGGATAATTATTAAAGGTCGAGTTGTGTTTTCCCCAAAAAAATCGAGTTTTTCAAGGGTAGTCACTTTTTTCGTTATAAATTTTTTCCCCCATGATTTATTATGCCACAAAGTTGCTAAAATTCTGAATCTGAAAACACTACAGCTAAAACCTGTCGAGGTTATGTAGAAGTCAATGGCAGAGGTCATTTAACCATTTGAAAATGTTTTTTTGCCATCATGATTTTCAGGTTTTTATCTGTGGTTTGCGCCCGAAAAACTCAATAAATTCAAGGTGTTTCAGCCTATAATTCAAGATAGTCGTGTTTTTTCACTGGATTGCTTTCAATCAAATTTTTTAAATTTGGGTTGTGAGTTTTTTCAAGGTAGAAAAAACCTCAGAAACTCGACCTTTGATAAATAACCCCCTAAATGTGTTTCAAAGGTGTATGTAGTCAAGCTGATTGGGCGCCTAGGGATAACCTCCCTGATATTGGTGAACTTGTTGATTGCAGCAAATGTTCAAGATGTATTATAACTGTTTAGTCAGCCAAAATCATGGGTCTACACAGACTACAGAAAGGTTGCAGATATTTAGAAATGAACATTTGCATATAATTCTTATAGATGTCAATTTTTTCAGTAGAACTAATAACATTTTATTTTTATTTTAGAGGGCAAAGACCATTTGCGACAAATTGCTGAGAAAGGTAATATCTTAATAAATTCTTATACACAGTAGTGCCCTGTGAATTTTTAGTTAAAAATAATAGTAATAACTCTAGACCCTGTCATTCACTCCTCATATCCAGTCACTTATTAAATCATGTCACTTCCACCTAAGGAACATATCCAAAATATGATCATTTATCACCCAAGATGCTGCCAAAATTCTTATTCACTCTCGTCATATGACGTTTAGACTACTGTAACTCTCTTTTAATTGGCCTTACCCTCCAGAGACTGTCACCTCTCCAGTCCATAATGAAAACTGCTGCGAGGCTCATACACCTCAGCAACCGCTCCTCCTCTGCCTCGCCATTCTGTCAATCCCTGCACTGGCTTCTGCTACCTTTCAGAATCAAATTCAAATGAATGACCCTGACATTCAAAGCACTTCATAACTCTGCCCCACCCTACATCTCTGAACTCATCTCTATATTCTCACCCAACCGCTTACTACGCTCCGCTACTGACCTGCTACTCAACTCTTCTCTCATTACCTCCTCACATGCTCGCATTCAAGACTTTGCAAGGGCTGCACCCCTCCTCTGGAACTCTCTCCCACAGTCTGTCCGACTTTCTCCCAACCTTTCTGCTTTCAAGAAATCTCTTAAAACGCACTTCTTTCGAGAAGCCTACCCTCACTCTGCTTAACTACCACATGCAACACCACATACAATACCACATTTCTCACCCACTTAATTCGATCTTGCCCTCTCCCACACCTTGTATTACTCCCTTCCCTTTAGAGTGTATGCTCTTTTGTATAGGACCTTCCTCACCTTTTGTACCGGTATTGATTGTGATGTATGTAACTCCATATGTTCTATGTATATAATTCATGTGATTTAGTTGTATAATCACTTTACATTACAGTGCTATGCAATATGTTGGCGCTATATAAATGCATGTTAATAATAATAATAATAATAATAATAATAATAATAATACACTCAAACCCGTCATTTTATGGCTTAATTATTCCATCAAAATAATATGTGATTGCTATTTACTTACGTTTTTAACCCCAACAAAAAGCAAAACTGATCTCCAGTTTAGGTGTATAATGAGGTGTATTTATATAGACTGCACTTAAAAACAATTAGAATATCTGTATTGGAGATGCACCAAATTTAGAATATGGGTCATGATTTGTTCAAATATCTTTACTTCTGATTTGTTTGAACTTAATGTGATCCCTTATAATTATGTATTATTACGCTCTAGACAACCACAAAGTTAAATTTTTATGTTCAATATTGATAGAATTTTACTATTTAATATGCAAAGAAGGGTTCAGGTCCAGTACGGTATTCAGTAGATTTGTTGCCAAGGCTCTTTTAGATTCAGCATTAATAATTACTGTGTGATTTTGTTAGGAGATGCTGCAAAGAAGAAAGTATCAGATATGATAGATGATCTCAAGAACACCAAAGGTAAAACTCTCTTAAATATGGGTTATTATTTGTTTATATACTAATCAATAATTTGCAGAGTTCTTATTTGTCTTAACTGAATCAGATTCCTTATAATTATATAGAATAACACTCTAGAGAACCGCTGTGGAATTTGTTTTTTTCAACATTAATGGAATATTTTTATTTTACTCACATTTAGGGGCAGATTTATCAAGGGTCGAATTTCAAAGTGATAAATACTTTGAAACTCGACCCTCGAATTGAAATACTTTTTTTTACCAAATTTGGCCATCGAATGATCGAAGTAAAATCGTTTGAACGATTCGAACGATTTTAGCCTATGATCGAACGATTTTACTTTGACGTGTAAAGACTTAGAAAAATGGTCTAGAAGGTCCCCATAGGCTAACATAGCACTTCGGCAGGTTTAATTTGGTGAACTAATGAAGTCGAAGTTTTTTTAAAGAGACAGAACTTTGATTATTGAAAATTGGAACTATTTTACTTCGAATCAATTCAAAGTAAATTCTAAAACTTAGGAGCAAATTTACTTAAGCTCGAATATCGAGGGTTAATTAACCCTCGATATTCAACTGTCGAACGATTTTTGTTTGACCAAAAAATGCTTAGGAAGCCTATGGGGACCTTACCCATAGGCTAACATTGACTTCGGTAGCTTTCGGTAGCCCATTCGATCGTCGAAGTAGCCAAAAAAAAACATTCGAAATTCAAAGTTTTTTTTTCTTTATTCCTTCACTCGAGCTAAGAAAATGGGCCCCGTAGTATCCTATTTGAAGTGTCCAAAAATTTACTTCGAATTTTTTTACTTCGAAAACTCCCTTGAATTCACTTCGACCCTTGATAAATCTGCCCCTCTATATGTATTTTTGGAGATGACTCAGTATTCGGCCAAACCCAAAAATTCCAGATTTGGTCCATCATTAATGTTTAATTTCATAAGCAAAAACCACATAGAATATTAAATTACAATAGCATTAATAATTATATCACTGTTTGCTTTTGTAGATTCTGCAAAGAAGAAATTAACAGATATTCTGAGTGATCTCAAGAACAGCAAGGGTAAAACGCTTTAACTTTTTATTAGTAAACACCGATATGTTTGTGACACAATTGCATTATTGATGCAAATAAACATATTAAAAGCACTGAACTACTTTTACTGTAGCTGCAGTTATTTGAGCTCTTGTGTTTTTATGCTCAGTAATATTTGTTCCATTTGATTACAGATTCCAAGGTCCAGGAAATAAAAGATACGATGGAGGAGTTGCTTGATGCCATGAAAGAGAAATACAGGAAAGGTAAATTCTTCAGTAGATTTAATAAACTATTTAAATCAGCATATTGTATATTATTGTATATCATTCTATATGGATATTCTGCTGTGTATACATTTACTTAGGGTCGAATATCGAGGGTTAATTAACCCTCGATATTCGACCGTCTAAGTAAAATCCTTGAATATCGAAGTCGAAGGATTTACCGCAATTCGTTCGATCGTAGGAAAAATCTAACGATTCAAAGGATTTTAATTCATCGATCGAACAATTTTCCTTCTATAAAAAAATACTTAGAACGCCTATGGGGACCTTCCCCATAGGCTAACATTGTACCTCGGTAGGTTTTAGGTGGCAAAGTAGGTGGTCAAAGTTTTTTTAAAGAGACAGTACTTCGACTACCGAATAGTTGAACGATTTTTAGTTCAAATCGTTTGATTCGAAGTAGCCAATTCGATGGTCGAAGTAGCCAAAAAAATACTTCGAAATTTGAAGTATTTTTATTCTAATCCTTCACTCAAGCTAAGTAAATGTGCCCCTTAATTTCATATTTGTAGAATATTTTTATAATTAAAAGTATGCTGCTCTTTACACATTTCTTTGTCAAATATGAATTCTTGAACTGCTCCAATTTCATTCTGTCTCAGTAAAACATAAACCAAATAAGCCCAATTCTTACCAATCTTTGAGTAAATGAGCTCCTAACAACCATTATTTGTTTGTTTTTATAGGAAGTTTTCAACTGAATACAGACCAACCAGTAGAAGGTAAGCAAGTTTTTGTATCATGTCCCTATACTATGTTTATTAAAGATGAACTTTAAAAACTCCTCACTAGTCCCTGGTCCAAAACCGAACTTTAGTCTATAATTTTAGCATTAAGCGGTTACTGGATAATGACTTTACAAGAAGTGTTTATATTTAATTTTTTCCTGGCAAAGATATGATCGTATGTCTCATTATAGAAAAACTATTTATATGTATATGACCCCATAGACAGAAAATATACCCATTAAAGCATATATATTAGCGTTCCTACTGGTAGATCAAGCTGCTTATTACATAATTATCTTTTACAGATATGCTGAATGAAGCATTTGAAAATCTGGAAAAACTAAGAAAAATAAGCACAACAATCATCTGCGTACTTAGCCTGATTTGTGTTGGAATTCTCGTGTGTGTTGCTGTATACAGAACTTGTCACCGAAGAACGTAGGTGTTATTTCAATACATTTCTTTTTATTGTTAACTTCTGTCCAGAAATGTAACTTTATTTTCCTAATTTTGTGATACAGTGAAAAGGATAAAGTAAGCCAAATGGAGCAAGGCACTTCATAAGTTCAACTGGTCCTACTTCGGTGAATCTAGAATACAGACCAGGAGAGAGTTATTTCAAGGAATGGAGTTGCCTGATATCTTCAAGACAAATCTTCAAAGGCATATTAGAAACACACAAGCTATAGAGCAATAAATATATGCAATATAAAAATATATGCAGGTGCATGCAAATTTGTCATACAATAAAAATCCATAAAACTACTCTTGTGTGAAGCTTCATTATTAATCTGGCAATAGAAAAAAAAAAACTGGGTTTGGTAGGACCATGTAAATTTTGAAGGAAAGGTTATTATAAAGGATAAAAGTGCTTCTTGTGATGAACATACTGTGCAGATTTTGGATGTGGAAGTGTAGTGTGAAAATTATAGGTTACACTATTCCCTGTACCGGAAGACCACAGACAGGAATACTCTGCTACATAGATCTAGTTGTCACCCTATTACACTTAAAAAAATCCCTTCCTGTCTCACAATTTTACCTACGATATAACTCGAACAAATAAAGGTGTGAAACCCAGATCAGTGAAACGTGAGAGAGATTTAAAAAAGCTTTAGATTCGGCCCGTGAAAGGGTAAGAACCCACGTGAGAAGTTTAATAGCAGTAGAATGACTTTTGTCATCAGGTACAACACGGCTTGGACTGAGTAAGTCGTATGGTAAGGCACAATTGGCCCATCATCAGGGCTGACAAGGATCCCCCGGTGATGGCATACACAAGGGGACAACATTTACGTGAGTTGTTGATCTTCATGGACCCGGTGAAATGTTACCAAAGACAGCAGTTGTTGGCTCAAGTTTGGTAAACCGGGGGTTTCAGATGTCCTAATTGTATTCACCACCACACATGTTGTATATATGGTTACCTGCCCTTGTGGCTTAGCATATATAGGCAAAACGGACTTAACCCTAAGAATTTGCATGGATAGACATAGATTTACCATTAGCACAGCACTCAGGGATGGGAAGCCTGTGGCGAAGCACTATCTTGAAATGGGCCATAGATCCCCTACTTTTAAATACACTGGTATCAATCATGTACCTGAACCCAGAAGAGGGGGGGGATAGGTCCCAAATGTTGCTACAACGCGAGACATATTGGATAAAACAATTAGATACTTTAGTGCCAAAAGTACTGAACGAACAGTGCTACTTTAATTGCTTTTTAAACTCGAGGTAGTCTGTCTGTGGAAGGTTTTGCTGTTTCAGGAGCTGGATTGGCAGTTATATAACGTAATACTGCCAGCATATTTATTGTAATGATATTATTGAAAATGAATTTATAATTGAGTTATTTATTGTAATGAATTTTCTGAGAGTTAAAGTGGAGGTGGGTTTCTGATGTGTGGAAGGGTTACACACAGGGAAGTTATTTTATCCCCTCTAGACCAGCTCCTTATCAGAATGGTATGGTTTGTAAGTAATGCAGGAGGATTTACTAAGTCAAATAATTTAACAATTTGTCTTCCAGGGTTGCTAAAGAAATATGCAACATACACAACACTGTATAATTATTACATCTCATCCCAAGGTTTGGGAACATTTTTTTATTCACAATTACTCTTCTTAAATTGGTTGCACAAGGGCTGATACCATTTTAAATCTGACTGTTTATCCCACAAGTCATGACCGCAAACTGCACTATTTGGCTGTGAGGATGAAAACGTCACCCTGATTGCAATGGAAGTGTGAATCTCCTGATATTTCCTATCCGCTAATAAGCAAAAAGGGGAATCATTTAGATTTTGGATAAACTTAATTCTACCTATTACTATTAGTAACAGGGAGAGTGGGATGGATGAAGCCCACATTCCTTGTTTTAGGTTTGTTCCTACACAGTACTACTCCATTCCTTGGAGTATCAACAGCGAAATTACAGTGAAGCCATCCCTGACCAGTTCAAAATGTAATTTCAGCACTACGGGTAGAGAACATGATGAAGAATATGCAGGCCCAGATTGGTGGAAAGGCCACCCAGGCCTAGGGTGGCAGGATTTTAGGGGGTAGTATGCTGTGTGACCACACTCACATTGGTTCAGAAACACTGGGGATACGCAGGGGATACCATCGATTTTTAAATTTCCAGTGCGCCAATCCCCATTTTACAGAATAAAAGGGAGGGGATGATGAACGTCAGCGGGCCTAGGGGTGCCCGCTATGTAAATCGGGCCCTGAGAATATGCATATCTAGGTTTACCTTCCTTGAGTTCTGCAAGGAAAGGGTTGGATTCAGGCAGCAGGATCTTGTAAGCTCTTTGAGCTTTTAAACTAAATCGATCAGAGCCAGCAATGCTGCAAACCGAACCTGCCACAGAGAAAGAATGGAAAATTGTTCAAGGAAGAAAAAAAAACTCTAGGGTGGTTTTCTTTTTAACAGGCTGAAGGGTCATGATTAAGATTAATAGTTTACAAACCCTGATTGCATTACGCAAGTTTAAGATTGTGCTGGCAATAATGGCAACAGTTAAGTAACAGTTTAAGGAGCAAATAAAATGAAGGAAACTGGAAAGTGAGAATGTGGAAAGATACCAGGGGAAGGAATATGGTAGGTTTATCACTGCAGCTTCTATAGGACAGAAAACGAGAAAAATGCAAATCTGAACCAAAACTGTAGGCAAATGAAAACATACAGAATTCAGACTACAAGTATGAGATATTTTTGCTAAGTGGATCCTCTGCTATTAAAACCCTCAAAAATCAAAGTTCTCTTAAAGACTCTTTGATTGCAGGTTACAAGGAATACAAAAATCTGAGTTTTACACAAGGGTAAACTTTTTGGCCTAGAGTATCTTGTAGGCCTTTCTAACCTTGGGAGAAGAATGTCGCATTTTCAAGAGTATCTGAGAGTTGAGAGGCTTCCACAGGTAGTCATCTGCCATGGCGACTGAGAATTGGGCTATGCATGGTATCAAGCTCTCGCTTACTCTTGAATGAAATTTCTTATCTCTTCCAAGCAAATTTTCAAGCTAATGGGAAGGTAAAAAAAACAACAAAACAAACATAAATTGTAAATAAAGAATAACCTTATAAATTCCCCATGGTCTTTCTTCATATTTAGCTGATTGTAAAGATTTTATTAGGGAGATCTTTGGCTGAATAACAGGAATGGATTAAAAGAGAATGGATTTAAAGGTGGAGACACACAGAGCTACTATTTGCAGCTACTTGTCACGGCTACAAAATAGGCAATAGTTATAATTGGCTTTGCTATGATACGTGTGTTTTTAGCAGAGACAATTTTTGGTATGATCTATGGCAGGGTATTTTCTAGGCATTTTGTAGCCACATCAAGTAGCTGCTACTAGTATCTCTGTGTGTCTTCACCTTTAACCAAAAGTATCTAACTTAAGACAGTGGCCAACTGAGATTTTGCCTGCAATTATTTAGGGCAGTGGCCCATGGGGAGATTTTGTCGCCCGCGACAAAAATGCACAGCTGCGGGTGACAAATCTCACAAAAGCCCGTCTCCATTGGAAATATCGGAAATTGCTGGTGGTAAAACCAACATATTGCAAAGTTGCCCGAAGTTTCCAATGGAGACACATTTTTGGGAGTTTGTTGCTCACAGTCGTGTGTACAAATAATCGCGGCTGACAAATCTTCCGCCCGTTGGACTTGCGCAATATGCCGATTAAAAAGCTTTTTCCACATTTTACACTACATACCTGAATTCATTTATATTTCCGGATAAGGTCAATGAGCAAATTGCAATAATAAAACAGACTAAACAAGAGTTACCTGATCTACCAATGGCATCATTAATGCTTCTGTTCTCTCCTTGCTCAGAAAATGCTGGTTATCATACAGAAAGATTTTGTGCAGACAGAGGATGAGTCCAGTAACGGGCAGCTCTTCTCAGTATTGTTTTTTGAGTCAAAAATGGTTTATCTGATGAGAGAAAACAGTTAGGAGATTGGATAAAGTTCCTCAAAGTCAGTTTCTTACACTATGATATCAGCAAAAATGACATTTTCAGAATACAATTCAAAACTAAGCTAGGAGGATATTTGTGTCACTTTTACATACAGGGTGGACTTATGAAAAAAGAAAAGTCCATCTTCTATTATTTGCAGAAAATTATACTTTGGGGAGTCATGTTAGGGTACAAAAGGGTGCAGCTCTTAATCTTGCATTTATTCCCTTCACTACATTCGTAAGTAACAGTCAATTCCACCATTCAAATTACTTTTGAAATAAAACTTAACTGTTTTTATGGTATTTGTTTGAATCAGGATTTCATCGAAGGGCTTTACTAAATGGCCAGCAAACAGAGTGAAGAGCCCTTTCAGTTTATCAGTAATACAGTCTGCCAGACTGCATCATCGGTTTTTGCCCAATCAAAAAGCTGCAGTGAATAAGATGCATATGCCAGAATCTAGTGAAGCAGTGATATTGCCTTACCTTGAAGAAGAGTGGTCTGAATATGACCTCTGAAAGCTTCATCACCATAATGAGTAGACAGTTAATGATATGGCCCTCATTGGTATCCACTTGCTCCAGATTCACTTTCAGCGAAGTGGGTCAGCCAGAAAAATCGGATACCCCCAAACAAACATACATAAATAAATAGACTTCATTGTCCAATGGCTTGGTACATTTACACTGCATATAAGCATGTATTAGATTAGACCTGTTATCTGAAACACTTGGGAGCCAGGAGTTTCATATATAAACGGTTTAAAGCTACCTTGCTTTTAACATTGCGGAAAATGACACGTTAAAAGCAAAATCAGTTTGTTTTATTACACATTTAAAGCCTGTGTCAAACTGAAACACAAGCTGTTGTATACATAGCTTTTTAGTATAAAAGAAAACAACTTTGAAAGTTCTCTCATTAAAGGAATAGTTCAGTGTGAAAATAAAAACTGGGTAAATGGATAGGCTGTACAAAATAAAAAATGTTTCTAATATAGTTAGTTAGCTAAAAATGTAATATATAAAGGCTGGAGTGAACAGATGTCTAATAAAACAGCCAGAATCCAACTTCCTGCTTTTCAGCTCTATAACTCTGAGTTAGTCAGCGACTTGAAGGGGGACCACATGGGACATAACTGTTCAGTGAGTTTGCAATTGATCCTCCGCATTCTGCTCAGATTCAAAAGCAACAGATATGACCCATGTGCCCCCCCCTCAAGTCTCTGATTGGTTACTGCCTTGTAGCCAGGGTAACCAGTCAGTATAAACCATGAGAGCTGAAAAGCAGGAAGTAGTGTTCTGACTGACTTGTTATACATCAAATCACTCCAGCCTTTATACATTACATTTGTGCCTAACTATATTAGAAACTTTTTTTATTTTGCACAGCCTATTTACCCAGTTTTTATTTCTACACTGAACAATTCCTTTAAGAACAGGAACAAATGATCCCCTTAGAACTAATTCACTATGGCATACAAAAATCTGTAACTCTCGACAGCTGGGATTCCACCACTTGAGAATAACACTTAGGGGCCAATTCATTAACTTAGAGTGAAGCAATAGAAGAAAAAAAACTTTGAATTTTGAAGTAATTTTTGGCTACTTCGACCATCGAATGGGCTACTTCGACCTTCGACTTTGAATCGAAGGATTCGAACTAAAAATCGCTCGACTATTCGATAGTCGAAGTACTGTCTCTTTAAGAAAAAACTTCGACCCCCTAGTTCGCCACCTAAAAGCTACCGAACCCAATGTTAGCCTATGGGGAAGGTCCCCATAGGCTTGCCTAACTTTTTTTGGTTGAAGGATAATCCTTCGATCGTTGGATTAAAATCCTTCGAATCGTTCGATTCGAAGGATTTAGTCGTCCGATCGAACGATTATTGCTTCGATCGTTCGATCTAAGTATTTGCGCAAAATCCTTTGACTTCGATATTCGAAGTCGAAGGATTTTCATTCCCCAGTCGGTTAATTAACCCTCGATGTTCGACCCTTGATGCATCTGCCCCTCAGTGATGGCTGGAAGGAGAACCCTGGTGGCCAGTTTTGTTGCTAATGTGGTTTATTAATACCGTCACTCTTGCAGACAGCTGAAATGTTGGACAAACTTTAAGTGCAATCTTGAGCCTTTACAATGAATGCGCTGGATAGTGAAAAGCTCCATAAGATGTAATGAAATTGCACAGTACATCATTGATATCCAGTAGTAAGCTGAGCAGGCGCAGATCTATAAATAGAGCAGACAGGGCGGGCCGGGCCAGGTTGGGAGGGTGCAGGTCGAGGAAAACTTGACCCGCCCATCCCTACTATATACTCTAATGCATATTCTACCTGCACAGACACACCTCTCTCTAATGATCAAGTGCAAATGAGCTCTGTAAAAAAAAAAAAAAGTAGTGACTTAAGGCTCTAAAAAAATTATATCCAGTGTCTTTCAGTGTTTTACATTGCGAAGAGTTATCTAAAAAGTAGATAACAAGCATATTAACTTCAGTTATGCCTGTATAATCACTGAATATAATGGATAATGAACATATTAACCCAAGGCATGCGAGTATAAGTCACTAAATGAAACAAATAATTATAGGTATGGGACCTGTTTTCCAGAATGCTCAGGACCTGGGGTTTTCCAGATAATGGATGTTTGTACCTTAAAAATACTACAAAATCATGAAAACATTAAATAAACAGGCTTTTTTGGATTTTGGCTGTTAAGGATTATTTATATCTTAGTTTGGATAAAGTACAAAGTACCATTTTATTATTACAGAGAAAAAGGAAATAATGTTTAAAACATTTAGATAAAATGGAGTCAATTAGAGATGGCCTTTCCATAATTCTGAGTTTTCTGGATAATTGGTTTCAGGAAAACCAGCAATTCCTTCTTATGCTGGCATTAACCCTTTAAGTGCCAGCAGAATTTCACATTTTGGTTACGCAAAATGCCAGCCGTTTTTGAAACATTTTGTGCTCTTTAGGGGCATTTTCTGAGGGGAAACCTATAGTTTACCTAGGAAAACTATACATTGTTTTTTTCGGTAGAAACTGAGCTTTCTAAATCTGCCTGAGTTTTCATGTATTTCCACCTGTGCAAAAAAATTTATAGTGCTAAATACCAAAAAAAAAAAGAAAAATTACCATTTTTCATCGTATATCAATTTATACCAGAAAAATATTTCATTTTACGGATGAAAATCCAACTGATTTGGAAAGCCTTATGTCTCTCGAACGTGCCAATACCAGATATGTATGGTTTTAGGGAGATTTAGGACTTCTGTACAGCAAAAACTCCCGGCAGTATATTACCGAATTTTGAAAGCACTAAGGCAGAAAACGGCATGCTTTAGATTCCAAGGCAAAAAATCCTGAAACCGTAGGATTACTCCAGAAAACCATACATTTTTGAAAAGTACACATTCTGCCGATTACAAAATTGGTAACTATGTCTCTCTACTCCCAACTACCAAACATAAAAGCTTGTCTGAACAAAGCGGTTTTTCAAAAAAAAATTAAAAATTCTGAAAAATCATTTCAAAGGTTTTATTTTGCTGCTCCGCATATCCCAAACTATATTAGGTACCAAGAAAAAGCACCTGAAATATGATTGCCAGGGGTCCACTGAACAGTTTGATACCCATTATGCATAGGTTTACCAAAGTATCTGGCATTTAGAGACACCAATATGAAGTTAGCACATCCAAATTGTTCAGGACTTTACTTCAGCTACTGAGAAATCAACACATTGACTGCATTTTTTGTGGGGTAAAAACACAGAAATATATGTTTACCCCCCAAATCCATATATTTTTGGAAAGTACACATTCTACTGAATCTAAAATGGGTACCCATGCCTTTCTGCTCCAAACTACTGAGTCGCAAGGCTTTCCCAAAATTGTCAGTTTTGGTGAAATATCTGAAAATTGCCTCAAACCTTCAACTTCCCAGCACCATATCGCCCATGTATCATTACGTACCAAGAAAAAGCACCCTAAATATGATTGCCAGGGTTCCTCCGAACAGTTTGGTGGTCATTGTTCATAGGTTTACCAAAGTATCTGGCATTTAGAGGCCCCAAAATGAAGTTAGCGCATACAAATAGTTCTGTGGGTAACTTCAGCTAATGAAAGATCAACACATTGACTGCATTTTTGTGGGGTAAAAACACAGAAATATATGTTTACCCCCCAAACCCATACATTTTTGGAAAGTACCAATTCTACAGAATCTAAAATGGGTACCCATGCCTTATTGCTCCAAACTACTGAGTCGCAAGGCTTTCCCAAAGTTGTCGGTTTTGGTGAAATATCTGAAAATTGCCTCAAAGCTTCAACTTCCCAGCACCATATCACCCATGTGTCATTACGTACTAAGAAAAAGCACCCTAAATATGATTGCCAGGGTTCCTCTGAACATTTTGGTGGTCATTGTTCATAAGTTTACCAAAGTATCTGGCATTTAGAGGCCCCAAAATGAAGTTAGCGCATACAAACAGTCCCGTGGGAACTTCAGCTAATGAAAAAATCAACACGTTGACTGCATTTTTGTGGGGTAAAAACACAGAAATATACGTTTACCCCCCAAAACCCATATATTTTTGGAAAGTACACATTCTACCGAATATAAAATGGGTACCCATACCTTTCTGCTCCAAACTACTGAGTCGCAAGGCTTTCCCACAATTGTCGGTTTTGGTGAAATATCTGAAAATTGCCTCAAAGCTTCAACTTCTCAGCACCATATCACCCATGTATCGTTACGCACCAAGAAAAAGCACCCTAAATATGATTGCCAGGGTTCCTCCGAACAGTTTGGTGGCCATTGTTCATAGGTTTACCAAAGTATCTGGCATTTAGAGGCCCCAAAATGAAGTTAGCGCATACAAATAGTTCTGTGGGTAACTTCAGCTAATGAAAGATCAACACATTGACTGCATTTTTGTGGGGTAAAAACACAGCAATATATGTTTACCCCCCAAACCCATACATTTTTGGAAAGTACACATTCTACAGAATCTAAAATGGGTACCCATGTCTTATTGCTCCAAACTACTGAGTCGCAAGGCTTTCCCAAAGTTGTCGGTTTTGGTGAAATATCTGAAAATTGCCTCAAAGCTTCAACTTCCCAGCACCATATCACCCATGTGTCATTACGTACTAAGAAAAAGCACCCTAAATATGATTGCCAGGGTTCCTCTGAACATTTTGGTGGCCAATGTTCATAAGTTTACCAAAGTATCTGGCATTTAGAGGCCCCAAAATGAAGTTAGCGCATACAAACAGTCCAGTGGGTAACTTCAGCTAATGAAAAATCAACACATTGACTGCATTTTTGTGGGGTAAAAACACAGAAATATATGTTTACCCCCCAAAACCCATATATTTTTGGAAAGTACACATTCTACAGAATCTAAAATGGGTACCCATGCCTTTCTGCTCCAAACTACTGAGTTGCAAGGCTTTCCCACAATTGTCGGTTTTGGTGAAATATCTGAAAATTGCCTCAAAGCTTCAACTTTCCAGCATCGTATTGTCCATGTATCATTACCAGCATAAAGCATCCTAAATATAAACATAGGGGTCTACTAAACAGTTTGATGCTATATATACCAAACTATGTGGCGCACAGAGACCCCCAAATGACAATATGTATAGACATTTTCACGGCCGACGCGCTGGCTGCTGCAATATAACCACCCGGTGTGTGTATTATGCGACATTAGACCACCTAACAGTACAGAGACCCCAGAAAACCATATATTTTCAGAAAGTACACATTCTGACGAATCCAATATGGGTAAATAAGTGTTTCTACTGCAAACTGCCAAACTGCAAAGCAATGCTGAACATAACGGTTTTTATCAAATTTCTGAAAATCGTCACAAAGCTTGAATTTTACCCCATTATATGCCCCACATTTCGTAACGTATCAGCATAAAACATCCTAAATATGAACACCAGGGGTCTACTGAACACTTTGATGCCCAATATGCATAGATATACCAAACTATGTGGCGCACAGAGACCTCCAAATGACAATAGTGTATATACATTTTCACGGCTGACGCGCGCTGGCTGCTACAATATAAGCACCTGGTGTGTGTAAAATGCGACATTAGACCCCCTAACAGTACAGAGACCCCAGAAAACCATATATTTCCAGAAAGTACACATTCTGACGAATCCAATATGGGTAAATATGTGTTCCTACTGCAAACTGCAAAACTGCAAAACAATGCTGAACGCAACGGTTTTTATCAAATTTCGGAAAATCGTCACAAAGCTTGAATTCTACCCCATTATATGCCACACATTTCGTAACTTATCAGCATAAAACATCCTAAATATGAACGCCAGGGGTCTACTGAACACTTTGATGCCCAATATGCATAGATATACCAAACTATGTGGCGCACAGAGACCCCCAAATGAAAATAGTGTATATACATTTTCACGGCTGACGCGCTGGCTGCTGCAATATAAGCACCTGGTGTGTGTATTATGCAACATTAGACCCCCTAACAGTACAGAGACCCCAGAAAACAAATATTTTCAGAAAGTACACATTCTGACGAATCCAATATGGGTAAATATGCGTTTCTACTGCAAACTGCCAAACTGCAAAGCAATGCTGAACATAACGGTTTTTATCAAATTTCTGAAAATCGTCAGAAAGATTGAATTTTACCCCATTATATGCCCCACATTTCGTAACGTATCAGCATAAAACATCCTAAATATGAACACCAGGGGTCTACTAAACACTTTGATGCCCAGTATGCATAGATATACCAAACTATGTGGCGCACAGAGACCTCCAAATGACAATAGTGTATATACATTTTCACGGCTGACGCGCGCTGGCTGCTGCAATATAAGCACCTGGTGTGTGTAAAATGCGACATTAGACCCCCTAACAGTACAGAGACCCCAGAAAACCATATATTTCCAGAAAGTACACATTCTGACGAATCCAATATGGGTAAATATGTGTTCCTACTGCAAACTGCCAAACTGCAAAACAATGCTGAACGCAACGGTTTTTATCAAATTTCGGAAAATCATTACAAAGCTTGAATTCTACCCCATTATATGCCACACATTTCGTAACTTATCAGCATAAAACATCCTAAATATGAACGCCAGGGGTCTACTGAACACTTTGATGCCCAATATGCATAGATATACCAAACTATGTGGCGCATAGAGACCCCCAAATGAAAATAGTGTATATACATTTTCACGGCTGACGCGCTGGCTGCTGCAATATAAGCACCTGGTGTGTGTATTATGCAACATTAGACCCCCCTAACAGTACAGAGACCCCAGAAAACCATATATTTTCAGAAAGTACACATTCTGACGAATCCAATATGGGTAAATATGCGTTTCTACTGCAAACTGCCAAACTGCAAAGCAATGCTGAACATAACGGTTTTTATCAAATTTCTGAAAATCGTCAGAAAGATTGAATTTTACCCCATTATATGCCCCACATTTCGTAACGTATCAGCATAAAACATCCTAAATATGAACGCCAGGGGTCTACTGAACACTTTGATGCCCAATATGCATAGATATACCAAACTATGTGGTGCACAGAGACCACCAAATGACAATAGTGTATATACATTTTCACAGCTGACGCGCTGGCTGCTGCAATATAAGCACCTGGTGTGTGTATTATGCAACATTAGACCCCCCTAACAGTACAGAGACCCCAGAAAACCATATATTTTCAGAAAGTACACATTCTGACAAATCCAATATGGGTAAATAAGTGTTTCTACTGCAAACTGCCAAACTGCAAAGCAATGCTGAACATAACGGTTTTTATCAAATTTCTGAAAATTGTCATAAAGCTTGAATTTTACCCCATTATATGCCCCACATTTCGTAACGTATCAGCATAAAACAGCCTAAATATGAACGCCAGGTGTCTACTGAACACTTTGATGCCCAATATGCATAGATATACCAAACTATGTGGCGCACAGAGACCCCCAAATGGATATTTAGTAGATAAAATTTGCAAGGCAAAACAAAATAAGGCAGTAAAGGGTGAAATGCAAAAAAATCCAATAAAACCACAAAAATCCATGTTTTTTTTCCAGACTAGTGTTATCGGCCGTCAGAATCACAGTTTGAATATTTTAGCTGGGCCAAACAGGTTATACGGCTAGAAACAAGTGAACACAACATATGCAGAGCTGAAAATGCAATAAAATGGCTAAAAATGCACCAAAATACCCAAAATTGCAATATTATCACCGAAATAACATACAAAAGGTATTGCACAGTACGGTTAGCGAATACGCTATTCGTAATGGCAATAAAACATTTTTTTCAGCCAAAAAGAGAGACGATGCGATAAGAAAAAAAAAAGCCACAATGCCATGTATGTGCGTGTGCGTGTGTACAAATGGTAAATTACATGTTATGTGCGCGTGTGTGCGTGTGCACGTGTGTGTAAGTGCAGTGAGTGTAAGTGACCCCCCAATCCCCAAAAATGTATGTGTAAGTGTGTGTAAGTGTGAATCTAAGTGTGTATTACTGTAATAAGTGTGTGTTGGTGTGTTTGTGTGTGTAATTGTTACACTAACCTGAAAAAGTCGCTGTAGACTGTTGCAGGCGATCTGTAAGGGCCCCAGGAAGACATCTGCGTTGCTATCCGTGCCCCTGTGCTGTGGGGGCGGAGCGGATCGTGGCATTGCAGGCTGCAGCAGCAGGACACGTAAGTAACACGTGCCTGCTACTGCTTTGGGGCCCCTGGGCGATCGCGCCCCAGGGGCCACTCGATCCCCTGCTCTGCTCGTTGCCTAGGGGCAGGGGATCGAGGAGGAATGGAGTGAGCGGCTCTAACAGCCGCTCCTCCGCTCCTGAACCCGGAAGTGCTGCAGAACGTAGAATCTATGCTCTGTGGCATTTCAAGTACCTTTGCCACAGAACGTAGATTCTACGATCTGTGGCATTTAAATGGTTAATCTGTAACATGTAGGAGAATAAGTAACTGTTATAAGAGGCATATATATTTTTTTTTTTTAGCAGGTCAGACTGTGTTTATGCTTAAGTCCTACATTAGCCAACTGGAATGAGCTCACGCCAAATGTAGTAATATTTTATCCTTTAAAGGAGAACTAAACCCTCTTGCTAATAAAAACCCATACCCCCTACCTCCATAGTGTTCCCTCCATGCTGCCCCCCACAGGTGTTAACACAAGTAAATGTCCCTAAGCCAGTAATTACCCCTCGTTGCAAAGTCAGTGCAGTGGAGCTCACGCACGCCATCTTCCGGGGCTTCAGTAATCTTTGGGTCATTTTGCCTGGTCATGTGCTTTCAGAAAGAGCCAGCACTTTAAGATGGAACTGCTTTCGGGCAGGCCGTTGTTTCTCCTACTCAATGTAACTGAATGTGTCGCAGTGGGACCTGGCTTTAGTGGCGGAACTACTGGGGGAGCAGGGGGTGCGAGCGGGCCAGGGCCCGCACCTCCTCAGGGCCCCCCGGCAGCCCGCGTGCCACTGACAAATGCGGCCGTACGGAGGGGGACGGGGCCCGGCTGTGCGTCACGCACCAGGGCCCGCCCCCTCTAGTGATGCTACTGCCTGGCTTTTTATATTGATTGCTGTTCTTAGATCTACCAGGGAGCTGTTATCTTGTGTTAGGGAGCTGCTATTTTGTTACCTTCCCATTGTTCTGTTGTTAGGCTGCTGGGGGGGGGGGGGAAGGAGGAGGGTGAAATCACTCCAACTTGCAGCACAGCAGTAAAGAGTGACTGAAGTTTATCAGAGCACAAGTCACATGAATGGGGGCAGCTAGGAAACTAACAATATGTCTAGCCTTGTGTCAGATTTCAAAATTAAATATAAAAAATTTCAGTGCAGAATACTGCTGGAGCAGCACTATTAACGGATGCATTTTGAAAGAAACATTTTTCCCATAACAGCATCCCTTTAAGTATTACTCACATCCAACACTGTCTGAACCTGCTATGGCAAGGGGCCATCTGTGCATGGCCAGAGTGTACCAATTATGGAATCGAATGCATGAGAGCGCAGCACATGGTATAAGCCCAAAAGGGAATATTTGCAATAGGTAGATTTTGTGATAAAAGCATGTTCTGGTTATTATGAGAGTACTTAAAGGGATCCTGTCATCAGAAAATATCAGTTAATAGTGCTACTCCAGCAGACTTCTGCACTGAAATACATTTCTCAAAAGATCAAACAGATTTTTTTTTATATTCAATTTTGAAATATGACATAGGGCTAGACATTTTGTCAATTTCCCAGCTGCCCCTGGTCATGTGACTTGTGCCTGCACTTTAGGAGAGAAATGCTTTCTGGCAGGCTGCTGTTTTTCCTTCTCAATGTAACTGAATGTGTATCAGTAGGACATGGGTTTTTACTATTGCGTGTTGTTCTCAATCTACCAACTTGCAGCACAGCAGTAAAGAGTGATTGAAGTTTATCAGAGCACAATTCACATGACTTGGGGCAGCTGGGAAATTGACAATATGTCTAGCCCCATGTCAGATTTTTTTAGATGGGGTCAGAGACTGTTGAAATAGAAGAAAAAGGCAAATAATTAAAATTAATAAAAATGAATTAAAGAAGGCCAATTGAAAAGTCACTTAGAATTGGCCATTCTATAACACATAAAAAGTGAACCATATCATGATGTCCCTTTTTCATGCAGCTTACAAGGATAATAGCAGACTGGGCACATGCAAGATGACCCTTAAACAAAAAAGCTCTTACATTTTCAACCTGTGTGTCTAACTTCTAACTATATGGGATATTTAAAAAGAAAATAGATGATGATTTTGAAAATATTAATTTCAAAACTTAAATCGATACTGACATGCTCCTATAACAATCCTAGGGACGTATCAGCGTGCAGCAACTACTTGATACTGACACGTTCCTATGATTTTTCTAGGAATGTATCGGTATTGCTTTAAATAATGACTAAAGTAGTCTGGGAACAAACAACTAAAAATGTGAAAACATATCAACATTGCCTTGAATCCTGCTGCTATTAGGTGAACCTGGAATTAAACTTTAAGGGGTTCCCCACTGCTCTCGAAAACCAACAACGCTGTCACAAGTAACTACTACCAACAAAATACATTGTAATAATAACAACTTAAAGAAAGCAAAAAAGAGGCAGAATATTAAATCTTTAGCCACCTTTTAAATGATTAGCTTTTCTTAGGGAGACAATTCCAATCGGCTCAGTTGGAAACAAAGCAATGATGTAGTGCTTCTTATTAAAGTCACTCACCAATAGCAAAGAATGGGTCTTGGTCAATTTCTGTAGCTTCCTTGGGTTCCTTGTAGCCTCTTTCCGATTGTACAAACTTGGGTCAGTCTGCAGCAGTGCCAGCTGTTTCAACTGTTGCGCCGGGTCTTCTATGGCTGGAAATGGAAAACAAACACTGTTTACACTGTCATCAGAAACAAACATTAAAGCTGTCATTCAAAAGGTTTTACAAGTGAGATCATACAATCTTTAACAGGAACTGTCCAAAGCTCACATTATTGAGCAGCTCTTAAAAGTCCCCATAGACGTGACGATTCTTCTTTGGTGAACGACCAATTTCAGTGCAGTCCGACCAATCCATCACATTATCGTGCAGTTAGTGGGATTCGAATGATCGAACATCTTTCGGCCGACATCTGTCAGAAAATTGAACGGCCAGGTTTAAAAATCTTTATAGGCCCCAGTGCAATCTATCTATGTCAGCAGGGCCAAGCAGGCAGCTACTCTTCAATTTGCTGGCAATATCGCCTAAAATGGTCTTTTTAGTTGATGGACACATCGTACACTTAAACGATCATTTCGAGATAATCGTGGTCTCACGATAATGATTGGATCTTTTAAAAATCTTTACATCAATGGCCAGCTTTAGTGGCAAACTGGGGAATCCCTTCAGCTGAAGCTTCAAGCCATCCTGCAGTTTTAAAAAAAATGTGTACAAGCAACTGTGAAAATAATTTCTGTCCAGTTATGACAACTTTTGCCAATGCAAATTGAAACATGATCTGACATGATCAGAACAACAATTTCTCACAATTACTGTCCCTGAGTAAATGGTGGAATATATAATGAACAACAGTTTCCTTTAAAACAAGAATAAAAAGCAGAGGATGTAACTAGTTTAGGGTACAGCCATGTAGTTTTCTACAACTCCCAGCATCCCCTAGAAGCCTGCTCCAGTAGCAACAAGAACCATAGGTTTAGCACCAGTGGCTTTTAGCAGAGAGCACAGAACAGATGCAAATAAGATACTTTGTAACAAAAACACACAAAAAACTTTAGATAAGGAGAAATATTTTCAGGCTTTCCTAACCGTCTAAATTTTGTAAAATGAACATGGTAATCAGGGGTGTAGCCACACAAAGGGCGTGGTCAACATATTTCGCTGTTTTAGGTGCGAAAAAAAAAGTTGTCACTCTTTTTACTTCCAACATGTTGCAAGGTATGATATAAACATATAATAACATACCGCCCAACAGTCCTGCTACACGCAGGACCATCCTGATTTCCGTATCACTGCTCTAAATTCTGGATTAAAAGTCCCGCCCCGCAAATAACTTGTAGCTTTTTGATGCGCGCAGAGCACCTAGTCCACGCGACGCGTCACAAGTCTCCCGTCGGGGGACTGTGACGTCACATTACATGGCTATAAAAACGATGGAGGACGCGCATAACGCCATTTCATTTTGAGCGGGGAGTGCGGAACGAAGCATGGGGTGGCGAACATGGGGTGGCGAACATGGGAATGTCCCTGTGATAAAAAGATTAGCTGTTAGTATCCTGTGGTGGTCTGACTGACGTCTACTGCAAGCTGCGGCCTTTCACTTACAAGGCCCCCTAGGGCTTCAGCGGCCATTTTACTGATTATCGCTTTACTCTAGAAATCTTGCAACTTGAGGTGTTTTTCCTTGTAAGGGCCACGTAATATACCGTTAGCTGCAGCTAGAGTCTCTGCTCCACCAGGGAAGAAAGAGGGAAAAAGGGAGAAAGTTTGAGGGCAACCTCGGGCATGAAGTGAAATGTCTTTAGTGCTGTGAGGGTCCCATCAGTTGTAAATGAGTAGATAGAAGTAAAATAACCCTTCACTGCCTCAGTGGTAATTTCGTAGTTTAAAAACACATAATTGTTCGAGTAAATTGAATGAAATACCACATGGCTCAATTAATAATAAATATTAGATAATCCCTTAAATAAATCATGAATTTGTGGGATTAACTTTATGTGCAAATCACTCAAATCCCTTAAATAAATCATGAATTTGTGGGATTAACTTTATGTGCAAATCACTCAAAGTGCTCTGTGCCAATAATTTAACTTGATATGAGAGTTCACAAATTGATTTGAATATGACCCACTTTTTTATTTATTTATTGTTTTTCAATAATATTAGACAGAAAAAAGAAGAGATTTGTAATAAAGCACAATACATTAACAACGGTCTATGTGACATTCATATGAATCTGCAAGCATCTTTTACATTAAATATTCAGATGACCATTACCCATTGCTTCTTGAATCATCCTGAATCTGTTCCGATAATGACCCACTCTTAAAGTGCTCGGTGCCAATAAATTAAACTCAATCAACCAAATTACAGTATATCAATTCATGAGAAAACCAGTGAATCATTACAGCAATAATTAATTATAGAGAATTTAAAACCACTCATTATGCAAGGAATATAACCATCTAAATACCATTAAAAAGTCAGTTTATAATTGGAAAAGGAAATATAGAATAGAGGTGGAGCTCTCCCGGTTGGTTCTATCCAAGCTCTTGGACACCACACGAGGGAGAAGGCAGTACACAGAGGACTGTGGCCACTATTTTTGCCTTCCCTAACTCTTGGTAAGAAAATATCTTTCCTGTAAGAGCACAAAGCGACCATGCCTTGGACTGGAGTAATATCCAGAGAATAAAAAGATACTGTGTGTAAGGACCACACACTTGTCCAGGGCCCCAAAGCTGTCAGAGGCTGCTCCTGTTAAAAAGAGTAGTTAGATGGCACCACCTGTTACCTATAAACAGCCTTAAAGTTATTTTGAATTCCGGTCCTGTTTTTATATGAAGACTAAACATATTTTTAAAAAACAACTTAGTGACAAGATATGGACTAATTTAGGAGAATTTAATGGGTGATCCATACCCAACAGTAATCTTTACTTTTTAGGATATTTTTTTAACAGTGGTGTTGGAAGGTCAACGTATGACTTGAGAGGGGATCGGGTCCTTCTCTGCATCGAGGGATTATAGACAAATTCTCAATTTCTCATAACTTCACCTCTGGTACACTTCCTAATACAAGTTGATGCAGATATCCTAAGGTGGCAGTCTCCTCTCTACATATTATCTTTTGGATGTGCAGTGTACTTAGATTTACTATAAATCTTATGCACCTACAGTATGTGCCGACATGAAATCTGATGGCATTACTGTTTGTTATTTAGCTTTTTATTTAACAGCTCCCCAGTTTGCAATTTCAGCAATCTGGTTGCTAGGGTCCTAATTACCATAGCAACCATGTGTTGATTTGAATAAGAGACTGAAATATGAATTGGAGAGGGCTTGAATAGAATGATGAGTAATAAAAAGTAACAATAACAATACATTTGCAGCCTTACAGAGCATTTTTATAGAGAATTTAAAACCACTCATTATGCAAGGAATATAACCATCTAAATACCATTAAAAAGTCAGTTTATAATTGGAAAAGGAAATATAGAATAGAGGTGGAGCTGTCCCGGTTGGTTCTATCCAAGCTCTTGGACACCACACGGGGGAGAAATTTGAAAATTTAAAGGGCCATTATACAGATTCTCATTGCCCGTTATAGGTTTGTTCCTGGTGCCTTTAGCTTTTTGCTATTCTGAGCTTGATTCTGAGCTTGATTCTGACTACCTGTTGTGACCCCTGCCTGTTCCTGACGATTTTGACCTCTGTATCCTGATCCATTGCCTGAATTTTGAATACCTCTTCTGCCTTATCCCTCTGATTGATCTCCCGGTTTTGACCCTTGCCTGCCTGACCTTGCTTTGAACGCTGCCTGCTCACTTTCTGCCTGCCTTGACCCAGCCAGTTCCGACTACGATTCTGTTTAACACCTTGTACCACGACCTTCTGCCCAAAGACTTTGCTAACAGTTGTGCCCCTCTGCTTATCCAGAACCTCTAGCCTTGCACCTCTCGTTTAAGTCCTGGTGGCATCCAAGTAGCTCGAGGCCAACGGCGGTCACACTACAGGTGAAGCACGAGCCGAGACCAGGGTGCTTGGCATTTGTTCTGGTGTTGGGTGCCGACCGTGACAATTACAAGTAATGCTACTATGCAGAGGTACAAACTTTTTTATACTATGACCGGAGTTAGAGACCACCGTATGGGGTTTACCTTGACGTGGTATGGCGGCTTATCAACTTTATGATCATAACTTTGTAACTAAAAAAAAAAAACCTGTTTTTGTGAACACATGCACTTGCATATATACTGAATTACTTGTGAGACGGGGGTCCAGGGTATGTGCATTGATTAATTGGCAAAATCAGTAGCACTTCCATTGTACTGTATATTTTAACTTAGCCTTTTGAGTGCTCCCACAATCCCCCTTTTTGTATATTGAGATCTGTAGCCCTGCAGGAAGACTTTAGGTGGGAAACTACTAAGCTAAGTTAGAACCACAGTTGTTGCACTTTGATGATGATGACTGGTATACAAAGTGCTGTACATTTTTACAATACTGTAATAGTACAGACTGGATACAAATATTGCAGTCAAAACAAGTAAAGATGATCTGAAAATAAATAATGGTCCAGGAACTGAGAGTCAGGCTCACTATTGGAAAGCACTTTGCCTTCCAATTACCCTATAACCCCTGACACCTTCAATGTACACAAATCTGGATTATAATGTTAGTTGAACTCCTCACTGGACTAGGCAACTAAAAGCTTGTCTCTGAGGTTGATATCCTACTTTACTTGGTCTTTCATGCAACTACTGGTGTGGTAACAAGAGTCTGACAATGGCTAATGTTGAATCTTCGTTTATATAGAGCTACTTCTATTTGAAGAACTGTAAATGTTGGTAATACATCAATAGTGCAAACAGAATTGGCCAAAGTGTAAAAATTAGGAGGGCCCTTGACACCTGGGCCCACCAGGAGTTTTCTAGGGTTCCAGGTGGGCCAGTGTGACAATGATCAGATAAGAAAGAGAGTGAAGGCAGACACAGGCTGCAAAAGAGCCCTGTACTTACTATCTGCCCTATGACAGGTGGATTTGTTATCCAGTACAGAGTGCAGCCAGACCCTGGGCAGAAGTGCTCTTTGCAGGGCCACATGCTCTTCTAACCAGGATCTTGGTAAAGGCCCCCAGTGAGTATAGACCAGCATAGTTTTATGCCCAATATATCCTACCAGACAAGTCTAATTGCATTCCATGAGGGTATGAGCAGAATCCTAGATGTTGGGGTTACAGCGATATAGCTAGACCACATTTTTGTGATCAACTGGAATTATCTCCCCATATAATATTTGTTAAAAAATAAACCTTTATTATTTCTGTCACTGTCATCAGATTTCTGTACATGACTCCTTGGGTCCAATGTCCTGCGTCTATTGATGGAAGCCTATATGCAAATAAGACTCAGATGAGGCTTGATGAGATAGTAACAGGCTTTTGGTGTTGGGGTGTCCACTAAATTGACAACATATGAACCAAGAAAAAGGAAACCAAAGGGACTTATCCCCACACTGCATGGGCCTGAAAAAATATATTATAGAAAACAAATAATAATAGGTAACAAAGTAAAATAAAAAGCAATTTTTATTCACCACCATGCCATATTGAAAACAGTGAAATTAAAACCATTTAAAATAATGAGCAGCGCTGCATATGGAAATGAAGGGATCTCTTCTACAAGGACAAAACCCAAAAGCTGGTTATATTAACCAACAAAGGGAAAATTAGCATGCTATTGAATATGATAATGTGTTGGTAACAAAATTATGATGAAAAAGTTCGGAGCAAGATAGTACATGTACGTTTTAAAATGCAATAATTCAATGGAATTCAATTAGATGAGTCCATCTTGATCCTGAAAGAATAAAAAAAAAAAAAATTCCAAAGTTCTAAGATAAACAGCATGTGAATATTCCCCTACTTCATATTGTCTGAAACGGATTTGCAGGGAGGGGGGTTAGAAGGGGTTAGAAGTCTCTGGTATTAGAGGGTCAGTGATTGAATAACTCCAATCCGTGGGTTGGTGCTTACTGGACGTGCTGGGGCTTCTAAAGGCCGGAAGAAAGGGTTAACTCGCCTCCAATGAGTAATGGCGATTAACCGTCAAGGTAAAAGTTTCACCGCATGTATTGCCAGGGATTTCCCGAATGTTCGCAAGTGCCACCGCTTCTTATAACGGTTCTGTAGCCCTCATAGAAAATGAAATTATACAGAACGTCTCGCGGGTTGTGCTCGCAGATATGGCCGTGGTTCCTTAGAGCGGCTGTGCGATGATAATGTCCTTGGCCTCCCCCAGTCACGCCAGAATGCAGTCCAAGAAGGGACCCCCTTGATGGAAGCCGCTGTAGGAGCCCTGGAGATGTCTACAGCTTCAGAATTCCCCAGTGTCAGTAGGCACACTGCACAATTTGAAACAGGAGGCAAGATGTGCACTGCTAGGGGGAGCAAATCAGCTGTCACTCCACAGTGGAAACTACATGACAGTTGCCTTAATTACTGATTTGGGGATCATTGTGGAAACAGACTTCAGGCACTGTCTGTCAGTTACTGCTAAGCTGTAACAAAGAGTATTGACTTAATAAATGAAAGCATAATTGGCTTTTTATAGATCTCTGTTAAGACCTTGCCAGGTGTACCATTGTAGTTTTAGGAGCCATTCCAGAGGAAGGAAAAGAAAAAAATTTGCACAACGTAAGGTCTAGAACAACAGCAACAAAAAAGAAAATAAAAGTATTATTATTACATTTTACACTGTGGGTCTGTTCTAATCAACTAATTATATAATCAGTTGTTTTTTTATTTTTAATAGGATTTCATATTTTGTGAAGGATGCAAAATATAATTAGTTTAAGGTTAACATCATATACATTACGTCATCTTTAGTTTTTCACTAGCAGCCATGGCGACCATAAAAGTGGGTCTCTATTAGTCAAATGTGAAACAATGTAGCAATCTTTGATAGTGGCTGCTTGTGTGTCTAAAATTGTAATTGTAAAATTGTTAACAAGCGTTTACTTCTATTGCTTTGCCTTCGCCCAACTGAATTTTTTTTGCATAGAGACAGGGGAAATGTTTGAGGAGCTACAAATGCCAAGTTCACAGAAAATATCAAATGTATTAGAACAGATAATTCAGTCCCCAAGCTGCCCATCCATTGCCAAATCCTTGATGAAAGTTTTTCAAACTTCGACACTTTGCAAGTATATACAAAGCATACTATACATATTCACGGCATTTCTGGATTTGGCATCTCTTCTCTTGGTCTCTTTGAGTTACAAAAAATGCTTTAATTGGTTCTATAGACTTTTTGCAGGTCATATGCAGGATAACAGACAGCAGATCTGACTACAGTTAATCTTATAGAATATAGACAGACAATTGTGTTCACATATGTTAACATGTGTTACCATATGTGTTTATTACTTTATTAAACAGAGGACGCTATTTGAAAAATGGCATGACGCCATTGAAGTTACTAAAACTAAACCTTTAAATAGGTTAACATTTTAAGTGGGCAGTAGAGTGGACTATCGCTTCAGTTAGTATCTTGCTGAGGTATATACATCTTGTTGCAGCTGTAGTGTTAAGAAATGACAGAGGTCAGGTTCCTGCCTACAAGAGCCTACAATATAAAAGAGAATTGGGATGAGATTTTAAATGGAGGAGACCTAGTGGTGGTAGATATCCTGTTTGTGTAGATGTAGGAATTACACTGAGTTATGAAAACTGAGAACCTAGTAATTTCTGTGGGTTGGGAGTTAGGGACGGTGGTCATGGTGTTGAGGATTTAGATATAATTATGAAATGGTGGGTTTTAAATGCATGCCGGCTATGGAAATGTATATGGGGACAAGGAAGGTAATACTAGAGCATGAATATAACACATGCAACAAAGACAAAAACAGGTCTCAAAGTTTTCTTTACTCCCTAAGTATAAGAGGTGGTTCATAAGGATAAGGAAGCGGATTCAAACTATTTGTAGTATGAAAAAAAACCCATCTACACCCGAATCTATGGAATCTATGTTCTTGAAAGAACAAAAATAATAGTGACTATAGAAGTGAGAACTACATGGGATACTGAAATAATCGTGCTTTCCTGCTTACATTTCAGACCCTTCTAACCTGTAATTGAGAGGTTGTCAGGGAGCCGGGAGCTCCCTCCAGGGAGGTAGTCCGGATCGAGGAGGAAGCCCTCTTGAGGGAGCAAGATCGCGGTGTCCAAAGGGTTAATCCAAAGAGTAGTCAGAATCCAGGCAAATGTTTCACAGGCAGGCAGATAACAGCAAAGTCCAAAGTCCAGGCAAGGGTCAAGATAATAATCAGGAACAAGATTTAGCAATAGCAGCTCACAGGGAACCCAGGATACACTTAGGGAAAGTTTCCTATACTTGGGCGCCATTCTGGCGTCTTGGTAGTGTTTTTATCTTTGAATTTGGCGCCCTTGTGACGTCATTGGCATCCTTGCGCCGACGTCGGCACGCTGACGTCATTGCGCCAGCGACGCTACCCACGTGGCGGCCATGGGTGCCGCCATTTTGTGAGCGACGCCGGCAGGGGAGGACGAGCCGCCCGGAGCTCCTCTGGGCGGCGATCGTGACAGATGTTGCGTGAGAAACTTGCTTCTGCCTCTAGTGAATTGCTGGAACATGAAGCCCATCTACTCCTACTAATTGCAAAGTTCAATGAACATTCTGCAAGCCTCTTGTCCCTAAAGACTGGACATATTCTAAAAGCATAGAACAACAACCAAATCATTGGTACCAAATCATGTGGGTAATCCCTCTACCCAGATCACACAGTTATTTGGGTAGTTACTGGGGAAAAATAAATATGTTTCTCTTTACCTTCCAACTCTGATATGGGATTCCCAAAGATCCCACTATTGTTTCTGTGCTGCTTAAATTGACAACCTAAAATTACTTTTATACCCTAATAAATCAAAATATTTCTCACACCAAATGTGAGTGTTAACAGAGCTGACACGTTGCCCAAGTATAGGCTATGTGCATAATGAACTCATTATGTGTATCTGTGTGCCTCAGCTTGGCTGCCCACACAGTTGTTTCTCCCATCTGTAGTGCCAGCTTTGTCATCCCACTCCTAGCTAGTGAAGCATTTTAAAGAGATTGTGGCTTCTTCATACCACTTAAAGTGCACCTATCTGGAGTCAAATTAGGTCAGCTTGATTTCCATAATGGTTAGAAAACAAGACAATTTAGGAAGGGGTGGGAAAACTTGCTGCAAGATGACTAAACAATAAATGATTATTTTGATTGTTTTAAAAGCATGGCCTCCCAACTGGAGACCCTGGGTCTGGTTAAATCTGGCTATATGCATACAGATATAGGATCTGTTATGTTGAATGCTTGGGACCTACGGTTTTCTGAATAAAGGGATCTTTCCATAATTTGGTTCCCCATTCCTTAAGTATGCAAAAATAATTTAAACTAATTTAATCAAATAAACCCTACAGGATTGTTTTGCAACTAATATGGATTCAAGCATCTTAGTCACCATTAAGTACAAGGTACTGTTTAATTATTACAGAAAAAATAAAAATTATTTGCTAAAAATGGAATCCATGAAAGATGGCCTTCCCATAATTCTGAGCTTTCTGGACTATGGCTTTTCGTATAAGACATCCCGTACTTGTATTAATAATATGATTCATGCTATATGTATGGTGGCATGCTGATCCCTACCGATAATCATGTACAGGTATGGGACCTGTTATCCAGAATGCTTGCGACCTGGGGATTTTCGGATAAGGGATCTTTCCATAATTTGGATCTTCATACCTAAAGTCTATTAGAGACTCATTAAATAAACCCAATAGGCTGGTTTTGCTCCCAATAATGATTAATTATATCTTAGTTTGGATCAAGTACAAGGTACTGTTTTATTATTACAGAGAAAAAGGAAATCATTTTTAAACATTTGGAGTATTTGGATAAAATGGAGTCTTTGGGAAATGGCCTTTCCATAATTCAGAGCTTTTTGTATAACAGGTTACCGGATAACAGATCCCTTACCTGTACTATGGGTATACTGTGGTCAGTTGTAGGAAGGTTTAAAAAATGTCCTCTGGTGATGTACCATGGCGAGCACTGCATGGCATACACCAAAGTTAAAAAAAACGTAGCTCCTATTCACTTCCTACTCTTATGATCCTTTGCGCTGTTTGCGCACAAAATAAAAACAATATGAAGGCAAAATATAAAGTACAGCGTATCTGCCAATGTTTGGCTGAATTGAGTCTCTCTAAGTGGTTGTGGTATCCCTTCTCTACTTCTTTGTATCATCAATTTAATATAATTTGTCCTTAATATCTATCATTATTAAGCAATGACTGAAGAGTAGGCCTGAAAAAAATGCATTTAATTTCTGCCCTCTAACCAGTGCAACAGTCTGGTATATTTTCTAACAAACTGGCTGTTAGCAGCAGTGCGATTAAAGGGCGTGTAAAGGCAAAAAAATAAAATCCCATTTTTACTTTCTTTAATGAAAAAGAAACCTATATCCAAAATACTTTAATTAAAAAAAAGGTGTATGGTTTTTATAAGAAACTTGATTGTATGCAGTTAAATTCTCCCTTCATTTACTGCTGTGGATAGGAATTGTCAGACGGTCCCTAACTGCTCTGCAGGGAAACAATCATACTTATGAACAGCAGGGGTAGACCCTGCCTTACTTCCCAGCCATGCAGAACTCAAGCAGCTTTGTTTGTTTCACTGTATAGCAGTCGGCGACTGTGAGAGATTTGTATTGGATTTTGTTTTCGTATTTACATCCCCTTTACTGTTTCCAACTCCAGCTGCCGGGACAAAGATCATGGAACTAGATTTAAACAGATAAACTAGGATTCTATTTGGAGAAAGTTTGTATTAAACAATACAAAAACTATAAAATCCACATTAGATTACATGACAACACAGGACCCAGTCCAGTCTGCATATTCTGATTATTAATCAGTCTTGCTGTATCGCTTCTGGCAGATATTATTTGACTTGTGCTGTTTTGATAATTTATGATGATCCCTAAGCAGCCCAGACCACACTGAGCATGTGCACAGTCTTGGTAAAGTCAGTTAAGTCGGTAAAGTCATTATTTTAAATTGTAAGAAAAGTTTATCATTTGGAGCTGTCCTATTCTTTTTAAATGTTTTACTGAGTTTGAAATGATGAATAACATTTCCCGCTATTCCATGTTCCATGTAATATGTTACTACTTGGGTTTTTTTTTGTAAACATACATTATATAATGTATTATTAAAGGAGTGCTTCACCTTAACTTTACATAGAATCACCAATTCTAAGCAACTTTTCTTTATTATTTATTTTTTATAAATGTTTTATAGTTTCATAATTAGTAGGCAGACCAAGCAAACAGTTGGATATGATTTGTGCTAGGGAAGGCTCCACTCTGCCCTATCAGAGTACTTACTGTATGTATGTGGTGCAGATCTGAATCTAAACTTTTAGGAGCAGAAATTACATTTATGGAAAGTGACATTTATGGCTGTCCTTCTTAGCCCACATCACTGACTGTTAGGCCACATTCTCACTGACTTATGTAAAAAGATTATAAAACTAATAGAAACTAGAGTAGCTACCTTCTGCAGCCAGAAACACCAGGCAAGGTTGGGTTCTGTGATGTGATGTGGGGGCTGGAGGATGATATCAAGGGGCAGGGGTTAGTGTTGGTCTCGGATGTGTTTGTGTTTGGCTGATCACTGCGCCATTCACTTTAAAGACCTGTCTTTACCCTTATAGAAATAGAGTTGACAAAAAAAAAAGTTGTGGCATCCCAGCTAGTGAGGCAATGGCTGCTTAGGCAAGGCTATATCTGAAAGTTGAGACAGTGATGCTGTTGCACAGGGGTCTCCAAACTTTTTGCAACAAGGTCCAGATTTGGTATCCCTTCCGAGGTAGCTAGCTTGCGATCAGGATCATTCCAGGATCATTCACACCTGGAGATGGACGCGTACATGGCATTTAGTGGAGTCTGTTTGGACTTATTCTCCGTTTATCATTTAAACAAGGAATCACATACTGTAGCAGTAATATTTACTTGGTCTATACTGCTTCTGTGTGTGCTGTAAGTGATAGCAATAGACACGTACTGGGACGTAGTGACGCACCACTGAAGGTGTTACTGGCACGTAGTTACGTGCCGCTCTCTCATACTTCTTTAGGGCTGAAGATGTCAACAGACGTACTGACGTGCCAGTACAGTAACTAAAGACGTACACGTAAGCGGCAGGTCACTACGTGTCAGTACATGTCTATTGTTACGCGATTCCATCTCCGGGAGTGAATGATCCTGATCGCACTGTGCTGGTGGGCCGCATTATTATTAATTTCATGACGCAGGCTGTCGGCCTGTGTAAATTTGAAAAAGGGCCATAATTGTCCCACGGCCCAGACTTTGGACATGCCTGCTGTTGCATAAGCTTGAGGAAACCAATACCTCATTAGACAAATCTGTAAGGAAAAAAGTCGAGGGCAACTTTACATGAAGTAAAAGATTTTTCCTCAAATTGTCCTCACTGCTGCCTGATATAAAAATCCATTAGCATAAAATACATTAAAAAAGTATATTATCTGTTTTACACTTCAGCCTCAGTGTGTTTAAAATGTATCATTTATATTGGTCTTACTTTTTAGATTGAGTTGGGCCTCATTGCGGATCTGCTTTCATTTGTACATCGCAAATCAAATGCAGAGGAGGAAGAGCAGGCAATTAACAGACAGACTGCCCTGTACAGCTTGAAGTGTCTCTGCAAATGTGTTGACCACAAGAGACAGCAGGTGTTTGTGCCTGTTCTAAATGCTGCCGTTGATCTTGTTTCTGCAGATGAGCCAGAAGAAAAGAACTTGCTGGGCAGTGCTCTGTTGGGCATTGCTAACATAGAGAGTAGTGCTACACAATCAATCAATCTCACCGCTTTTTGTAGCGTCGGGTGCCAGCTGTCTGCCTAGGTCCAGTTCCAATTCCAATACAAATTTCAGCAGCACTCCGGTATAGTGAAAAATTATTTATTTGTGCAAGTGAAGCAACGTTTCGGGCATAACCAGCCCTTTATCAATACCAGAGTGCTGCTGAAATTTGTATTGCTGTTGGGCATTGCTGAGATTACCAGCACCGTCAAAGCTCTGGCCATCCCACAGTTACCCAGGTATCATACGAGGGGGTTACATATGTACGTGGAGCATCTACATTTGTACACCTTTTTTATTTTTTAATTTGAATCATGCGCAAGAGGGCATTATTTGTGGCTCGGTTAAGTGCTGATACACAGTTTATTTGCTAACAGCAGTCTATCTTTTACTTGCGAAGCGTTTATATGTACTCATGGTTCACTCTTTTATAGGGATGCACCGAATCCAGGATTCGGTTTGGGATTCGGCTGAATTGAATCCTAATTTGCATATGCAAATTAAGGGCAGGGAGGGAAATCGCGTGATTTTTTGTCATAAGAAGTAAAAATTTTTCCCATTTCCACCCCTAATTTGCGTATGCAAATTAGTATTCAGTCCAGTATTCGGCCAAATCGTTCGCAAAGGATTTGGGGGTTTGGCCGAATCCAAATGAGTGAATTCGGTGCATCCCTACTTTTTTACATTGCCTGTAAAGGGAAAATATATCCACATTTTAGCATGAGCTGATTCCAGGTGGCTAATGTAGCACTTATGCATAAACACTGTCTGAACTAATAAATCTAAATGTATTTTATTTTACACAGACTTACCTGACTGCACAGATTGAAAGGTATATCTCTGTTTGCAGGGTTGTATTAAAAGTGTAATGCTTCCCTCCCACTGTGTTCCATTGTGATTGGTGGAATCAGGTACTTGAAGTCCCTTTACTTTCCAGAGAGTCCATGTACCACCCACTGAAAAGCAGATGGGCTACAAGTCTTAGAATCATTCAAGGTGAAGGAGAGGTTGTATTACACTGTCAAGCCCAAGGGATGTTTGGAGATGATTTGTCAAGCACCATGGGTTGCTTCCAGTCTGAATTTGGGTATATTTGTGTAAAAAAAAAAAATTGAAAGAAAGAAATTGTCTAGCCCCATTTCAGATTTCAAAATTGAATATAAAAAAATCTGTTTGCTCTTTTGAAAAATGAATTTCAGTGCAGAATTCTGCTGGAGCAGCACTAGTAACTAGGGATGGGCGAATTTGACCCGTTTCGCTTCGTCAAAAATTCACCGCCGGCGAAATGTCGCAGACGCCCATTAAAGTCTATGGGCGTCAAAAAAATTTTGTCGCACGGCGCAACTGTTTTGACGCGCGTCTTTTTTTTTTTTGACGCACGCTGCCATACAAGTCTATGGGCGTCATTTTTTCGGCGAAACGAGGCGAAAAAATTCGCCCATCCCTGCTAGTAACGGATACGTTTTGAAAAAAACATGTTTTCTCATGATAGTATTTCTTTAAGGACCACTCTTTTTATTAATTGATCAATATTTGTCTTACAATTTTTTTACAAATACTAGATTTTACAGATTAATGGCAGCTCTGTTGTCTACTCTGAAGCATAAGAAGGAATTGATCACCAGTGAGATACATCTTCTCAGCACAGTGACTGCACTGCAGAAAGTGGTAGAGACTCTGCTTCACTACCATAGGCCATATCTGCAAGATTCAGTTTTACAGGTATATATGGAGCCATGATAAATACAAACGTTGGAGATGTTTTGCTGCTCTGTGTTAATTTGTTTTGTTTGTTTGGGGGTTTGAATGCAGAATGATAGAAAATCACATATGCTTATCTAAAATGTAATTTAACTTTAATTATTTTTTATTGAGTAAGATTATTTCACAAATCATTTGGTTCCCCAATACTGTCTCCCTACAAAATTCCTGTAGGTTAGAGTAAGGGTTGTTTCTCATCAGTTTTAAGCATGCTGGAATAAGTCTGCTCTGATGGCAGGAGGCATTGCATTATGAGCACAGCAATATATCAGCAACTCCCAGCTGTCCTGCTTTTCAATTTTAAGAACACGGCCACTGTCTCGGATTGTAGTTTAAATGTCCTGCCCATTCTCTTCTCCCTGTTCCTCTAGAAAAATATCCAAGATGGGCATGCGTTCCATTCTTACTAGCATGTCTGGGGTTAATATTCTGATTATGCATTTTCTATAGGAATTATACTGGTACATTTGTGGATAATATCCTGATTATTGGTTTACTGCAGTAATAATACTGGCACATCTTGGGTTAATGTGCTCTTTATCCAGTTTATCCAATGATTATACTGGTACGAATGAGATTAATATGCACATTGTCCATTTTTTGTAGTAATTATACTGGTACACTGGTATGTTTCAGTAAAATAATTATGGTATTTAGGGGAGTCGCAACAAAGTCGACTGTAGATTTGAGTGATTTGATTGGGAGTTGGATGGTTTCAAAGAAACTAGCAACAGAGTTCCAAGCCTTTTAATAGGGTAGTTAACTCTTTGTTAGTTATAATACCTGGAAACATACAAGTAATCCCAATCAACTTCTGTACAATTTCATTATATTGCCATACAGCACATACAGTCATTGAAAAGGCACTGTATTGATGATTATATTTTGTGTTTAATTAGATTGCCCACCTTGACAAGATTGCGCTTAAAGTCATTCCAACATCTTAGCTGTCTGCAAGAGTGACAATATTAAAAACACTTTAGCAACAAAACTGTCCGCCAGGGTTCTCCTTCCACCTCAATTTTGTTCTGGTCATGTTTTTAAAGGGAAAACTTGAATTTTTAGAGGAAAAAAATTATAAAATTTTTAGATATTTATTAAAGCCCAAAGCTGTTAGAAATCTAAATTAGAAAATACTCCAGCTAAAACCTGTCGAGGTCATGTAGAAGTCAATGGCAGGGGTCCCTGAAGATGTTTCTTGTCATTGTGATCTGCACTGGTTTTCATACGATAAAGTAAAGGAACTAGAAAAAATTGTGGGATTTGGGTGTCAAACTTGAAAAATATGTACGATTTAAATTGTCCTACAATTTTATTGAGACTTTTCCCACAAAGACTTTTTCAAGCTGATTTTTTGATAAATGAGTTAAATTTGTGGATGGGAGTTTGAGTTTTAGTAAATCCCCCCAAGTGTTATGCTCAAGTGGTGGAATCTCAGCAGTTGAGAGTTACACTTTTGTGCCTGTCTGTCTTTATGGATTTAAGCTATGCATCTAATGTACAGTATAGAGTACAATTCTATAAACACATCTCAGACAATTATGTAAGATGGGCAGCAATTAACTTGTAACATCTCAGATTGTGGGGCTGGCTCACAGTCTCATTGACCCCAAAAAGTAAAATTTCTAACTTTTAATCTTAAATTTGACCCTTAAGCCTGTTATAAATAAAATGGCCCTTGATCAACATAAAGTAAAATAACTAGAGCTTTTTTTCTTCCTTTAACCATTTTCCATTCTTTCTCTGTGGCAGGTTCGGTTTGCAGCATTGCTGGCTCTGATCGATTTAGTTAAAAAGCTCAAAATGAAATACATGGTCCTGCTGCCTGAATCCAACCCTTTCATTGCAGAACTCGTGGAGAAAGTCGCGAACTGATCCTGACTTCATCCACTTCAAATTCATGCTCTCCTGCTATAACCGAGCTCCATCATTAGCCAAAGAACAATACTTCTCTTATCTAATATCTACTATGTCCTCCAAACCACAGCAGCTGTTTGCCACATTTAACTCACTCCTATGCCCCCCTCCACCACCTCCACCTATTAATGTTACCGCCCAAGACCTTGCTCATTTCTTTAATGAAAAAATCGATCTCATTAGGCTGAGCATATCGTCCGACAACAATCTTAGACCAACGTGCAGTCCACTCACATCTACTTTGCACTCCTTCACCCCTGCAACTCTAGATGAAGTTAGCAAACTTCTAGCCAGTTCAAAACCCACCACCTGCTCCCTTGACCCCATACCCTCTCGCCTTCTCCACCCAATCTCTGACACACTCTCTCCTGCACTTACCCACTTATTCAATCTTTCACTCTCTACTGGTACCTTTCCATCATTATACAAACAAGCACTAATCACTCCTATCCTCAAAAAACCTTCCCTTGATCCCAGCTCTCCCACTAACTATCGACCGGTCTCCCTTCTTCCATTCGCATCCAAAATACTAGAAAGGCTTGTTTACAAACGCCTGATCCAGCATCTCACTCACAACTCCCTCCTCGACCCCTTGCAATCTGGCTTCCGCCCATCACACTTGACTGAAACTGCACTCACTTGACTGAAACTGCACTGCCGATCTTCTATTGGCAAAGTCTAAAGGTCATTATTCCATTCTAATCCTTCTTGATCTCTCTGCAGCCTTTGATACAGTTGACCACACACTCCTCCTTGACATTCTACACTTATCTGGCATTCGGGACACTGCTCTTTCATGGTTTACATCTTATCTGTCTGACCGTTCCTTTAAAGTTTCCTTCTCTAACTCTACTTCTACTACTTTCCCACTCTCTGTTGGAGTTCCTCAAGGCTCTGTTCTTGGCCCCCTGCTGTTCTCGCTCTATACAACTTCACTAGGAAAACTCATTCAGTCATTTGGACTTCAGTATCACCTTTATGCTGATGACACCCAACTCTACTTGTCTACTCCTGATCTTTCTAACTCTGTCCTTTCCCAAGTCACAGACTGTCTCTCTGCTGTCTCCTCCTGGATGTCACAGCGCCACCTGAAACTGAACCTTTCTAAAACAGAACTCATCATATTTCCTCCAAGATCTTCCCCTGTCCCTCAGATATCACTCACCGTAAACAACACCACCTTTCATTCCACCACACAGGCACGCTGCCTAGGAGTCATCTTAGACTCTCATCTATCTTTTTCACCACACATTCAAACACTTGCAAAATCTTGCCGTATTCAACTGCGCAACATTGCTCGAATACGACCCTATCTCAGTTCAGAATCAACTAAAACACTGATTCAGTCTCTCATCATCTCCCGCCTTGACTACTGCAACTTACTCCTCACTGGTATTCCAACAAGTCACCTTTCACAACTCCAATCTATTCTAAACGCGGCCGCTAGACTCATTCATCTAGCTCGCCGCGCAACATCAGCTGCTCCCATATGCATGTCCCTTCACTGGCTCCCAATCTCATCTAGAATCAAATTCAAATTACTTACACTCACATTCAAGGCCCTTAATAAAGAAACCCCTCCCTATATTTCATCTCTAATCTCCAAATACACTCCTTCACGAAACCTACGCTCTGCTTCTGATCTTCGCCTCACTTCTCCTCTGGTGACTTCTGCCCATTCTCGTCTACAAGACTTCTCTCGGGCTTCTGCTTTTCTCTGGAACTCTCTGCCACAAGCTGTCAGACTTTCCCCTTCCTTCCAAACTTTCAAGCGGTCCTTAAAGACCCATCTGTTTAAAGAGGCCTATTCGATGTACCTTAATTAATCTTTGCTGTATCAAAAATGACAAATTGTTTATATAATCCTAATGTCTCAATTGTACCCTAACCTTTTAGTTTGTAAAGCCTATTGTACTCTGTAATCCTTGTCTGCTATCCACCATTTATTCCCTGTTTGCTATAACTGCAGTAAAGCACTGCGTATCTTGACAGCGCTATATAAATAAATGATGATGATGATGATGATGATGATGGAAGGTAAACCCAGATATGAATATTCTTCTTCATCGTGTTCTGTACCCATATTGTAGAAATTATATTAATTAATTGAATTGATATTTAATTAAAGGGCAAATTTAATATACCCTATTGCATGGCTAAAGTTAGACAATTTATCATAAAATAATTTCTGTTAAACACTCGAGACCGAAAATTCTGTTAGCTGTGATTCCCCTTTTTGGTTATAAGATGATAGGCAATATCAGAAGATTCACACTTCCATTGCAATCAGGGTGACCTTTTTATCCCCAAAATAAATAGTGCAGTTTGTGATCATGGCTTGTGGGTTAAACAGTTTTAAAAAGATATCAGCCCTTGTAATAGAGAATAAGAACTTGTTCCCAAACTGTGGGATGGGATATAATTATGCAGTGTTGTGTATGGTGCTTATTTCTTTAGCAACTCTGGAACACAAATTATTAATTTACTTGTTTGACTTAGTAAACCTTTCAGCATTACTTACAAATTATATTCTGATAAGAACCTGGCCTAGATAGGATGAGAAGTTTTAAAGCTATATATTTTTGTGTATATTTTGTATTACTGATTTGAACCATATGAGCTTAAACACAGCTCACTGCAGAATTTATTCCATTTACAGTCAGCACTTTTATCCTATATAATAAGCCTTCCTTACATATTTACATGGTCCTCCCTGTTCTTTATTACCTTCCAAACCCAGTTTCTTTCCATTTCCAGATCAATAATGATGCTTCACACAAGAGTAGTTTTATGGATCTTTATTGTATGTCAAATTTATATGCACCTGCATATATTGTTTATATTGCTTATTATTATTGTTCTTGGTGAAAATGATTGTTCTTGGTGAAAATGAACGTTCGATGTTGCTAAAAATGCTCCTTAAGCCTATAAAGATTTGTCTTGAAGATTATGAGATCACTCCATTCTAGTTGTTCATAGAGGAATCTGTGGGAGAGCGTGTTGCTTTCTTGTCTGAGTCATTCTAAGTCTTATGAATTGCCTTGCTCCATTTTGCTTACTTTATCCTTTTCACTGTATGACAAGATTAGAAGTAGAATGTTATATTTTTGGACAGAAGTTGACAATAAAAAGAAATGTATTGAAATAACACCTACATGTTTCGGTGGCAAATTCTGTATACAGCAATAAACGATAATTCCAACACAAATCAGGATAAGCGAGCAGATAATTTTTGTGCTTTTTATTCTTTGGTTTGCCAGATTTTCAAAAGCTTTTGTCAGCATATCTGGAAAAGATAATTATGTAGTAAGCAACTTGATCTACCAATTGGAATATATATACGGTATGCTTTTATGGATATATTTTCTGTCTATGGGGTCATATGCATACTTTTTCTATAATAAGATAAACACTCATACTTTTGCAATATTTGTACAGAAAAATAAAATATAAACACTTCCTTTTAACCAATAGCAGCTTACTGGTGAAATTGTAGACGTAGGGGCAAATTTACTTTATTTTAAGGTTCGAGTGAATTTTCGAAGTTAAAGTAAAGTTAAAAAGTTTGAATTTTGAAGTAATTTTTTGGATACTTCGACCATCGAATAGGCTACTACGACTTCGAATTCGTTTCTAAGTAAAATCGTTCGAATATTCGACCATTCTATAATCTAAGTACTGTCTCTTTAAAAAAACTTCGACTTCAATACTTCGCCAAATTAAACCTGCCGAAGTGCTATGTTAGCCTATGGGGACCTTCTAGACCATTTTCTTTGCACATCAAAGTAAAATCATTCGATCCAACGATTAAATCATTCGAATCGACCGATTTAATCGTTCGAACGATTTTAGTTCAATCTGACGATGGCCAAATTCGGTGAAAAATACTTTGACTTTGATAATTGAAGTCGAAGTATTTCAATTTGAGGGTCGAATTTCGAAGTATTTATCAATTGGAAATTCGACCCTTGATAAATCTGCCCCTATAAGTTGGCTTTTGAACCAGGGCCGAACCCCCGAACCCTTTGCTAAAGATTCGGCCGAATACCGAACCAAATCCGAACCCTAATTTGCAAATTAGGGGTGGGAAGGGGAAAACATTTTTTTACTTCCTTGTTTTTTGACAAAAAGTCACGTGATTTCCCTCCCCACCCCTAATTTACATATGCAAATTCAGATTTGGTTCGGCCAGGCAGAAGGATTAGGCCGAATCCGAATCCTGCTGATAAAGGCCGAATCCCGAACTGATACCAGGATTCGGTGCATCCCTACTTGTGAGTATTTTTTTTTAATTCATCTTTAATAAACATAGTAAAGGGACAGGATGCAAAAACGTTCTTACCTTCTACTGGTTGTTCTGTATTTATTTCACCTATAAAAACAAACAAGTAAAGTGTTTATTAGGAGCTCATTTGCTCAAAGACTTTGAGTAAAATATTGTACAAAAATGATATGAACTGTATACACAGTAGAAGAATTAGATATTAATAATGCAAGTGTCTCACAAACATGCCAGTGTTTACTTAAACAAGTAGTTAGACAACTCGATAAATATATAGATTTATATACAATATGCAAATATAAACATTTTACTTTATTAAAACTGCTGAAGGGTTTACCTTTGCTGAATTAGTTTTTAATGGTATTAAGCAACTTCGTCGTTGTATCTTTGATTTCCTGGATTTTGGAATCTGTAATAAAATGGAACAAATATTACTAAAGTTAAAAGACATACAAGCCCAAATAACTGCAATTATAGTAAAACTAGTTCACTGTTTTACATACATTTATTTAAATTAATAATGCAAGTGTGTGACAAACGTCAATTAAACTTTTGTTTATGAAAATTGAGAGTTTTACCTTTGCTGTTCTCGATATCACTCATAATATCTGCGATTTTCTTTTTTGCATTAGCTCCTAACAAAAGCACAAAGTAATGTAATTATTAATGCTGAAGCTAAAAGAGCCCTGACAACAATTGTAATTAAATGTTCTATGTGGTTTTGCATATAAAATTAGACATTAATGATGAACCAAATCTGGAATGTTTGGACTCAGGATCTGAACCATAATTTGCATATTCAATGTGAGTAAAATAAAAAGATTCCAGCAATATTTAACATAAAACATTTTAACTGTAGTTCTCTGGGGCATAACTTCACATAAATATAAGGGATCAGATTATGTTTAGTTTAATTATAGAAATTTCTGTTAACTAGCTGAACTTTTTTATTATGAAAAAAGACTCCAGCCATATTTAACAAAAAATTTAAACTGGTTCTCTGGGGTCTAATTCCATATAAATATAAGGGATCACAGTAAGTTTGATTTTTAATAGTTATAGTTTCCCGTTTGTGAAACACCAATTTTTACGCCGGTGACAATTGACCCACATTAAAGTCAATGGCCACCCGTTTAATTGTCTATGGCGTCTGAACTGTCTCCGGCAGTAGAAATATCAACTTTTTTTGGGGAAAACTTAGAATTGAATTCGATCGAATGCGATATTCCTTCTATTCGAACGATTAGAATTCGGTCGAATAAGGACCTATCCAATCAGACCTATTCGACCAAAAAATACTTTGACTTAATTTCAGTAGGCCTTTTTGAATTAGAATTTCGAAGTTTTTTCAATTCGAAATATGACCCTTGATAAATATGCCCCTTAGTGTAACCAAAGATTTGCAAAGATTTGGTGCATTTCCAATAATCATATTCTAATTGCTTTAAGTGCAGTCTATATAAATACACCTCTTTGTACACCTAAATGGGGTATTTTATGTGTAAAAAACATAGGTAGAGTTATTACTATCCTTTTTAACTAAAAATTCATAGGGCACTAATGTGTATAAGAATTGATTAAGATATTACCTTTCGCTGCAATCTGTTGTAATTTGTCTTTGCCCTCTTTAAAATAAAAATAAAATGTTATTAGTATTACTGAATCCACACAAAGATAATTTGAACATTTCCTGCAGTCAACAAGTTCATTGGCCATGTAATATCAGTGGGGTAATCCCTTAGGCACCCAATCAGCTTGAGTACATACACATTTAATATGTACTGCATACGATTAAGAGGGTCGAAGTGAAAATTCAAATTTTGAGGTAATTTTAGTGTACTTTGACTAAGGAATGATCCAAATGCTAATCAAATTTGAAAATTCAAATATTGAAATTTATCATGTACTATCTCTTTAAAAATTCGACTTCGACTATTTGCCATCTAAAACCTGCCGGATTGCTGTTTTAGCCAATGGTGGACCTAATAGAACCTATTTGGAGTGATTTGCATTGTGAATAAATTTTCACAAATGATACGAGTGTTTGCGTGAGTGCTCCCAGTGTGAGAGGTTGCTGTGCGCGAAAATAACGTTGACAGTAACTTAAATTCGCAATTTGCAAAACTGTTTTGAGAACATTTTCTCCGCCACCAAAGTTGTGGCATAACTCAGGCGCAGAGTATTTGCAATTTGCATTTTTTGCGATATTTAAAAAGCTCTTATGGACATTCGCAGTGTGAAAAAAATTCACAATTCTGTTTGCACATTATGGGGCAGATTTATCAAGGGTCGAGGAGAATTTTCTAATTAAAAAAAAATCTAATTTCGAGCTATTTTTGTGTACCTTGACTAGGGAATAGTCCAAATTCGATTTGAATTTGAAAAAAATTGAATATCTCTTAAAAAATTTGACTTCAATCATTTGCCATCTAAAACCTGCCGAATAATTTTTTTTAGCCTATGTATCACTGATGGAATTCTCCTATCGCTGCACACATAGGGTGCATTTTGGCAGAAAAAAGTGTTCATTTGTGCAGTTATGCCACTGTCTCCTGACACAGTTAGGCACTTGGTGGTTCTCTGACAGAGAGGTCTGACATTGACTACTTTATGAATTTAAGACTTATGGGACTTGTAGACTTTAGTTGCCATTTTTTCTCAGAGTGAATAAAGAGACATGATGCCAGGAATTCATTTAAACCACTTTTCATTGTAGGTAATAGGACACAACTGGGGTTGTATACATACCTCCCAACTGTCCTGTTTTTAGAGGGACAGTCCCTCTTTTGACAGCTCAACCTGCAGTCCCTCATTTGTACTGGAAAGTCCCGTTTTTGTCTGCACTGAACAGTCAGAAAAAGAAACAAAGTTTCTTACTTAATTGGCTTTTGGCAGAGAGCCCAGAACAGCCACAACAGAAGATACATTTGTAACAATTCAAACGTATCTAGATAAGCAAATAAGTAATTGTAACAAGATAAGATAACAGGTCCCTTGGGAAAAGTTAGACTCACAGCTTAGGATAAGGCCAGACGAGGAGATTCGGTTTTGTCGCCTGGCGACGAATCTCCTCGTCTGGCCTTACCCTTAAAGTGTAATTCACCTTCATTAGCAAAACTGTAATAACTAGAAAAAAAACACAGTGGGGCTCATTTATCAACACTGGGCAAATTTGCCCATGGGCAGTTACCCATAGCAACCAATCAGTGATTAGCTTTTTGAAGCCAGCTGCAAGTAGAACAATGAATGCAGCAATTTGATTGGTTGCCATGAGTAACTGCCCATGGGCAAATTTGCCCAGTGTTGATAAATGACCCCCACTATGTTCAAACTTTTACAACCTGCGAAATTTTGTAAAATTAACATGGTAATTAGGGGGGGGGTGATGTCAAAAATGTGTGTGGCAGAAAAAGAATTTAGCCAGGCTACACGCAGTAACTTTTTTTGTCCCTCTTTTTATTTCCAAAATTTTGGGAGGTATGTATATAATTAATGGCACTAAGTTTGCCCAGGAGCAGTTACCCACAGCAACCAATAAGCAGGTAGAATTTATTAGTCACCTGTTTAAATGCAAGAAAATTGCCTCATATCTTGCAATTTACAGCTACTTCCACATGTGCTCCCACAAACAGACTCATTTTGGGCAACTGAAAAAGTACACTTTAGGGTAAAAAAAAAAAGTTGAGCTGAGTTTGAAACCTACAACCTTCAAGTTCATTATTTTTATCAAATACACACTATCAAACTTCTGCTTGATCCTGGGGGGGAAAACGTGAAATACACATCTATATCCATCTGTATCCATCTGTTTTCCAGGGGAAAATCCTTTCTGAAGGCAGCCAGTCCTGACAGTATCCAGCCAACAATGCAAGACTACTTTTATGAGGTAGCTTGTATATTAAGGATACTCTTGGTATTTCCACTAGGGATGCACCGAATCCAGGATTCTGTTCGGGATTCAACCTTTTTCAGCAGGATTCGCCAAATCCTTCTGCCTGGCCGAACTGAAGCTGAATCCTAATTTGCATATGCAAATTAGGGGCGGGAAGGGAGATTGTGTAACTTTTTGTCACAAAACAAGGAAGTAAAAAATGTTTTCCCCCTCCCAACCCTAATTTGCATATGCAAATTCGGATTCGGTATTCGGCCGAATCCAATAGGATTCGGTGCATTCCTAATTTCCACATTAATAATGGCTTTAGCAGTGCTGAACTTCACTAGCTCTGGATACTAATAGAACATGTCACATGCAGAAACATTAGGAACCCCTTAGTCTCCTTAAGAATCATTAGTAAAGATATTCCACCAACAAGTAAGTCTCTTGGCTGCACTTACTGCTGACACCAATATGGCACTGGACAGGGGTCTTCTTTACTAACAACAGGTTTTTTTAGGCTACTGCTCCTACACTGAGCCTTGTGTTCTATAATAAAGGCAACAGGTTGGGCGTTGGTTATCTTTTCATAATAAGCAGTTGTACAGAAGCACTATTCATTGTATTTTGCAAAATAACACATTGGGATTCTGCCGTACTCATTTTTGCTCAGCTTGGTTTTATTTTGACTTTAGTTTGCAACCTATAGTGCAGTAACATTTAGCAACCAATCAGACTTTCCCTAATTTTCCTACATCTGCTATACTTGTCAAACTGTATATTTATATATTTTTATATTATTTTTAGGTAACAGCAAAATAAAGTGTTGCCATCATGATATTGATATGGCCATGTTACAGTCCCTTCATACATGCTGTGTTTCACTCTTCCTAGCTATAATCTATTTAACAACACGTACAGGTATGGGATCTGTTATATGGTTACCCATTATACAGAAAGCTCGACTTTTTTTGCTGGAAATTCTCTCACCACAATTCCCTAGATGAATTTGACCATAAAAAAATTCCAGAATTTGAATATTCCACTTAGAGGCAGATTTATCAAGGGTTGAATTTCAAAGTAATGGGAGTTTTTTTTCAAACTCCCAAAACTTCGAGATTCGAATAAAAAAAGTTTTTTTCTACGGATGAACAGGTTGTATTTGAATAGTTCGAATTAAAGTAACTGTATTAGATCAAATTCGATTAGAAGTTGTAAAGAAAAAAAAGAGATTTTTCAAAGTCCACCAATTGACTCCAAGTAGGTACTAGGAGGTCCCCCATAGGCGAAAACAGTAATTCGGCAGGTTTTAGATGCCGAATGGTCGAAGCTGAATTTTTAATGACATAATACATGATGAATTTCTATATTCGAATTTTCACATTTTTTTCAAGTCGAAATTGGACTATTCCCTAGTCCAGTACACAAAAATAGCTCTAAATCCCCCCAAGTGTCCTTTGACCTTTTCAGCAGTTACAATCCATCCCAGAAACTGAACTTGTAGCTCTTGTAAATTATAATGTGTGAGATTCTTAAGAGTATTATCTTTTATCTATATAGCAGTGATCAAATACTTATCCCTTTTCACTACTAATATGCAATGTAGAAGTCAGCAGTTTCTGTAGGAGGGACTAGATCCATACAGAATCCCTTTATTGTATGAGAGCTGTTCTCTTCTTTTTTCATTTGGTTAGGGGATGCTTTGGCATATGCACACTGAAGCATAAAAATATGCCAAACTTTGTGCACTTTACACCTGATTTTTTCTCACACCTAGCACTAATGCAACCATTGCCCCTGTAATGTGAAAGAGGCAAAATGTGTGCAAGAATTCAACTGAGCCCTGTACTTTACCTTTACCTGCGAGTAAGGGGACACGGGTCAGGGAGTAGGCAGTCATGGGGCAGGGGCTGGAGGGCCACTACAGAGAACACAAATGAGAACTGAAAAAGCTAAGGGCAAGAGATAACACCATCTCAAAAACACCTTTTTATACATTATATCCTTGAACATTTCATGCCTGTTGTTTTGTCCAGTCCATACCCAATTCAGCCTAAATCAAACCATGCCCTGTTCCATATAGACCCCCCTATGAGTATGAATGTTGTTAGTTCCTGAAAACAACTTGCTGGGATGACAGATCTAGACTTATGATGTGATAAACTATCCTTGTATCCCTTTTCCTTCCACTGTCACCATAATAACCTTGCATTCTACAAATATACTTTACTTTATTGGAAACTCTTTCATTTCACACCTTAATTATGGTACCATACATTTAGAAAAAAAGCTGTACAATGAAATAGTGAAATGTTTTTATATATATATATATATATATATATATATATATATATATATATATATATATATACATATATTTACAGTATATATATACACATAACACACACGCATATGAATATGACTTTTGGCACGGTGAGTTACAGCCAAGCATTTTATCTAAAGAAGACAACCAACCAATAGCACAAACCAGTATATATTTTTGAACAACTATTGTTAGCAGTTCAGATTTAATCAATATTATGGGATACCTTATAAGAACTCAAGCTTACAAGAAAACAAGTTTTGTTGTTACTGATCTTTTATATACTTTAATGTAGAGCAGCATAAGTTGTTTTTTATTTGAGAAAGGTTTGTAGTGCCATAGTAATGTCTTCATCTCTCAACTGCATGCTTGTTGCTCCATGGTAAACCCAATGATGCCCGCATGCCACTGCTGGTGGTCACATGACACACCTAGCTTAACTGTTACTTGCTGGTTCAGACCAACCGCCGTTTGGACAGTGGGTAGGAGAGAGTAGGTGTTTTTGATAGCGATTGCTAAATTTATCCAAACCGTGATTAAAAATAAAAAAACAGTATAGGAGGTGTAGTAAAGGAGTAAGGAGGAGTATAGGAGTAAAGACTAACATGGATTTGAGTGAGAGAAGGAGATGTCCGGCTGGACAGGTAGTGAAAAGCTGCATAGAAGGTAAGACCAACAAGGATGGGATCAAGGAGTCAGGAGAAAGAAAATCAGATGCAGCAAATGATAAAAAGATTTGCAGAAATGCACAGACAAGTCTGGAGAGGAGCATTAAAAGGAGATGCAGAGTAGAGAAACAGACAGAAAATAATGAGAAGACCATTAAAAGGATAAAAAATGAAAAAAGACAGATTGAAAAAGAAAGCCAGGCAGAGAAAACCAGTGAAAATGAGAAGATTAAAAGGAGAAGATTTGAAGAAGGAGATATAGAAAAGGAAAGCCAGGCAGAGAAGAAGACCAATGAAGATAAAATGATTAAAAGGAGAAGATTTGAAGTAGGAGAGATAGAAAAGGAAAGCCAAGCAGAGAAGAAAATCAGTGAAGGTAAGAGCATTAAAAAGAGAGCAGTTGAAGAAGGACAGTTACAAAAGGAAAGCCAAGCAAAGAAAAAGACTAGTAAGCTTGAGAGAATTAAAACAAGTCAGGTTGCTAAAGACGATAAAAAAATCAAAGAAGAAAACAGTAAAGAAAGGAATTTAAAGCAAAATGAAGCGAATAACAGAAGATCAAGACCAGAAGACCTATTAGAAGGTAAGGAAAAGACATTACCCTTGTTGTATGTATTTAATAGAGGCATATAATGTAGGTACATAATCACTGAATGTGAAATTGCTCAGTGCCATTATAAGCACTTTTGCTAAGTCCCTATCACATTATAAGCATGGGACCTGTTATCCAGAATGCTTGGGACCTGGGTTTTTTTCCGGGTAAAGGGTCTTTTTGTATTTTGGATCTCTTAAAAACTGCAGAAAAATTTGCAAAATGCATCTCAGTCTATGGGTCACAGCGACTTTTTGTTAGCAAAATATACTCTAGAACAAATGGGTGTTTTTTCTCACTCCCAAGTGCATTGTCAATGGGTGTTTTTTCTTAGTTTAAATTCATTAAAGCCAATGGACTTTTTATTCAAGTTTTTGCTCACTCCAAATGCATTGAAGTGAATGGACGTTTTTTTTTGGTTCATTTTTTCGTGGCAAATTTTTGTTGCAGTTTCTTGAAAAAATCCACCATTGGCGAAATTTCATTACAAATCCATGTGTGTTGAAATATATTGGCTTATCACTACAGTTTGTGGTGTGATCTGTTAATGGAATTTTTTTCTCTTTAACAAGGTGGAAGCATACAGAAGAGACCCCGTCTGGACATTGAAAGACCCGCTCCCCTGGATAGTAACAACTACAAGTTCCACACTGTACTGGGACAAGGAGGCTTTGGCCAGGTAAGTGAAGGATTTCCCAAGTCATGAAGCATGTTTGCATAGCAAATTACATTGTTTTTGTCTCTACGAGAGATATTGAGAGAGACCGTGATATTGAATCTCTTTTCTTATTTTTATTAGGTGATGTTGGCTTCTTTTAGACCAAATAAACAACTGGTGGCAATTAAGATCTTGAAGAAACAGAAGAACGACTGCTATTCCATCACTAAAGAAGCTCGTGTATTGAAGATCAGCAGAGAATGTGCATTTTTATGCCATTCCTATGCAACTTTTCAGTCAGAGGTAAAGCCTACTGATCCTTATGCACAATAACAGGTTAAAACAGCACTTTGTATGTGTGTCTGAGATTTAATTCTTGGAACTCCCAGTCCTTATTGTCATCTAGTACTAATAGCATAATCTACTTGGTCATTGTCAATATATTCTTGTTGGTATAGAGTGGTGGTACCTTCGTAGTGTGTATTACAGGGGTACTTATTTAACATTTAAATATGTTAAACAAAACCTATTGATATGACTTTGACTCACTTCCTGAAATGCACCCACACAGCTCCCAATACTGCCCTATTTGCCCTGTTAATGTTGATGCAGTTTGGGGAGGGGGTATGAGATCATTGCAGCAGGCCCACGTTACATAGATGGTTTTGTTCCCCTTAAACAAGTCCCTTTAGGCCTTCTTTTAACCAGCTCTATTTTTGTATATTAATGTCTCATGTCTCACATTCTTCTAACCTGCACTTACCAGCTTGAAGCCTTCTTTGTCCTGGAGTATGCCAGTGGGAAATCTTTATGGCAAATGATTATGCGTGAAGGAGGTCTGCCAATGTCGACAATCATGTTCTACACAGCAGAGATGGTGGTTGCCCTCCAGTTCCTGCATTCTAAGGGAATCATTCATCGGTCAGTAACATCTCAGTATATTGTGTTTGTGTTCTTTAACACTTGTAAAGTTCTTTGAGGTCAGCTAATAAAATGCAGTTTGTCATACTGGGGGAGATTAGAAGTGGCTACTTATCAACTATAAGTTGCAAACGTGTAGAACACTCTATTATGCCCTCAATCAATTAAGGTGTATAAGAAACGGATCCGCACACACGCTGATTAATGCAGTCGGGGAATATCCCCTTTTATTCAGTCACCAAACCTCAACGTTTCGGGGGGGGGGAATACCCACCCTTCACGTTTCCCCCCCCCGAAACGTTGATGTTTGGTGGCTGAATAAAAGGGGATATTCCCCGACTGCATTAATCAGCGTGTGTGCGGATCCGTTTCTTATACACATGGGTTGCTAAGGGACCCGGCCGGGTCAACGGAAGGAACGCACCACCAACTGCAGGATTGGTGAACTACAGGTGTGCCGTAGGAGAATTACATTCTCAATTAGGGATGTAGCGAACGTCGGAAAAAAAGTTCGCGAACATATTCGCGAACTTGCGCAAAAATGCGAGCGGTTCGCGAACGGTTCGCGAACCCCATAGACTTCAATGGGAAGGCGAACTTTAACATCTAAAAAAGACATTTCTGGCCAGAAAAATGATTTTAAAGTTGTTTAAAGGGTGCAACGACCTGGACAGTGGCATGCCAGAGGGGGATCAAGGGCAAAAATGTATCTGAAAAATCTGCCTGTGTGTGCTTGGAAGAGATAGTGTAGGGGGAGAGCTGTTAGTGATTTCAGGGACAGATGATAGTAAGTTTGCTGGCTAGTAATCTGCTTGATACTGCTCTGTATTGGAGGGACAGAAGTCTGCAGGGATTTGAGGGACATTTTAGCTTAGGTAGCTTTGCTGGCTAGTAATCTACTGTTCTCTTTAAACAACTGCCATACGTTGACCTTGTAGGCATTGTTTGCCCAGTTTTTTTGGATAATAAAAATGCCTAAAAGGTCAACTTATACACTACTACAGCGATGCATACGGATTACGTAAAATATATTATGGCTGCTTGAAAAAAGTCACTCCGGTGTTTTTTCTGGAGACGGTAATATTATGGATATTTAGACAGAATGTGAACACGGGCACACAGCTAGATAGCAGTTGGTTGAATAACACACTGGGCAAAAAATGCCTACAGGGCAAATAATGCCTAAAAGGTCAACTTATACACTACTACAGCGATGGATACGGATTACGTAAAATTTATTATGGCTGCTTGAAAAAAGTCACTCCGGTGTTTTTTCTGGAGACGGTAATATTATGGATATTTAGACAGAATGTGAACACGGTCACACAGCTAGATAGCAGTTGGTTGAATAACACACTGGGCAAAAAATGCCTACAGGGCAAATAATGCCTAAAAGGTCAACTTATACACTACTACAGCGGTAGTAAAATAAAAAAAAGTTAAATAAAAAAAGAATGAATATTAAAAAAAAAAAAATTAAAGTTGGTGCTGCTGAACTACTAGGAGCAGCAGATTAGCACACCAGTCCCACTCCCCAACACTGCTAGACTAATAGCACTGGGCTCTTATAGTAGTAGTAGTAGTAGTAGTAGTAGTAGTAGTAGTAAAACAACAAAAAAATAAATAAAAGCAGTCCTTACAAGGACTATTGCTATTGCAGCAGTCAGCAGATGAGATCAGAAGCAGGACAGCTGCCCACTGCAGCTACATACAGAGCACTGCAGTAGAAGGTAGATTACTAGCCAGCAAAGCTACCTAAGCTTAAATGTCCCTCAAACCCCTGCAGACTTCTGTCCCTCCAATAACAGAGCAGTATCAAAACGATTACTAGCCAGCAAACTTTCAACTGTCCCTGAAATCACTAACAGGCAGCAGCTCTCTCCCTACACTATCTCTTCAGCACACACAGGCAGAGTGAAAAAAAGCTGCAGGGCTTCGGTTTTTATAGGGAAGGGGAGTGGTCCAGGGGAGAGCTTCCTGATTGGCTGCCATGTACCTGCTGGTCTGGGGTGAGAGGGCAAAAAAAAGCGCCAACAATGGCGAACCCAAAATGGCGAACGTCGCGCGACGTTCGCGAACTTCCGGCGAGCGCGAACACCCGATGTTCGCGCGAACAAGTTCGCCGGCGAACAGTTCGCGCCATCTCTATTCTCAATCAATTAAGGGCAGTGGCACACAGTGGGCTTTGTTGTACGCTTAATTTGAATTGGTTTATCAACTTCTTTTGTGGTTAATTTGATTGAGGTTATTTTTAACAATTAAATTTCTTAAATAGAAGGGAATGAAATATGTGATCACATTTAACTTACAAAGACTTCACTTATGTGATAAAGCTTGACCTCTTTCCATGAACTCTTTCTATATTTTTCTGAAAGTAAATTGTTCTTATGTTTAACCTACAGTGATCTGAAGCCGGACAACATATTAGTGGATAAAGACGGCCACATAAAGATCTGCGACTTTGGCATTGCAGAAGAGAACATCTTTGGCCAGAGGAAAACCTACGGCTTAGCAGGAACCCCTGGATATCGGGCACCAGAGGTAACATAATTTGTTGTAAAATATTTACAATATATGCATAGTAGCATATATAATAGAAATAAAGGTGTGTATAAAAAAAACGAGAGAATAGTATCATCTTTGATGATCCCATTCCCATCTATCACCTAACAAATGCTGGCACAATGCCAATTCATTTTAGTTTCTTAGAATCTATTAGGGTCCAGTTTAGATGTTATAATTTTCACTGGTCTGAACCCAATGTGACCTTTCCATGATTACAGGTATGGGATCCGTTATCCGGAAACCCAGTATCCAGAAAGGTCTGAATTATGGAAAGGCTGTCTCCCATAAACTCCATTGTATCCAATTAATCCCGATTTTTAAAAATGATTTCCTTTTTCTCTGTAATAATAAATCAGTACCTTGTATTTGATCCAAAATAAGATTTAATTGATCCATATTGGAAGCAAAACCAGCCTATTGGGGTTATATGATTTTCTGTAGACCTAAGATATGAAGATCCAAATTATCGAAAGATCCATTTTACCGGAAAACCCCAGGTCCTGAGAATTCTGGATAACAGGTCCTATACTTGTATTGAAATGAAAGTGAAACTGTCAGTCCCAATGGTATAACCTTTAAACCTGTATCAGAAAATAGACCAACTATGTACTATTAACATTTAAACATGCCATACTTCAATATATTTATTAAACAACAGGTTAACACTACTTCCCACCTTAAAATCACTGGTAGGTAATATAAGGCACCCCTCCTGTTGCAAGTAAACCTTAATTAACACAAAGCATTCTAAATGGCATACAATACATTTTATACAGCACAGAAATGTCAGTTATAGCTACAAAGTCTTATATGGGATCTTAGTATTAATATGTACTTTGTAACTGCAGAACTGTAACTCATCCAGCTGCACAGGCTCCCACTGTGGAAACACATTAGTTTGTTAGTTGTCATAGAATGTTAAATTGCAAATTAAATTACATGCGACACCCCTGGTGTCTTTTTCCCAGGCGTGTTCCTCCTAATTACCCACCAGTGATTTAAGAGGTGGATTAAATTTTTAGGCCTGTTGCTTAATAAATATATTTGTTTTAATATTGAAGTAAGGCGTGTTTAGTTTTTAATATTACATGTAGTTAAAATAACTGAGTCCATCCCTTTTCTGATGTAGTTTAGACGTTCCAATATGTTGCAAAAAGATATGTCAATGTACCCTTGTAATTAACGTTCAATGCTTGGTTCTCTTTACTAACACAAATACAAGGCATAAATAAAGTTGTTTGTTGCTATAATTCGTTTAATTTTTTTCTTTTCAAAGATTCTATTAAAGGAAGACTACAATACAGCCGTGGATTGGTGGTCCTTTGGGGTGACAATGTATGAAATGGCCACAGGTGAATTGCCATATTCAACATCAGGCAGTATTTTAAGGCAGCGCTATATGATTTTGAACAAAACACCAAAATATCCATGTTATATGAGCGCGGAAATGCTGGACCTCCTGCCTAAGGTAAATAGATATACTGGCATACTGCTTATGTGCCTGCCAATAATGCAGGGAGTGACCTAGTATAACATCTGCAAAACTCTAACATATGACCATGTTTCTCTTTAGCTTTTGGAGATTGATAACACCAAACGAATTGGACAGAATGGGAACATCAGGGAGCATCCTTTCTACAGCACTATCAACTGGGATGATCTGGAAAATCGAAGACTGAAGACACCTTTTCAGCCAGGAATGGTAAATAAATGTGATGGAGCAATCAATGTCTTATCAATACTCTTTCATAAAACAGTAGGGCAGAGGTCTTCTGACTTATTATACATGTATGATTTGTATGAAAACATAGTCATAAGCATCACTCTCTCTTTGCATAAGACCCCTGCTATTATTGGGATGGAGGACAGGTCAGTTGCATAATAACACCAGGCATCCTTTTGTTCCTTGTAGTTAGGAAGCTCTCAGTGACTAATAAGGTGTGATAACAAATAACATTAAACCACTAGTGAAATTAATACAAAATTCTGCCGTGTGAAATTTTGTATAAAAGGTTAAGTGCTTTTTCTTTCTTCACAGCCATCTGCGGACGACTTAGATGAATATCCGCTAACATTCTCCCCTCATAGTTGCGATGGAAAGAATTTTAAAGATTTCTCAGAAGTTGATTCCAACTGGAATTGGCAGGAGTAAGGCATTACCTCTGTTCTAACATGGGATACCATCATTATTTGCTGCCTGTAACAACCTGAGGCCTTTAACATCTGTGGCAAGCTGCACCCCTAAACAACCAATCCACCTGCTGTACCAAACCTAAACCATCTCCTGTGAATGTCACCTGATTCTACCAACAAAGCCAGCACCAGACGGGATCTCTGACTGTAGCTTCTAAAGGATAGAAAATAGGAAGGTAATATGGTAAGGTAACATCTTGAATGAAAATTGCCAAATAAAACCAGGTTACCCCCACCCTCCCCCAAACATCTGCCTCCCTCCTATTCCCTTACCCATGATTAACCCCTATCCTAAGTGGCCCACTCCAGTGGCATAACTATAAAGGAAGCAGACCCCATGGTCGCGGGGGGCCCGGATCTACTTCCTTTATACTGTCTCCCTCCTACTCCCTTATCCCTGATTTGCCTCTTTTTTAATCACTAAACCACACCCCAAACTTCTGTCTCTCTCTTATTCCCTTACCCATGATTGACCCCTTTCCTAAGTGGGTCACACCAGCAGCATAACTATAAAGGAAGCAGGCCCTCTGGCCGCGGGGGGCCCAGGTCTACTTCCTCTATACTGTCTCCTCCTACTCCCTTTCCTCTGATTTCCTTCATTCATAATCACTACACAACACCCCAACCATCTGCCTTCCTTTTATTCCCTTACCTGTGATTAACCCCTTTTCTAAGCAGTGGTGTAACTATGAAGGAAGCAGACCCCCTGGCCGCGGGGGGCCCAGGTCTACTTCCTCTGTACTTTCTCCCTTCTGCTCCCATACCCTTGATTTCCCTTCTTCCTAATCTCTAAACAACACCTTCTGTTTCTCCATTATTTCCTTACCTGTGATGGCATAACTATAAAGAAAGCAGACCCTGTGGCCGCGGGGGGCACGGGTCTACTTCCTTTATACTGTGTCCTCCTTTTCCCTTTCCCCTGATTTCCTTATTTACCTCACCCCAAACTTCTGTCTCTCTCTTATTCCCTTACCCATGATTGACCCCTTTCCTAAGTGGGTCACACCAGCAGCATAACTATAAAGGAAGCAGGCCCTCTGGCCGCGGGGGGCCCAGGTCTACTTCCTCTATACTGTCTCCTCCTACTCCCTTTCCTCTGATTTCCTTCATTCATAATCACTACACAACACCCCAACCATCTGCCTTCCTTTTATTCCCTTACCTGTAATTAACCCCTTTTCTAAGCAGTGGTATAACTATGAAGGAAGCAGACCCCCTGGCCGCGGGGGGCCCAGGTCTACTTCCTCTGTACTTTCTCCCTTCTGCTCCCATACCCTTGATTTCCCTTCTTCCTAATCTCTAAACAACACCTTCTGTTTCTCCATTATTTCCTTACCTGTGATGGCATAATTATAAAGAAAGCAGACCCTGTGGCCGCGGGGGGCACGGGTCTACTTCCTTTATACTGTGTCCTCCTTTTCCCTTTCCCCTGATTTCCTTATTTACATTTCTCTCAATCCCTTTCCCTATTCCCAGCTTCTTTACCATCCACTTTTAAACCCTCCAGGTTTTCTTCCATACCTTAACCCTAGCACTTCCCATGCCCATGCCCTCTTTGTCCTCTCCCCAAATTCTCTCCCAACTCTTCTCTATGAGTGTGTGTGCTCTATGTATTTGTGTGTGTGTGATTGAGTGTAAGTCAGTTTAGTCATTTGAAATGCTCACCCATTTGTTGAACAGGAGAACACTGAGATATATTTCTTATTATCCACTAGTATTTCTAGGTGCGTCTAGAGTCATTTTACTTGCAGTCCATAGCCAGTTCAGCGTATTTGTAGAGCTTGCATTAATAGCGCAGCCGCTGCTGACTGTACTGGAGGTGAAATTGGCTTAGAAGCATCTTCAAATGCCCCTGTGTTTATCATCCTTACTGTTCTCCTGTTCAATGAATCAGTTACCAGTGCCAGGATATTTTTATAACCTGGTACTTTCCCAAATGTATGCCAATACTGAACCAACCCATATGCCCTGAAGGTAGCATTGTACTTACTGTACAAAGCTACTTTTGTAGAATTAGTAAACCATTGATCCAGGGATTATACCGATTGCCATTTTGGAGTCAGGAAGGAATTTTTTCCCCCTTCTGAAGCAAATTAGAAGCTGCTTCAGACGGGGTTTTTTTGCCTTCCTCTGGATCATCTAAAAATTAGGTAGGATATGTTTCAGCAAAATTTTGAATTTGGACACCTTTTTTCAACCATAAGATCAATGCCACACCTGGCTGAGAAAGCTCCCATTCACTCCATGGTATAAGTGCACTAACAGTCATGGAACAGATATTGGTGTGAAAATGCATATTTATGCTTCTCTGCACCAAAATCCACTCTGTGTGTGTCAGTGCACTTACACCATGGAGCGAATGGGAGCGGATCTGCTTTTTCACAGCCTGGTGTGGCATTAGCCTCACTACTAAGTAACAGTGTCAGTGCAGATAAGATCATTAAACTCACCATTAGAATATAAATTAAACCAACTAAAACAAATCAAATAGGAGGAGGTTCAGTGCTGGCTTTTTCAAGCCGGCAATTGGCTACATATGAATCTAGGATTAGGGACTATTCCAGCAAACCACAGCAATTATATTAACTTTAAATACCAATAGCTCACTATGTGATTTGCTTTAATATGCATGTATGTTGTATGGCTTTGTGAGACGTATGAGCTTTGTAAAAACAAACCCAAAATATCTAGGGCTGTGTCTGGCATAAAATGCAGGGAAGAGCTTGATTAACCAAAACGCTGCCTAGGCACCACCTGTTTTGTACCCCCAAGTTTGAGTAATTTGATCAGCTAAATAGGGATATCATTAGTCATTCACCAGTATTTATAATCTAAAATCCTTACTGGTTAGGGGAGTATTGCAGCAAACCATATGCTTAGCCAAACAGCAGAGGTATAAATCCCACGTGCTCTATGCGTCTCAATGTGATTTTACAAAATAGCCAATGCATGTGTGATGAAAGTCAGTTTTGTGTCTGAATGTGAACTTAAAAAATCCCAGTGAAGAGCTTTAGGGACTAAATAGGGAATCATTGCAGCAAGTCATATGGTCAGCAAATCAGTGAGGATTTCATGTTCACCAGCTGATTTGCTCCAACAAATAAAATTAGCTAGTGTATGTTTGAATGAAATCCAATATGTGTATGTGGGAATATTTAGCTTGTGCCTCTCAGTCATTACTGAGGAGGAAAGGTCCCATGACGGTTTGTCACTCAGTGCTGGACCAGCTAGGGAACTATTGCAGCAAATTATAGGGTGAGCCATTTGCTGCAATAAATGGACAGTAACAAGAGTTGAAGCCTTGACGTGGCGTTACTGCTCACATGGGTAACCATGTGCCAATTCAACCATTTATGAGGCTGTGATAGTGATTGTGGAGTATATTTAGTATTTAGACTATTGAACAATTCTTCATTTTACTGAAAAACTAATCTTACGCTTACATTTTGTTTTCTAAGCTATTTTTATTTTAAAACACTGAATCTATGTAGAAAAAAGGAAATATACAGTTTGCAAAATTATTCAGTTCCCACACTTTAATATTCTGTAAAGTTGTCTATGGGTGCAAGAACAGATTGAAGCACTTAAGTAAGCATATACCAGCAGGAGACTTGGACTGCCAACAAAAGAGACTGGACTTCCTACATAAGGTGGGTCGCTGGTTAGGGTCAGAGTTTTGGAGGATGAGGGGATGGGATTGAAGGATCAAGGCATTTCTAGGTGGGATTGAACCCTAATTGTAGGGCAATTATTACAGGAAAATTAAACCTAAACTCATTAGAGGTGGCAAAACTTTAAGTACCCCTGTTTTATGGCAATCTGTAAGGTTTTCTCTGAATTGACAAGTTTAACTTTCTATATATGCCGCAACCTTTTTCCCAGATTTAGACTTCTGCCTGCACAGTAGAGTAAAATCAGTCTTTCCTGATGAAAAGCAGCTCTTTAGGAAGGACCAATTCCATCATTGCTGCACTCTGCTTATAGGGAGTGGAACCAAATGGAGCATTTCTGATTGGTTTGTCATTGATAACATGTGCCGTGGATAGAGTGTTTCCTACTCTATTTTTGGGACATTTTTACTACCTGTTTTCTTAGTATTTCATTGAGCCAGTTAACAAACAGAATCAATTTCTAGGCAACTACAAGAAACAGCTACTAATCTGCAGGTTTAATATAAAAGCCTTCATGAACTTCTTCCTCTGATTCTACCAAAATATTTATACAACTATTCACTATTAAATTCAATCTGGACCAATCTGTGTTTGGAGCTTATTAATGGTATTCACAACAAATATGTATGAAAATAATTTGCTGACCTCAAAGCAAGTGTCAAATTGTGATAATGAAAGGTCAAAACACAACACTCTACTTTTCTTGCCTCTCTTTCATTACTAGCTTCATATTAGGGATGGGTTGATTAGTACAGTAGTTAAAGGGGTTTTTCGCCTTTAACTTTTAGTAGGATTTAGAGAGTGATATTCTGAGACAATCTGCAAATGGTTTTGAGTTTTTAGTATTTCTTGTTTCTTGAGTTATTTAGCTTTTTATTTAGCAACCTACACTTTTCAATTTCAGTAATCTGGTTGCTAGGGTCAAAACTACCCTAGCAACCATGCACTGATTTGAATGACATTGGAATATGAACAGGAAATGGCCTGAATGGAAACATGAGTAATAAAAAGTAGCAATAACAACTAGAAAGGGAACTTCATGTTGAAAAACATGCAAAGTTTGCATTAATATTTAAAGAATGGCACGAGTTTACATTTAAAATAGTGAAAGTCTATAGGTTAAATCTGATTGGCAGTTGTTGGCTCCGCCCATGTTTCCAAGCTTGAAATGTAGTCACCCAGTAATAAGTTGCGCAAAGTTTAGGGAACCGGATGTTAAACATGTGAGAATGGAGTCGTTAAAATGCCCCCACTGAAATCAATGAAAGAAATGTGATTGGCTGTTGGCAGCTCTTTTCTATCCTTGAAACCGTAGTCACCCAGTGAGTGACTGTGCAAAGTTTGGGAACCCAGGCACAAATAATGTGAGAATGGGAGTGTTTTAACTGTAAAACAAGGAAATTCAATGGATGAAATCTGATTGGCTGTTTATAGCTCCACCCACTTTTGGGCATCCAACAAAAATAATCTTTTCATTCAGGTTGACCCCATGATTATGTGATTCAAGTTTGGTGAGTTTAGCGTCAAAGCTGTAAGAGTGGCAGCAGTTTGAAAATCTTCCCTGTCAAAGTCAATGGAAAAATTGGGGAGTTCTAAGTGGCTGAAAATATACAAAATAAACAAATTGTTTAACCAGTATCTAATGCATTTGAGAAGGTTTTATATGAGCTTATGGCTGTAACCGTTGGGCCCGGCTGCACATGCCCCAGACCTTCAGCAAGAGGAGTCAAACACCAGCAAAACTTCAAGTTTTAAAAGAGTTAAAAAAGCTTATATTTTATTTTCCATAATTAAGAAAACAGCCCTGACCAGGGACAGTTACTCATAGGCTAAACATGAAACAATTCATTATTCTCTATAGACTGAGCTGTACTTGTTGTACACAGCTGATAGACACATGCATAGAGAATAATGAATGTGGCAGAAGCAGGAATGAGGTGACTTGGAGTCCAGGCCCTTGGGGCGCTACAGTCGGGCAGGATAATATTATGGGATGTGTATTTCATGGGGACCTGACAGAACGCTGTGGAAGGCAGTGCAGGCTGCAGTGACAAACACACAGAGAATTAGGGATTCCCGGGTAGGAGAGAGCAGAATGTGAGACATTTGAAGTCATTTGCCCCTTCTTTGTGCACGGACAGTAATTTCCAGCTGGGGCAGCTCAGAGCCAGACACTGACAGTGGGAAAAGATTTAGCAGGCCCAGGTGGGATTAGAGCGGAGACTCTTCTCCTCACACAGTCCTTCTCTTTCCCCTGTCACGGGAGAGGGTGGGCCGGAGCGGTTTATGCTGCTCAACCAGGGACCCGACTTCCTGCGGCAGATCACAGTGCCTGGGGGCCCCATTATCTATATTATAGACTAGAACTATATGGAGTAGTTACCCGTAGCCCACACAAGACACACACCTTTAGTGTCACAATCACACTGTGTATAGTGTCACACTCCCTGGCACAGATGTGATAGTAACACAGAGTGAAACACAGATGCGCCTCTAATACAGCAGCAGCGTTAGCAGTGTGAGAGTGGAGTGGGCACAATACAGTGTGGAAGAAGACTCTGGGGAAGCGAGGTTTGTCTCCCCCAGCTCCGGAGCTCTGCCCTGGTATGTGGCAGTGCAGGAGTGGGAGGCAACGGTGAAGTTGGCCCCGTGCTGTGGGGGTGAGGGCGATGCACTCAGGCTTGGGGCACATCGAGGAAAACTTTGCCAGTTTGGAGCATCAGTCATTGGCCAGCAGGATCCAGCAGCAGAGAGCCAGGGAGGAGAAATCGAGCACCGCTGCAGATTACAGTGGAACCTGAAATTTTGTCTGTTCATGTCCTAAAATTATTTATGTGCATTGTGTGAATTGTGTAAAAATTAATTCTGTAGTGTAATTTTTGCATTAAATCAAACCTATGTCTGCTAGAGATATGTTGGCACGGCATTGTAATTTAAATTACTGCACATTGTGAGCCAATTTAAGATAATCCAATCCTTTCGCTCCCGGGCCAATGATGGGATTTTAATAAGAGCCTTTGCAGACCTGCTGGAAAATGCCAGAAACTAGCCCTGCAAAAAACGGCCAGACATCCCCTCAGTTCAATACCCTGCACAGTCCAATAAGCTACTGATTCTATCTGGAGGGACTGAATCAGCAGGTAAAAATCATGTTGCCCCTTAAAACACTTAGCTTTTTGAGGATGGTGCACTCCTCTTTCTGAATACAAATGAATTAACAAGCTGAAAAACATTGAGTTGTAGTGAACAAATCAAAGGGAAAATGCATCTTACCCTGTGTTTCTCTCGTCTGTGACAGTTTCCTTTCTTTTTTTACCCTTTTTTTCTCTCTTTGTTGACTTCCTGTGTGTTTCCTTTATTCCTTGAGGCTTCTCTTCTAAACCTAAATCTTCTATTTCAGCATCTTCCAATTCCCTGTCTTCTCTGTAAGATAAAAAAAATTATAAAAACATATAATTCATAACAAGATCTGGGGCCAACTCACCAGAACTTATTAGAGGTAAACCTTGATTTAAAGCAATTCGACTGTGTGTAAGTATTATTGGTAGAACAGGCAGATCAAAGGGTGGCCTACTGAGTTTTTTTATAGCTTTGACAAAAGTCACTATGATAAAGCAGTAATTAAGGGGTTCAACTAGGAAAACTGCCTACAACTCTACCCACATAATAGGTACAGCAAGGACTAGCATTTCTAGAAGACCAGGATGACAACTATTTATATCTATATCTATAACAGCAAAAAAAAAATTAAGCGTTTTAGTCATTAAAATATAATATACAGTTGCTCTTCACTGGTACAACTAGTGTATTTGCTTCAGAACTTCTGCTATATTTATATAAACAAGCTGCTGTGTAACCATGGGGGCAGCCACGGAGAGCTGAAAAAGGAGAAAAGACAGAGGCTACACAGTAGATAACAGACAAGCTCTGTAGTATACAATGGGATTCTTCACAATTTATCTGTTATCTACTATGTATCATGTGCTTGAAATGCTGCCCTCGAGGCTACACAGCAGCTTGTTTATACAAACTATATTAGGGTTTCTGAAGCAAATACACAGTTTTAACAGAGAAGAGCAACAGTACATTTTGTTGTTGTTTCTTTATAATACTTTAATTTTTAGATGTTACTGCTCCTTTAAATGAAAGGAACAATAAAAAGGTGGCTACACCTTGTATGATATCCATCCTTTTATACAGTCGACCAATTGGTTATATACCAAAGAGTATCAGCCAATGTATGGCTACCTTTAGTAGAAAGCATAGAAATTTCATTGCCCCTTTAACTCCATTCTCCGCCATTGGGTTTACAGTCAACTGCTTGTCAACACAGGTAAAGGCAGTTTTTGGCCTGACAATTTGACCATTTTTGAGCCAAACCCCAGCTAAATCATTAAATTAATACATTTAATATAAAATTAGCTAAATTATCCATTTACCAAACATGAACACTGGTGGATTTAGGTGTTTGTGCAGCAGCAAAAACAACATGCTATGCCTAAGGTTAAGGTCACAATTTGTGCTTTCTCTGCTGACTCATTAATGCCAATAACATCAAATATGGCTCTGCGTCTGTAGGGAGTGTCACTGATGGGATTCTCCTATCGCTGCACACATAGGGTGGATTTTGGCAGGAAAAGTGTTCATTTGTGCAGTTATGCCACTGTCTCCTGACACAGTTAGGCACTTGGTGGTTCTCTGCCGGAAAAGTCTGACATTGACTACTTTATGAATTTAAGCCATTTTTTTCTCAGAGTGAATAAAGAGACATGATGCCAGGAATTAATTTAAACAACTTCTCATCATAGGTAATAGGACACAATTGGGGTTATATACATACCTCCCAACTGTCCTGTTTTTAGAGAGACAGTCCCTCTTTTCACAGCTCAACCTGCAGTCCCTCATTTGTACTGGAAAGGGTGTGATGACAAAAATGGGTGTGGCCAAAAATATTTTGCCAGGCTACATGCAGCAACTTTTTTGTCCCTCTTTTTATTTCCAAAATGTTGGGAGGTATGTATATAATAAATGGCACTAAGTTTGCCCAGGGGCAGTTGCCCATAGCAACCAATCAGCAGGTAGAATTTATTAGTCACCTGTTTAAATGCAAGAATTTTATTGGTTGCCATGGGTTACTGCTCCTGGGCAAACTCAGTGCCATTTATTATATAACCCCTTAGTGGCTTATATTACATATGAGGGATATGATTATAATGTAGCTACAGTGCCACCCGCACTACATTATTACTACATTATTACTACTACTACACTATTATCTAAAATGGGAAGCTGAGACAATTCCTGAGTGGATTTTCAAAAGTACTATATGTTATTTACTTGATTTTCATACTCAATCAAGGATTTTTGTGACCTTTTAAACACTGGTGGGTAAGAAAGGGAAGTGGCAAAGCTACACTTCAATAAAGGGTTAAACTATTTGCATCTATTAATCACAGGGAGGAGTATGGGATAGACTCCTTTCACTACTTGCCACCAAAATGAATGTGACCAGCTCTGCAGCTCTGTGCTGTCCCACAAACACACATGCATTTTCTTATAGATAAACACGAGTGCTTGCAGTGTACAAATTCCCCACTACTTAGAAACAGTCAAAAGCCCCCCTAACATTTCTCCCCTACAAGTCGTTTTGTTTTACACTGAGGCGCACACACTGCACCAAAAAGAAAAGGCTGCATACCCCACACAACTTCCAACAATTTCCAAGACATGAAAAATAAAGAGAGAGAGAACATTACTGGACCTTTCATCCCCTGCATGCTCAGAGTCTGTCATGTTTTTGTCAAGGGCTGGGTTTGGCGGTCTGGAGAACAAGCTTTCAAAAGCCATGTCTGATGGATAATGTCAGGCCCTTGTTTCGTACTTGCTTCTTGTGCAGCCTATATAATGATGCCACTATATTTTAGCTGAAGAGACGTCCCCGTATTAAAGGGGCTGTCCCTGGATCAATTTTGTCCCCTAAAGTCTACCCGTTACGCCTGTGAGTCCAATTAAAACCGGGGCCGCCATTTTGTTTGTTTATGCGCATGCACCCGATCTAGGCGCGCGCATGACGTCAGGGCGCACCAAAAGGAAACGTCACCGCAATAGTAGGTAACCTCCCGCTCTTGTTTTGTTTAATCCGCCTTTACTGAGGCAAAATGCAATGAAAGAAGCAGAGCGTCAAAGAGATAGACAGAATGTATTGCGGCTGGGGCGATGATTAAACTGAAATGGGGAGGGTCTGACTGCGATGGCGGCTTTTACAGGGGGTTGAGGGCTACGAGGGAGCGCGTCACGGATCGGCACAGGTGGCGGGAGATGGTTAGGTGAAATATTAGTATTGGTAGGAGAGATGTCGTCAAATGGGCTGCTATTAGGGTAATTACGGTAGACAGGGATGCGATGGACGAACCTGGTTACGGTTTCTTAAATTTTACATCTTAGGCATCAGCCGACTTTACTGAAGGAAATACAGTGATTGGTGTAGAGCGGCAAAGAGCCAGAAAATGTCTGTATTGCGGAGAGATGAATATGCAGAATTGGCAGGGACGGGGAGGGTCTGAATGCGTGTCACAGGGATGGCGGCTTTTACAGGAGGATGAGGGCGATCAGGGATCCGCACAGGTGGCTCAACAAGGGAGATGCTTGAGGTGCCTGAAATACTATTGGCAGGAGAAATGTCATAAAATGATCTAAAATGGCTGCTATTAGGGGTAATTAAGAACTCAAGCTCTGTTAGTTTTGTTGTTACTGATCTTTTATATACTTTAATGTAGAGCAGCATAAGTTATTTTTTTATTTGAGAAAGGTTTGTAGTGCCATAGTAATGTCTTCAGCTCTCAACTGCATGCTTGTTGCTCCATGGTAAACCCAATGATGCCCGCATGCCACTGCTGGTGGTCACATGACACACCTAGCTTAACTGTTACTTGCTGGTTCAGACCAACCGCCGTTTGGACAGTGGGTAGGAGAGAGCAGGAGTTTTTGATTAGCGATTGCTAAATTTATCCAAACCGTGAGTAAATATAAAAAAACCGTATAGGAGGTGTAGTATAGGAGTAAAGACCAATATGGATTTGAGTGAGAGAAGGAGATGTCCGGCTGGACAGGTAGTGAAAAGCTGCATAGAAGGTAAGACCAACAAGGATTGGATCAAGGAGTCAGGAGAAAGAAAATCAGATGCAGCAAATGATAAAAAGATTTGCAGAAATGCTCAGACAAGTCTGGATAGGAGCATTAAAAGGAGATGGAGAGTAGAGAAACAGACAGAAAATAAAGAGAAGACCATTAAAAGGATAAAAAATGAAAAAGACAGATTGAAAAAGAAAGCCAGGCAGAGAAGACCAGTGAAAATGAGAAGATTAAAAGGAGAAGATTTGAAGAAGGAGATATAGAAAAGGAAAGCCAGGCAGAGAAGAAGACTAGTGAAGATGAAAGGATTAAAAGGAGAAGATTTGAAGGAGTTATAGAAAAGGAAAGCCAAGCAGAGAAGAAAACCAGTGAAGGTAAGAGCATTAAAAAGAGAGCAGTTGAAGAAGGACAGTTACAAAAGGAAAGCCAAGCAAAGAAAAAGACTAGTAAGCTTGAGAGAATTAAAACAAGTCAGGTTGCTAAAGACGATAAAAAAATCTCAGACGAAAATAGTAAAGAAAGAAATTTAGAGCAAAATGAAAAGAATAACAGAAGATCAAGACCAGAAGACCTATTAGAAGGTAAGGAAAAGACATTACCCTTGTTGTATGTATTTAATAGAGGCATATACTGTAGGTACATAATCACTGAATGTGAAATTGCTCAGTGCCATTATAAGGACTTTTGCTAAGCCCCTATCACATTACAAGCATGGGACCTGTTATCCAGAATGCTTGGGACCTGGGGTTTTTTCCGGGTAAAGGGTCTTTCGGTATTTTGGATCTCTATACTATGTCTACTAAAAATTTATTTAAACATGAATGAAACCCTATATGATTGTTTTGGGTTGAAAAAAGATTAATTACATCTTAGTTGGGTTCAAGTACAAGTTACCTTTATTATTACAGAGAAAAACTAAAATATTTTTTAAAAAATTTAATTATTTGATTAAAATCTCTTTGGGGGATGGTCGTACAGTGATTCAGAGCTTTCTGGATAATGAATTTGTGGATTACTTATCCTATACCTGTATTATCCATTAGGTTGAACATACACATTTCTTCAATTCCTAGCTGAAATTGAATCTAAGACCCCAGTACTACAACTGTTGTCCCACCATTAATAGTATATGGGCTATTGTAAATTGAAAAAGTGCTTATAATAGCAGGCTGAGCAATTTTATATTATACTTATGTACATTTTATGTCCCCTTCAACCTATCCCCTCACTTGCTAACAAACAGCAAACTCAACTGCTAATTTCCATATATAACTTGTGCTGGAAAATTCCCATTGATCCTTTATGCAACACTGACAAACGTAGGCACATCCATTTCTGGATAAAGAGAATGGCACGACTATATTTTGGGCCCTGTGAACAGATTTGGAGAAAGTAGAAAAAACATGGCACTTTGCAGTACAGCTGTTTTCTACATTTTGCCCCTCACATTTGTAAATGAGCCGTTGGGTCATAAAATGAGGTTGCGAGTGGCCATACATATAAGTGGGTAGGTATCACCCTCTCAATTATTTGTTATAAGTAAGTACCTCCCAAGAAACCATTTATACATTTAAAAAATACATATACAATATAAAGGTTTTTTTGAATTTCATATGTATGTTTGTTTTTTAACATATAGTATTATGTACATTTTATTAGTTTTTCACTGAAAAAAATGAAAACTGCAAAAAATTTTGCAAAATGGCGAAAAATGTTCAAAACGCATTGAAGTCTATGGGCAAATTTTTTGTCACAGCGACTTTTTGTTAGCAAAATATATTCTAGTCCAAATGGGTGTTTTTTCTCACTCCAAATGCATTGTCAATGGGTGTTTTTTCTTACTTTAAATTTATTAAAGCTAATGGGCTTTTTATTCAAGTTTTTTGTCACTCCAAATGCATTGAAGTGAATGGACGTTTTTTTGCTTGGTGAGTTTTTTCGTAGCAAATTTTTTGTTGCAGTTTCTTGAAAATATCCACCATTGGCGAAATTTCATTACAAATCCATGTGTGTTGAAAAAATTGGCTTATCACTACAGTTTGTGGTGTGATCTGTTAATGGCATTTTTTTCTCTTTAACAAGGTGGAAGCATACAGAAGAGACCCCGTCTGGACATTGAAAGACCTGCTCCCCTGGATAGTAACAACTACAAGTTCCACACTGTACTGGGACAAGGAGGCTTTGGCCAGGTTAGTGAAGGATTTCCCAAGTCATGAAGCATGTTTGCATAGCAAATTACATTGTGTCTCTACGAGAGACCCCGTGATATGAATCTCTTTTCTTATTTTTATTAGGTGATGTTGGCTTCTTTTAGACCAAATAAACAACTGGTAGCAATTAAGATCTTGAAGAAACAGAAGAACGACTGCTATTCCATCGCTAAAGAAGCTCGTGTATTGAAGATCAGCAGAGAATGTGCATTTTTATGCCATTCCTATGCAACTTTTCAGTCAGAGGTAAAGCCTACTGATCCTTATGCACAATAACAGGTTAAAACAGCACTTTGTATGTGTGTCTGAGATTTAATTCTTGGCACTCCCAGTCCTTATTGTCATCTAGTACTAACAGCATAATCTACTTGGTCATTGTCAATATATTCTTGTTGGTATAGAGTGGTGGTACCTTCATGGGGTGTATTACAGGGGTACTTATTTTTTTTAACAGTGTTTATTTTGTTTTCAAGGTGGGGGGGTACAGAAGAGAAAAAAGGGGGGGTCTCAGGTACATTCCACACAGTCCACAAAATACAGATTAATGACAAAAAAATAGTAGACCTCATCTCAGTACATGATGTATAGCATATACAAGAAGCACAGAGTAATAAATGCATAGAGACATTGTAATATCAGGTGCACCTAAGTGTCATCCCTGGGCACGAGCTCGGGTATCACTATAGAAGCTCTATAATCTAAGAATTGGCTTCAGTCCAATTCTCCCAGGTTTTCTCAAATTTGCCGGGGCACCCTCTGGCTAGATACGTCATCTGAATCAGTGGAAGATTTTTATTAATAAGGTCCAACCAAAACTGCAAGGAGGGTACTTTTGGGTCCATCCATTTCATAAGGAGCGCTTTCCTAGCATAATACAGTAGGCTACGCCAGAGGTCTCTCTTTGCTCTAAAGGGGGTCACCTCGTCTACAACTCCAAGAATACATACTTGCGGTGACATTATTTTGGGGAAGGTCGTTTTGTACTGTATATGGGTCATCACTCTGTTCCAGAATCTATGCACCTTAGGGCACTCCCATATCATATGAAAATATCCCACCTCCCTCTGTTGACATTTGGGACAGCACGCCTTGCTCGTATCACCCATACGACTCAGCCTCAAAGGTGTAATGTGGAGCTGATGTATTATTTTAAACTGAATCAGCCTGTCCCTAGTAGCAATGAGATATTGATATGCTGTAGAGGTGGGTTCGTCCCACTCCTCCTGTGTGAGATCATGAATTACAGTCCGCCACAGTGTGTATGCCCTGGCAAACGGTGAGGGAAATGTAGAGAGCAAAGTACTATACAATTTGGTTACCAATTTTTTCTGAGATGGGGACTTCAGTATTTCCAATACAGGAGGTAAAGCTAACTCCAACCTACTCGATGTAAATTGTGCCACAAAGGCGTGTCGAAATTGCAAATAGCCCATATGACTAATCTGTGCCCCCGGGTGTGTCTGGATCATTTGATCCCTAGTGAGGAGTAGCCCATCTGGTGCCGCATCCCTCAACGTCATAATCCCAGCTCTCGGCCATCTCATGTAAGTGAGGAGTGGCCCAAAGTGGGGCAAGTGTGAGTTGCCCCACAGTGGGAGATCCTCGGTAATCAGAGGAGTAGAAAGGCGAAGAGTGCGCATGGCCATCGTCCATGCTCTATGGGGAGTAGTAAGGACCGGATGACAGGGGTACTTATTTAACATTTAAATATGTTAAACAAAACCTATTTATATGACTTTGACTCACTTCCTGAAATGCACCCACACAGCTCCCAATACTGCCCTATTTGCCCTGTTAATGTTGATGCAGTTGGGGAGGGGTTATGAGATCATTGCAGCAGGCCCACATTACATAGATGGTTTTGTTCCCCTTAAACAAGTCCCTTTAGTCCTTCTTTTAACCAGCTCTATTTTTGTATATTAATGTCTCATGTCTCACATTCTTCTAACCTGCACTTACCAGCTTGAAGCCTTCTTTGTCCTGGAGTATGCCAGTGGGAAATCTTTATGGCAAATGATTATGCGTGAAGGAGGTCTGCCAATGTCGACAATCATGTTCTACACAGCAGAGATGGCGGTTGCCCTCCAGTTCCTGCATTCTAAGGGAATCATTCATCGGTCAGTAACATCTCAGTATATTGTGTTTGTGTTCTTTAACACTTGTAAAGTTCTTTGAGGTCAGCTAATAAAATGCAGTTTGTCATACTGGGGAGGATTAGAAGTGGCTACTTATCAACTATAAATTGCAAACGTGTAGAACACTCTGTTATGCCCTCAATCAATCAAGAGCAGTGGCACACAGTGGGCTTTGTTGTACGCTTAATTTAAAATAGTTTATCAACTTCTTTTGTGGTTAATTTAATTGAGGTTATTTTTAACAACAATTAACTTCTGTAATAATAATAAATCTATAAGAAGGGAATGAAATATGTGATCACATTTAACTTACAAAGACTTCACTTATGTGATAAACCTTGACCTCTTTCCCAGAACTCTATCTATATTTTTCTAAAAGTAAATTGTTCTTATGTTTAACCTACAGTGATCTGAAGCCGGACAACATATTAGTGGATAAAGACGGCCACATAAAGCTCTGCGACTTTGGCATTGCAGAAGAGAACATCTTTGGCCAGAGGAAAACCTACGGCTTAGCAGGAACCCCTGGATATCGGGCACCAGAGGTAACATAATTTGTTGTAAAATATTTACAATATATGCAAAGTAGCATATATAATAGAAATAAAGGTATGTATAAAAAAAAATGAGAGAATAGTATCAACATCTTTGATGATCCCATTCCCATCTATCCCAATCTATCACCTAACAAATGCTGGCACAATGCTAATTCAAGCAATTTAGTTTCTTAGAATCTATTAGGGTCCAGTTTAGATGTTATAATTTTCACTGGTCTGAACACAATGTGAACTTTACATGATTACAGGTATAGGGATCCGTTATCCAGAAAACCAGTATCCAGAAAGGTCCAAATTATGGAAAGTCTCCCATAGACTCCATTGTATCCAATTAATCCCGATTTTTAAAAATGATTTCCTTTTTCTCTGTAATAATAAATCAGTACCTTGTATTTGATCCAAAATAAGATTTAATTGATCCTTATTGGAAGCAAAACCAGCCTATTGGGTTTATTTCATGTTTATATGATTTTCTAGCAGACCTAAGATATGAAGATCCAAATTAAAATCTCTTTACTAAATATAAGGCGTAAAGTTTTTTGTTGCTATAATTCGTTTTTATTTTTTTTCTTTTCAAAGATTCTATTAAAGGAAGACTACAATACAGCCGTGGATTGGTGGTCTTTTGGGGTGACAATGTATGAAATGGCCACAGGTGAATTGCCATATTCAACATCAGGCAGCATTCTAAGGCAACGCTATATGATTTTGAACAAAACACCAAAATATCCATGTTATATGAGCGAGGAAATGCTGGACCTCCTGCCTAAGGTAAATAGATATACTGGCATACTGCTTATGTGTCTGCCAATAATGCAGGGAGTGACCTAGTATAACATCTGCAAAACTCTAACATATGACCATGTTTCTCTTTAGCTTTTGGAGATTGATAACACCAAACGAATTGGACAGAATGGGAACATCAGGGAGCATCCTTTCTACAGCACTATCAACTGGGATGATCTGGAAAATCAAAGAATGAAGACACCTTTTCAGCCAGGAATGGTAAATAAATGTGATGGAGCAATCAATGTCTTATCAATACTCTTTCATGAAACAGTAGGGCAGAGGTCTTCTGACTTATTACACATGTATGATTTGTATGAAAACATAGTCATAAGCATCACTCTCCCTTTGCATAAGACCCCTGCTATTATTGGAATGGAGGACAGGTCAGTTGCATAATAACACCAGGCAACTGAGTTCATCCTTTTGTTCCTTGTAGTTAGGAAGCCCTCAGTGACTAATAAGGTGTGATAACAAATAACATTTAACCACTAGTGAAATTAATACAAAATTCTGCCGTGTGAAATTTTGTATAAAAGGTTAAGTGCTTTTTCTTTCTTCACAGCCATCTGCGGACGACTTAGATGAATATCCGCTAACATTCTCCCCTCATAGTTGCGATGGAAAGAATTTGAAAGATTTTTCAGAAGTTGATTCCAACTGGAATTGGCAGGAGTAAGGCATTACCTCTGTTCTAACATGGGATACCATCATTATTTGCTGCCTGTAACAACCTGAGGCCTTTAACATCTGTGGCAAGCTGCACCCCTAAACAACCAATCCACCTGCTGTACCAATCCTAAACCATCTCCTGTGAATGTCACCTGGTTCTACCATCAAAGCCAGCACCAGACGGGATCTCTGACTGTAGCTTCTAAAGGATGGAAAATAGGAAGGTAATATGGTAAGGTAACATCTTGAATGAAAATTGCCAAATAAAACCAGGTTACCCCCACCCTCCCCCAAACATCTGCCTCCTTCCTATTCCCTTACCCATGATTAACCCCTATCCTAAGTGGCCCACTCCAGTGGCATAACTATAAAGGAAGCAGACCCCATGGCCGCGGGGGGCCCGGATCTACTTCCTTTATACTGTCTCCCTCCTACACCCTTATCCCTGATTTGCCTCTTTTTTAATCAGTAAACCACACCCCAAACTTCTGTCTCTCTCTCTTATTCCCTTACCCATGAGTGACTCCTTTCCTAAGTGGGTCATACCAGCAGCATAACTATAAAGGAAGCAGACCCTCTGGCCGCGGGGGGCCTAGGTCTACTTCCTCTATACTGTCTCCTCCTACTCCCTTTCCTCTGATTTCCTTCATTCATAATCACTACACAACACCCCAAACATCTGCCTTCCTTTTATTCCCTTACCTGTAATTAACCCCTTTTCTAAGCAGTGGTGTAACTATGAAGGAAGCAGACCCCCTGGCCGCGGGGGGCCCAGGTCTACTTCCTCTGTACTTTCTCCCATCTGCTCCCTTACCCTTGATTTCCCTTCTTCCTAATCTCTAAACAACACCCCAAACTTCTGTTTCTCCCTTATTTCCTTACCTGTGATGGCATAACTATAAAGAAAGCAGACCCTGTGGCCGCGGGGGGCACGGGTCTACTTCCTCTATACTGTGTCCTCCTTTTCCCTTTCCCCTGATTTCCTTATTTACATTTCTCTCAATCCCTTTCCCTATTCCCAGCTTCTTTACCATCCACTTTTAAACCCTCCAGGTTTTCTTCCATACCTTAACCCTAGCACTTCCCATGCCCATGCCCTCTTTGTCCTCTCCCCAAATTCTCTCCCAACTCTTCTCTATGAGTGTGTGTGCTCTATGTATTTGTGTGTGTGTGATTGAGTGTAAGTCAGTTTAGTCATTTGAAATGCTCACCCATTTGTTGAACAGGAGAACACTGAGATATATTTCTTACTATTATCCACTAGTATTTCTAGATGCGTCTAGAGTCATTTTACTTGCAGTCCATAGCCAGTTCAGCGTATTTGTAGAGCTTGCATTAATAGCGCAGCAGCTGCTGACTGTACTGGAGGTGAAATTGGCTTACAAGCACCTTCAAATGCCCCTGTGTTTATCATCCTTACTGTTCTCTTGTTCAATGAATCAGTTACCAGTGCCAGGATATTTTTATAACCTGGTACTTTCCCAAATGTATGCCAATACTGAACCAACCCATATGCCCTGAAGGTAGCATTGTACTTACTGTACAAAGCTACTGTTGTAGAATTAGGAAACCACTGATCCAGGGATTATACCGATTGCCATTTTGGAGTCAGGAAGGAATTTTTTCCCCCTTCTGAAGCAAATTAGAAGCTGCTTCAGACGGGGTTTTTTTGCCTTCCTCTGGATCATCTAAAAATTAGGTAGGATATGTTTCAGCAAAAGGTTGAATTTGGACACCTTTTTTCAACCAAAAGATCAATGCCACATCTGGCTGAGAAAGCTCCCATTCACTCCATGGTATAAGTGCACTGACAGTCATGGAACAGATATTGGTGTGAAAATGCATATTTATGCTTCTCTGCACCAAAATCCACTCTGTGTGTGTCAGTGCACTTACACCATGGAGCGAATGGGAGCGGATCTGCTTTTTCACAGCCTGGTGTGGCATTAGCCTCATTACTAAGTAACAGTGTCAGTGCAGATAAGATCATTAAACTCACCATTAGAATATAAATTAAACCAACTAAAACAAAATCTCCTAAAAACAAAAGGGGTACTAAAATGAATCAAATAGGAGGAGGTTCAGTGCTGGCTTTTTCAAGCCGGCAATTGGCTACATATGAATCTAGGATTAGGGACTATTCCAGCAAACCACAGCAATTATATTAACTTTAAATACCAATAGCTCACTATGTGATTTGCTTTAATATGCATGTATGTTGTATGGCTTTGTGAGACGTATGAGCATTGTAAAAACAAACCCAAAATATCTAGGGCTGTGTCTGGCATAAAATGCAGGGAAGAGCTTGATTAACCAAAACGCTGCCTAGGCACCACCTGTTTTGTACCCCCAAGTTTGAGTAATTTGATCAGCTAAATAGGGACATCATTAGTCATTCACCAGTATTTATAATCTAAAATCCTTACTGGTTAGGGGAGTATTGCAGCAAACCATATGGTTAGCCAAACAGCAGAGGTATAAATCTCACGTGCTCTATGCGTCTCAATGTGATTTTACAAAATAGCCAATGTATGTGTGATGAAAGTCAGTTTTGTGTCTGAATGTGAACTTAAAAAATCCCAGTGAAGAACTTTAGGGACTAAATAGGGAATCATTGCAGCAAGTCATATGGTCAGCAAATCAGTGGGGATTTTATCCTCCTTATGCCTATGATCACCAGCTGATTTGCTCCAACAAATAAAATTAGCTAGTGTTTGTTTGAATGAAATCCAATATGTGTATGTGGGAATATTTAGCTTGTGCCTCTCAGTCATTACTGAGGAGGAAAGGTCCCATGACGGTTTGTCACTAGAGATGGCGCGAACTGTTCGCCGGCGAACTTGTTCGCGCGAACATCGGGTGTTCGCGCTCGCCGGAAGTTCGCGAACGTCGCGCGACGTTCGCCATTTTGGGTTCGCCATTGTTGGCGCTTTTTTTTGCCCTCTCACCCCAGACCAGCAGGTACATGGCAGCCAATCAGGAAGCTCTCCCCTGGACCACTCCCCTTCCCTATAAAAACCGAAGCCCTGCAGCTTTTTTTCACTCTGCCTGTGTGTGCTGAAGAGATAGTGTAGGGAGAGAGCTGCTGCCTGTTAGTGATTTCAGGGACAGTTGAAAGTTTGCTGGCTAGTAATCGTTTTGATACTGCTCTGTTATTGGAGGGACAGAAGTCTGCAGGGGTTTGAGGGACATTTAAGCTTAGGTAGCTTTGCTGGCTAGTAATCTACCTTCTACTGCAGTGCTCTGTATGTAGCTGCAGTGGGCAGCTGTCCTGCTTCTGATCTCATCTGCTGACTGCTGCAATAGCAATAGTCCTTGTAAGGACTGCTTTTATTTATTTTTTTGTTGTTTTACTACTACTACTACTACTACTACTACTATAAGAGCCCAGTGCTATTAGTCTAGCAGTGTTGGGGAGTGGGACTGGTGTGCTAATCTGCTGCTCCTAGTAGTTCAGCAGCACCAACTTTAATTTTTTTTTTTTTAATATTCATTCTTTTTTTATTTAACTTTTTTTTATTTTACTACCGCTGTAGTAGTGTATAAGTTGACCTTTTAGGCATTATTTGCCCTGTAGGCATTTTTTGCCCAGTGTGTTATTCAACCAACTGCTATCTAGCTGTGTGACCGTGTTCACATTCTGTCTAAATATCCATAATATTACCGTCTCCAGAAAAAACACCGGAGTGACTTTTTTCAAGCAGCCATAATAAATTTTACGTAATCCGTATCCATCGCTGTAGTAGTGTATAAGTTGACCTTTTAGGCATTATTTGCCCTGTAGGCATTTTTTGCCCAGTGTGTTATTCAACCAACTGCTATCTAGCTGTGTGCCCGTGTTCACATTCTGTCTAAATATCCATAATATTACCGTCTCCAGAAAAAACACCGGAGTGACTTTTTTTCAAGCAGCATTCTTATATTTTACGTAATCCGTATCCACCGCTGTGTATACGTTGACCTTGTAGGCATTATTTGCCCTGTAGGCATTTTTTGCCCAGTGTGTTATTCAACCAACTGCTATCTAGCTGTGTGCCCGTGTTCACATTCTGTCTAAATATCCATAATATTACCGTCTCCAGAAAAAACACCGGAGTGACTTTTTTTCAAGCAGCATTCTTATATTTTACGTAATCCGTATCCACCGCTGTGTATACGTTGACCTTGTAGGCATTATTTGCCCTGTAGGCATTTTTTGCCCAGTGTGTTATTCAACCAACTGCTATCTAGCTGTGTGACCGTGTTCACATTCTGTCTAAATATCCATAATATTACCGTCTCCAGAAAAAACACCGGAGTGACTTTTTTCAAGCAGCCATAATAAATTTTACGTAATCCGTATCCATCGCTGTAGTAGTGTATAAGTTGACCTTTTAGGCATTATTTGCCCTGTAGGCATTTTTTGCCCAGTGTGTTATTCAACCAACTGCTATCTAGCTGTGTGCCCGTGTTCACATTCTGTCTAAATATCCATAATATTACCGTCTCCAGAAAAAACACCGGAGTGACTTTTTTTCAAGCAGCATTCTTATATTTTACGTAATCCGTATCCACCGCTGTGTATACGTTGACCTTGTAGGCATTATTTGCCCTGTAGGCATTTTTTGCCCAGTGTGTTATTCAACCAACTGCTATCTAGCTGTGTGACCGTGTTCACATTCTGTCTAAATATCCATAATATTACCGTCTCCAGAAAAAACACCGGAGTGACTTTTTTTCAAGCAGCATTCTTATATTTTACGTAATCCGTATCCACCGCTGTGTATACGTTGACCTTGTAGGCATTATTTGCACAGTGTTTTCTTCAAACCGCCATCTAGCTGTGTGAGCTTGTTCACATTTTGTCTAAATATTGATAATATTATCGTCTCTAGAAAAACCACTTGAGTTACTTTTTTTCAAGCAGCATTCATATATTTTACGTAATCCGTATCCACCGCTGTAGTAGTGTATACGTTCATCTTGTAGGCATTATTTGCACACTGTTTTCTTCAAACTGCCATCTAGCTGTGTGTATTATCGTTTCCAGAAAAACCAACTGAGTTTTTGTTGTTGTTGTTTTTTTAAAAATAATGCCAGGCAAAGGCAGGCCGCCACGCAGAGGCCGTGCTAGGGGCCGTGCTGCTATGCAATCCTGTGGCCCTAGCAAATTGCCCAGTTTTAAAAAGCCAATGACCCTGAACTCCCAAAATGCTGAAGAGGTAGTTGACTGGCTTACACAGCACACCCCATCCTCTACCGTTTCTAACTTTACCACAACATCCTCCTCATCCTCCACTGCTATGGCCACCCCACGTAACACTTCCTCCACCACCGGTGCCCCTTCTTCACTGGAGTCAGAGGAGTTATTTTCCCATGAGTTTCTTGAACTGAGTAATGCGCAACCATTATTGGCAGAAGAAGATGAAGGAGATGAGGACGTTACACCAGATTTAATTCTGGCAGAGAACACGACAGAGATGGACATAATGATGAGTGATGAGGAGGAGGAGGAGGTCCCCGCTGCTGCTTCCTTCTGTGATGTGTCAGAAGAAATTGATGCATCTGAGGAGAATGATGATGAGGAGATTGATGTTTTGTGGGTGCCTAGTAGAAGAGAGCAAGAGGAGGGTAGTTCAGATGGAGAGACGGAGAGTCAGAGAGGCAGTAGGAGAATAAGACTTAGAAGAAGCAGGGAGGCCAGCCCGCAGGGATCAGTAGGGCAACAACATGTATCGGCACCTGTGTTCAGCCGGCCAACGCACCCGCCATTGCCGCCAATGCCGCCAACTTCTACTGTTACCGCCAGATCGCAGACTTCCAAAAAGTCAGCAGTGTGGCATTTTTTTAATGTGTGTGCCTCTGACAAAAGCATTGTAATTTGCAATGAGTGCAGTCAGAAACTGAGCCTTGGTAAGCCCAACAGCCACATAGGTACAACTTCTATGCGAAGGCACATGAGCGGCAAGCACAAAGCACTTTGGGAGCAACACCTCAAAGGCAACAGGCAAACTAAAAGCCACACTCCTTCTGGTCCAGCATCTTACTGCTCTACCTCTGCTCTCCTTGACCCATCTGAACCACCCTCCACTCCGCCTTCCACCTTGACCACCTGTTCCCATTCCCAGTCATCTGCCACCAGCCAAGTTTCTGTGAAGGCCATGTTTGAGCGTAAGAAGCCAATGTCTGACTGTCACCCCCTTGCCCGGCGTCTGACAGCTGGCTTGTCTGCACTCTTAGCCCGCCAGCTTTTACCATACCAGCTGGTGGACTCTGAGGCCTTCCGCAAATTTGTAGCAATTGGGACACCGCAGTGGAAGGTACCCAGCCGCAATTTTTTTTCTAAAAAGGGAATACCACACCTGTACCAACATGTGCAGAGCCAAGTTACCGCATCTCTGTCACTTAGTGTTGGGCCAAAGGTCCATATGACTACTGACGCATGGTTCTCCAAGCATGGTCAGGGCAGGTATGTCACCTACACTGCCCACTGGGTGAACTTGGTAATGGCTGGGAATGGGAAGCAGGGAATGGGTAGCTCAACAACAACAACAACAGTGGAGTTGGTGTCACCGCCACGGATTGCACGCGGTTCTGCCACCACCTCTACTCCTCCATCGCTCTCTACCTCGTCTTCTTCCTCTTCTTCTTCTTACTCTGCTGCTGGGTCCTCCTTCTCCTCCTCCACACCTGTGCACCCCCAGCTCCCCCTAGGCTATTCGACGTGCCAGGTACGCCGTTGTCACGCTGTCTTGGGGATGACGTGCCTGGAAAGCAAAAACCATACCGGATCTGTACTCCTGTCATCTCTGCAGTCACAGGCCGATCGGTGGCTGACCCCACACCAACTGCAGATCGGAAAAGTGGTGTGTGACAATGGAAGCAATCTGTTGGCAGCGTTGAGACTGGGAAATTTAACACATGTGCCCTGCATGGCACATGTGTTAAATTTAATAGTCCAACGTTTTGTCTCCAAGTACCCAGGATTCCAGGACGTTCTCACCCAGTCCAGAAAGGTGTCGGCCCATTTCAGACGTTCCTACACAGCCATGGCACGCCTTGCTGACATTCAGCAGCGCTACAACATGCCAGTCAGGCGTTTGATTTCTGACAGCCAGACTCGCTGGAATTCAACGCTCCTTATGTTGGAACGTCTGCTGCAACAACAAAGGGCCGTCAACGAGTACCTTTTTGAACTGGGTGGTAGGACTGGATCTGCAGAGCTGGGGATTTTTTTCCCCCGTTACTGGGTGCTTATGCGCGATGCCTGCAGGCTCATGCGACCTTTTGAAGAGGTGACAAATATGGTCAGTCGCACCGAAGGCACCATCAGCGACCTAATACCCTTCGCTTTCTTCCTGGAGCGTGCCGTGCGACGAGTGACAGATGAGGCTGTAGACCAGCGTGACGAGGAGCTGGAAGCGCACGATTTATGGTCGCAATCACCAGAACGAACCCAGGCACCTGCTGCAACGCAGGGAGAGGTGCCAGAAGTGGAGTCAGAGGAGGAAGGTGGCTTTGTGGAGGAGGAGGAGGAGGACCAACAGGAGCAGGCTTCCCAGGGGGCTAGTGGTGACCTTTTGGGGACCCCTGGTCTTGTACGTGGCTGGGGGGAGGAGACCGTGGATGATGCAGTCCTTGATAATGAGGAAGCGGAGATGGATAGCTCTGCATCCAACCTTGTGAGAATGGGGTCTTTCATGCTGGCATGCCTGTTGAAGGACCCCCGTATCAAGAGGCTTAAGGAGAAGGACCTGTACTGGGTCGCAACGCTACTAGACCCTCGGTACAAGCATAAAGTGGCAGAAATGTTACCAACATACCACAAGTCCGAAAAGATGCGGCATTTACAAACCAGCCTGCAAAACATGTTGTACAATGCTTTTAAGGGTGATGTCACTTCAGGAACTCATCAACATTCCAGGGGCAGAGGTGCCAGTAATCCTGCCACGAGCACACCTGCAAGGACAAAGCCCTTTGGCCGGTCTGTAACATCAGACATGCAAATGTTTTTCTGTCCAAGGCAGCGCCACAACCCTTCTGGATCCACCCTCAAAGAACGCCTCGACCGGCAGGTAGCGGACTACCTGGCATTAACTGCAGATATCGACACTCTGAGGAGCGATGAACCCCTGGACTACTGGGTGCGCAGGCTTGATCTGTGGCCAGAGCTGTCACAATTTGCCATGAACCTCTTGTCTTGCCCAGCCTCAAGTGTGCTCTCAGAAAGGACCTTCAGTGCAGCAGGAGGGATTGTAACTGAGAAGAGAACTCGCCTAGGTCACAAAAGTGTCGATTACCTGACCTTTATTAAAATGAATGAGGGGTGGATCTCGGAGGGTTACTGCACGCCGGAAGACTTGTTCTGACTTCTATGCAGCTGTCCTTCTCTTCAAGCCTCATGACTCCACACACAGCTGTCCTTTAGCGTCCTCCTCCCTCCGCCACCGTTACAAACTAGGGTGCAAACCCTACTGGTTTAATTTTTTCTGGCCTCTGTGCTTCAGTGGCTGCGTCCAAAAAAACGGGGCAAACAATGTCTACAAGGTCAACGTATGGCGAAAAATTACTATTTTCAGCATTTATATGGCATATTTTTTCTGGCAACTGTGCTTCAGTGGCTGCGTCCAAAAAAAACTGGGCAAACAATGTCTACAAGGTCAACGTATGGCGAAAAATGACTATTTTCAGCATTTATATGGCATATTTTTTCTGGCAACTGTGCTTCAGTGGCTGCGTCCAAAAAAACTGGGCAAACAATGCCTACAAGGGCAACGTATGGCAGTTGTTTAAAGAGAACAGTAGATTACTAGCCAGCAAAGCTACCTAAGCTAAAATGTCCCTCAAATCCCTGCAGACTTCTGTCCCTCCAATACAGAGCAGTATCAAGCAGATTACTAGCCAGCAAACTTACTATCATCTGTCCCTGAAATCACTAACAGCTCTCCCCCTACACTATCTCTTCCAAGCACACACAGGCAGATTTTTCAGATACATTTTTGCCCTTGATCCCCCTCTGGCATGCCACTGTCCAGGTCGTTGCACCCTTTAAACAACTTTAAAATCATTTTTCTGGCCAGAAATGTCTTTTTTAGATGTTAAAGTTCGCCTTCCCATTGAAGTCTATGGGGTTCGCGAACCGTTCGCGAACCGCTCGCATTTTTGCGCAAGTTCGCGAATATGTTCGCGAACTTTTTTTCCGACGTTCGCTACATCCCTATTTGTCACTCAGTGCTGGACCAGCTAGGGAACTATTGCAGCAAATTATAGGGTGAGCCATTTGCTGCAATAAATGGACAGTAACAAGAGTTGAAGCCTTGACGTGGCGTTACTGCTCACATGGGTAACCATGTGCCAATTCAACCATTTACGAGGCTGTGATAGTGATTGTGGAGTATGTTTAGTATTTAGACTATTGAACAATTCTTCATTTTACTGAAAAACTAATCTTACGCTTACATTTTGTTTTCTAAGCTATTTTTATTTTAAAACACTGAATCTATGTAGAAAAAAAGGAAATATACAGTTTGCAAAATTATTCAGTTCCCACACTTTAATATTCTGTTAAGTTGTCTATGGGTGCAAGAACAGATTGAAGCACTTAAGTAAGCATATACCAGCAGGAGACTTGGACTGCCAACAAAAGGGACTGGACTTCCTACATAAGGTGGGGTGGCTGGTTAGGGTCAGAGTTTTGGAGGATGAGGGGATGGGATTGAAGGATCAAGGCATTTCCAGGTGGGATTGAACCCTAATTGTAGGGCAATTATTATAGGAAAATTAAACCTAAACTCATTAGGGGTGGCAAAACTTTAAGTACCCCTGTTTTATGACAATCTGTAAGTTTTTCTCTGAATTGACAAGTTTAACTTTCTGTATATGCCGCAACCTTTTTCCCAGATTAAGGCTTCTGCCTGCACAGTAGAGTAAAATCAGTCTTTCCTGATGAAAAGCAGCTCTTTAGGAAGGACCAATTCTGTCATTGCTGCACTCTGCTTATAGGGAGTGGAACCAAATGCAGCATTTCTGATTGGTTTGTCATTGATAGCATGTGCCGTGGATAGAGTGTTTCCTACTCTATTTTTGGGACATTTTTACTACCTGTTTTCTTAGTATTTCATTGAGCCAGTTAACAAACAGAATCAATTTCTAGGCAACTACAAGAAACAGCTACTAATCTGCTGGTTTAATATAAAAGCCTTCATGAACTTCTTCCTCTGATTCTACCAAAATATTTATACAACTATTCACTATTAAATTCAAGTTATATAAATTAATTGAAATGGACCAACCTGTGTTTGGAGCTTATTAATGGTATTCACAACAAATATGTATAAAAATAATTTGCTGACCTCAAAGCAAGTGTCAAATTGGGATAATGAAAGGTCAAAACACAACACTCTACTTTTCTTGCCTCTCTTTCATTACTAGCTTCATATTAGGGGTGGGTTGATTAGTACAGTAGTTAAAGGGGTTTTTCACCTTTAACTTTTAGTATTATTTAGAGAGTGATATTCTGAGACAATCTGCAATTGGTTTTGAGTTTTTAGTATTTCTTGTTTCTTGAGTTATTTAGCTTTTTATTTAGCAACCTCCAGTTTGCAATTTCAGTAATCTGGTTGCTAGGGTCAAAACTACCCTAGCAACCATGCACTGATTTGAATAAGACACTGGAATATGAACAGGAGATGGCCTGAATGGAAACATGAGTAATAAAAAGCAATAACAACTAGAAAGGGAACTTCATGTTGGTTTGAAAAACATGCAAAGTTTGCATTAAAATTTAAAGAATGGCAGGAGTTTAAATTTAAACCAATGAAAGTCTATAGGTTAAATCTGATTGGCAGTTGTTGGCTCTGCCCACTTTTCTAACCTTGAAACCGTAGTCACCCAGTAAGTGACTGTGCAAAGTTTGGAAACCCAGGCACAAATAATGTGAGAATGGGAGTGTTTTAAATGTAAAACAAGGAAATTCAATGGATGAAATCTGATTGGCTGTTAGTGGCTTTGTCCACTTTTACTAACCTTGACCTGCAGTCCACCAGTGACCAACCGTGAATAGTTTGGGGACCCTGGTGTTAATACTGTAAAAATGGCAGCAGGTTCAATTCCACCATTGAAAGTTAATGGGTGAAATCTGAATTGCTGTTTATAGCTCCACCCTCTTTGGGGCATCCAACAAAAATAATCTTTTCATTCAGGTTGACCCCATGACTATGTGATTCCAGTTAGGCGAGTGTAGCTTTAAAGCTGTAACACTGACAGCAGTTTAAATTTCTCCATTAAAGTTAATGGGTGAAATTGGATTGGCTGTTGTTGGCTCCTCCCACTTTGGGTCACTTTTTTTTTTCGAGGGGAGACCCCATGATTATGTGATTCAAGTTTGGTGAGTTTAGCGTCAAAGCTGTAAGAGTGGCAGCAGCAAAATGGGGTGTTCTAAGTGGCTGAAAATATACAAAATAAACAAATTGTTTAACCAGTATCTAATACATTTGAGAAGGTTTTATATGAGCTTACGGCTGTAACCGTTGGGCCCGGCTGTACATGCCCCAGACCTTCAGCAAGAGGAGTCAAACACCAGAAAAACTTCAAAAGAGGCTGGCACAAGCCTGGACCCATGAAGTAGTAAAGCTGGAGTCAAGTTGTAAAAGACTTAAAAAAGCTTACATTTTATTTTTCGTTTCGTGTCTACCAGGGACACTTACTCATAGGCTAAACATTAAACAATTCATTATTCTGTATAGACTGTTGTACACAGCTGATAGACACGTACATAGAGAATAATGAATGTGGCAGAAGCAGGAATGAGGTGAGTGTAGCGCAAGACTTGGAGTCCAGGCCCTTGGGGCGCTACAGTCGGGCAGGTTAATATTATGGGATGTGTATTTCATGGGGACCTGACAGAACGCTGTGGAAGGCAGTGCAGACTGCAGTGACAAACACACAGAGAATTAGGGATTCCCGGGTAGGAGAGAGCAGAATGTGAGACATTTGAAGTCATTTGCCCCTTCTTTGCGCACGGACAGTAATTTCCAGCTGGGGCAGCTCAGAGCCAGACACTGACAGTGGGAAAAGATTTAGCAGGCCCAGGTGGGATTAGAGCGGAGACTCTTTCTCCTCACACAGTCCTTCTCTTTCCCCTGTCACAGGAGAGGGTGGGCCGGAGCGGTTTATGTTGCTCACCTGGGGACCCGACTACCTGCGGCAGATCACAGTGCCTGGGGGCCCCATTATCTATATTATAGGCAACACTAGAACAATATGGAGGTGTAACCCGGAGCCCACACAAGACACACACCTTTAGTGTCACAATCACACTGTGTATAGTGTCACACTCCCTGGCACAGATGTGATAGTAACACAGAGTGAAACACAGATGCGCCTCTAATACAGCAGCAGCGTTAGCAGTGTGAGAGTGGAGTGGGCACAATACAGTGTGGAAGAAGACTCTGGGGAAGCGAGGTTTGTCTCCCCCGGGTCCGGAGCTCTGCCCTGGTATGTGGCAGTGCAGGAGTGGGAGGCAACGGTGAAGTTGGCCCCGTGCTGTGGGGGTGAGGGCGATGCACTCAGGCTTGGGGCACATCGGGGAAAACTTTGCCAGTTTGGAGCATCAGTCAGCGGCCAGCAGGATCCAGCAGCAGAGAGCCAGGGAGGAGAAATCGAGCACCGCTGGATGGATGGTTGCCCTGTCGCCTTTTCCGAAGAGGAGCGGAAATTGAGTTATTTCTTAATAAAGACTTTGCAATTTTAAAGTATAATTTGTCTTTGTGTTATTTATTCATTGTGTACTAAGGAAATTTTTCAAAAGATTTGATGTTACTGGTCCTTTAACAACATCAATTATGACCTTTAATATAACGTCATCAAAAGTGCCAATATTCCTTCCTTAGGTAATGTGTGATTAGATTAAGGCAGGAAGAATCTATATTGAATATTTCTTATGTGTTCGACTATAAATGCAAACTATAAATGGAGGACAATTCTACGATCAATTTTGTGTAAACATGAACTTGTAGTTTTAGTCATAAGCTTAATTGTATTTTATTAGCAGTGTGCAGTGTCAGCCACAAGAGGGAGACATTTATGTTTCTGCACAAACACAACATACATCCAGCTATAGATGCAATATACATTGTAGCTGCTTTTTTTAAGAAATTGGGAGAGCATATTTAAATGGAAAAAAATCAAAGCTATTCAACCCTGAGTCAAAATAATGATTAATCCAATAGTGATGCAGTATTGGAAATAACAAAATGCTAAGGGGTTCTATGTAGGGTAGGGGGGTAGAGTTTGTTTTTAAAGTTTAAATAATTCTTTTAGTAGACTTAAGGTATGGAGATCCACAGAAAGAACCCTTATCTGGAAAACCCCAGGTCCTGAGCATTCTGGATAGCAGGTCCCATACTTGCACTATCAGGGCCGCCATTAGAAATCACGGGGCCCCCTGGACCCCGCCCACCCCAGATCCCGCCCACTTCACCACCCAGACATCAGCACTAAAAAAGGTGACCCCCCCACACACAAGTTATAAAAAGCTATTGATGGTCAGGGCCCCTTTTTATAAGTTAAAAAAACTGTGGCACCAGGGCCCCCAAAAAAGTTTTTTAAAAAAAAAAATTGGTGGTCAGCGCCCCCCTACAAGTTAAAATAAATAATTGGTGACCAGGGCCCCCCTATAAGTTAAAAAAAATTGGTGCCAGGGCCCCCATAAAAGTTTTTTTAAAAAAAAACATTGGGCCCCCTTAAAAGTAAAAAAAATTGGTGCCCCAGAGAATATTTTTAAAAAAACATTGGCGCCAGGGAAATTGGGGCCCCAGAGAACATTTTTAAAAAAAACATTGGTGGCAGGGGCCTATAGAGTATTACAATAATACATTGGCGGGCAGGGAATGTAAAAAAAAAATTGGTGTTCAGTATTGAACTCGTGGCTTCAGGACTTCAACTACACCTTATTTCGTGACTTCGGGTCTTTTCGCCGCTTCAGGACTTTGGGTCTTTTCGCCAATTTCAGGACTTCAGCTATTCGGCTTTTCAGATGGAAGAGGTGGCGCGGCTTCACCGTGGTCAAGGAGGGGCCCTGCTATTTCAAAAAGGGCAGCACAGCTGGGCTCCAATGGGCATCCACACATAGACAGGGTCAGACTGGCCCGGAGGGACACCATGAAAAAAACCTGGTGGGCCCCAACCCTCATGGGCCCCCGTCGGGCCAGATCCCCTTCTCCCAATCCCAGTTTGAAAATAAAAATTTCCTAACGTGCGGCAACGTGCGCGCATGCACAGTGATGCGTGGTGTGCTGGGCATCCATGTCAGCTTTTGTGTGCCCGATGGCCCTGCAATAGGTGAGGAGGGGTGGGGGGGCCCTGGACGGCAGTCCTGTTGGGCCACAGGCCCAGCAGTCCAACCCTGGGCACTGCAATAGGTGAGATGGGGAGGAAGGGTGGCGAGGGGGGGGCCTGGACGGCCGGCGGGGGGCCCTGGATGGCAGTCCTGGTGGTCCCCCCAGTCCGGCTCTGTACATAAGGGCAAAGGGGGGGCACTTTCTCCCCCTGGATGCGCCTTGAGTGTGTGAGGCAGAGGGAGGAAGGAGGAGGGATGAGTGGGGGAGACCCTGGGATCCATTTTGGGACATTGGGAGAACAGACGCCCCGGGTGCTGCACTCTCTCCTAAGGAAGAAATACAGACTTGCCTCTACTCACTGATTTAAGAGGCTGCAGTGACAGCTCTGTCCGTGCTTCAAATACTTGTTGAGTTGCAAACTCCCTCCTCGCTCGATCCTCCCTCCTCAGCTCAGCCCCTCCCCTCTTAGCCCTCCTCCATGCTCAAGGCTGACATGAAAACCTTAGCTCACAAGCTGAACACAGAGCACGGAGGAGGGTTAAGAGGGGAGGGGCTGAGCTGAGGAGGGAGGGGCTGAGGGCTAAGGAGGAAGGATCGAGCGAGGGGGGAGTTTGCAACTCAACAAGTTTTTGCAGCATGAACAGAGCTGTCACTGCAGCCTCTTAAATCAGTGAGAAGAGGCGAGTCTGCATTTCTTTCTTAGGAGAGAGAGCGCACGCAGCTGGAGCGTCTGTTCTCCCCCCCTGAAAATTTTTCGGTGGACGCCTCTGCGGGCCCCCCTTCAGGTCCGGGCCCGGTACAGTAGTACCCCCTGTGCCCCCCTGATGGCGGCCATGTGCACTATATATTGGGTGGTCAGCTGGTATTGTCTTTGGAAGTACTAGCCTCCATTCTCTGCCTGCCAATAAAGCTTAATAATATTCCTTTTCTTTTGTACATTTTTAATAGCATAGTTTTGCTTTTATAATGCCTTTACCTGAAAAGTTTCAACCAGGTTTTTTAAGGTTCAGCAAATAAATTCATAAAGGTTATTCTGTCTATCATTTTTCAACACGGCAATCTACAATTTCCCCATAACAAAAATCACAGTTAATAAAGAATGTTCAGGGGCGCTCAGGCGAGTTGAGAAACTTGTCTAAGGCGGCAGCAACCGCTAGTTGCCAGGGGCAGCAAATTAGCTTCTCCTGGTAAGTTTAAGAGCCAAATTCCCATTTTTCAACCAGGAAATTCTGCTCCTTTAGTGCAGCGAGTGCAACTGCGCTCTTTGCACTAGTGACATGGACCCCCCGACCCCCTCCGCCGCTGAAAAGGTGAGTGCCGTGGGGAGGGGCGACAGAACAAAATGGCCTGGATCGCCCCTGAGAATGTTGATCTAGACTTCCATGTAGTTTAGCTCTTACGGAGAGACACTACATTAGCAGTGGAATGGGGACCCAAATAACTACAGTGTCTAGGGCTATTCTGTTGTTTTATAAATTAAATTGACAATTTCACTGATTAAGACCAGTAATTAAGAATACAATTTCAGGTTCCACTGTAATTCAGTAAAATTCCCATGGTTGAAGTCCTCAGTGTAGAATTAAACAATACCTCGTACCTCATTAGTGAATGCAATGTCACTTGCAATTTTCAAACCTGCTTTATAAGAAAATACGTTTCTGGGCACCTGATAGATTGCTCAGTTGCTCAGGAAGAAATGCCGGAAATGTACATAAGATGTGAAATATGTTTTATACATTTTGTTATGAAACTTTATAATGTGGACCAGGTGTTGTAAGAACCCCATCAATCATCAAAAATGCACCTAATGGTTCACCATATTGCAGGACATGTAAGCACAAGTGTGTATATAAAAATCCAAATTTATTTAGAATTTTCCAATAAAATCATTGCATGAGGACAGACAAATAAAGCAGGCAGTGGAGATCAAGGCTTAATGTGTTTCGTGACTGTGCTAGTCACTTCCTCAGAAGCCAGTGCGCCCTCTGCCGAAATAACACCCTTATAGCCACATATATAAAAGGATTGGTCTAAAGGCTGTTATACACAGTCACATAAAGCGATAGAAGTCATGATAAATACTGTGGATATCGTAAAATTAATTATGATCGTTGTACCATTCCCTAATTAATATGTAATAAAACAGCAATATTTATTGAGGCAGTGAACAGTTTGAAACATACTAAATGAAGTTATAAATATTGCTATAAATACAATATAAATACATATAGGTAAGAAATCCAGGCAAGCCAGAAAAAATATAAATGTATATGTACATGACAATATACAGTATCCTCAATGTGGATTATTGAATTATTCTTTGTAAAAGGGGGGTGTCCTTTGAGTATGTAGTAATTATACAGGGGCAAACTGGATTGGCCTTTGCGGGTATATGTCCAGATGAAATAGATAGATTCATATGTGATTTAATATTATATCTGGGTTTACTTTGCAACAAATGTTTGCGATTAGCACCCACAGCCCTCATTTTACCATAAGTGTGATAAACTGCTTGGCTAGCAGTGGGTTAAATTATGATGCTGTGTTAGTTCAGGTGAAGCAGTCAGACCAGCACAGGAACTTTATACATTTATTAGTAAATGGCAGGTAACACAGCCCTGCTCCACAGTTGCTCTCAGCTTAGACAGGAAGTTGGAAAAAATAGGAACAGGAAATGAAACATAAGGCAATAGCTAAACAGCAGGTATGCCCCTAACCAAAATGTCCACAAAAGCTGGTTACTAAAATAGCCTTTTTTAATATTCCCCTGGGTATAGCCTCTCTGTAAGAAACGATCACATAAAGCCATAGCCTGTTGGTTAAAAGATTCCCATGTAGTACAGATCCTATGCAGTTGTAAAAATTGACCGACTTGCACCCTACGCAAAACGTGTCTCAGATGACTACTACTGCCATTTGTTAGGGAATAATCCAAAGACCGGAGATCATTGAGGTAGAAGGTTGAGGAAGTTTATTAATTATATAATAAACATACACGAGCGTCGTGGGTTCTGTACAGAGTATAAGACAGAACTCCAGAACAAAGAAAACACCACACATTATATACCCTTCGAGAGAGGAACTTCAATGGGGATGGCCTCTCTAAGGAGGATAGGGAGTATTGACAGGTATCTGTCATAGTGTCTCAGTGTGCAATTATCTAGTGTTAGCTAGTTATGTGAACGAGAAGGGAGTAACACAGTGGGAGAGCTTCAAGGCCAGGGCACCTGGTAGAAGCAAAATGATAACATAACAGACTACTGATAAGAACCTTCTCTGATGGCACATTGTCTCCTGGGTAGTCTTGAAACAGTTCCTAGAAGGGCCCCATGGGCACTTTGAAACTGCTCAGTCCACCATGGAGGGGGGCTTAGGAAAGTGAGGGTCCATACAGGGCCTGCAAGACTTCTCCTTCCACACATGTAACAAGGTATTTCTGGTGATGGGTTTGCAATATAGATCGGTGCCTATCATCTCACCATCTGCTATAAATGTAATATCCAAATAGGCAATTTCATCCCGATTCATCTTACTGGTAAAAGGAATTCCCCCAGCCTGTGTCGTTGCAGTAGCAAACAAATTCATCGACATAAACAGAGTCTCCATCCAATGAAATGAACCAAACACTCTAAAGTATGTTCTTATAGCAAAATGATTACTGTATATAGGTAATTATAAAATACTAAAATTAGCTAACTCACAGACCTAAAAAATGCACGTAGTTTAAACACTCCATTACATAACATCTATGGAATGTCTTTACTTATACAAAAAGGAGATTTTGTGTACTCACCGTTCTATCTCTTTCTCTTCAGTCGCTTGGGGGATACGGACAGTGGGGTATAGCTGGCACCACTAGGAGGCAGGATACAATAAAAAAAATAGAAACTTGATCCCTCCTCCTCCTGCTATACCCCTCCTCTGTAGGCAGAGGCACTAAGTTCATACCAAAGGAGAAACAGGAGGTTATTAATAATCAACAGAAAAACTGATAACTAATTACAAGAAGAACAGATGGTTGAATTAACCAAGTCTGAAGCCAAGAGAAGGCCTCTATCCAGGGAGGGAAGCCCTGTGTCCCCCAAGCGACTGAAGAGAAAGAGATTTAACGGTGAGTACACAAAATCTACTTTTCTCCAGGTCTGCTTGGGGGACACAGGGACAGTGGGGTTGTACCAAAGCTGTCTCCTGAATCAAGGGCGGGAAGTAGAGGCCTACGTGGTACCAGCCACTACAGCCTGAAGTACCTTCCTGCTGTAGTGGGTGTCAGATTCCACAAAGGTGCCAAACTGGTAAAATTTGGCAAAAGCGTGGATTGAAGTCCATGTTGCAGCCTTGCACAATTGTTCCGCTGAGGCTTGGTTTCGAAAGGCCCACGGCGCACTCATTCCTCTGGTGGAATGTGCCCTGATTGAGTCTGGGGGAACCTGACCCTGAGAGGGCCTGAGGGAAGGATGAACAAGGAGTCTGATTGACAGATGTCCTTGATCCGGTGCAGGTACAACTTGAGGCCCCCCTAACGGGGTCGAGGGTGTGCAGTGCTGCTTCCTTCGCATTGGAAAGGGATGAGCAGAAGGTAGGAATCGTAATTTCATGGTTGAGGTGGAAAGTGGAAACCACTTTGGGAAAAAAAGAGGGAGAAGTATGAAGTACTGCCCTGTCGTTGTGGAAGGTCAACAGAGGACACCTACAGGAGAGGGCAGAGAGCTCAGATACTCTCCTTGCAGAGGCAATAGCCAGAAGAAAAACGGTTTTCCATGTGAGCCACTGAAGTGGAATAGAATCCAAAGGGAGCGCGTTGCAGGGCACGTAGTACTAGGGTTAAGTCCCAATTGGGCACCGGTGAACGTACTGGGGGCTTTACGTGGGCCACTCACTGAAGAAAAATCTTAACATCGGGGAGCAAGGCGAGATGTCTTTAGAACAGGATGGAAAGTGCCGAAAACTGAGATTTCAGCGACTTGAGGGACATGTCCAAGGACAGTCCCTCCTGAAAAAAGGCCAGAAGGTGTGGACTGGAAACCATAATGTTGGTAACCAGACCAGATGGTACATCTTGGTGGAGACCGGTTTGCGGGCTGCACGCATGGCAGAATGACAGCGTCAGAGAACCCTTTCCATCTCAGGATTGCGGTTTCAGTAGCCATGCCGTCAAATTGAGGTTGGCAGGACAAGGGTGAAGCCTTGGACCCTGAGATAGAAGGTCCTGGGATGAGAGGCAGAGGTTCCTCTACTGATGTGCTAGATCTGAGACCCAGGATTGATGGGGCCATCTTGGAACTATGAGGATGAGAGTAGTGTGTTCTCTCTGAAGCTTCTTAATTGTTCTTGGAATGAACGTGAGATGGAAGTCCCAGGGAGAGGTGAGGGCGTCTGCCGCCAGAGGGTCCCTGGACCTTGCAAAGAAGAGAGGAACTTTTCAATTGTGACGTGATAGACCTCTGGCGTCCCCCATCTTTGAGTGATATTGTGGAAGATGTCGTCCTTTAGAGACCACTCACCGGGATCTAAGGATTGTCTGCTGAGATAATCTGCTTCCCAGTTTAAGAGACCTGGAATGAAGATGGCTGACAGACGAGTCGGATTGCCCGTATCTCAAGAAGGTTGATGTGAAGATGTCGTTCCGATAGACCAGCGACCCTGCGCTGACCGACCCTCCAGCACTGCTTCCCAACTGGAGAGGCTTGCATCTGTGGTGAGCAGTCGCCAAGAGCAAAGAAGAGCAAAATAAATACTACAATACTCCTGAATGCAGGAGACGGTCCTAACCTCCTGAGGACACAACAAAACTCAGTGTCTCTACAGAGGAGGGGTATAGCAGGAGGAGGAGGGATCAAATTTCTATTTTTTTTATTGTGTCCTGCCTCCTAGTGGTGCCAGCTATACCCCACTGTCCCTGTGTCCCCCAAGCAGACCTGGAGAAACCAGTGGTCTTTCAGTTGGACATGACTGCTGTTAACAAGAGGTATGCACATTTAAAGGACAAATAAATATGAGAAGGTATATTTATCTTATGTGGACCTACAGATAACTCTTCTTTTTATTACATTAGTTATCCTATAGTGAATTGTAGCCTGCCCATTTATGAGTATCCTCCAGCTGAGTTCTTCCCCCTGCCCTTAAATGCATACATAGATACACCGTTAAAGCAATGTTCCCTCTAAGGTGTGCGCTCCTGCAAGCCCACGATTTTTGAGGCCAGCATACACAACAAATTGTGGTGTGCACAAAAAAACTTGTGTAAAAACACAAAATGTATTAATTTCAATAAACTGAGCACACAGGTTTTAAAAACTGTGCACACTAGTTTAAAATGTGCGCACTAAAGAAATTTTTAGCCAAGATAGGAATTAGAGAGAACATTGCATTTAAGGTATATATAACACAGGCACACTAGTCTAGAACAGTGGTTTTCAGACTTTTATTGTGTCTAGCACAACTCTAAGACCCTAATTAACCCCGAAGTTGGACTTTCAGCTGTATCTAAAAAGACAATCGCATACTTCCCAAATTTATCTCAACTCTCTTTATTTTGCCCCTCCCCCATTAAAGGCTTTGGGGCCAACCCCACACCAGAATCACTGCTCTAGAATGAAGACTCTAGATCAATGATCCCCAATCAGTGGCTCATGATCAACATGTTGCTCACCAACTCCTGGTTTGGGGGCAAGTTTTGGTTGCATACAAACCAAGTGTAGTGCCAGAGTCTCCTGTAGGCTACCATTCCATATAGGGGCTACCAAATAGCCAATCACAATCCTTAATTGGCAATCATCGGAACCTTTTTCATACTTATATTGCTCCCCAACTCTATTTATATTTGAATGTGGCTCATAGGTAAAACGTTTGGACCCCTTCTCTAGATTGAATGGAATTAAAACTTTGCTGTTTCTCTTGAAAAGAGAGCCAGATGTAGTGGAAGCCGTCCCAGGCTCCTAAAGATGTAGGGTTTCTATGACTGATAAGATCAGGGCATCTATCATCTCTGCAGAACGTGGGACCGGGTCATCTTTCTCTTAGTCACTGAGGGATAGTTCCCCTTCTTAGAGAGTGTTGTCCGGAATAGGGAGAGATTGACTTCTGGTGCCTCCATCGCTCTCTTCCACAGAGGGTGATGGGGCCCTCCATTTATATGCCTTGCTTTTGGGGTTGTCAAGGTGGGATAGGAGCTTATCTAGTGACTTGACCAGCTTTGGGATCCCTGTTGCAAGCTGGGATGCCCACTCAGGGATGTCTTGAGTACTGTAAGAAGAATTGTCCGTGGAAGTGCTTGCCGCACCCAGTTGGAGGGCCTGTTGTACCTGAGAAGGAGCAGGCCCTGTGGGTTCCGAACCCAGAGCTGGTGGTTTGTAGCTGGAGCAAATGGGGTCTTTGTGCCCTGAGAGCAAAACATTTATGGCATTTGGCACATTCTAAAAATGTAATGGATGCTGTAGAAACTCTGTTAGGAAAAAGGACATTGCTGTGTCCCTCGGACATGGCTAGGCAATTTAGGTCAATAGGTGACCTATGGATAATGTGCCTCTCCTATAACGTGCTAACCGTGTTCTGAATGCGGCCTGTATAGAAGTAAATAGGCAGCCTAAGGAGCAGAGCAGATTGGATTAAATGACTCATGGTTGCTGTGTCTGCCGTAGTACGCACAGCTAGACCCACCGTGTGCAGTGTGAGCTGATTCGCGGCGCATTAGGGAGGTTTGGCGCCATAGAGTGATTTCCTGTGCATTTTAGTTTGTGCGCGGTCCCCACTGACGTGCTTCCAGTTGCGAGCGGACTGAGGCGTGCGTAACACCATATGGCACCAATTTTAATTTTTCACCAGTAACATACCTCACCCCCCCCACGACCCTGTTTAATACTGGGAGTGGTGCGGTAATGAATTTGGCCCTGTTGCTTCCTGTATTGCAGGATCAGTGCAGCTAAGTGGGTTGCCATAGCAATGGTTCTGTTCGGAGGAACTGTTTGTATGGTGCCTGAGGTGTTCCTCTTTTTAAAACATGTTTCTGTGTCCCCTCTGCTTCCCAGAGTCAGGCTGTAGAGCAAGGCTGTGGCAGGTATAGGCAAGCAGAGGACAGAGGGGAGAGACTAGCATACTTAGCTATGTGAGTTTCCTCTCCCTGCATCTCATTCAGCCAGTCAATTCTCCTCCTGTAAATGGATGTAGAAATTAGAGATCCTGGATGGTCGCTTGAGGCCCATAATATAAAGTCAAGGATCTATGTTCACAGAAGGCGAATCGGCAGCGGAGAAAAATCATATGCACTATTTTCATTTGGGGTCCGCACATGCCAGCTGCCTTGGTATATCAATGCATAGTGGGCATCAAACTATTCAGTAGACCCTTGGCATAAATATTTATGGTGTTTTACAATTGTATGCAAGAAAGTGGGTGAGATGAATGCGGCCAATTGCAATATTTTTAGGCAATTTAAAAAATGTAAAAACTGTTGCTTTTATCGCCAAATTTAGGAAAGGCTTGCAACTTGGTACTTTGGAGTACAAAGACATGCATACCCAATTTGGATTCACGGGAATGTGTACTTTCTGAAAATATATGGTTTTCTGGGGTGAATGTACTTTTTTCTACCTTTGCTCCCCCCCAAAACTATGTATATGTGTTGATTTTGCAGTACCTGAAATGACAGACCATATGGGGGTCTACTTTTTGGGGCCCCTATATGCCACATGCTTGGGTACACCTATACATATTGGGCATCAAACTGTTCAGAGGACCCTAGGCTTTCATATTTGGGGTGATTTCTCTTGATACCTAAAAGTATGTGGGTAATACGATGCTGCAGGGTAGACATTTTTAGGTGACTTTTGGAAATGTCACCAAAATCACCAAATTTAGGAATGGTTTGCGGCTTGGTACTTTGGTGTAGAAAGACATACATACCCAATTTGGATTTGTGGGAATGTCTACTTTCTGAAAATATATGGTTTTCTTGAGTGAACTTACTTTTTTTCTACTTTTGCCCCCCCCCCAAAACGATGTAAATGTGTTGATTTTGCAGTACCTGAAATGACAGACTATATGGGGGTCTTTCTTTTGGGGCCCCTGTATGCCACGTGCTTGGGTACACCTATACATATTGGGCATCAAACTGTTCAGAGGACCCTAGGCTTTCATATTTGGGGTGATTTATCTTGATACCTAAAAGTATGTGGGAAAATATGATGCTGCAGGGTTGAAATTTTGAAGTGACTTTTGGAAATGTCAGCAAAACCACCAAATTTAGGAATGGTTTGCGGCTTGGTACTTTGTAGTACAAAGACCTGCATACCCACTTTGGATTCGTGGGAATGTGTACTTTCCGGAAATATATGGTTTTCTTGGGTAAACTTACTTTTTTCTACTTTTGCCTCCCCCAAAACGATGTAAATGTGTTGATTTTGCAGTACCTAAAATGACAGACCATATGGGGGTCTTCTTTTTGGGGCCCCTGTATGCCACGTGCTTGGGTACACCTATACATATTGGGTATCAAACTGTTCAGAGGACCCTAGGCTTTCATATTTGGGGTGATTTCTCTTGATACCTAAAAGTATGTGGGTAATACGATGCTGCAGGGTAGAAATTTTGAAGTGACTTTTGGAAATGTCACCAAAACCACCAAATTTAGGAATGGTTTGCGGCTTGGTACTTTGTAGTACAAAGACATGCATACCCAATTTAGATTCGTGGCAATGTGTACTATCCGAAAATTTATGGTTTTCTGGGGTGAACGTACTTTTTTCTACTTTTGCCCCCCCCCCCCAAAAAAGATTTAAATGTGTTGATTTTGCAGTACCTAAAATAACAGACCATATGGGGGTCTTCTTTTTGGGGCCCCTGTATGCCACGTGCTTGGGTACACCTATACATATTGGGCATCAAACTGTTCAGAGGACCCTCGGCTTTCATATTTGGGGTGATTTCTCTTGATACCTAAAAGTATGTGGGTAATACAATGCTGCAGGGTAGAAATTTTGAGGTGACTTTTGGAAATGTCACCAAAACCACCAAATTTAGGAATGGTTTGCAGCTTGGTACTTTGGAGTACAAAGACATGCATACCCAATTTGGATTTGTGAGAATGTGTACTTTCCAAAAATATATGGTTTTCTTGGGTAAACTTACTTTTTTCTACTTTTGCCTCCCCCCAAAACGATGTAAATGTGTTGATTTTGCAGTACCTAAAATGACAGATCATATGGGGGTCTTCTTTTTGGGGCCCCTGTATGCCACGTGCTTGGGTACACCTATACATATTGGGCATCAAACTGTTCAGAGGACCCTAGGCTTTCATATTTGGGGTGATTTCTCTTGATACCTAAAAGTATGTGGGTAATACAATGCTGCAGGGTAGAAATTTTGAGGTGACTTTTGGAAATGTCACCAAAACCACCAAATTTAGGAATGGTTTGCGGCTTGGTACTTTGTAGTACAAAGACATGCATACCCAATTTAGATTCGTGGCAATGTGTACTTTCCGAAAATATATTGTTTTCTGGGGTGAACGTACTTTTTTCTACTTTTGCCCCCCCCCCCAAAATGATGTAAATGTGTTGATTTTGCAGTACCTAAAATAACAGACCATATGGGGGTCTTCTTTTTGGGGCCCCTGTATGCCACATGCTTGGGTACACCTATACATATTGGGCATCAAACTGTTCAGAGGACCCTCGGCTTTCATATATGGGTGATTTCTCTTGATACCTAAAAGTATGTGGGTAATACGATGCTGCAGGGTAGAAATTTTGAGGTGACTTTTGGAAATGTCACCAAAACCACCAAATTTAGGAATGGTTTGCGGCTTGGTACTTTGTAGTACAAAGACATGCATACCCAATTTAGATTCGTGGCAATGTGTACTATCCGAAAATATATTGTTTTCTGGGGTGAACGTACTTTTTTCTACTTTTGCCCCCCCCCCCAAAACGATGTAAATGTGTTGATTTTGCAGTACCTAAAATGACAGACCATATGGGGGTCTTCTTTTTGGGGCCCCTGTATGCCACGTGCTTGGGTACACCTATACATATTGGGCATCAAACTGTTCAGAGGACCCTAGGCTTTCATATTTGGGGTGATTTCTCTTGATACCTAAAAGTATGTGAGTAATACGATGCTGCAGGGTAGAAATTTTGAAGTGACTTTTGGAAATGTCACCAAAACCACCAAATTTAGGAATGGTTTGCGGCTTGGTACTTTGTAGTACAAAGACATGCATACCCAATTTAGATTCGTGGCAATGTGTACTATCCGAAAATATATGGTTTTCTGGGGTGAACGTGCTTTTTTCTACTTTTGCCCCCCCCCCCCAAAAAAGATGTAAATGTGTTGATTTTGCAGTACCTAAAATAACAGACCATATAGGGGTCTTCTTTTTGGGGCCCCTGTATGCCACGTGCTTGGGTACACCTATACATATTGGGCATCAAACTGTTCAGAGGACCCTCGGCTTTCATATTTGGGGTGATTTCTCTTGATACCTAAAAGTATGTGGGTAATACAATGCTGCAGGGTAGAAATTTTGAGGTGACTTTTGGAAATGTCACCAAAACCACCAAATTTAGGAATGGTTTGCGGCTTGGTACTTTCGAGTACAAAGACATGCATACCCAATTTGGATTTGTGAGAATGTGTACTTTCCAAAAATACATGGTTTTCTTGGGTAAACTTACTTTTTTCTACTTTTGCCTCCCCCAAAACGATGTAAATGTGTTGATTTTGCAGTACCTAAAATGACAGACCATATGGGGGTCTTCTTTTTGGGGCCCCTGTATGCCACGTGCTTGGGTACACCTATACATATTGGGCATCAAACTGTTCAGAGGACCCTAGGCTTTCATATTTGGGGTGATTTCTCTTGATACCTAAAAGTATGTGGGTAATACGATGCTGCAGGGTAGAAATTTTGAAGTGTCTTTTGGAAATGTCACCAAAACCACCAAATTTAGGAATGGTTTGCGGCTTGGTACTTTGTAGTACAAAGACATGCATACCCAATTTAGATTCGTGGCAATGTGTACTATCCGAAAATATATGGTTTTCTGGGGTGAACGTGCTTTTTTCTACTTTTGCCCCCCCCAAAAAAAGATGTAAATGTGTTGATTTTGCAGTACCTAAAATAACAGACCATATGGGGGTCTTCATTTTGGGGCCCCTGTATGCCACGTGCTTGGGTACACCTATACATATTGGGCATCAAACTGTTCAGAGGACCCTAGGCTTTCATATTTGGGGTGATTTCTCTTGATACCTAAAAGTATGTGGGTAATACGATGCTGCAGGGTAGAAATTTTGAAGTGACTTTTGGAAATGTCACCAAAACCACCAAATTTAGGAATGGTTTGCGGCTTGGTACTTTGTAGTACAAAGACATGCATACCCAATTTAGATTCGTGGCAATGTGTACTATACGAAAATATATGGTTTTCTGGGGTGAACGTACTTTTTTCTACTTTTGCCCCCCCCAAAGTGATGTAAATGTGTTGATTTTGCAGTACCTAAAATAACAGACCATATGGGGGTCTTCTTTTTGGGGCCCCTGTATGCCACATGCTTGGGTACACCTATACATATTGGGCATCAAACTGTTCAGAGGACCCTCGGCTTTCATATTTGGGGTGATTTCTCTTGATACCTAAAAGTATGTGGGTAATACAATGCTGCAGGGTAGAAATTTTGAGGTGACTTTGGAAATGTCACCAAAACCACCAAATTTAGGAATGGTTTGCGGCTTGGTACTTTGGAGTACAAAGACATGCATACCCAATTTGGATTTGTGAGAATGTGTACTTTCCAAAAATATATGGTTTTCTTGGGTAAACTTACTTTTTTCTACTTTTGCCTCCCCCCAAAACGATGTAAATGTGTTGATTTTGCAGTACCTAAAATGACAGACCATATGGGGGTCTTCTTTTTGGGGCCCCTGTATGCCACGTGCTTGGGTACACCTATACATATTGGGCATCAAACTGTTCAGAGGACCCTCGGCTTTCATATATGGGTGATTTCTCTTGATACCTAAAAGTATGTGGGTAATACGATGCTGCAGGGTAGAAATTTTGAGGTGACTTTTGGAAATGTCACCAAAACCACCAAATTTAGGAATGGTTTGCGGCTTGGTACTTTGTAGTACAAAGACATGCATACCCAATTTAGATTCGTGGCAATGTGTACTATCCGAAAATATATTGTTTTCTGGGGTGAACGTACTTTTTTCTACTTTTGCCCCCCCCCCCAAAACGATGTAAATGTGTTGATTTTGCAGTACCTAAAATGACAGACCATATGGGGGTCTTCTTTTTGGGGCCCCTGTATGCCACGTGCTTGGGTACACCTATACATATTGGGCATCAAACTGTTCAGAGGACCCTAGGCTTTCATATTTGGGGTGATTTCTCTTGATACCTAAAAGTATGTGAGTAATACGATGCTGCAGGGTAGAAATTTTGAAGTGACTTTTGGAAATGTCACCAAAACCACCAAATTTAGGAATGGTTTGCGGCTTGGTACTTTGTAGTACAAAGACATGCATACCCAATTTAGATTCGTGGCAATGTGTACTATCCGAAAATATATGGTTTTCTGGGGTGAACGTGCTTTTTTCTACTTTTGCCCCCCCCCCCCCAAAAAAGATGTAAATGTGTTGATTTTGCAGTACCTAAAATAACAGACCATATAGGGGTCTTCTTTTTGGGGCCCCTGTATGCCACGTGCTTGGGTACACCTATACATATTGGGCATCAAACTGTTCAGAGGACCCTCGGCTTTCATATTTGGGGTGATTTCTCTTGATACCTAAAAGTATGTGGGTAATACAATGCTGCAGGGTAGAAATTTTGAGGTGACTTTTGGAAATGTCACCAAAACCACCAAATTTAGGAATGGTTTGCGGCTTGGTACTTTCGAGTACAAAGACATGCATACCCAATTTGGATTTGTGAGAATGTGTACTTTCCAAAAATACATGGTTTTCTTGGGTAAACTTACTTTTTTCTACTTTTGCCTCCCCCCAAAACGATGTAAATGTGTTGATTTTGCAGTACCTAAAATGACAGACCATATGGGGGTCTTCTTTTTGGGGCCCCTGTATGCCACGTGCTTGGGTACACCTATACATATTGGGCATCAAACTGTTCAGAGGACCCTAGGCTTTCATATTTGGGGTGATTTCTCTTGATACCTAAAAGTATGTGGGTAATACGATGCTGCAGGGTAGAAATTTTGAAGTGTCTTTTGGAAATGTCACCAAAACCACCAAATTTAGGAATGGTTTGCGGCTTGGTACTTTGTAGTACAAAGACATGCATACCCAATTTAGATTCGTGGCAATGTGTACTATCCGAAAATATATGGTTTTCTGGGGTGAACGTGCTTTTTTCTACTTTTGCCCCCCCCAAAAAAAGATGTAAATGTGTTGATTTTGCAGTACCTAAAATAACAGACCATATGGGGGTCTTCATTTTGGGGCCCCTGTATGCCACGTGCTTGGGTACACCTATACATATTGGGCATCAAACTGTTCAGAGGACCCTAGGCTTTCATATTTGGGGTGATTTCTCTTGATACCTAAAAGTATGTGGGTAATACGATGCTGCAGGGTAGAAATTTTGAAGTGACTTTTGGAAATGTCACCAAAACCACCAAATTTAGGAATGGTTTGCGGCTTGGTACTTTGTAGTACAAAGACATGCATACCCAATTTAGATTCGTGGCAATGTGTACTATACGAAAATATATGGTTTTCTGGGGTGAACGTACTTTTTTCTACTTTTGCCCCCCCCAAAGAGATGTAAATGTGTTGATTTTGCAGTACCTAAAATAACAGACCATATGGGGGTCTTCTTTTTGGGGCCCCTGTATGCCACGTGCTTGGGTACACCTATACATATTGGGCATCAAACTGTTCAGAGGACCCTCGGCTTTCATATTTGGGGTGATTTCTCTTGATACCTAAAAGTATGTGGGAAATACGATGCTGCATGGTGGAAATTTTGAGGTGATTTTTGGAAATGTCACCAAAATCACCAAATTTAGGAATGGTTTGCGGCTTAGTACTTTGGAGTACAAAGACATGCATACCCAATTTGGATTTGTGAGAATGTGTACTTTCCGAAAATATATGGTTTTCTTGGGTAAACTTACTATTTTCTACTTTTGCCTCCCCCCAAAACGATGTAAATGTGTTGATTTTGCAGTACCTAAAATGACAGACCATATGGGGGTCTTCGTTTTGGGGCCCCTGTATGCCACGTGCTTGGGTACACCTATACATATTGGGCATCAAACTGTTCAAAGGACCCTAGGCTTTCATATTTGGGGTGATTTCTCTTGATACCTAAAAGTATGTGGGTAATACGATGCTGCAGGGTAGAAATTTTGAAGTGACTTTTGGAAATGTCACCAAAACCACCAAATTTAGGAATGGTTTGCGGCTTGGTACTTTGTAGTACAAAGACATGCATACCCAATTTAGATTCGTGGCAATGTTTACTATCCGAAAATATATGGTTTTCTGGGGTGAACGTGCTTTTTTCTACTTTTGCCCCCCCCCCAAAGAGATGTAAATGTGTTGATTTTGCAGTACCTAAAATGACAGACCATATGGGGGTCTTCTTTTTGGGGCCCCTGTATGCCACGTGCTTCGGTACACCTATACATATTGGGCATCAAACTGTTCAGAGGACCCTAGGCTTTCATATTTGGGGTGATTTCTCTTGATACCTAAAAGTATGTGGGTAATACAATGCTGCAGGGTAGAAATTTTGAAGTGACTTTTGGAAATGTCACCAAAACCACCAAATTTAGGAATGGTTTGCGGCTTGGTACTTTGTAGTACAAAGACATGCATACCCAATTTAGATTCGTGGCAATGTGTACTTTCCGAAAATATATTGTTTTCTGGGGTGAACGTACTTTTTTCTACTTTTGCCCCCCCCCCCAAAACGATGTAAATGTGTTGAGTTTGCAGTTCCTAAAATGACAGACCATATGGGGGTCTTCTTTTTGGGACCCCTGTATGCCACGTGCTTGGGTACACCTATACATATTGCACATCAAACTGTTCAGAGGACCCTAGGCTTTCATATTTGGGGTGATTTCTCTTGATACCTAAAAGTATGTGGGTAATACGATGCTGCAGGGTAGAAATTTTGAAGTGACTTTTGGAAATGTCACCAAAACCACCAAATTTAGGAATGGTTTGCGGCTTGGTACTTTGTAGTACAAAGACATGCATACCCAATTTAGATTCGCGGCAATGTGTACTATCCGAAAATATATGGTTTTCTGGGGTGAACGTGCTTTTTTCTACTTTTGCCCCCCCCCCAAAAAAGATGTAAATGTGTTGATTTTGCAGTACCTAAAATAACAGACCATATAGGGGTCTTCTTTTTGGGGCCCCTGTATGGCACGTGCTTTGGTACACCTATACATATTGGGCATCAAACTGTCCAGAGGACCCTCGGCTTTCATATTTGGGGTGATTTCTCTTGATACCTAAAAGTATGTGGGTAATACAATGCTGCAGGGTAGAAATTTTGAGGTGACTTTTGGAAATGTCACCAAAACCACCAAATTTAGGAATGGTTTGCGGCTTGGTACTTTGGAGTACAAAGACATGCATACCCAATTTGGATTTGTGAGAATGTGTACTTTCCAAAAATATATGGTTTTCTTGGGTAAACTTACTTTTTTCTACTTTTGCCTCCCCCCAAAACGATGTAAATGTGTTGATTTTGCAGTACCTAAAATGACAGACCATATGGGGGTCTTCTTTTTGGGGCCCCTGTATGCCACGTGCTTGGGTACACCTATACATATTGGGCATCAAACTGTTCAGAGGACCCTAGGCTTTCATATTTGGGGTGATTTCTCTTGATACCTAAAAGTATGTGGGTAATACAATGCTGCAGGGTAGAAATTTTGAAGTGACTTTTGGAAATGTCACCAAAACCACCAAATTTAGGAATGGTTTGCGGCTTGGTACTTTGTAGTACAAAGACATGCATACCCAATTTAGATTCGTGGCAATGTGTACTATCCGAAAATATATGGTTTTCTGGGGTGAAAGTGCTTTTTTCTACTTTTGCCCCCCCCCAAAAAGATGTAAATGTGTTGATTTTGCAGTACCTAAAATAGACCATATGGGGGTCTTCTTTTTGGGGCCCCTGTATGCCACGTGCTTGGGTACACCTATACATATTGGGCATCAAACTGTTCAGAGGACCCTCGGCTTTCATATTTGGGGTGATTTCTCTTGATACCTAAAAGTATGTGGGTAATACAATGCTGCAGAGTAGAAGTTTTGAGGTGACTTTTGGAAATGTCACCAAAATCACCAAATTTAGGAATGGTTTGCGGCTTGGTACTTTGGCGTAGAAAGACATGCATACCCAATTTAGATTCGTGGCAATGTGTATTTTCCGAAAATATATGGTTTTCTGTTGTGAACGTACTTTTTTCTACTTTTGCCCCCTCCAAAAAGATGTAAATGTGTTGATTTTCCAGTACCTGAAATGACAGGCTATATGGGGGTCTTCCTTTTGGGGCCCCTGTATGCCACATGCTTGGGTACACCTATACATATTTGGTATCAAACTGTTCAGAGGACCCTAGGCTTTCATATTTGGGGTGATTTCTCTTGATACCTAAAAGTATGTGGGTAATTCGATGCTGCAAGGTAGAAATTTTGAAGTCATTTTTGGAAATGTCACCAAAATCACCAAATTCAGGAATGGTTTGCGGCTTGGTACTTTGGAGTACAAAGACATGCATACCCAATTTAGATTCGTGGCAATGTGTACTTTCCGAAAATATATGGTTTTCTGGGGTGAACTTACTTTTTTCTACTTTTGCCCCCCTCAAAACAATGTAAATGTGTTGATTTTGCAGTATCTGAAATGACAGACCATATGGGGTTCTTCGTTTTGGGGCCCCTGTATGCCACGTGCTTTGGGTACACCTATACATATTGGGCATCAAACTGTTCAGAGGACCCTAGGCTTTCATATTCGGGGTGATGTCTCTTGATACTTAAAAGTATGTGGGTAATACGATGCTGCAGGGTAGAAATTTTGAGGTGATTTTTGGAAATGTCGCCAAAATCACCAAATTTAGGAATGGTTTGCGGCTTGGTACTTTGGAGTACAAAGACATGCATACCCAATTTAAATTCGTGTGAATGTGTACTTTCCGAAAATATATGGTTTTCTGGGGTGAACTTTTTTCTACTTTTGACCCCCCCCCCAAAACGATGTAAATGTGTTGATTTTGCAGGATCTTAAATGACAGACCATATGGGGGTCTTCCTTTTGGGGCCCCTATATGCCACATGCTTGGGTACACCTATAAATATTGGGCATCAAACTGTTCAGAGGACCCTAGGCTTTCATATTTGGGGTGATTTCTCTTGATACCTAAAAGTATGTGGGTAATACGATGCTGCAGGGTAGAAATTTTGAGGTGATTTTTGGAAATGTCACCGAAATCACCACATTTAGGAATGATTTGCAGCTTGGTACTTTGTAGTGGAAAGACATGCATACTCAATTTAGATTCGTGGGAATGTGTAATTTCCGAAAATATATGGTTTTCTGGGTTGAACTTACTTTTTTCTACTTTTACCCCACCCCCTCAAAACGATGCAAATGTGTTGATTTTGCAGTATCTGGAATTACAGAACTGATAGCTCAAATGAGGTGTCTACATTTTAGGGCCCCTATATGCCACATGTTTGGGTACACCTATATATATATATTGGGCATCAAATTGTTCAGTGGACCCCAGGCTTTCATATTTGGTGTGTTTTACATTGATACCTAATGATTTGTGGGAGATATGATTCTGTAGATTGGAAGCTTTGAGGTCATTTTTCTAAAAATTCACCAATTTCTATAAAACATTATAACTTTAGGAATCAATTGCAACTTGGTAGTTTGGAGTACAATGATATATTTACCCATTTTTTATTCACCAGAATCTGTTCTTTCTAATAATGGGTAGTTTTCTAGGGTAAACCTACTGTTAGTGGAATGTTTGGCCTTGAAATCAGAAGTATGCCGTTTGGGGAGCGGTGCTATGGAAATTTGGTTGTGTACTGCTTGTAGATTTTGATCTATACAAGTGAGAAATCTCCATAAAACGATATATATTTGGTATTGCCACGTTCAGGAGACATAGACCTTTCCAATTAGGTTGTGTTCTCATACATAAAGTAAATGATCTTTCTGATATATGTGATTGTTCTTTGTGAAACATGATTTTTTTCATTTTATTGGACACTTAGAAGCCAATGTTTTTTTACAGAAGTAGAATTACACCAAAATTCTTGCATATTTTGAAAGTTCGGGTTTTCCTGAAAAGAACAATATATTGTTTTGCTGGTTAAACTAAAAGACCGCCCCAGGAAAGGCCCTTAAAGTGAAAGAGTGCAAAATATCTAAAAACTGCTTGGCAGTAGATGTTCACATCTAGGACAAAACGGCTGGCAGGGAAAGGGTCAAAAGGATGCTCAGGGAAAGGCTCTGTGCTTGTTGATAAATTAACCTGCTCCTGAACTTTTTGGAACCCTGACTACTTGATTCTGGTTTTGACTTCGGCTTTGGACATCGACTTACGACTGAACGCCGCCTGCATCTGACCCCAGCCTGTTTATTCATTACGATTGAACTTTGCCTGCATCCGACCTCGGCCTACTTTCCTGATTACGACTGAACTCGGCTTGCACCGACCCCGGCTTGCCTTCCGACTATTCTCCTGCCTACTCCCTCTGATTACTATTGTTCGCCACAGCTTGTGAAACTCCTGCTGGACCTAGTCTCCTCACATCTGGACTCTGGACAGGTGAGGCCTGACACTATTGCCTATTTTGTAGCAGTGACAAGTAGCTGCAAATAGTAGCTCTGTGTGTCTTCACCTTTAAATCCATTCTCTTTTAATCCATTCCTGTTATGCAACCAAAGATCTCCCTAATATAATCTTTACAATCTGCTAAATATGAAGAAAGACCATGTGGAATTTATAAGGTTATTCTCTATTTACAATTTATGTTTGTGCTGTTGTTTTTTTACCTTTACCCATTAGCTTGAAAATTTGCTTCGAAGAGATAAGAAATTTCATGCAAGAGTAAGCGAGAGCTTGATACCATGCATAGCCCAATTCTCAGTCGCCATGGCAGATGACTACCTGTGGAAGCCTTTCAACTCTCAGATACTCTTGAAAATGCGAAATTCTTTCCCAAGGTTAGAAAGGCCTACAAGATACTCTGGGCCAAAAGGTTTACCCTTGTGTAACACTCAGCTTTTTGTATTCCTTGTAACCTGCAATCAAAGAGTCTTTAAGAGACCATTAATACATTTTTGAGGGTTTTAATAGCAGAGGATCCACTTAGCAAAAATATCTCATACTTGTAGTCTGAAATCTGTATGTTTTAATTTGCCTACAGTTTTGTTTCAGATTTTCATTTTTCTCGTTTTCCGTCCTATAGAAGCTGCAGTGATAGACCTAAAATATATTCCTTCCCCTGGTATCTTTCCACATTCTCACTTTCTAGTTTCCTTCATTTCATTTGCTCCTTAAACTGTTACCTAACTGTTGCCATTATTGCCAGGACAATCTTAAACTTGCGTAATGCAATCAGGGTTTGTAAACTACTAATCATGACCCTTCACACCACCCTAGAGTTTTTTTTCTTCCTTGAACAATTTTCCATTCGTTCTCTGGGGAAAGTTCGGTTTGCAGCATTGCTGGCTCTGATCCATTAAGTTTAAAAGCTCAAAGAGCTTACATGATCCTGCTGCCTGAATCCAACCCTTTCCTTGCAGAACTCAAAGAAGGTAAACCTAGATATGCATATTCTCAGGGCCGGATTTACATAGCGGGCACCCCTAAGCCCGCTGACATTCATCGCCCCCCATCCCCTCCCTTTTATTCTGGAAAATGGGGATTGGCGCACTGGAAATTTAAAAATCGCTTGTATCCCCTGTGCATCCCCAGTGTTTCTGAACCAATGTGAGTGTGGTCACACAGCATACTACCCCCTAAAATCCTGCCGCCCTAGGCCTGGGCCTTGATGGTCTTTCCACCAATCTGGGCCTGCATATTCTTCATCATGTTCTCTACCCATAGTGCTGAAATTACGTTTTGAACTGGTCAGGGATGGTTTCACTGTAATTTCGCTGTTGATACTCCAATGATTGGGGTAGTTCTGTGTAGGAACAAACCTAAAACAAGGAATGTGGGCTTCATCCATCCCATTCTCCCTGTTACTTCTTTAATAGTAATAGGTAGTTTATCCCTCTCCAAAATCTAAAGAGGCTCCTTTGTCTGCAGTTGAGTTGCTTTTGAGTCTTGGTGCTATAGATTGATTTTGTGTGATGATCCATTATGGTGTGACAGGCCTCCATAAGGGACATTCTATTGAAACTACCAGGAGAAAAACATATTGAAAAATGCCTTTCATGCAACGAAAGATAAAACCACAACCACCATGAGAGGGATAGCCTAATATCTCCAGCTTCAGATATGTGTGCTGAAAAGATTTCCAGACTGTTAATATTGAAATATGCCAATTTGGTTTATAAACTGATCATATTTTCATATCAGTGTAAATAATACTAATTTGGCCATAACTAAAAACTTCCATTCCCTTTATTGTTTTTGTTGCCCTTCAACCAGTTAGATTTGCTGGACAGGTCACTACTATGGGGGCCCCCTTATATTCCTGATCCCCAGTTAAATTCCTATAGACTTTGCACCAGATCAAAAGACAACGTCTGAGAATTGCTTGTTAACATGTAAGATAAAATAAATTAGATATATATGAGTGAACATTCTTTGTTTCCAAATCTTCGTTATAAAAATAATGTGAAAATACAGTGATGAAAACATACTTTGGTTTAACTCAAGGGTCCCAGACATACATGATTTTAGGAATGCACTATTCTTACAAAATACAATTCGTAACAAGAGATAAGGAAATTATGAGCCAAATTATAAATCAAATGGGCATAAAAGATTAATCATATTTTTTTAAAGAGTGGGAATGCAGCAGCTTAGAGGGAATATTCTTATGGGAGGCAAATTTCCTATGGGACCCACTATGCTTTTTTTCATATTTTTCCTCCAGAATTTTTCTGATTTCTGCAAACATTTTTTTTCTCGAAGACTGTTTGCAGATTTCCCTTTGTTTAGAATATATCAGCTTGTTGATCAGAAAAGGCAGGACTGGGCTAACATTGGACCACAGATAGCTTGAACCCAAAACATTTGAAAAACACTTGCTTAAAAGGTAAAGACCATATTGTATGGCTTAAAATTAGACAATTAATTGACATTTGATCCTATAAAATTTTTGTTTAACACTCCAGACAGAAAATCCTGTTGGCTATGATTCCCCTCTTTTCTTATTAGCGGATAGGAAATATCAGGAGATTCACACTTCCATTGCAATCAGGGGGAGTTTTTCATCCTCACAGCCAAATAGTGCAGTTTGCGGTCATGACTTGTGGGATAAACAGTCAGATTTAAAATGGTATCAGCCCTTGTGCAACCAATTTAAGAAGAGTAATTGTGAATAAAAACATGTTCCCAAACCTTGGGATGAGATAATTATACAGTGTTGTGTATGGTGCTCATTTCTTTAGCAGCCCTGGAAGACAAATTGTTAAATTATTTGACTTAGTAAATCCTCCTGCTTTACTTACAAACCATACCATTCTGATAAGGAGCTGGTCTAGAGGGGATAAAATAACTTCTCTGGGTGTAACCCTTCCACACATCAGAAACCCGCCTCTACTTTAACATCACCTCAAAGTTACAAAGAACTCTCAGAAAATTCATTACAATAAATAACTCAATTATAAATTCATTTTCAATAATATCATTACAATAAATATGCCGGCAGTATTGCTTATATAACTGCCAATCCAGCTCCTGAAACAGCAAAACCTTCCACAGACAGACTATCTCGAGTTTAAAAAGCAATTACCGTATATACTCGTATAAGCCGACCCGAGTATAAGCCGAGGTACCTAATTTTACCTATGAAAACTGGGAAAACTTATTGACTCTAGTATAAGCCTAGATACAGCCCTGTCTCCCAGCAGTGCACATTCCGCCAAAGCGACCCCCCCAGCGATCAACCGGACTTTGCAAAGTTGACAGAGAATTGCCAAACGGATTACTGTGTGCATTGTCCCTCTGTCCCACTACCATGTGCAGAGGGTGCTGTGTGTTATTGCCATCACTGTTAATCTTTCGTATAACCAACAGAGTGTGCTGTGTGATATTGCCATCACTGTTAATCCTTCATATAACCAACAGAGGGCGCTGTGTGATATTGCAGTCACTGTTATTCATTCATATAACCAACAGAGGGCACTGTGTGATATTGCAGTCACTGTTATTCTTTCATACAACCAACAGATGGCGCTGTGTGATATTGCAGTCACTGTTATTCTTTCATATAACCAACAGAGGGCACACTGTTATTCTTTCATATAACCAACAGAGGGTGCTGTGTGATATTGCAGTCACTGTTGTTCTTTCATATAACCAACAAAGGGCGCTGTGTGATATTACAGTCACTGTTATTCTTTCATATAACCAACAGATGGCGCTGTGTGATATTGCAGTCACTGTTATTCTTTCATATAACCAACAGAGGGCGCACTGTTATTCTTTCATATAACCATATTCTTTCATATATCTAATCGTTTTATCCAATATGTCTCACATTGTAGCAACATTTGGGACCTATCCCCCCCCCCTCTTCTGGGTTCAGGTACATGATTGATACCAGTGTATTTAAAAGTAGGTGATCTATGGCCCATTTCAAGACAGTGATTGGCCACAGGCTTCACTGTCTTCCCATCCCTGAATGCTGTGCTAATGGCAAATCTATGTCTATCCATGCAAATTCTTAGGGTTAAATCTGTTTTGCCTATATATGCTAAGCCACAAGGGCAGGTAACCATATATACAACATGTGTGGTGGTGAATACAATTAGGACATCTGAAACCCCCGGTTTACCAAACTTGAGCCAGGATGACTGTTGTCATTGGTAACATTTCACCGGGTCCGTGAAGATCAACAACTCACGTAAATGTTGTCCCCTTGTGTATGCCATCACCGGGGGATCCTGGTCAGCCCTGATGATGGGCCAATTGTCCCTTACCTTTCGACTTACTCAGTCTGAGGCCATGTTGTACCTGATGACAAAAGTCATTCGACTGCTATTAAACTTCGCAAGGGTTCTTACCCTTTCATGGGCCGAATCTAAAGCTTTTCTAAATCTCTCTCACATTTCACTGATCTGGGTTTCACACCTTTCTTTGTTCGAGTTATATCGTAGGACCTGACAAAATTGTGAGACAGGAAGGGATTTTTTTAAGTGTAATAGAATGACAACTAGATCTATGTAGCAGAGTATTCCTGTCTGTGGACTTCCGGTACAGGGAATAGTGTAACCTATAATTTTCACACTACACTTCCACATCCAAAATCTGCACAGTATGTTCATCACAAGAAGCTGTAAACATTATTGGTGTTGGCAAAGTATTTAAATAACTAATCATCTCACAAAATTATACTGTATGTACATATATATATATATATATATATATATATAAACACCGCTCATTGCGCAATCCTTTCCATTTACATTCAGCACTTTTATCCTGTATAGTAACCTTTCCTTCTATATTTACATGGTCCTACCAAACCCAGTTGTTTTTTGATTGCCAGATCAATAATGATGCTTCACACAAGAGTAGTTTTATGGATTTTTATTGTATGACAAATTTACATGCACCTGCATATATTTTTATATTGCTTATATTTATTGCTCTATAGCTTGTGTGTTTCTAATATGCCTTGAAAGATTTGTCTTGAAGATATCAGGCAACTCCATTCCTTGAAATAACTCTCTCATGTTCTGTATTCTAGATTCACCGAAGTAGGACCAGTTGAACTTATGAAGTGCCTTGCTCCATTTGGCTTACTTTATCCTTTTCACTGTATCACAAAATTAGGAAAATAAAGTTACATTTCTGGACAGAAGTTGACAATAAAAAGAAATGTATTGAATTGACACCTACGTTCTTCGGTGACAAGTTCTGTATACAGCAACACACACGAGAATTCCAACACAAATCAGGCTAAGTACGCAGATGATTGTTGTGCTTATTTTTCGTAGTTTTTCCAGATTTTCAAATGCTTCTTTCAGCATATCTGTAAAAGATAATTATGTAATAAGCAGCTTGATCTACCAGTAGGAACGCTAATATATATGCTTTAATGGGTATATTTTCTGTCTATGGGGGTCATATACATATAAATAGTTTTTCTATAATGAGACATACGCTCATACTTTGCAATATTTGCCAGGAAAAAATAAAATATAAACACTTCTTGTAAAGTCATTATCCAGTAGCAGCTTAATGGTAAAATTGTAGACTATAGTTCGGTTTTGTACCAGGGACTAGTGAGGAGTTTTTAAAGTTCATCTTTAATAAACATAGTAAAGGGACATGATACAAAAACTTTCTTACCTTCTACTGGTTGGTCTGTATTCAGTTGAAAACTTCCTATAAAAACAAACAAATAATGGTTGTTAGGATCTCATTTACTCAAAGATTGGTAAGGATTGGGCTTATTTGCTTTATGTTTTACTGAGACAGAATGAAATTGGAGCAGTTCAAGAATTCATATCTGACAAAAAATGTGTAAAGAGCAGCATACTCTTAATTATAAAAATATTCTACACATATGAAATTAACTGTACTGTATATACAGCAGAATATCCATATAGAATGATATATAATAATATACAATATGCAGATTTAAATAGTATATTAAATCTACTGAAGAATTTACCTTTCCTGTATTTCTCTTTCATGGCATCAAGCAACTCCTCCATCGTATCTTTTATTTCCTGGACCTTGGAATCTGTAATCAAATGGAACAAATATTACTGAGCATAAAACAAAAGAGCCCAAATAACCGCAGCTACAGTAAAAGTAGTTCAGTGTTTTTAATATGTTTATTTGCATCAATAATGCAATTGTGTCACACACATATCGGTGTTTACTAATAAAAAGCGTTTTACCCTTGCTGTTCTTGAGATCACTCAGAATATCTGTTAATTTCTTCTCTGCAGAATCTACAAAAGCAAACAGTGATGTAATTATTAATGGTATTGTAATTTAATATTCTATGTGGTTTTTGCTTATGAAATTAAACATTAGTGATGGACCAAATCTGGAATTTTTGGGTTTGGCCGAATACTGAGTCATGTCCGAAAATGCATATATAGGGGCAGATTTATCAAGGGTCGAAGTGAATACGAGGGAATTTTCGATGTAAAAAAATTCGAAATTCAAAGTAATTTTTTTGGATACTTCGACCATCGAATAGGATACTACGACTTCGATTTTACTTCAAATTTGATTCGAAGTAAAATAGTTTGAATATTCGATAATCGAAGTTCTGTCTCTTTAAAAAAACTTCGACTTCAATAGTTCGCCAAATTAAACCTGCCGAAGTGCTATGTTAGCCTATGGGGACCTTCTACACCATTTTTCTGAGTCTTTACACATTGAAGTAAAATTGTTCGATCGTACGCTAAAATCGTTCGAATCATTCAAACGATTTTACTTCGATCATCCGATGGGCAAATTAGGTATTTCAATTTGAGGGTCGAATTTCGAAGTATTTATCACTTCGAAATTCGACCCTTGATAAATCTGCCCCTAAATGTGAGTAAAATAAAAATATTCCATTAATGTTGAAAAAAACAAATTACACAACGGTTCTCTAGAGTGTTATTCTACATAATTATAAGGAATCTGATTCAGTTAAGACAAATAAGAACCCTGCAAATTATTGATTAGTATATAAACAAATAATGACCTATATTTTAGAGAGTTTTACCTTTGGTGTTCTTGAGATCATCTATCATATTTGATACTTTCTTCTTTGCTGCATCTCCTAACAAAAGCACACAGTGATGTAATTATTAATGCTGAATCTAAAAGAGCCTTGGCAACAAATGTAATTAAATGATCTATCTACTGAATACCGTACAGGACCTGAACCCTTCTTTGCATATTAAATTAAATAGTAAAACTCAATCAATATTGAACATAAAAAAATGTTACTTTGTGGTTCTCTAGAGTGTAATTACTAGAACGACCATTATTTGCATATTCCAATTGAGATTTGGTTTGGTATTCGTCCAGATTTTCATGAAGGATTCGGTGATTCAGCCAAATCCCAAATAGTGGTTTTGGTGCATCCCTTATTAATAATCACAAATATGTCAGTGGTTAATTATAGAGATATATGTAACATATTAAACTTTTGTTTATGAGAGTTTTACCTTTGCTGTTCACCAGATCTGTTATTTTCTTCTTTGCAGAATCTAGAAAAGCACACAGTAATGTAATTATTAATGCTGAATCTAAAAGAGCCCTGACAACAAATCTAATGCAATGATCTATGTGGTTTTGCATATGAAATTAAATATTAATGATGGACCAAATTCAGAATTTTTGCATTTGGCCAAATAGTGAATCATCCTCTGAATAGTTCACTGTATCTAAACCCTAATTTGCATATTAAGTGTGGGTAAAATAAAAATATTCCATTAATACTGAACAAAAAATTTCAACTGCAGTTGTCTAGAGAGTAATTACACATAATTATAAGGGATCAGTTCTAAATCAGAATCCTGCAAATACTACTATTTGACTAAATCATGATTCATATTCTGGATTTGGCACATCCCTAATAAACATATTCCAAATGATTTAAGTGTACCCTGTATAACACGTGTTTTGCATACGTTTATTTGCATCAATAATGCAAGTGTGTCACAAGCATGTCAGTGTTTAATTATAGAAATTAATGTTTACATGTTAAAATTTTGTTTATGTGAATTGAAAGAGTTTTACCCTTGCTGTTCTTGATATCACTCATCATATCGGTTATTTTCTTCTTTGCAGAAGCTCCTAAAAAAAAAAAGCACACAGTAATGTAATTATTACTATTCTAATTAAATATTCTATGTGGTTTTGCATAGGAAATTACACATTAATGATGGACCAAATCTGACATTTTTGGTTTTGACCGATTGTTCAATCATCCTCAAAATAATCTACTGGATCTGAACCCTTATTTGCATATTAAATAGTAAAATCCCATCAATATTGAACATAAAAATTTAACTTTGTGGTTGTCTAGAGCGTAATTACACATAATTATAAGGGATCAGATTAAGTTCAAACAAATCAGAAGATATTTGACCAAATCATGACCCATATTCTAAATTTGGTGCATCTCCAATACAGATATTCTAATTGTTTTTAAGTGCAGTCTATGTAAATACAACTCTTTATACACCTAAACTGGAGTTCAGTTTTGCTTTTTGTAGGGGTTAAAAACACAAGTAAATAGCAATCACATATTAATTTGATGGAATAATTAAGCCATAAAATGACTGTTTTGAGTCTATTATTATTATTAACATGTATATAGCGCCAACATATTGCGTAGCACTGTAAAGTAAATGTGATTATACAACTAAATCACATGAATTATATACATAGAACATATGGAGTTACATACATTATCAGTGAGGGAGGCCCTATGCAAAAGAGCTTACACTCTAAAGGGAAGGGAGTAATACACAAGGTGTGGGAGTGGGCAAGATCGAATTAAGTGGGTGAGAAATGTGGTACTGTATGTGGTGTTGCATTTGGTAGTTAAGCAGAGTGGCGGTAGGCTTCTCGAAAGAAGTGCGTTTTAAGAGATTTCTTGAAAGCAGAAAGGTTGGGAGAAAGTCAGAAAGACCGTGGGAGAGAGTTCCAGAGGAGGGGTGCAGCCCTTGCAAAGTCTTGAATGCGAGCATGTGAGGAGGTAATGAGAGAAGAGTTGAGTAGCAGGTCAGTAGAGGAGCGTATTAAGCAGTTGGGTGAGAATATAGAGATGAGTTCAGAGATGTAGGGTGGGGCAGAGTTATGAAGTGCTTTGAATGTCAGGTTCATTCATTTGAATTTGATTCTGAAAGGTAGCAGAAGCCAGTGCAGGGATTGACAGAATGGCGAGGCAGAGGAGGAGCGGTTGCTGAGGTGTATGAGCCTCGCAGCAGTTTTCATTATGGACTGGAGCGGTGACAGTCTCTGGAGGGGAAGGCCAATTAAAAAAGAGTTACAGTAGTCTAGACGTGATATGACGAGAGTGAATAAGAAGTTTGGCAGCACCTTGGGTGATAAATGATCGTATTTTGGATATGATCCTTAGGTGGAAGTGACATGATTTAATAAGTGACTGGATATGAGGAGTGAATGACAGGGTCTAGAGTTATTACTATTATTTTTAACTAAAAATTCACAGGGCACTACTGTGTATAAGAATTTATTAAGATATTACCTTTCTCAGCAATTTGTCGCAAATGGTCTTTGCCCTCTAAAATAAAAATAAAATGTTATTAGTTCTACTGAAAAAATTTACATCTATAAGAATTATATGCAAATGTTCATTTCTAAATATCTGCAACTTTTCTGTAGTCTGTGTAGACCCATGATTTTGGCTGACTAAACAGTTATAATACATCTTGAACATTTGCTGCAATCAACAAGTTCACCAATATCAGGGAGGTTATCCCTAGGCGCTAATGAGCTTGACTACATACACCTTTGAAACACATTTAGGGGGTTATTTATCAAAGGTCGAGTTTCTGAGGTTTTTTCTACCTTGTAAAACTCACAACCCAAATGTAAAAAATTTGATTGAAAGCAATTAGGTGAAAAAACACGACTATCTTGAATTATAGGCTGAAACGCCTTGAATTTATTGAGTTTTCGAGCGCAAACCACAGAAAAAACCTGAAAATCATGATGGCAAAAAAACATTTTCAAATGGTTAAATGACCTCTGCCATTGACTTCTACAAAACCTTGACAGGTTTTAGCTGTAGTGTTTTCAGATTCAGAACTTTGTGGCATAATAAATCATGGGGGAAAAAATTTATAACGAAAAAAGTGACTACCCTTGAAAAACTCGAATTTTTTGGGGAAAACACAACTCGACCGTTAATAATTATCCCCCTTAATGTGGGTTTCATATGAATAGGCATAATGTAAAGATGCATAGCTTTCAGCACGCAGTACAAGCATTATACAATTTCATAAAGCAAATGTACTTACTTTGTAGTAATCCAGGTGACTCTGTTACAGGTGCAGCTGAGGCATCCCTGGTGTCCGGTACTGGTATTTCTATGGAAAGGAAGACAACATAATAGTAGAAATGTAACAAACATGTCACCGACAGGTAATGTTTAATAATAGTATAACTCAGTATAGATTATTATGTACCAAAATATTCCATATCAGCATATTCCCTTTATATTTATGGCTGGCAGTTGTTTACACTATAAAGCCATACATTATGTAACACAGTCCGCATTTATTTTAGGCCATATAAGATACAGTGCAAAAAAGGACTATGGATATTAATTTAATGAGTGTGGCAGCTCTAATTATTTTTGCGTGTAGTAAACCACATTTTGAACATAATAAGCTGCCTGTGTATTAGAGTTTACAGTAAAAATTAAGAAACGCGAGAACTAAATCTTACGTGAGAATATGATGTAAATTAATTTTACGTTATTGAAACTAGGGATGCACCGAATCCCGGATTTAGTTCTGGGTTTGGGCAGGATTCAGCGTTTTTCAGCAGGATTCGGCCGAATCCGAATTTCCGTATGCAAATTAGAGGTGGGGAGGGAAATCAGGTAACTTTTTGTCACGAAACAAGGAAGTAAAAAATGTTTCCCTTCTCATACATAATTTGCATATGCAAATTAGGATTCGGTTCAGTATTCGGCCGAATCTTTCCCGAAGGATTCGGGGGTTCGGCCGAATCCAAAATTGTGGATTCGGTGCATCCATAATTGTAACTGCTGAAGGATTTACCTTTCCTGTGTTTGCCCTTTACTGTATGAATCAGCTTCTTCATCTTTTCTTGTATTTCCTGGACCTTGGATGCTGCAATAAAATGGAACAAATATTACAGAAGCTAAAGGACATACGAGCACAAATAGTTGCAAGTATATAGTAAAACAAGCTCATTGAATATGGCTATTTGCATTATACTGTTATAGTGTTAACTCAACATGCTGTTTAAAATTTAACTGCATAAAGGGGTGTTGATTTTAGGGATGCACCGAATCCAGGATTCGGTTCGGGATTCGGCCCTTTTCAGCAGGATTCGGCCGAATCCTTCTGCCCGGCCAATCCAAATCCTAATTTGCATATGCAAATTAGGGACGGGGAGGGAAATCGCATGACTTTTTGTCACAAAACAAGGAAGTAAAAAATGTTTTCCCCTTACAACCCCTAATTTGCATATGCAAATTAGGGTTTGGATTCGGTACGGCCGAATCCAAAATAGTGGATTCAGTGCATCCCTAGTTGATTTAGTCAAAATCTGATCTGCCTATAAAGTATATTAGTGCTACTATTATGCACTATATTTAGGGGCATGAAAACAATATGAATCTATATAGGACATCAACCATGCCCTTAATAAAACCCTTAAAGATTCTGTTTGTGTGCCTTTAGTTGCATAGTTTTTGAATAAATGGAGAATTCAATAATTAGCTGCTGTAGACGATTTCTGTTATTCACGGTTGATAATATAAAGCAAATTTAAATGTTTTTCAATCACATTAGAAAATTACGAATGCGTGCAATTATGCAATTAACTACCGGTAAAGGATAATTGAGTAATATAAAATGTCACTGGGTCTCTTAACTAGAATATTTTATTCTGTGTTTACTTAGTTCTGGGCAAGCAAATACCTATGGCCATATGATTTACAGTAGTACTATTAAAGGGTAAAAGAATAAAAGATGAACCTATGTTATGTATCTTTTCTTAGAGCAGTATGGACAATGTTACAGGTCAGCTGATCAAAATAATAAATCTTACCTTTCTCTTGTGCTTCAGGGGGCAAATCATTTTCTTTACTTTTGAAATTTGTGGGTCTGCCATCTGTAAAACCACAAAAACATCTCATTAGTTCTACTGAACTAAAAGGACAGAGAAGCCTGCACCAAAAACACATAGGGGCAGATTTATGAAGGGTCGAATTTCGAAGTAGAAAAAACTTCGGAATTCGGCCATCGAATTGGAATACTTCGACTTCGAATATCGAAGTCAAGTTTTTTTTACATTGAATTTGGACATTTGCGGTCGAAGTAAAATCGTTTGAACGAACGATGAAATCCGTTGAATCAAACGTTTTGTAACATTTCATCCATCGATCGAACAATTTTTCTTCGACTTCAAAAAACGAATACAAATGCTCTAAAAGGTCCCTATAGGCTAACATAGCACTTCAGCAGGTTTAATTTGGCGAAGTATTGAAATCACAGACTTTTTTAAAGATACAGTACTTCGATTATCGAATATTCAAACAATTTTACTTCGAATCAAAGTTGAAGTTGTAGTATCCTTTTCGATGGTCGAAGTATCCAAAAAATGACTTCGAATTTTTTTACTTCGAAAATTCCCTCGAATTCACTTTGACCCTTGATAAATCTGCCCCATAAAGTAAACATGTATGTTTTGGCTTGGTAACCCTTAAGGTGGCCATACACGTAACAATTACGATCAATTTCATTAAAAAAGTTAAGAGCTGAATCCTCAGATAAACAGGTAGAAACAATAGAATTCTATCTCTATCGGACAATTAAGCATTATCCCCTGCCCGATATTTGGGTGCCTTCAAAGGCGCGATATCCAAGTCTTGCAGATATCAGTTTGGCTTGTTTCCCACCATACATGCACCGAATATTGTAGAAAACCAAGTTTCTATCTGTGCATGTATTGTCACCTTTGATACTGGTGTTTCCCCAAATATTTTTATTACAGTAATAAGAAAAGTTCATAAAATGTTTAATAAAATATTGTGTATCTTACTAAAGGTAAGTTTCAATTCCTCAATATTTTGACTTAGTAAATCCTTCTTCTGCAGTAATCCTTTCTGCTGTAGATCATTAGGTTCTGTAATAAAAAAAAAACATGATTTGCAAAATGTATTTTATGAGAGAAATACATCTTCATACTAAAATCCAGTGTTTGCCTAGTCTATGGACTTGTTACCAAAAATGATTCCTTTGATTTATATTGGTTAAATGATGTGGGATGCAGTAAAGGTAACAGTGTTAAATTCAATTATATGAGGTTTTATTTACAAATTAAAAGGAAAGGAGCAATCTTGTTAATAATTCCCTATTGTCAAATTTAATGGGAATGACCCGTAAGTACAGCAGTCAAGATATCACCTTCAAACACTTATCTTCTATCTATTATAGTAGCACAGAAATTTTGGCAATAGGTTCTATATTCGGTATTAATAAGTGAATATTAAATAAATACCTGTTGTTCCATTAATAGATGTTGTTAAAAATAAGATTGTAAGAAAAAAAAGACAGATTGAATTCATTCTCTCTGTCTCCGTTGAAAGTCAAGTGTAGAATGACTACAATATCCTGCTGAACCTTAAGCTTTACTTTGATCATTATGATGTCATAATGGTCAAGATCATTATGATGTCATAATAGTCAAAAGATCATTATGATGTCATAATGGTCAAAGGATCAGTATGATGTCATAATGGTCAAAGGATCACTATGATGTCATAATAGTCAAAGGATCATTATGATGTCATAATGGTCAAAGAAATAAAGGCATGAAAAGTTAATATCTATGAAAGTTTTTATCCAGTAAATCATTGTTGATAAGACTCTGTTTTACTGTAGTAATGAATGGGAAAGATGCCTAATTATAGCCCTCAAGATGCATCATGACTTGTAATATATGTCCTACTGTAGTTGAAAAGTCTTGACAATCAGTTTTATTTTTACCAGTGTACAATGACATGCAGTTGTTACCTATTATTCCATATGTAGTTGTTGCTAAAATGGAAATTGTCGGCCAAACAAAAAAAAAGATCTTTTTTCTTTCTCCATTTTCGGTCTTGTGTCATGTGACAACAAAGCTTAAGTCCTATTGCTGCACCTCAATATTAACTGCAATGTCATAATTATGATAAAACTTGAAATGCAATGCACACTATCAACATTCTCATAAAACATGATAAAATCATTAACCTTTTTTTATCCAGTAAATCGGTCTTTATCAGACCCTGGTTTTCATTACTAATTTAGGGAATTGTGCTTGGACGGTTTAATTTAGGGAATTACCCATAAGTACAATACTAATGAGGGCTGATTTACCAACATATATATATGTGCTAACTTGCACAGGCGCCTTTGACAACATTCAGGGGCTTATTTACTAATATAGACTCTGATTTACACAAGTGCAGTTGGCATTAGATTTGATGAGGTCTATGTTTTAATTTTATAATTTACAATACACTTTATTGCCGATTGGTTGCTATTGGCAACTGCGCTTGTGAACCGTCTGGTTTTGTAAGTCCTAAGCTTTATTATCACCTTAAAAACTCTTGTCCTGTTGTAGCTGCAAGCACATTTTGACAATTTTTTGACTTGCAGTTTAGTTTTACTGTCTGTTAGTATAAGTTGACATAACATTTGTACTTTTTATTCTGTATGTAGTTATTAAACTAAAGATTGGCACAAAACAGATTGATGATTCTTTGTCTCTCTCCATGGTTGGCATTGCTACACTATCACATCCTGATTTTCTGAAAGCAGATAACCAGGGCCGGATTTACATAGTGGGCGCCCCTAGGCCCACTGCTGTTCGTCCCTCCCCTTATTCGGGCAAATTTTGGTCACTGGGACCAGAGCCCATTGCGCACGGGAAATTTAAAACTATCATATCTCCTGTGCATAATATATAAGTAAACAGAAATTCTATTATAACATTAAATATGTTCATGAAATATGAAAAAACTATATGAAGATAATGGAGATTTGATTCAGTACATTATGGATAACTAAAAATAGCGCTATAAATGATATTAAATGAAATGCCCCGTGACTTTATGTTTATATTTACATTTATAGTGATCATTTATAATTAATGAACGTGTTTTGATTGAACATCACAGCTAATATGAAGGAGTACAACATAAGTTAAATGTTTCAATGATTTTATGATGAAATTTAGATATTAATATGTCGAGACACCAAGATGAATGATAGCAATATACAATATATGATGTTTAATATACACAATTAATTGAAAAACTTTTTAGCACATTCAAATCGACACATTTTAATTATGGTTATATATTGATGTCTTTTATGATATTTATCACATATGATGGATTGATCACACAGTGTTGACTTTGCCTTCAAATTAAGTGAGTCACTAATGAAATGCACCTGAGGTAGCGCTTTAAAACATGTTCACGTGTGATGTTTGCACAACTTTGAGGAAGTGCCGAGATAAGGGCACGAAACGCGTTTGTTTGCACCCCACTGCAGTAATTGTACATGTGTGCTTAAAATAAAGCACTTTTGATATTACTACCAGTTTCCTCTCTTGGATCAGCACTTGATTGCGAGACAGAAGCAGTATATCTCCTGTGCATCCCCAGTGTTTCTGAAAAAATGTGGGTGTGATTGAGCATCATTCCGCCCCCCTAAAATCCTGCCGCCCTTGGCCCAGGCCTTGGTGGCCTTTCCACAAATCCGGGCCTGCAGATAACATGATTATACCCTTATACACTTTTCTCTAGCACACACAGACTGGGACAAGTGGGGTGGGGGTGATTCATAAGTGTTGAGAGCACTATTGCCCTCTCTAAATTAAAAAGCCTAAGAACTGGAAATTCATCTCTTACTATTACCAGTGATGGCTTTTTAACACCCCTGTCATATGAAATGCAGCTGGGATACTGTAGCATCTATTTGTAACTTGTTTTGGGTTAACAGAGGTTGCTGGCAGATTTTGTTTGCAGGGGGGACTAGTGCACACTAGTTACTGTAGATATTGCAAACCCCAACCACACATAACTTGCCACTGTCTGTCTCCTGCTTCAGAGGCAAAACTCAAATATAAGATAAACGTGTGGAAGAGCTATTAAAAAAAGCTGAGAATTTTTTATTAATTGTTTTTATTGGAAGTCAAGCACGCATAAACTAGTGGTTTCACTTCTATGAAGGTAGTCATGTTGTTAGAAATTGTAAATAAGTGCATAACTAATAAAATATCAATTTACATAAAGGTCTTTAGTATTCGATATTCTACATACATATTACATGAACATATGCAAAAAGAAAGTACGTTAGGTGAAATCTAAGATCTGTTAGGATGAGATGGCGGTGTTCACACTTCCATAATTACCACCGCACCTAAATAAAACAAGTGCTGGAGATTCATTTTCTTTTTTTAACCCTTTCCCTGCCAGCCGTTTTGTCCTAGATGCGAACATCTACTGCCAAGCAGTTTTTAGATATTTTGCACTCTTTCACTTTAAGGGCCTTTCCTGGGGTGGTCTTTTAGTTTACCCAGGAAAACAATATATTGTTTTTTTCAAGACAAACTTTCACAATATGCAAGAATTTTGGTGTAATTCTACTTCTGTAAAAAAATATAGGGTTCTAAGTGTCTAATAAAATGAAAAAAAATCATGTTTCACGAAGAACAATCACATATATCAGAAACATCATTTATTTTATGTACTAGAACACAGCCGATTTAGAAAGATCTATGTCTCCTGAACACGGCAATACCAAATATATATAGTTTTATGGAGATTTCTCACTTGTATAGCTCAAAATCTACAAGCAGTACACAAACAATTTTTCAAAGCAACGCTCCCCAAACGGCATACTTTTGATTTCAAGGCCAAACATTCCGCTAACAGTAGGTTTACCCTAGAAAACTACCCATTACTAGAAAGAACAGATCCTGGTGAACCAAAAATGGGTAAAAATATCTGTACTCCAAAATACCAAGTTGAAATTGTTTCCTAAAGTTATAATGTTATATAGAAATTGGTGAATTTTTAGAAAAATGACCTCAAAGCTTCCACTCTACAGCAACATATCTCCCACACATCATTAGGTACGAATGTAAAACACCCCAAATATGAAATCCTGAGGTCCACTGAACAGTTTGATGCCCAACATGTAGAGGTGTACCCAAGCACGTGGCATAGGGGGCTGAAAAAGGAAGACCCCCTGTTTGTTCTGTCATTTCAGATACTGCAAAGTCAACACATTTACATAGTTTTGGGGGACGGTAAAGGTAGAAAAAAGTACGTTCATCCCAGAAAACCATATATTTTTGGAAAGTACACATTCCCCTGAATCCAAATTGGGTATGCATGTCTTTCTACACCAAAGTACCAAGCGGCAAACCATTCCTAAATTTGGTGATTTTGGCGACATTTCCAAAAATCAACTAAAAATTTCTACCCTGCAGCATCGTATTACCCACATACTTTTAGCTATCAAGAGAAATCACCCCAAATATGAAAGCCTAGGATCCTCTGAACAGTTTGATGCCCAATATGTTTAGGTGTACCCAAGCAAGTGGCATATAGGGGCCTGAAAAGGAAGACCCCCATTTGGTTTGTGATTTCAGATACTTCAAAATCAACACATTTACATCATTTTGAGGGGGGCAAATGTAGAAAAAAGTAAGTTCACCCCAGAAAACCATATATTTTCAGAAAGTACACATTGCCACAAATCTAAATTGGGTATGCATGTCTTTGTACTCCAAAGTACCAAGCCGCAAACCATTCCTAAATTTGGTAGTGACATTTCCAAAAATCACTTAAAAATGTCTACCCTGCAGCATCGTATTTCCCACATGCTTTTAGGTATCAACAGAAATCACCCCAAATATGAAAGCCTAGGGTCCTCTGAACAGTTGGATGCCCAAGTGTATATAGGTGTACCCAAGCACGTGGCATACAGGGGCCCCAAAAGGAAGACCCCCATATAGTCTGTCATTTCAGGTACTGCAAAATCAACACATACATCGTTTTGGGGGACAGCAAAGGTAGAAAAAAGTACGTTCACCCCAGAAAACCATATATTTTTGGGAAGTACACATTCCCCTGAATCCAAATTAGGTATGCATGTCTTTCTACGCCAAAGTACCAAGCCGCAAACCATTCCTAAATTTGGTGATTTTGGTGACATTTCCAAAAGTCACCTCAAAATTTCTACCCTGCAGTATCGTATTACCCACATACTTCTAGGTATCAAGAGAAATCACCCCAAATATGAAAGCCTAGGGTCCTCTGAACAGTTTTATGCCCAATATGTATAGGTGTACCCAAGCACGTGGCATACGGGGGCCCCAAAAAGAAGACCCCCATATGGTCTGTCATTTCAGGTACTGCAAAATCAACACATTTACATTGTTTGGGGGGGGGCAAAGGAAGAAAAAAGTAAGTTCACCCCAGAAAACCATATATTTTCAGAAAGTACACATTCTCACGAATCCAAATTGGGTATGCATGTCTTTCTACTCCAAAGTACCAAGCCGCAAACCATTCCTAAATTTGGTGGTTTTGGTGACGTTTCCAAAAGTCACTTCAAAATTTCCACCATGCAGCATCGTATTTCCCACATACTGTTAGGTATCAATATAAATCACCCCAAATATGAAAGCCTAGGGTCCTCTGAACAGTTTGATGCCCAAAATGTATAGGTGTACCCAAGCACGTGGCATACAGGGGCCCCAAAACGAAGACCCTCACATGGTCTGTCATTTCAGATACTGCAAAATCAACACATTTACATTGTTTCGAGGGGGGCAAATGTAGAAAAAAGTAAGTTCATCCCAGAAAACCATATATTTTCAGAAAGTACACATTCCCACGAATCTAAATTGGGTATGCATGTCCTTGTACTTCAAAGTACCAAGCCGCAAACCATTCCTAAATTTGATGATTTTGGTGACATTTCCAAAAATGACTTCAAAATTTCTACCCTGCAGCATCGTATTACCCACATACTTTTAGGTATCAAGAGAAATCACCCAAAATATGAAAGCCTAAAGTCCTCTGAATAGTTTGATGCCCAATATGTATAGGTGTACCCGAGCACGTGGCATATAGGGGCCACAAAAGGAAGACCCCCATATGGTCTGTCATTTCAGGTACTGCAAAATCAACACATATACATAGTTTTCGGGGGGAGCAAAGGTAGAAAAAAGCACATTCACCCCAGAAAACCATATATTTTCAGAAGGTTCACATTCCCGCGAATCCAAATTGGGTATGCATGTCTTTGTACTCCAAAGTACCAAGTCGCAAGCCTTTCCTAAATTTGGCGATAAAAGCAACAGTTTTTCCATTTTTGAAATTGCCTAAAAATATTGTAATTGGCCGCATTTATCTCACCCAATTTCTTGCATACAATTGTAAAACACCATAAATATTGATGCCAAGGGTCTACTGAACAGTTTGATGCCCAATATGCATTGATATACCAAGGCAGCTGGCATGTGCGGACCCCAAATGAAAATAGTGCATATGATTTTTCTCCGCTGCCGATTCGCCTTCTGTGAACATAGACCCTTGACTTCATATTATGTGCCTCAAGACCCTCCTAACAGCAAAGACCCCCCCAAAACCTTTTTTGGAAAGTACACATTCTGACAAATCCAAAAAAGATAAAGACGTCTTTCTACACCAAACTACCAAACTGCAAAGCTTTTCTAAACGTAGAGGTTTTTACAACATTTCTGAAAATCGCCTAAAATTGTTGCATTTTGCCGCATTTATCGCACACAATGTTTTACGTATAAAGAAAAATCACCCTAAATATGCACGTCAGAGGTGTACTGAATAGTTTGATGCCCAATATGCAAAGATTTACCAAAGTATGTGGCATGTACGGACCCCAAATGAAAAACATGCATATGAATTTTCATGCTAGCCAACTAAGCTGCAGAAAAGAGAGCCCCAAATGTGTGTTTTGTGCCGTAAGACCCACAAAATGTAAAAAGACCCCCAGAAAACTATATATTTTTGGAAAGCATATATTCTGTCGAATGAAACTAAGTAAAATAAATCTTTCTATACCAAAGCACCAAACAGCAAAACAATACTAAAGATTCATAAGAAACAATAATGTAGGGATAAAATTGCAATAAAACCACAAAAATAGCGTAAATCAATGAAATAAAATAATTGTTCCGACAGCGTTATTAGTGGGCGAAATCGATGATCCAATAGTCACGCTGTCAAAATAACATGTTTTTAGGCAAAACAAATGGTACAATGAATAATTAAAAAAAAAAAAACCTGTTTGTGAGTTTTTGTGTATACATATTTGTGCACTAATAAAAGTTGTCTGAGTGTGCAAATACATGTAATTAAGTGTAAATAAATGTAAAAAATCGACCAAGTGGGCTAAAATAAAAAATAAAAATACAAATTTTTACTAAAATGTTTGTGTAAGTGCAGGTAAGTGTATAAAAAAAGTGCACTTACCGTTTTTGTAGCAGGAGGATCGCTGGAACAGATGGAGGCAGCCAGAACAGCGTGTCTGCAGAGTTACTGCGCAGCAGGAAGTGTGTGGGCGGCTGTGCAGGAAGGAAGAGGTGAGTATGCAGCAGCAGCGCTATTTCCAGCGCATTTGCGACTTTGAAGTCGGATCTGCGACAATCGTGTCCCAGATCCGACTCGACAGCCCCCCAGCCTTGTTGCCCAGGGGCTGTCAACCCTTCTGACTCTCTGCGGAGGCGGCAAAAGCCGCCGATGCAGAGAGTAGGGCTCAGCTGCAGGAGAACGTACGTTCTTGGCAGCCTGAGCCCTGAACCGGCAGCACGTACGCCGACGGTGCTTGTCGGTTAAAGGGTTAAAACAATAATAACAAAACAAACAAAATAGTTAAACTAGAATCAAACCTGCCCGTTATTTGTCCTAGGTATAAAAGATGTAGGACATCCATAATCACCCATATGTTGGTGGACTCTGGGAGGCAGCTGTTATCTTCGTACCTGCTGCACTTTTTCTCATTAAGGACAGATTTATCAAGGTTCGAACTTTAGAAGCTTCGAAATTCGAATTTTAAAAAAAAACAACCGAAATTAAATCTAAGGTTTTTTTGATCGAATAGGTCAATTTTCAATGGAATAGGACAGTTTTCGATCGAATTCGATTGGTACGATTCTATGTTTTTCCCAAAGAAAAACGTTGATTTTTTTTAAAGTCCACTAATTGACTCCAAATAGGTTCTAGGAGGTCCTCCATAAGCTAAAACCGCAATTCACCAGGTTTTAGATTGCGAACAGTCGAAGTCGAATTTTTAAAGAGACAGTACATGATAAATTTCAAATTTGGACTATTCCCTACGTGAAGGACACAAAAATTTGATCAACATTCGATTTATTTTTTAATTTGAATTTGCACTTCGACCATTGATAAATCTGCCCCTAAATGTATGTGGGCTGGGCTGCCGACAGCTTCTTTAGGAAGTGGCATGGAGCCACGAAACATGTTAAGCAGGCAGCCCCCTTGAGAGATATGCTGCTGTGATTTTTAATGGATGTACAATAAATTTTGAATATTTTTAACTTTTCATCCAGGCTCTATGGTGCTCTGTTTTTCTACACAAACTCTGCCTAAATGTATGGGGTAATATAAAGTGATACAGACTTGTTCAGTAATAGTACCCCTGCAATATAATTATTTTAAAAACATATTAAGGGATCGAGTACTGATCATGTAAAGACCAAACTGCCATTTCTAATGAGGGCATTGTTATCTTTCTATATTCTAGAGTAGTTTACAATTGTATTCAAGTTTGTAGGAAGATTTGCTGTCGAAGCTCAGCATGACTTAAAGAATGGGGCTCTTCATGGAACCATTATTAAATATGAAATTCAAGTTTATTGATGGGAGCTTAAGGTGATTGACGTGCATAATACTGTGATAGTGATACTGTCCGTAGCCCTAACAAGTTTTCTTTGTCTTGTTTCTTTAGATGGATGAGGACAAGGCTTGCTTGCTTTTATGGCTATCAATGGAAGACAACAAGAGAGAGAAATTCCGACTAGAGCTACTGCTCTTACAGACCAAATGCAGCAATGTGAAGTTCTTTACAGGCTCATCAGTGTTTCATATTCTTGAACTACAACTCTTGAGCATGAGAATCATCATCTCAGTTTTGCTATGAGTTGTAGAATGCATTTTACCCCCTTGTCACTTATAGCTTGGGGTAAATGATCTCTTTTGCAATAATTTGCTGGAATTACACATGTTCAGGACCCTGCTGTCTTCTCCCCATCAGCTGCTAGGGGACCGGTCTTGGGGGTTCATGTAACCTTACCAAAATAGGTTTGATTTATTATTTTAAAAATATTGAAGCCCTCTTTTATCAAACAACTGATATGAATCTTTATGCCCCTCTACACTTCAAGCTCCAGCATCTTCTGCATCCTCACAGCAGCTGTTGTCCATGAGGATATTTGTCCTGCTGTAGGAGGCTAATTAGATTACACCAATGTTTCTTTCAGTATGGCAGAAATTGTGGGCAGTGAGGAGGCAAGAAATAAAGCTTCTTCCAGTGTTGGTTTGTGTTAAGAAGAACAGCAATTTGTTCAACTGGATAAATGAGACAGAACACCATCTGTCCGGTCTCCATGAGGCTAAAGATGACAAGCTATAAGAGCTATCTCATATTACATGGTGAGCAATATTCTGATGACACTTGGATGCAGTTTGTGTCCTACACACCACTCGTTGTTGCGTGACCTAGCCTAGCCCATCTTAGTCAATAGTTTATAAAGAGTATAAAGGAAAAACCGAATCAAAGCTGCTGGATGTCATTTTGTGACACCAACAGCAACTTTTAAGGCCATGGGACACAACCACCCATTAGAAATATTTGCAACCATAAGAGTTAAGGATCACAGCCAACCAAGCTTCGGGATACTGACATTTTAACCATAATCCCTGTTTATGCATTTATTTTCTTTTAAAGGAAAACTATACTCCCAAAATGAATACTTAAGCAACAGATAGTTTATATCAAATTGAATGACATACCGTATTAAAGAATCTTACCAAACTGGAATATATATTTACATAAATATTGCCCTTTTACATCTCTTGCCTTGAACCACCATTTTGTGACTCTATCTGTGCTGCCTCAGAGATCACCTGACCAGAAATATTACAACACTAACTGTAACAGGAAGAAGTGAGGAAGCAAAAGGCAGAACTCTGACTGTTAATTGGCTCATGTGACCTTACATGTGGTTTGTATGTGTGCACAGTGAATCTTACGATCTCAGGGGGCGGCCCTTATTTTTTAAAATGGCAATTTTCTATTTATGATTACCCAATGGCACATACTACTAAAAAAGTATATTATTATGATAATGGTTCATTTACATGAAGCAGGGTTTTACACATGAGCTGTTTTACTCAGTATCTTTTAATAGAGACCTACATTGTTTGGGGGGTATAGTTTTCCTTTACGTTCAAAATATATTTTACCCCTTCACTGGTTCCATCCCCACCTGCCCTGAGTTTGTAACATCCATCTCTCTTTTCACCTTTGCATCTAACTACAAAAATTGTTCTCTTCCAATTAAATCAATCAATAGATGCAACAAAGACATGAATGAACATGCTATTGCTATATTAGTATAACCAGGCTAATTTTGTCTGGATTTAACATGATGCAATAATTGTTAGCTGCTTGTGTTGGCAGGAGCTTTTGCAAGAACTGGAGGAACACAGGGAAAAATGTATTGCGCTACAGAAGAATGAAGCATCTCAGCATGATGAGGTAGATGGAAAAAAAGTCAAGCAGCGCTGGGAAGAGATTGAGAAGCAGTTTGCTCTTTACCTGGGAGCTCAACATCCCATCCTAGGGGCAAATTTACTAAAGGGCGAATTCGCCAGCGTGACGTAATTTTGCCACTTCGCTGATTTACTAACGGGTGCTGGCAAAGTAGACATACTCTAGCGATACTTCGCACCCTAACGCCAGCTATTTCACTAACTTGCGGATTTTACTGAATGTTACTTCTAGCGCAAGACTTGCCTTCGCCACCTCAGACCAGGCGAAGTGCAATAGAGTAGATAGGACTTGCTTCAAAAACAGTTGAAAAAGTCCCAAAAAACGCTGGCGTCTTTTACTTTTTTAAGGCTGATAGGCTGAAAAAAAACACCTTTTGGGGGTACCCTCCTACCCCCTACATTTCCTAACATATGGCACCTAAACTATACAATGGGCACATGTATAGGGCAAAATAACAACTCTATTTTATTTTATGAAGGTTTCCCAGTGTAATGTATTTGCTGCTACATATACGTCCATTGTACTTTAACTTGGCACTGTTTGCAAATTAAGCATCGCTAGCGTAGCTTCGCTTTGCTTGAAGAATTAATGCTAGCGTAACTTCGCTACCTTTCACTTCCCTGGGCACAACTTCACAACTATGAATATGAATGTAGAGCTGTACATATACATACTTATAAATCTTTTTCATTTACACGGCAAATGCACTTTTAATACAGGGATGTGTTGCTTCTTTTCCTGTATTTGGAGGAAATGTTTGCACCAGTCAGGTGTGTGCCTGTTCCCTACAGGTAAGAAATATAAGAGGCAATGAGAGAATCCCTTAAGAACTTTCCTTTCATGTTTCTTACCTGTAGGGAACCAGGGAAACACCTGAGTACAGCTTGGCACCTATGGGTTTATATATTAGCTGTCTAAAATGGATAATTCATTGTTTGGATACCTGGAATATCTGTGAGAGGGGATCCTTTCATTTGCATTTTCTGCAAATAGGAATAAATCATTTTGATATAAAACGCCTGCAAAAACAGATACCAGATTTTCATTTCATATCACAAAGGGAAGTTTACCGAAGTAACATTCTTAGCATAAGTCATATCAATATTGTGTTTAAAACAAATCATTCTTCATTATTACTCATGTTAAATGTATTTACCCTTAAATATATTAATGTATGAGAGCATACAAAGTATATACAACCTGTAAGTGTATGTTACATTCTTTATCTGCTTTTGTGCTTGTACACAGCTATGGTAGTGTTGTTTTGAAATCCTAGACTGGCACGGATGGGTGGGGACTTTGCAACTACAGTAGGACATAAGAAATATCTAGTGATGAGCAAATTAATTCACCAGCCATGGATTCGCTGCAAATTTATTTTTTAATGCATTTGGAGAAAAAATCACCATAAGAAAAAAACTCCAATTGATTTTAATGCATTTGGAGAAAAGAGTCACCATAAGAAAACATGGCCATTGACTTTAATGCATTTGGAAAAAATAATCGCCATAAGAAAAAATGCAGCGAAGAAACGCTCATGTGCAAATTTGTTTAATACATTTTGCGAAACATTAATGCATTTGGAGACAAAAAATCCCCATAAGAAAAAAACACCCATTGACTTTAATGCCTTATGATAAAAAATTTACCAAAAAAATGCCCAATGACTTTGCATTTGGAGAAAAAAAGTCTGCATAAGAAAAAACACCCATTGACTTTAATGCATTTGGAAGAAAAAAAATCGCTATAAAAAAACGCCCATTGACTTTAATGCATTTGGAGAAAAAAGTCACCATAAGAAAAAATGCAGTGAAGAACCGCCCATGTGCAAAATTTATTTAAATACATTTGGTGAAAAAAAGTCAGCATAAGAAAGAACGCCCATTGACTTTAATGCATTTGGAGAAAAAAATCGCAATAAGAAAAAAAAAGCCCATTGACTTTAATGAATTTGGAGAAAAAAATTTCCATAAGAAAAAATAGCCCATTGACTTAAATGCATTTGGAGCAAGAAAAATAGTTGCTCGTAAAAACTCCCATAGACTTCAATGCGTTTCTCGAAATTTCACAGTTTCGCAAATTAGTCGACGAAGCGAAACGGGACAGATTCGCTCATCACTAGAAATATCTTATCAAGTCACAATACATCTTGTAATTTCTTTCCCATTAATTACTACAGTAAAATAGAGTTTGATAAACAGTGATTTACTGGATAAAAATGTTCACCATTAACTTCCCATGCCTTTGTTTATTGACCATTATGACATCATTATGATCCTTTGACCCCTATGACATCATAATGATCCTTTGGCCATTGTGACATCAGTATGACCTTTTGACCCCATGACATCATAATGATACTTTTCCATTATGACATCATAATAATCCTTTGCCCTTTATGACATCACAATGATCACAGTAAGGCTTAAGGTTTGGCAGGAAATTGCTCTTGTCATTTTACACTTGACTTAACACGAAAACAGACAAGATGAATTCTCTCTGTCTTTTTTCTTGTTTTTTTCTCTCAACCTTATTTTTAATAACATCTATTCATGGAACAACAGGTATGTATTTAATATTTACTTATTAATACAGAATATAGAACTTATTGTCAACATTTCTATAATAAATAGAATATAAGTGTTTCTAGGTGATATCTTGACAGCTATACTTATAGCCATTCCCATTAATTTTGACAATAGGGCCTTATTAACAAAACTGCTAATTTCCTTTAAATTTTCTAATAAAACAAATCCTTGAGATGATTGGATCTAACACTGTTATCTTTACAGCATTCAACATAATTTAACCATTTATTTTATTAAAACTGTAACGCAAAGGAATAATATTTAGTAACCAGTCCCTATTGGGAACATACTTTGTTTACTTTATGTTTGTGTGTCAAAAATGTTAGATTTAAGCTAACTAAGAAAGTACAGTAGTGGATGATTGGTAGTGTTAAGTTTTACATTAGATATTGGTTTCACCAGGCAAATACTGGATATGAGCATGGAGCTTTATTTCTCTTCTTTCCAATAAAATACATCTTACAAATGATTTTTTTGTATTACAGAATCAAATGATCAAAAGAAAAATGAATTATTTCAGAAGAATGAATTACTGAGTCCGATTATTTCAGCAGTTAACTTTGGTAAGATAAACAATATTTCATTAACCTTGCTGTGAACATTTGTTATTACTATAGTACTACAACTATTTGGAGAAACACCATAAGGGTTTCCATGCAAAGGTAAAACACACTGGGGCTCATTTATAAACTTTGCGCAGGGCAGAATGATTCGCACAAAGTATTTGCCGTGCATATGATTAAATTTATAAAGCTGGATAAGAGTGGTGTACTTAGGGGCATATTTATCAAGGGTCGAATTTTTGAATTTGAAAAACTTCAAAATTTGGATTTAAAAAGACCAACCAAAGGCCGAATCATACAAATTGAAGTAATAGCGCATTAGATCGAATTCAAATCAAAGTTTTTCCCCCAAAAAACCGTAGATTTTTCCAATTTACTCCAATAGGCTCCTAAGTCCAATTGACTCCAAATAGGTTCTTGGAGGTCCCCCATAGGCTAGAAAAATCTATTCTGCAGGTTTTAGATGGCAAATGATTGAAGTCGAAGTCGACAATACATATTAAATTTCGATATTCGAATTTCTTTCAAATTCGAATTGAATTTGGACTATTCCCTAGTCAAGGTACACAAAAACAGCTCAAAATTCGATTTTTTTTTTAATTTGAATATTCACCTCGACCTTTGATAAATCTTCCCCTTAATGTGCAAACCGAATTGTGATTTTTTTTTTCAAACTACGAATGCCCATAAGAGCTTTTTTAAATATGGCAAAAAATGCAAATTGTGAATACTCTGCGCCTGAGTTAAGCCACAACTTTGGTGACGGAGAAAATGTTCTCAAAACAGTTTTGCAAATTGTGAATTTAAGTTACTGTCAACATTATTTTCGAGCACAACAACCTCTCACACTAAGCGCACTCACGCAAACACTCGTTTCATTCGTGAAAATTTATTCATAATGCCAATTCGCAAAAACTGGAAAGACGGGCACAGCAGTGCAATATTTTAGCATTCAGGAAAAGTCATGAGCAATACATCTGTTTGCGGGAACTTTATAAATGACCCCCACATTCTGTTGTTTATTCTTGGTGCAGGCTTGTTTGTCCTTTTAGATCAGTAGAACTTATGAGATATTTTTGTGATATTACAGATGGCAGACCCACGAATTTTAAAGAAAATGATTTGCCCCCTGAAGCACAAGAAAAAGGTAAAATATTTATTATTTGGATCAGCTAACCTGTAACATTGTCCATACTGCTCTAAGAAAGATACATAAAATAGGTTCATCTTTTATTCTTTTACCCTTTAAGTACTACTGTAAATCATAAGGCCAAATTGAGCAAAGAACAGTATAATTAAAACACTCTAAGGGGGTTATTCACTAAATTCCAAATGCAAAAATCACGAAAAATTTGTGATTTTTATTTATAAAGTTTTTCAGAATTTATTAAACCCCGAGGATAGAAAAGGCCGAATCAGAAAATCCGGCATCTCAGACCTGTTAAGGTTGCGTACAAGTCAATGGGAGAAGTCACAATGATTTTTTGATGTGCGCTGGGTTTTTGCCAATACCCTCAAGTTTTCAGGCAAAATTCTGAGTTTTGGGGTGAAAAATCCGAAAAAATCTTGAAAATCGGATGAAAAATCCGAAAAGATTGTGAAAATCTGATTTTTTTCACAAACAAAATTTTGTAAGTGTATTAATAAATAAGACCAAAACACTAGTGCAGATTTGGTCGGAGTTTTTTCCCCAGAAAATATTGAGATAAATTCGGACTTTGATTAATAACCCCCTAAAGATATTAAAGCATGCAAATAAAATAATTGTTCTATGTTATTACAGCTTCCATGGTTCAGGAACTGCAAGACAAGATGAAGAAGCTGATTCATACGGTAAAAGGCAAATTCAGGAAAGGTAAATCTTTCAGCAGTTTCAATAAAAAAGTAAAATAATGATATTTTATATAGATAATGATGAATAATAGGAATAGTTTTTCGGCTGTAGCTAATATAACCCACTATTCTTAATTCTAGCTGTACACATTAACACACAAGCAGCCTATTATTTTCAAAATTTGGTTTCCCACATGCAATTAGAGCTGCCATACTGTTATCTCATATAAATTATAATCCATAGCCTTGCTTGATATATTGCAATAATGTGTGGCTTTATAGTGTAAACGACTGCCAGTCATAAATATAAAGGGAATATGCTGACATGGAATATTTTTTGTACATAATAATCTATACTGAGTTATATTATTATTAAACATTACGGGGCAGATTTATCAAGGGTCGAATTTCGAAGTAAAAAACTACTTCGAAATTACTTTGAATTCGAATATCGAATTCAAAGTTTTTTTTACAGAATCTGAACGTTTTGCGGTCGAAGTAAAATCATTCGATCAAACAATTAAATTGTTGGAATCGAAGATTCCAGCGATCGATCAAACTATTTTGACTACAAAAAAATTTGAAAACTGCATTAGAAGGTCCCCATAGGCTAACATAGCACTTCTGCAGGTTTCATTTGGCGAACTAATGAAGTCGAATTTCTTTTAAAGAGACAGTACTTTGATTAGCGAATATTTGAACTATTTTACTTCTAATCGAATTCGAAGTAAATTCGAAGTCGTAGTATCCTATTCGATGGTCGAAGTATCCAAAAATTAATTATGAGTTTTTTATTTTTTTACTTTGAAAATTCCCTTGAATTCACTTAGACTCTTGATAAATCTGCCCCTACCTGTCGGTGACATGTTTGTTACATTTCTACTATTGTGTTGTCTTCCTTTCCATAGAAATACCAGTACCAGAAACCACAGATGCCTCAGCTACACCTGTAACAAAGTCACCTGGATTACTACAAAGTAAGTACATTTTTGCCTTATGAAATTGTATAATGCTTGTTGAAAGCCATGGACCTCTGTATTACACTTAGGGGCAGATTTATCAAGGATCGAATTTGAAAATACTTCGAAATTCGACCATCGAATTTAAATACCTCGAATTCAAATATCGAATTAAAATTCGAACGATTCAAAGGATTTCATCGATCAATTGAACGATTTTAATTCGATGTGTAAAGACTTGGAAAAAGTTTGTAGAAGGTCCCCATAGGCTAAAATAGCAATTTGGCAAGTTTAATTTGGCGAAGTATTGAAGTCTACGTTTTTTTAAAGAGACAGTACTTCGAATATCGAATGGTCGAATATTCAAACTACTTTTACTTCAAATCGAATTCTAGGTACCATGGAAGTCGTAGTATCTTATTCGATGGTCGAAGACCAACCAAAATTTATTTAAAAACAAATTTTTTTTTTTACTTCAGGTGAATAGGCAGTATATGATTGTTCGATTCGAATTTGGATCATATTTGATTGAATTTGAATCAAAGTATTTTCAAAAAAATTTTAATTTTTCAAAATACACCAAATGATTTTAAATTGGTTCTAGCAGGTCCCTCATAGGCTAAAACAGATGGTGAATAGTCAAAGTTTATTTTTTAAAGAGATAGTACATAAATATTTGAATTTTCAAATGTAATTAGCATTTGGACCATTCCCTAGTCAAAGTACACTAAAATGACCTCGAAATTTGAATTTTCACTACACCCCTTGATAAATCTGCCCCTTAATCGTATGAAGTCCGTATTAAATGTGTATGTTCTCAAGCTGATTGGGTGCCTAAGGGATAACCCCACTGATATTACATGGCCAATGAACCTGTTGATTGCAGGAAATGTTCAAATTGTGTTAAAACTGTTTAATCAACCAAAATATTGAGTCTGCATGGACCACAGAAATGCTGCAGATATTTACAAATGAACATTTACAAATAATTCTTATAGATGTAAATTATCTTTGTGTGGATTCAGTAATACTAATAACATTTTATTTTTATTTTAAAGAGGGCAAAGCCAAATTACAACAGATTGCAGCGAAAGGTAATATCTTTATCAATTCTTATACACATTAGTGCCCTGTGAATTTTTAGTTAAAAAGGATAGCAGTAACTCAACCTATGTTTTTTACCCATAAAATACCCCATTTAGGTGTATAAAGAGGTGTATTTATATAGACTGCACTTAAAGCAATTACAATATGCTTATTGGAAATGCACCAAATCTTTGCAAATCCTTGTTTACACTAAAGGGTATATTTACCAAGGGTCGAATTTCGAATTGAAAAAACTTCAAAATTCTAATTCAAAAAGGCCAACTGAAATTTAGTTGAAGTTTTTTTTGGTCGAATAGGTCTGTTTTCGATTGAATAGGTCCATATTCGACCGAATTCTAATCGTTCGAATAGAAAGAATATCGCATTCGATTCAAAGTTTTCCCCAAAAAAACTTCGATATTTTCAAAGTCCACCAATTGACAAATGGGTTCTAGGAGGTCCTCCATAGGCTAAAAATCTGCCCCTAAAATAAACCTTTAAATTCGAATTTAAAAATTAGAATTTTCAATTCGACCCTTGATAAATCTGCCCCTTCATATGCAAATTATGATTCAGATCCAATGCAGTTTTCAGTAGATTTGCCGGCGTCAAAAAAAAAAAATTTTTTTTTACGCTGGCGACAATTTCGTTGCCGGAGACAGTTCAGACGCCGTAGACAATTAAACGGATGGCCTTTGACTTTAATGCGGGTCAATTGTTGCCGGCCTCAAAATTGGTGTTTCGCGAACGGGACAAATTCACCCAGTGTCGGACTGGGCCGGCGGGAAACCGGGAAAAAACCCGGTGGGCCCCCGCCGGCCCAGTCCCGGTCCTAGATTGGCCCCCGAACGGCAATTAAAGTTGATCAGCGCTGTTGCGCATGCGCGCGTTGGGTCTGACGTTCAGGCATGCGCGCGTTGGGCCTGACATTCAGGCATGCGCGCATTGGGCCTGACGTTCGCGCATGCGCATTAGTTTTTGTGCATGCGCACGGGGCCCCGAGGTTCACAACCCGGTGGGCCCCGACTGCGCCAGTCCGACCCTGAATTCACCCATCACTATTAAACATCAAACTTACTTTGATCCCTTATATTTATATGGAATTAGACCCCAGAAAACTAGTTTACATTTTTTTTAAATATTGCTGGTGTCTTTTTATTTTAATTAAATTAAATATGCAAATTAGGGTTCAGATCCTAAGCGGTTTTCAGTTGATTCTTGTGAGGATGATGATTCAACATTCGGCCAAGTCCAAAAATTCCAGACTAACATTAATTTAGATTATTTAATTGCAATTGTTGTCAAGGCTCTTTTAGATTCAGCATTAATTTTTACATTATTGTGTGCTTTCGTTAGGAGAGTCTGCAAAGAAGAAAATTACAGATATGATAAGTGATCTCAAGAACATCAATGGTAAAACTCTCTCATTTTTCATAAAAAAGTTGAACTAGCTAACAGAAATTTCTATAATTAAACTAAACATAATCTGATCCCTAATATTTATGTGAAGTTATGCCCCAGAGAACTACAGTTAAAATGTTTTATGTTAAATATTGCTGGAATCTTTTTATTTTACTCTCATTGAATATGCAAATTAGGGTTCAGATCCTGAGTCCAAACATTCCGGAGTTGGTACATCATTAATGTCTAATTTCATATGCAAAACCACATAAAACATTTAATTACAATTGTTGTCAGGGCTGTTTTAGCTTCAGCATTAATAATTACATTACTTTGTGTTTTTGTTAGGAGCTAATGCAAAGAAGAAATTAGCAGATATGATGAGTGGTATCGAGAACAGCAAAGGTAAAACTCTCAATTTTCATAAACAAAAGTTTAATTGACGTTTGTCACACACTTGCATTATTAATTTAAATAAATGTATGTAAAACAGTGAATTAGTTTTACTATAATTGCAGTTATTTGGGCTTGTATGTCTTTTAACTTTAGTCATATTTGTTCCATTTTATTACAGATTCCAAAATCCAGGAAATCAAAGATACAATGACGGAGTTGCTTAATACCATTAAAAACAAATTCAGCAAAGGTAAACCCTTCAGCAGTTTTAATAAAGTAAAATGTTTATATTTGCATATTGTATATAAAGCTATATATTTATCAAGTTGTCTAACTACTCGTTTAAGTAAACACTGGCATGTTTGTGACACACTAGCATTTTTAATATCTGTAATTCTTCTACTGTGTATACAGTTCATTTAATTTTTGTACAATATTTTACTCAAAGTCTTTGAGCAAATGAGTTCCTAATAACCACTTTACTTGTTTGTTTTTATAGGTGAAATAAATACAGACCAACCAGTAGAAGGTAAGAACGTTTTTGCATCCTGTCCCTTTACTATGTTTATTAAAGATGAATTAAAAAAAATACTCAGGTTACTCAAAATACTCGGATGCACCGAATCCTGGTATCGGTTCAGGATTCGGCCTTTTTCAGCAGGATTCGGATTCGGCCTAATCCTTCTGCCTGGCCGAACCGAATCCGAATTTGCATATGTAAATTAGGGGTGGGGAGGGAAATCATGTGACTTTTTGTCAAAAAACAAGGAAGTAAAAAAATGTTTTTCCCTTCCCATCTCTAATTTGCAAATTAGGGTTCGGATTCGGTTCGGTATTCGGCCGAATCTTTAGCAAAGGGTTCGGCTGAATCCAAAAAAGTGGATTCGGTGCATCCCTACTCACAAGTCCCTGGTCCAAAAGCCAACTTATAGGGGCAGATTTATCAAGGGTCGAATTTCAAAGTGATAAATACTTGAAATTCGACCCTCAAATTGAAATACTTCGAATATCAAAGTCGAAGTATTTTTCACCGAATTTGGCCATCGTCCGATCGAAGTAAAATCGATCGATCGAATGATTTTACTTTGATGTCCAAAGACTTGATGTCCAAAATGGTCTAGAATGTCCCCATAGGCTAACATAGCACTTCGGCAGGTTTAATTTGGTGAAGTATTGAAGTCGAAGTTTTTTTAAAGAGACAGTACTTCGATTATAGAATGGTCGAATATTGGAACCATTTTACTTAGAAACGAATTCGAAGTCGTAGTAGCATATTCGATGGTCGAAGTATCCAAAAGATTACTTCAAAATTCGAACTTTTTTAACTTTACTTTAACTTCGAAAGTTCACTCGAACCTTAAAATAAAGTTAATCTGCCCCTACTTCTACAATTTCACCAGTAAGCTGCTATTGGTTAATGGCTTAAAAGGAAGTGTTTATATTTGATTTTTCTGTACAAATATTGCAAAAGTATGAGTGTTTATCTTTTTATAGAAAAGGTATGCATTTGACCCCATAGACAGAAAACATATCCATAAAAGCATACCGTATATATTCCAATTGGTAGATCAAGTTGCTTACTACATAATTATCTTTTCCAGATATGCTGACAGAAGCTTTTGAAAATCTGGCAAAGCAAAGAATAATAAGCACAAAGATTGTCTGCTCGCTTATCCTGATTTGTATTGGAATTATCGTGTGTGTTGCTGTATACAGAATTTGCCACCGAAAGATGTAGGTGTTATTTCAATACATTTCTTTTTATTGTCAACTTCTGTCCAAAAATATAACATTCTATTTCTAATCTTGTCAAACAGTGAAAAGGATAAAGTAAGCAAAATGGAGCAAGGCAATTCATAAGACTTAGAATGACTCAAGACAAGAAAGCAACACGCTCTCCCACAGATTCTTCTATTAACAACTGGAATGGAGTGATCTCATAATCATCAAGACATATCTTCCTAGGCTTAAGGAGCATTTTTAGCAACACCGAACGTTCATTTTCACCAAGAACAATCATTTTCACCAAGAACAATAATTATAAGCAATATAAATAATATATGCAGGTGCATATACATTTACATACAATAAAAATCCATAAAACTACTCTTGTGTGAAGCATCATTATTGATCTGGCAATGGAATGAAACTGGTCTTGGAAGGTAATAAAGAACAGGCCCATGTAAATATGTAAGGAAGGCTTATATAGGATAAAAGTGCTGAATATAAATGGAATAAATTCTGCAGTGAGCTGTGTTTAAAGCTCATATGGTTCAAATCAGTAACAAAATATATATACAAAAATGCATAGGTTTAAAACATCTCATTCTATCTAGGCCAGGTTCTTTATCAGAATATAATTTGTAAGTAACGCTGAAAGGTTTACTAAGTCAAACAAGTAAATTAATAATTTGTCTTCCAGAGTTGCTAAAGAAATAAGCACCATCCACACTGTATAATTATATCCCATCCCACAGTTTGGGAACAGTTTCTTATTCTCTATTACAAGAGCTGATATCTTTTTAAAACTGGTTTAGCCAACAAGCCATAATAACAAACTGCACTATTTATTTTGTGGATAAAAAGGTCACCCTGATTGGAATGGAAGTGTGAATCTTCTGATATTGCCTATCATCTTATAACCAAAAAGGGGAATCATAGCTAACAGGATTTTCGATCTCGAGTGTTTAACAGAAATTATTTTATGATAAATTGTCTAACTTTAGCCATGCAATAGGGTATATTAAATTTGCCCTTTAAGTCAATGTTTTACAAATATTTTGAGAAAGTAGTAAGAGTGAAGTGTTTCTCCCAAAACAATTCCACATTCATCTACAATTAAAAAAACTAATACATGTATCAATCTCCAATTCATAAAAAGACAGATTAATAACTCAAAAGAGTCTTAAGAAGGGCAACAAAAGCAATAAAGAGAATGGATGATTTCATTTATGGCCAAGTTAGTAGTACACTAGGGGGCCGATTCACTAAATTCGGGTGAAGGGTTAGAATAAAAAAAACTTCGAATTTCGAAGTTTTTTTTGGGTACTTCGACCATCGAATTGGTTAAATTCGATCGAATTCGATCGAAGTCGAACGAAATCGAACGATTCGAAGTAAAAATCGTTCGACTATTCGACCATTCGATAGTCGAAGTACTTACCCTTTAAAAAAAATTCGACCCCCTACTTCGGCAGATAAAACCTACCGAAGTCAATGTTAGCCTATGGGGAAGGTCCCCATAGGCTTGCTCAGCTTTTTTTGATCGAAGGATTTTCCTTCGATCGTTTGATTAAAATCCTTCGAATCGTTCGATTCGAAGGATTTAATCGTTCGATCGAACGAAAAATCCTTCGATCGTTCGATCGAATGTTTAGCGCTAAATCCTTCGACTTCGATATTCGAAGTCGAAGGATTTCAATTCGACGGTCGGATTTCGAAGTATTTTTAACTTCGAAATTCGACCCTTAGTGAATCTGCCCCTAGGTTACATAATGGAAAATATGATTGTTTTATATAACATTGGCAGATTTCATTTGGGGGAAATCAATCTCAAGATATTAGGCTATCCCTTGAGGAGGTGGTGATTTTATCTTTAGTTTTAGATTTTTACCCTTAGTTGCAAAAGGGAATTGTTTTCTCTGTGTAGCTTTAATACAGTAGAACTAAGCCACCAAGTGACTCATCTACAAAAAGAGGACCCTCTTTAGATTTTGGAGAGGGGCTAATCAAATTCTAACAATTTCTATTAAAAAAAGCAAAAGGGAGAATGGGATGAAGGATGCCATTTCTTTTTTGGTGTTTGTTCCTACACATAACTACCACAGTCAGTGGAGTAATAACAGTGGAATTACAGAAAAATCATCCCTGATCAATTCAATGCTCAAATATAATTTCTACAATATGGGTACAGAACATGACGATATGCATATCTGGGGTTACCTTCCATGAGTTCTGCAAGGAAAGGGATGGATTTAGGCAGCAGGACCATGTAATTCCTTTTGAGCTTTTTAACTAAATCGATCAGAGCCAGCAATGCTGCAAACCGAACCTGCCACAAAGAATGGAAAATTGTTAAAGGAAGAAAAAAAGCTCTAGTTATTTTACTTTATGTTGATCAAGGGCCATTTTATTTCTAACAGGCTTAAGGGTCAAATTTAAGATTAAAAGCTGCCCATCTTACCGTACATAATTGTCTGAGATGTGTTTATAGAATTGTACTTTATACTGTACATTAGGGGGCAAATTTACTTATGGTCGAATATCGTGGGTTAATTAACCCTCAATATTCGACTGCTGAATTGAATTGAAATCCTTCGACTTCAAAGTCGAAGGATTTAGCGCCATTCATACGATCAAAGGAATAATCGTTTGATCGAACAATTCGAAGGATTTTAATCCATTGATCAAAGGATTTTCCTTCGATCAGAAAATTGTTAGGAAGCCTATGGGGACCATAGGCTAACATTGGTCTCGGTAGGTTTTAGGTGGCGAACTAGGGGGTCAAAGTATTTTTTAAAGAGACAGTACGTCGACTATTGGATGGTCGCACGATTTTTACTTCAAATCATTCGATTCGTAGTCGAAGGTCGAAGTAGCCTATTCGATGGTCGAAGTAGTAGCCATATTCGACCATTCGAAATTTGAAGTTTTTTTCTTCTAATCCTTCACTCGAGCTAAGTAAATGGGCCCCTAGATGTATAGCTTAAATCCATAAAGACAGACAGGCACAAAAGTGTAACTCTCAACTGCTGAGATTCTACCACTTGAGCATAACACTTGGGGGGATTTACTAAAACTCAAACTCCCATCCACAAATTTAACTCATTTACAAAAAAATCTGCTTGAAAAAGTCTTTGTGGGAAAAGTCTCAATAAAATTGTAGGACAATTCAATTCGTACATATTTTTCAAGTTTGACACCCAAATACCTAATTTTTTTCTAGTTTTTGCTCGAAAATCCTTTACTTTATCGTATGAAAACCAGTGCAGTTCACAATGTCAAGAAACATCTTCAAGGACCCCTGCCATTGACTTCTACATGACCTCGACGTTTTAGGTGGAGTATTTCCTAATTTTAGATTTCTAACAGCTTTTTTTTCCCTCTAAAAAGTCAAGTTTTCCCTTTAAAAACACGACCAGAAAAAAATTGAGGTGGAAGGAGAAACCTGGCGGCCAGTTTTGTTGCTAAAGTGTTTTTAATATTGTCACTCTTGCAGACAGCTAAGATGTTGGAATGACTTTAAGCGCAATCTTGTCAAGGTGGGCAATCTAATTAAACATAGGGATGCACCGAATCCAGGATTCGGTTCGGGATTCGGCCAGGATTCGGCCTTTTTCAGCAGGATTCGAATTCGGCCGAATCCTTCTGCCCGGCCGAACCGAATCCGAATCCTAATTTGCATATGCAAATTAGGGGCAGGGAGGGAAATTGCGTGACTTTTTGTCAGAAAACAAGGAAGTAAAAAATGTTTTCCCCTTCCCACCCCTAATTTGCATATGCAAATTAGGGTTCGGATTCGGTTCGGTATTCGGCCGAATCCTTTGTGAAAGATTCGGGGGTTCGGCCGAATCCAAAAAAGTGGATTCGGTGCATCCCTAATTAAACAAAATATAATCATCAATACAGGGCCTTTTTGATGACTGTGCTGTATGGCAATATAATGAAATTGTACAGAAGTTGATTGGGATTACTTGTATGTTTCCAGGTATCATAACTAACAAAGAGTTAACTACCCTATTAAAAGGCCTTTGAACTCTGTTGCTAGTTTCTTTGAAACCATCCAACTCCCAATCAAATCACTCAAATCTGCAGTCGACTTTGTTGCGACTCCCCTAAATACCATAATTATTTTACTGAAACATACCAGTGTACCAGTATAATTACTACAAAAAATGGACAATGTGCATATTAATCTCATTCGTACCAGTATAACCATTGGATAAACTGGATAAAGAGCACATTAACCCCAGATGTGCCAGTATTATTACTGCAGTAAACCGATAATCAAGATATTATCCACAACTTTTATGCTTCAGAGTAGGCAACAGAGCTGCCATTAATCTGTAACATTTAGAAAAATGAGCAACTGTTACAAGGGCACAATAGAAAAATAGCTTCAACTTTCTAGAGCTTCAACTTTCTATCTAGTATTTGTAAAAAATTGTAAGACAAATATTGATCAATTAATAAAAATATTGGTCCTTAAAGGGATACTATCATGAGAAAACATGTTTTTTCAAAACGTATCGGTTAATAGTGCTGCTCCTGCAGAATTCTGCACTGAAATCCATTTTCACCCCCCCAGCAACCTAACAACAGAACAATGGGAAGGTAACGAGGTAGCAGCTTCCTAACACAAGATAACAGCTCCCTGGGAAATCAGAACAGCACTTAAAAGTAAAACCCAAGTCCCACTGAGACACATTCAGTTTCATTAAGTAGGAGAAATAACAGCCTGCCAGAAAGTAATTCCATCCTAAAGTGCAGGCACAAGTCACATGACTGGGGCAGCTGGGAAACTGACAAAATGTCTAGCCCCATGTCAGATTTCAAAATTGAATATAAAAAATTGGTTTACTCTTTTGAGAAATGGATTTCAGTGCAGAATTCTGCTGGAGCAGCACTATTAACTGATGTGTTTTGGAAAAAACATGTTTTTCAATGACAGTATCCCTTTAAGAAATGGCATCTGAAAGTGTACCTATTCCAGCACATAAATGCTTTGGCTTAAATGCAAGTGCATCTGGTAATTTACAATAAATTTCACAGTGTTATTGCATTTTGAACAGGCATCAAATGTATACAAATCAAGCGTGTTGATATTGGTACGATGATGATGGCAATATTCAAAGCCTGATGAGCAAATATTATTTTTTGTAACCAGTTGTCGTCAAACTAGTATAGAAAACTATGATAGGGCTCCACATATTTAAATGGACAATTCAATTAATGCTAATGATCATTAAACTGTCAGTTAGGTATCGGTTAGTGATGCAAATGACACGGTCAGCAAAGACTCTGGTGGGGGCCCAGAAAACCTTTTCTGGGAGAGCGGGACAGGCACCTAAAGTGAACCAAAGTGCAGCCAGAGTGCTGAGGGGGAGCATACATATAGAGCTGCTGCAAAGGGTGTCCATTTCACTGCAGTAGGCACTTTCCTTAAGCATTAAACATCGCATCCATTTGTTAGTCTTGAGTTGTTTTTTTTATAAAAAGACTGTTTGTAGTGAGTATGTGGAAGACATAGTGACTGGAGGAATTATTTACTCACATTATGGGGAAAGTAGGATCAGCAGCAATTGACTTGTAACATCCGAAAAAATGTCTCTAATTGCTGGGCTGGCTCACAGTCTTCATAATTACATTTGATTTAAATGGGTTAGAAACTGGTTCATTTGACTTTTTCAAACTTTCTGCAGAGTTGCTTGGGGTCTCGGATGGATATCCTGAAAGGAGAAGTAAAGGTTAAAACTAAGTAAGCCTTATCAGAAAGGTCCACCTAAATATACCTGTAAACCCTCAAAATAGTGCTGCTCTGAGTCCCCTGTCAAAAGAAACACCACATTTCGCGTATGGTCGCGCACGCACGTGCGTATTGTCGCGCGCACGTTTTGTCGCGCGCACGTTTTTCTGGCGCATGTTTTTTCAGCATTTTAAAAGAGGTCGCCATTTTTGTATGCTGGAAAGTGCATACATTTGGAAGTGGATACTTCAGTTTTTTCGGTTCCAGTCAGGTAATCAGATGCCTGTCTTACAGAAAGGTCGGGTTTGTAAAAACTCAATTCTCATTATTTTCTCCTGTATTGTTTGTAGCACACCAGGAGGTACTGGAGTGTACTGGTGATCTTACAGCCTCAGTTACAGCTGCCCTTGTTGCTTGGTATGTCCCTCTTAGTTTTCTCTTAGCAGTGTTTTTTTTTTACACTTTCATTTTCAATTGGTTTTTTTTTTGTTATTGTCTCTTCAGCTTGCCTTATGGAGTCCTTACAGAGGAAAAGAAGGAAACTTGGCTCTTCTTCTCAAGTTTGTGCAGGCTGCTTTGACGCTCCTTTACCGGGGAAGAAGTTTTGTAAATCATGCTTTGGCCTTCTACTACAGGATACGCCTGTTGGTGAAATCCCTTCAGGCCAAGGGGCTTCAGTGTCCAGGGAGGAGTCCGACTCCTCTGATTTCTCAGGAGAGGAAAGTCTAGAACCAATGTCGGAGTTGTTTTCTGAGGAGGAGGAAGAGGAGACAGAATCTTCATCCTTTGATTTGACCTTAATCCCTCCGTTAATTAAAGCAATAAAATTAATCTTGGGAGTAGAAGAGGAAGCGGACGCCCAGAAGTCTAAGGTGCTCCCATCTTCTTCAAAGCCAAAACAATTTTTTCCTCTTTTTCCAGAAGTGGCAGAATTAATCTCGGCAGAATGGGGAAAAGCAGCTGAAAAGGTCTCTTTTGCTTCTATGACTACGAGATTTGCAAAATTATATCCATTTAAAGAACAGGATACCAAGAACTGGGATGCAGCCCCAGCAGTGGATTCACCTGTGATTCATTTGGCAAAGAAGACAATTTTGCCAATTGATGATTCGTCAGTACTAAGAGATCCCATGGATAGAAGAGTGGAGACGGAGCTTCGTAAGGCATATCAAGTGGCAGGAGCCTCATGTAAGCCGGCAGTAGCTCTAGTTTCAGTGGCAAAGGCAGTCTCCTTGTGGATCGACAGTTTGGATAAAGCGATTGCTGAAGGTACGGATACAGCTGACATTAGTGCTGGATTATCAGAATTAAAGATGGCAGTGGCATTTATGTCAGAAGCAGCAGTGGATTTGACGCGGTTGGCTTCCAGGTCAATGGCAGTATCAGTGTCGGCAAGAAGAGCATTATGGCTCATATCTTGGGGTGCAGATGCGGCTTCTAAGCTAAGTCTCTGTAACCTACCTTATGTTGGGGAAAATCTTTTTGGTCCTAAATTACAAGAGGTCATAGAAAAAGCGACAGGTGGGAAGAGTACTTTCCTGCCGCAAGAAAGGAAAAAATCGAAGGCTCAACCCTTTAAAGTTTTTTTTTTTTCGAGGCTCAGGAAGAGCTAGAGGTTATGCCAGTAACTATAGATACTTTGGCAGAGGCGGTTCAAGACAGTCATCTTGGAGAGGGGGTCACTCTGCAGTTATCAGGGGGAACAAGCTCAAACTGTCCCCAACTTCTAAAAAATCCTCCTGACGATCATGGAGTAATGGATGCTCGAGTAGGGGCAAGACTTTCAAGGTTTTACGAGGTCTGGAAGCAGTCAATTTCAGACCAGTGGGTACTGGACTTATTAAAAAGAGGTTACCTCATAGAATTTTTGTCGGTTCCAACTCTGAATTTTTTTTGGTTTCCCCTATACCTCGAGGTCAAGAAAAGAAAAAAGCCCTCGAAGAGTATGTCCAAATCATGTTGGACCAGGAGGTAGTGGTGCCAGTGCCTCAGGAGGAAAGGGAAAAAGGCATTTATTCCCTACTTTTTCTAGTGAAGAAGGCTTCGGGAGGGTGGAGGCCAGTGCTGGATTTGAAGAAACTGAATTCCTTTGTGCATCTTCAAAAATTCAAAATGGAGTCGATAAACACCACTATTGCGGCAGTCCTGACAGGAGACTGGCTCTTGTCGATCGATTTGAAAGATGCATACCTTCATCTTCCGATAGCAGATCAGCATCAGCGTTTTCTACGCTTTGCAGTTGGACACAGGCATTTTCAGTTTCGGGCCCTTCCCTTTGGTCTCTCAACATCTCCAAGAACGTTTACCAAGGTACTCATCACCCTGGTCGCAGAGCTAAGGAAACAGGGCCTGACGGTCTGGCATTACTTGGACGATATCCTCCTATCCGCAGGGTCTCCAGAAGTCCTTTTGTTACACAGAGAGATTGCAATTTCTTTTCTTCAATCTCACGGGTGGCTAATCAACTGGGAAAAAAGTCAGTTGCAGCCATCTCAATCCCTAATTTACCTGCGGGCTCTATTCAACACAGCAGACAATGTGGTTCAGTTGCCACAACGGAAGATAGAGCGCATGGTGAAAGAAATGGAAGATTTCTGTCTCCAAGGGGAGGTTTCAGCAAGACGATTTATGTCTCTCCTAGGTTTGATGGCAGCCTCCATTCCAATGACCAAATGGGCCAGATTCCATATGAGGGAGGCACAACGTTATTTCCTGACCCATTGGAATCGATGGGAAATCAATTGGAATCAGTTAATTCCTCTTTCTCCCGAACTCAAGGTCAGCCTTCAATGGTGGATGAACCCTTCAAATTTGTCCAGGGGTTTTCCCCTTGCTCCAATAAATTGGAGGATAATAACAACGGATGCCTCCTCCCAAGGTTGGGGAGCTCTCCTGGAGAGCAGTGTGGCTCAAGGAATATGGAAGTCTCCATTGAAAGTGCACGCAAATGTGTTAGAGCTAAGAGCAGTGTTTCAAGCACTGCAGGCCTTTGCTCCAGATATAAAAGGAATGGCGGTAAAAGTCAAGGTAGACAATTCCTCAGCAGTGTCCTATATAAGGAAACAAGGAGGAACAAGAAGTTTGCTACTATGGAAAGCAGTATGTCCAATCCTGAGCTGGGCAGAGCAGAATCTGGAGAATCTGACAGCAGTTCATGTTCCAGGGATTCACAATCAGAAAGCGGACTTTCTCAGTTGTATGACTTTGTCAAAACACGAGTGGAAGCTGCATCCAGACATTTTCCACCGGCTAGTAGAGAAGTGGGGTCTTCCGGAAGTGGACCTCATGGCCTCTCCGGACAATGCTCAACTGCCTATATTCTATGCAAGATATTTCAGCCCTCTAGCTCAGGGGACAGATGCACTCCTTCAGCCCTGGTCGTTCCGTCTAGCCTATGTGTTCCCACCAATCCCTCTCCTCCTTCAAGTCCTACTGAAGGTTATTCAGGAGGAAGCAGAGCTCATCCTCGTGGCCCCTTATTGGCCTCGTCGCCCATGGTTTCCTCTGCTCAGAAGACTGGCAGTAGCGGACCCGTGGCCGATTCCTGTGAGGGAGAATCTACTGACCCAGGGACCAGTGTCACATCCAGATCCACACTCGCTCTCATTGATGGCATGGAGATTGAGCGCAAAAGGCTTGTAGCCTTGGGGCTCTCTGAAGCAGTGGTGGCTACATTGCTTAGGGCAAGGAAAAGTAATACGTCTACCACATATTATAAGATTTGGGAAAGATTTCTCCTATGGCAATTGGAGAAGGCAAATTCCTGTTTTCCACCACCTTTACCTCAGGTTTTAGAATTCCTGCAGGAAGGATTGAGCAAAGGTTTGCAATACAGAACTCTAAAAGTTCATGTAGCAGCACTTTCAGCTATGACTGGGATAAGATGGGCAGAAGATCCGTTAGTAAAGTGTTTCTTCTCAGCCACGTTAAAGATTTGTCCTCCAAAAAGGACTTTATCTCCTGCTTGGGATCTACCAATGGTGCTGAAAGCCCTTTGTGAACCTCCATTCGAGCCTTTGCAAGAGGCGTCCTTATGGTTGGTGACCCTAAAGACTTTATTCTTGGTGGCAATAGTTTCAGCAGCGAGAGTCAGTCTCCTACATGCTCTGTCTGTAGAAGAGCAAAACATTTCCTTTTGGCTGGATAAAGTAATTTTAAAGCCTCCAGACTCATTTCTACCCAAGGTGGTTTCCACATTTCACCTTGCACAAGACATAATGATCCCTATCATACCGGACGAGCCCAACCTTTCCTCGAAGCTCCAGAAGCTAGATCCGGTGAGGATGCTGAAACATTATTTGGCTATGACTCAGTCTTTGAGAAAGTCTGGAAGTCTGTTTGTGATACCGGCAGGTCCTCGAAAAGGGGAACAGCCAGCGAAGTCTACAACTGCTAGATGGATTGTAATCTTGATACAAAAATCTTACAATCTTCAAGGCAAGCAGGCACCAGCAGGGCTAAAAGCTCATTCAACAAGGGCTGTGGCTACCTCCTGGGCAGCAGAGGCGGAGGTTTCAGAATCGGCAATTTGTGAGACAGCAGTTTGGTCATCTGCTCGAACCTTCTTTAAGTTCTATCGTTTGAATGTTAAGAAACCTTCTCAACATAATTTTGCTTCCGCAGTTCTGCGGTCTTTTTCGGTTGATTAAAAGCTGTTTATGCCCTCCCTCTTGTTTGGTTGTCATTGCTTGGGTATAACCCATAGTATTGCTGACATGAAGTGGCCAGGAAAAATGAAAATTTCCTATCATACTTACCGTAAATTTCTTTTCCTGGCCACTTATCATGTCAGCAAACCCACCCTCTGTTGACTAAATTATGAGACAAGTAAGTGAGGAGGAGCTGGGTCCTTTATCATTTTCTTTGGGGGAGGGACAATGCTAACTGGGGTATGGGGGCGGGGCGAATACCCATAGTATTGCTGACATGATAAGTGGCCAGGAAAAGAAATTTACGGTAAGTATGATAGGAAATTTTCATTTTTCTCTTTTCAGCTTAAACCTCATTGCCCTGGGCAAGAGCATGCTCAGTTTGCTCTTCTTCCCCCCTCCTCCCTTCTCTACTGTAATCTGAGCCCAGAGCAGGGAGAGACTCAGGCAGGAAGTGATGTCACACCACATTAATACTGCAGCTCCTATCCTAAACAAACAGAGAGTTTCTAGAGCTTTTTACTCAGGTATGGTAAAAAAATATAGCATTCTAGCTTGCACTATTGCAGCTAATCTATTGGCAATAAAATGCCTCCGTAGCTTTCCTTCTCCTTGAAGGAGCACATAGCTATTAAACAGAAGCAAGAGATCTTCTCTTAACAGTCTGAGCTCACTCCTTTCTTCTTAAAGGCCTTGGATTACAGAGCTGAATATTCCAAAGTAATTTTTATAGATGTATATCATTACTGTTTTGTATATATTAAAAAAAAGCATTTTACACATTGTATACTAGTGATTTGCAGGCCGGCCTGAAACCCACGAGTCGGGCGGGTGCAGGTTGGCTGCCACATCAAATCTTCGGGTTGTGGGAGAATTCAGATTGAGCTCTCCCCGCCCAGGACCTAACACATCTGGCTCCTCCATATATATATATATATATTTGCATCTGCCCCGCCCCTTTCGTGAGGTCAAGTCTTTAAATGGAGGAGCTGGGCCGGGTGAGGGTGAGTTAGGGTCGGGTGTGGATCCTAAAAATAAAGACCCGCACATCACTACTGTATAACATTCAGTAACTGCATTAAGGAAAGATGTTACTTTTCAGTATAGCACAGGGGTCAGCAACCTTTACTATCAAAAGATCCATTTTGCCCCCTCTTCCACTAAAGAAAAAGAGTCTGGACCTGCAAAATATAACAATGTTATAAAATTTGCCATTGGTAGATCAGGTAACTCTTGTTTAGTCTGTTTTATTATTGCAATTTGCTCATTGACCTTATCCAGAAATATAAATTAATTCAGGTATAATGTAGTGTAAAATGTAGAATAAAGCTTTTTAATCGGCACATTGCGCGATTCCACTGGCCAGTGGCAAACGGGCAGAAGATTTCTCACCGGTGATTATTTATACACGACTGTGAGCAAAAAAACTCCCAAAAAGGTGTCTCCATTGGAAACTTCGGGCGACTTTGCAATATATTGGTTTTACCACCAGCAATTTCCGTTATTTCCAATGGAGACGGACTTTTGTGTGATTTGTCACCCGCAGTTGTGCATTTTTGTCACGGGCGACGAAAACTCCCCATGGGCCATGCCCTAAATAATTGCAGTCGAAATCTCAGTTGGCCACTGCCTTAAGTTAGATGCTTTTGGTTAAAGGAACAGTAACACCAAAAATTTAAGTGTTTTAAAGTAATGAAAATATCATGTACTGTTGCCCTGCACTGGTAAAACTCATCAGTTTGCTTCAGAAACACTACTATAGTTCATATAAACAAGCTGCTGTGTAGCAATGGCAGAAATTGAAAAACGGCTATATGGCACAGATTAACGAATGGATAACAGATAACACCATTAGACAGAGTTTATCTGCTACCTGCTGTGTAACCTGAGCCTTTTCTCCTTTAAATGGCTGCCCCCATTGCTACACAGCAGCTTATTTATATAAAGAATAGTAGTGTTTCTGAAGCCAACACATCAGTTTTACCAGTGCAGGGCAACACTGCATTATATTTTCATTACTTTAAAACAATTTTATTTTTTGATGTTACTGTTCCTTTAAAGGTGAAGACACACAGAAATACTAGTAGCAGCGACTTGATGTTGCTACAAAATGCCTAAAAAATACCCTACCATAGACCATACCAAAGATTGTCTCTGCTAAAAACATCTAGCATTGCGCGCCGAAACGGACGCGGGCGCAAAAACGCCCACTAACGTGAACGTGCGCAGCTTGATGACACAGGACGCGGGCGTCATTACACTTGGCGCCAAAATACCTCTTTAAAAGGACGCTCAGGGAAAGGCTCTATGCTTGTTGATAAATTAACCTGCTCCTGAACTTTTTGGAACCCTGACTACTTGATTCTGGTTTTGACTTCGGCTTTGGACATCGACTTACGACTGAACTCTGCCTGCATCTGACCCCAGCCTGTTTATCCGTTACGACTGAACTCTGCCTGCATCCGATCTCGGCCTGCTTTCCCGATTACGACTGAACTCCGCCTGCACCGACCCCGGCTTGCCTTCCGACTATTCTTCTGCCTACACCCTCTGATTACTATTGTTCGCCACAGCTTGTGAAACTCCTGCTGGACATTGTCTCCTCACATCTGGACTCTTGACAGGTGAGGCCTGACACTATTGCCTATTTTGTAGCCGTGACAAGTAGCTGCAAATAGTAGCTCTGTGTGTCTTCACCTTTAAATCTATTCTCTTTTAATCCATTCGTGTTATGCAGCCAAAGATCTCCCTAATATAATCTTTACAATCCGCTAAATATGAAAAAAGACCATGTGGAATTTATAAGGTTATTCTCTATTTACAATTTATGTTTGTGTTGTTGTTTTTTTTACCTTCCCATTAGCTTGAAAATTTGCTTGGAAGAGATAAGAAATTTCATGCAAGAGTAAGCGAGAGCTTGATACCATGCATAGCCCAATTCTCAGTCGCCATGGCAGATGACTACCTGTGGAAGCCTCTCAACTCTCAGATACTCTTGAAAATGCGACATTCTTCTCCCAAGGTTAGAAAGGCCTACAAGATACTCTGGGCTAAAAAGTTTACCCTTGTGTAACACTCAGCTTTTTGTATTCCTTGTAACCTGCAATCAAAGAGTCTTTAAGAGAACATTAATACATTTTTGAGGGTTTTAATAGCAGAGGATCCACTTAGCAAAAATATCTCATACTTGTCTGAAATCTGTATGTTTTAATTTGCCTACAGTTTTGTTTCAGATTTTCATTTTTCTCGTTTTCCGTCCTATAGAAGCTGCAGTGATAGACCTAAAATATATTCCTTCCCCTGGTATCTTTCCACATTCTCACTTTCTAGTTTCCTTCATTTTATTTGCTCCTTAAACTGTTACCTAACTGTTGCCATTATTGCCAGGACAATCTTAAACTTGCGTAATGCAATCAGGGTTTGTAAACTACTAATCATGACCCTTCACACCACCCTAGAGTTTTTTTTCTTCCTTGAACAATTTTCCATTCTTTCTCTGGGAAAAGTTCGGTTTGCAGCATTGCTGGCTCTGATCGATTTAGTTTAAAAGCTCAAAGAGCTTACATGATCCTGCTGCCTGAATCCAACCCTTTCCTTGCAGAACTCAAGGAAGGTAAACCTAGATATGCATATTCTCAGGGCCGGATTTACATAGCGGGCACCCCTAAACCCGCTGACATTCATCGCCCCCCATCCCCTCCCTTTTATTCTGGAAAATGGGGATTGGCGCACTGGAAATATAAAAATCGCTTGTATCCCTTGCGCATCCCCAGTGTTTCTGAACCAATGTGAGTGTGGTCAGACAGCATACTGCCCCCTAAAATACTGCCGCCCTAGGCCTGGGCCTTGATGGCCTTTCCACCAATCTGGGCCTGCATATTCTTCATCATGTTCTCTACCCATAGTGCTGAAATTACATTTTGAACTGGTCAGGGATGGTTTTACTGTAATTTCGCTGTTGATACTCCAATGATTGGGGTAGTTCTGTGTAGGAACAAACCTAAAACAAGGAATGTGGGCTTCATCCATCCCACTCTCCCTGTTACTTCTTTACTAGTAATAGGTAGAATTAAGTTTATCCCTCTCCAAAATCTAAAGAGACTCCTCTGTCTACAGTTGAGTTCCTTTGTGTCTTGGTGCTATAGATTGATTTTGTGTGATGATCCATTATGGTATGACAGGCCTCCATAAGGGACATTCTATTAAAGCTACCAGGAGAAAAACAAATTGAAAAATGGCTTTCATGCAACTAAAGATAAAACCACAACCACCATGAGAGGGATAGCCTAATATCTCCAGCTTCAGATATGTGTGCTGAAAAGATTTCCAGACTGTTAATATTGAAATATGCCAATTTGGTTTATAAACTGATCATATTTTCCATCATATCAGTGTAAATAATACTAATTTGGCCATAACAAAAAACTTCCATTCCCTTTATTGTTTTTGTTGCCCTTCAACCAGTTAGATTTGCTGGACAGGTCACTATTATGGGGGCCCCCTTATATTCCTGATCCCCATTTAAATTCCTATAGACTTTGCACCAGATCAAAAGACAAAGTCTGAGAATTGCTTGTTAACATGTAAGATAAAATAAATTAGATATATATGAGTGAACATTCTTTGTTTCCAGATCTTCGTTATAAAAATAATGTGAAAATACAGTGATGAAAACATACTTTGGTTTAACTCTAGGGGCCCACATACATGATTTTAGGAATGCACTATTCTTACAAAATACAATTCGTAACAAGAGATAAGGAAATTATGAGCCAAATTATAAATCAAATGGGCATAAAAGTTTAATCATATTTTTTTAGTGAGTGGGAATGCAGCAGCTTAGAGGGAATATTCTTATGGGAGGCAAATTTCCTATGGGACCAACTATGCTTTTTTTCATATATTTCCCATTGTTTAGGATGTCAGCTTGTTGATCAAAAAAGGCAGGACTGGGCTAACATTGGACCACAGATAGCTTGAACCCAAAAAATTTGAAAAACACTTGCTTAAAAGGTAAAGACCATATTGTATGGCTTTAAATTAGACAGTTAATTGACAGTTGATCCTATAAAAATTTTGTTTAACACTCCAGACAGAAAATCCTGTTGGCTATGATTCCCCTTTTTGCTTATTAGCGGATAGGAAATATCAGGAGATTCACACTTCCATTGCAATCAGGGGGGCCTTTTCATCCTCACAGCCAAATAGTGCAGTTTGCGGTCATGACTTGTGGGAGAAACAGTCAGATTTAAAATGGTATCAGCCCTTGTGCAACCAATTTAAGAAGAGTAATTGTGAATAAAAACATGTTCCCAAACCTTGGGATGAGATGTAATAATTATACAGTGTTGTGTATGGTGCTCATTTCTTTAGCAGCCCTGGAAGACAAATTGTTCAATTATTTGACTTAGTAAATCCTCCTGCTTTACTCACAAACCATACCATATATATAAGGAGCTGGTCTAGAGGGGATAAATTAACTTCCCTGGGTGTAACCCTTCAACGCATCAGAAACACGCCTCCACTTTAACATCAACTCAAAGTTACAAAGAACTCTCAGAAAATTCATTACAATAAATAATTCAATTATAAATTCTCAGAAAATTCATTACAATAAATATGCCGGCAGTATTACTTTATATAACTGCCAATCCAGCTCCTGAAACAGCAAAACCTTCCACAGACAGACTATCTCGAGTTTAAAAAGCAATTAAAGTAGCACTGTTCGTTCAGTCCTTTTGTAACTAAAGTATCTAATCGTTTTATCCAAAATGTCTCGCGTTGTAGCAACATTTGGGACCTATCCCCCAGTCTTCTGGGTTCAGGTACATGATTGATACCAGTGTATTTAAAAGTAGGTAATCTATGGCCTGTTTCAAGATAGTGCTTGGCCACAGTCTTCACTATCCCTGAATACTGTGCTAATGGCAAATCTATGTCTATCCATGCGAATTCTTAGGGTTAAATCTGTTTTGCCTATATATGCTAAGCCACAAGGGCAGGTAACCATATATACAACATGTGTGGTGGTGAATACAATTAGGACATCTGCAACAACCCCCCATTTACCAAACTTGAGCCAAGACGACTGCTGTCTTTGGTAACATTTCACCAGGTCCGTTAAGATCAACAACTCACGTAAATGTTGTCCCCTTGTGTATGCCATCACCGGGGGATCCTTGTCAGCCCTGATGATGGGCAAATTGTCCCTTATCATGCGACTTACTCAGTCCGAGGCCGTGTTGTACCTGATGACAAAAGTCATTTGACTACTATTAAACTTCTCACGTGGAGTTCTTACCCTTTCACGGGCAGAATCTAATGTTTTTCTCAATCTCTCTCACATTTCACTGATCTGGGTTTCACACCTTTCTGTGTTTGAGTTATATCGTAGGACCCGACAAAATTGTGTGACAGGAAGGGATTTTTTTTAAGTGTTATAGGGTGACAACTAGATCTATGTAGCAGAGAATTCCTGTTTGTGGTCTTCCGGTACAGGGAATAGTGTAACCTATCATTTTCACACTACACTTCCACATCCAAAATCTGCACAGTATGTTCATCACAAGGAGCACTTTTATCCTTTATAATAACCTTTCCTTCAAAATTTACATGGTCCTACCAAACCCAGTATTTTTTCTATTGCCAGATTAATAATGAAGCTTCACACAAGAGTAGTTTTATGGATTTTTATTGTATGACAAATTTACATGCACCTGCATATATTTTTATGTTGCTTATATTTATTGCTCTATAGCTTGTGTGTTTCTAAATATGCCTTGGAAGATTTGTCTTGAAGATATCAGGCAACTCCATTCCTTGAAATAACTCTCTCCTGGTCTGTATTCTAGATTCACCGAAGAAGGACCAGTTGAACTTATGAAGTGCCTTGCTCCATTTGGCTTACTTTATCCTTTTCACTGTATCACAAAATCAGGAAAATAAAGTTACTTTTCTGGACAGAAGTTAACAATAAAAAGAAATGTATTGAAATAACACCTACGTTCTTCGGTGACAAGTTCTGTATACAGCAACACACACGAGAATTCCAACACAAAACAGGCTAAGTACGCAGATGATTGTTGTGCTTATTTTTCTTAGTTTTTCCAGATTTTCAAATGCTTCTTTCAGCATATCTGTAAAAGATAATTATGTAATAAGCAGCTTGATCTACCAGTAGGAACGCTAATATATATGCTTTAATGGGTATATTTTCTGTCTATGGGGGTCATATACATATAAATAGTTTTTCTATAATGAGACATACGCTCATACTTTGCAATATTTGCCAGGAAAAAATAAAATATAAACACTTCTTGTAAAGTCATTATCCAGTAGCATCTTAATGCTAAAATTATAGACTATAGTTTGGTTTTGGACCAGGGACTAGTGAGGAGTTTTAAAAGTTAATCTTTAATAACATAGTAAAGGGACATGATACAAAAACTTTCTTACCTTCTACTGGTTGGTCTGTATTTAGTTGAAAACTTCCTATAAAAACAAACAAATAATGGTTGGTTAGGAGCTCATTTACTCAAAGATTGGTAAGGATTGGGCTTATTTGGTTTATGTTTTACTGAGACAGAATGACATTGGAGCAGTTCAAGAATTCATATTTGACAAAGAAATGTGTAAAGAGCAGCATACTTTTAATAATAAAAATATTCTACAACTATGAAATTAAGGGGCACATTTACTTAGCTCGAGTGAAGGATTAGAATAAAAAATACTTTGAATTTCGAAGTATTTTTTTGGCTACTTCGACCATCGAATTGGCTACTTCGACCATCGAATTGGCTACTTCGTCTTGAACGGTTCGAACTAAAAATCGTTCAACTATTCGGTAGTCGAAGTATTGTCTCTCTACCAAGGTACAATGTTAGCCTATGGGGAAGGTCCCCAAAGGCGTTTTAAGTATTTTTTTATAGAAGGAAAATTGTTCGATTGATGAATTAAAATCCTTTGAATCGTTTGATTCGAAGGATTTAATCGTTCGATCGAATGATTTTTCCTACGATCGTTCGAACGAACGAATTGCCGTAAATCCTTCAAATTCGATATTCGAAGTCGAAGGATTTTACTTCGACTGTCGAATATCGAGGGTTAATTAACCCTCGATATTCGACCCTAAGTAAATGTATACACAGCAGAATATCCATATAGAATGATATATAATAATATACAATATGCAGATTTAAATGGTTTATTAAATCTACTGAAGAATTTACCTTTCCTGTATTTCTCTTTCATGTTATCAAGCAACTCCTCCATCATATCTTTTATTTCCTGGACCTTGGAATCTGTAATAAAATGGAACAAATATTACTGAGCATAAAAACACAAGAGCCCAAATAACTGCAGCTACAGTAAAAGTAGTTCAGTGTTTTTAATATGTTTATTTGCATCAATAATGCAATTGTGTCACAAACAGATCGGTGTTTACTAATAAAATGTTAAAGCGTTTTACCCTTGCTGTTCTTGAGATCACTCAGAATATCTGTTAATTTCTTCTTTGCAGAATCTACAAAAGCAAACAGTAATGTAATTATTAATGCTATTGTAACTTAATATTCTATGTGGTTTTTGCTTATGAAATGAAACATTAACGATGGACCAAATCTGGAATTTTTGGGTTTGGCCGAATACTGAGTCATCTCGAAAAATGCATATATAGGGGCAGATTTATCAAGGGTCAAGTGAATTTGAGGGAGTTTTTGAAGTAAAAAATTTCGAAGTAATTCTTTGGATACTTCAACCATCGAATAGGATACTACGGAGACCATTTACTTAGCTCGAGTGAAGGAATAGAGGAAAAAAACTTTGAATTTCGAATGTTTTTTTTGGCTACCTCGACCTTCGACTTTAACAATTCAAACTAAAAATCGTTCGACCATTCGATAGTCTAAATACTGTCTCTTTAAGAAAAAACTGCAACCCCCTAGTTCGCCACCTAAAAGCTACCGAAGTCAATGTTAGCCTATGGGGAAGGTCCCCTTAGGCTTCCTAAGCATTTTTTGGTTGAACAAAAATCGTTCGATCGATGGATTAAAATCCATATTCGAGGTCGAAGGATTTAACTTCGACAGTCGAATATTGAGGGCTAATTAACCCTCGATATTCAACCTTAAATAAATTTGCCCCTACGACTTCGAATTTACTTCGAATTTGATTCGAAGTAAAATAGTTTGAATATTCGATAATCAAAGTTCTGTCTCTTTAAAAAAACTTCGACTTCAATAGTTCGTAAAATTAAACCTGCCGAAGTGCTATGTTAGCCTATGGGGACCTTCTAGAACATTTTTCTAAGTCTTTACACATCAAAGTAAAATCGTTCGATCGTACGCTAAAATCGTTCGAATCATTCAAACGATTTTACTTCGATCATTCGATGGCCAAATTTGGTAAAAAAAAAGTATTTCAATTCGAGGGTCGAATTTCGAAAGTATTTATCACTTCGAAATTCGACCCTTGATAAATCTGCCCCAAAATGTGAGTAAAATAAAAATATTCCATTAATGTTTAAAAGCGGTTCTTTAGAGTGTTATTCTACATAATTATAAGGAATCTGATTCAGTTAAGACAAATAAGAACCCTGCAAATTATTGATTAGTATATAAACAAATAATAACCCATATTTTAGAGAGTTTTACCTTTGGTGTTCTTGAGATCATCTATCATATCTGCTACTTTCTTCTTTGCAGCATCTCCTAACAAAAGCACACAGTGATGTAATTATTAATGCTGAATCTAAAAGAGCCTTGGCAACAAATGTAATTAAATGACCTATCTACTGAATACCGTACTGGACCTGAACCCTTCTTTGCATATTAAATCAAATAGTAAAACTCAATCAATATTGAACATAAAAAAAATTAACTTTGTGGTTGTAATTACTAGACGGACCATACATCACAATCAATACCCGTATAAAAGGTGAGGGAGGCCCTATGCAAAAGAGCTTACACTCTAAAGGGAAGTGAGTAATACACAAGGTGTGGGAGTAGGCAAGATCGAATTAAGTGGGTGAGAAATGTGGTACTGTATGTGTTGTTGCATTTGGTAGTTAAGCAGAGTGGCGGTAGGCTTCTCGAAAGAAGTGCGTTTTAAGAGATTTCTTGGAAGCAGAAAGGTTGGGAGAAAGTCGGACAGACCGTGGGAGAGAGTTCCAGAGGAGGGGTGCAGCCCTTGCAAAGTCTTGAATGCGAGCATGTGAGGAGGTAATGAGAGAAGAGTTAAATAGCAGGTCAGTAGAGGAGCGTAGTAAGCGGTTGGGTGAGAATATAGAGATGAGTTCAGAGATGTAGGGTGGGGCAGAGTTATGAAGTGCTTTAAATGTCAGGGTCATTCATTTGAATTTGATCCTGAAAGGTAGCCGAAGCCAGTGCAGGGATTGACAGAATGGCGAGGCAGAGGAGGAGCGGTTGCTGAGGTGTATGAGCCTTGCAGCAGTGTTCATTATGGACTGGAGAGGTGACAGTCTCTGGAGGGGAAGGCCAATTAAAAGAGAGTTAAAGTAGTCTAGACGTGATATGACGAGAGAGTGAATAAGAATTTTGGCAGCATCTTGGGTGATAAATGATCGTATTTTGGATATGATCCTTAGGTGGAAGTGACATGATTTAATAGGTGACTGGATATGAGGAGTGAATGACAGGGTCTAGAGTTATTACTTTTATTTTTAACTAAAAATTCACAGGGCACTACTGTGTATAAGAATTTATTAAGATATTACCTTTCTCAGCAATTTGTCGCAAATGGTCTTTGCCCTCTAAAATAAAAATAAAATGTTATTAGTACTACTGAAAACATTGACATCTATAAGAATTATATGCAAATGTTCATTTCTGAATATCTGCAACTTTTCTGTAGTCTGTGTACACCCATGATTTTGGCTGACTAAACAGTTATAATACATCTTGAACATTTGCTGCAATCAGCAAGTTCACCAATATCAGGGAAGTTATCCCAAGGCACCCAATCATCTTGACTACATACACCTTTGAAACACATTTAGGGGGTTATTTATCAAAGGTCGAGTTTGTGAGTTTTTTTTCTACCTTGAAAAAACTCACAACCCTACATATAAAAAAATCTGATTGAAAGCAATCCGGTGAAAAAACACGAATATCTCGAATTATAGGCTGAAAAGCCTTGAATTTATTGAGTTTTCGAGCGCAAACCACAGAAAAAAACCTGAAAATCATGATGGCAGAAAAACATTTTCAAATGGTTAAATGGACCTCTGCCATTGACTTCTACATAACCTCGACAGGTTTTAGCTGTAGTGTTTTCAGATTCAGAATTTTAGCAACTTTGTGGCATAATAAATCTTGGGGGCAAAATTTATAACGACAAAAGTGACTACCCTTGAAAAACTCGATTTTTTTTGGGGAAAACACAACTCAACCTTCAATAATTAATGTGGGTTTCATATAAATAGGCATAATGTAAAGATGCATAGCTTTCAACAAGCAGTACAAGCATTATACAATTTCATAAAGTAAATGTACTTACTTTGTAGTAATCCAGGTGACTCTGTTACAGATGCAGCTGAGGCATCTCTGGTGTCCGGTACTGGTATTTCTATGGAAAGAAAGACAACACAAGTAGTAGAAATGTAACAAACATGTCACCGACAGGTAATGTTTAATAATAGTATAACTCAGTATAGATTATTCTGTACCAAAATATTCCATGTCGGAATATTCCCTTTATATTTATGGCTGGCAGTCGTTTACACTATAAAGCCACACATTATAGCTATGTAACACAGTCCGCATTTATTTTAGGCCATATAAGATACAATGCAAAAAAGGACTATGGGTTTTAATTTAATGAGTGTGGCAGCTCTAATTATTTTTGCATGTAGTAAACCACATTTTGAACATAATAAGCTGCCTGTGTATTAGGGTTTATGGTTAAAATTAAGAAACGCGAGAACTAAATCTTACGTGAGAATATGATGTAAATTAATTTTACGTTATTGAAACTAGGGATGCACCGAATTCCGGATTTAGTTCTGGATTTGGGCAGGATTCAGCGTTTTTCAGCAGGATTTGGCCGAATCCGAATTTCCGTATGCAAATTAGAGGTGGGGAGGGAAATCAGGTAACTTTTTGTCACAAAACAAGGAAGTAAAAAAATGTTTCCCTTCTCATCCATAATTTGCATATGCAAATTAGGATTCGGCTCAGTATTCGGCCGAATCTTTCCCGAAGGATTCGGGGGATCGTCCGAATCCAAAATCATGGATTCGGTGCATCCATAATTGTAACTGCTGAAGGATTTACCTTTCCTGTGTTTGCCCTTTACTGTATGAATCAGCTTCTTCATCTTTTCTTGTATTTCCTGGACCTTGGAAGCTACAATAAAATGGAACAAATATTACAGAAGCTAAAGGACATATGAGCACAAATAGTTGCAAATATATAGTAAAACACGCTCATTGAATATGGTTATTTGCATTATACTGTTACAGTGTTAACTCAACATGCGGTTTTAAATTTAACTGTATAATGGGGTGTTGATTTTAGGGATGCACCGAATCCAGGATTCGGTTCGGGATTTGGCCCTTTTCAGCAGGATTCGGCCGAATCCTTCTGCCCGGCCAAACCAAACCCTAATTTGCATATGCAAATTAGGGATGAGGAGGGAAATCGCATGACTTTTTGTCACAAGGAAGTAAAAAATGTTTCCCCCTTCCAACCCCTAATTTGCATATGCAAATTAGGGTTTGGATTCGGTACGGCCGATTCCAAAATAGTGGATTCAGTGCATCCCTAGTTGATTTAATCAAAATCTGATCTGCCTATAAAGTATATTAGTGCTACTATTATGCACTATATTTAGGGGCATGAAAACAATATGAATCTATATAGGACATCAACCATGCCCTTAATAAAACCCTTAAAGATTCTGTTTGTGTGCCTTTAGTTGCATAGTTTTTGAATAAATGGAGAATTCAATAATTAGCTGCTGTAGACGATTTCTGTGATTCGCGGTTGATAATATAAAGCAAATTTAAATGTGTTTCAATCACATTAGAAAATTACGGAATGCGTGCAATTATGCAATTAACTACCGGTAAAGGATAATTGAGTAATATAAAATGTCACTGGGTCTCTTAACTAGAATATTTTATTCTGTGTTTACTTAGTTCTGGGCAAGCAAATACCTATGGCCTTATGATTTACAGTAGTACTATTAAAGGGTAAAAGAATAAAAGATGAACCTATGTTATGTATCTTTTCTTAGAGCAGTATGGACAATGTTACAGGTCAGCTGATCAAAATAATAAATCTTACCTTTCTCTTCTTCTTCAGGGGGCAAATCATTTTCTTTACTTTTGAAATTTGTGGGTCTGCCATCTGTAAAACCACAAAAACATCTCATTAGTTCTACTGAACTAAAAGGACAGACACGCCTGCACCAAAAACACATAGGGGCAGATTTATCAAGGGTCGAATTTCGAAGTAGAAAAAACTTTGAAATTCGACCATCGAATTGGAATACTTCGAATATCGAAGTTGAAGTTTTTTTACATTGAATTTGGACATTTGTGGTCGAAGTAAAATCGTTCAAACGAACGATGAAATCCTTTGAATCGAACGTTAAGGATTCCATCCATCGATCGAACAATTTTTCTTTGACTTCAAAAAACGTATACAAATGCTCTAAAAGGTCCCTATAGGTCCCTAGAGCACTTCAGCAGGTTTAATTTGACGAAGTATTGAAATCAAAGATTTTTTAAAGAGACAGTACTTTGATTATCGAATATTCAAACTATTTTACTTTGAATCAAAGTTGAAGTCGTAGTATCCTATTCGATGGTCAAAGTATCCAAAAATGACTTTGAATTTTTTTACTTCGAAATTCCCTCAAATTCACTTCGACCCTTGATAAATCTGCCCCATAAAGTATGTATGTATGTTTTAGCTTGGTAACCCTTAAGGGGGCCATACACGTAACAATTACGATCAATTTCATTATAAAAGTTAAGAGCTGAATCCTCAGATAAACAGGTAGAAACAATAGAATTCTACCTCTATCGGACAATTAAGCATTATCCCCTGCCCGATATTTGGGTGCCTTCAAAGGCGCGATATCCAAGTCTTGCAGATATCAGTTTGGCTTGTTTCCCACCATACATGCACCGAATATTGTAGAAAACCAAGTTTCTATCTGTGCATGTATTGTCACCTTTGATACTGGTGTTTCCCCAAATATTTTTAATACAGTAATAAGAAAAGTTCATAAAATGTTTAATAAAATATTGTATATCTTACTAAAGGTAAGTTTCAATTCCTCAATATTTTGACTTAGTAAATCCTTCTTCTGTAGTAATTCTTTCTGCTCTAGATCATTAGGTTCTGTAATAAAAAAAAACATGATTTGCAAAATGTATTTTATGAGAGAAATACATCTTCATACTAATATCCAGTGTTTGCCTAGTCTATAGACTAAAAATGATTCCTTTGATTTATATTGGTTAAATGATGTGGGGTGCAGTGAAGGTAACAGCGTTAAATTCAATTATATAAGGTTTTATTTACAGGAGCAATCTTGTTAATAATTCCCTATTGTCAAATTTAATGGGAATGACCCGTAAGTACAGCAGTCAAGATATCACCTTCAAACACTTATCCCCTATCTATTATAGTAGCACAGTAATTTTGGCAACAGGTTCTATATTATGTATTAATAAGTAAATATTAATTACATACCTGTTGTTCCATTAATAGATGTTGTTAAAAATAAGATTGTAAGAAAAAAAAGACAGATTGAATTCATTCTCTCTGTCTCCGTTGAAAGTCAAGTGTAAAATGACTACAATATCCTGCTGAACCTTAAGCTTTACTTTGATCATTATGATGTCATAATGGTCAAGATCATTATGATGTCATAATGGTCAAAAGATCATTATGATGTCATAATGGTCAAAGGATCAGTATGATGTCATAATGGTCAAAGGATCACTATGATGTCATAATGGTCAAAGGATCATTATGATGTCATAATGGTCAAAGAAATAAAGGCATGAAAAGTTAATATCTATGAAAGTTTTTATCCAGTAAATCATTGTTGATAAGACTCTGTTTTACTGTAGTAATGAATGGGAAAGATGCCTAATTATAGCCCTCAAGATGCATCATGACTTGTAATATATGTCCTACTGTAGTTGAAAGTCTTGACAATCAGTTTTATTTCTACCAGTGTACTATAATAACATGCAGTTGTTACCTATTATTCCATATGTAGTTGTTGCTAAAATGGAAATTGTCGGCCAAACAAAAAAAAGATCTTGTTTCTCTCTCCATTGTCGGTCTTGTGTCATGTGACAACAAAGCTTAAGTCCTATTGCTGCACCTCAATATTAACTGCAATGTCATAATCATGATAAAACTTGAAATGCAAAGCACACTATCAACATTCTCATAAAACATGATAAAATCATTAACCTTTTTTAATCCAGTAAATCGGTCTTTATCAGACCCTGGTTTTCATTACCAATTGAGGGAATTGTGCTTGGACGGTTTAATTCAGAGAATTACCCATAAGTACAATACTAAGGAGGGCTCATTTACCAACCTACTATATGTGCTAACTTGCACAGGCGCCTTTGACAACATTCAGGGGCTTATTTACTAATATAGACTCTGATTTACACAAGTGCAGTTGGCATTAGATTTGATGAGGTCTATGTTTTAATTTTATAATTTACAATACACTGTTTAAATGTAATTGCTGATTGGTTGCTATTGGCAACTGCGCTTGTGAACCGCCTGGTTTTGTAATTCCTAAGCTTTATTATCACCTTAAAAACTCTTGTCCTGTTGTAGCTGCAAGCAAATTTCGACCATTTTTTGACTTGCAGTTTAGTTTTACTGTCTGTTAGTATTTGTACTTTTTATTCTGTATGTAGTTATTAAACTAAAGATTGGCACAAAACAAATCGATGATTCTTTGTCTCTCTCCATGGTTGGCATTGCTACACTATCACATCCTGATTTTCTGAAAGCAGATAACCAGGGCCCGATTTACATAGTGGGCGCCCCTAGGCCCACTGCCGTTCGTCCCTCCCCTTATTCGGGCAAATTTTGGTCACTGGGACCAGAGCCCATTGCGCACGGGAAATTTAAAACTATCATATCTCCTGTGCATAATATATAAGTAAACAGAAATTTTATTATAACATTAAACATGTACATGAAATATGAAAAAACTATATGAAGATAATGGAGATTTGGGGGCGATTCATAAGTGTTGAGAGCACTATTGCCCTCTCTAAATCAAAAAGCCAAAGAACTGGAAATTCATCTCTTACTATTACCAGTGATGGCTTTTTAACACCCCTGTCATATGAAATGCAGCTGGGACACTGTAGCATCTATTTGTAACTTGTTTTGGGTTAACAGAGGTTGCTGGCAGATTTTTTTTGCAGGGGGGACTAGTACACACTAGTTACTGTAGATATTGCAAACCCAAACCACACATGACTTGCCACTGTCTGTCTCCTGCTTCAGAGGCAAAACTCAAATATAAGATAAACGTGTGGAAGAGCTATTGAAAAAAAGCTGAGAATTTTTTTTTAATTGTTTTTTATTGGAAGTCAAGCACACACAAACGAGTGGTTTCACTTCTATGAAGGTAGACATGTTGTTAGAAATTGTAAATAAGTGCATAACTAATAAAATATTGATTTATATAAAGGTCTTTAGTATTCGATATTCTACATGCATATTACATGAACATATGCAAAAAGAAAGTATGTTAGGTGAAATCTAAGATCTGTTAGGATGAGATGGCGGTGTTCACACTTCCATAATTACCACCGCACCTAAATAAAACAAGTGCTGGAAATTTATTTTCTTTTTTTAACCCTTTCCCTGCCAGCCGTTTTGTCCTAGATGCGAACATCTACTGCCAAGCAGTTTTTAGATATTTTGCACTCTTTCACTTTAAGGGCCTTTCCTGGGGTGGTCTTTTAGTTTACCCAGGAAAACAATATATTGTTTTTTTCAGGACAACCTGAACTTTCACAATATGCAAGAATTTTGGTGTAATTCTACTTCTGTAAAAAAATACAGGCTTCTAAGTGTCTAATAAAATGCAAAAAATCATGTTTCACGAAGAACAATCACATATATCGGAAACATCATTTATTTTATGTACAAGAACACAGCCGATTTAGAAAGGTCTATCTCTCCTGAACACGGCAATACCAAATATATATATATAGTTTTATGGAGATTTCTCACTTGTATAGCTCAAAATCTACAAGCAGTACACAACCAAATTTTCAAAGCAACGCTCCCCAAACGGCATACTTTTGATTTCAAGGCAAAACATTCCGCTAACAGTAGGTTTACCCTAGAAAACTACCCATTACTAGAAAGAGCAGATTCCGGTGAACAAAAAATGGGTAAAAATATCTTTGTACTCCAAATGACCAAGTTGCAAATGTTTCCTACAGTTATGACATCAAAGCTTCCACTCTACAGCAACATATCTCCCACACATCATTAGGTATCAATGTAAAACACCCCAAATATGAAATCCTGGGGTCCACTGAACAATTTGATGCCCAATATGTATAGGTGTACCCAAGCACGTGGCATATACAGGCCCCAAAAAGAAGACCCCCATTTGTTCTGTCATTTCAGATACTGCAAAATCAACACATTTACATTGTTTTGAGGGGGGCAAATGTAGAAGAAAGTAAGTTCACCCCAGAAAACCATATATTTTCCGAAAGTACACATTGCCACGAATCTAAATTGGGTATGCATGTCTTTGTACTCCAAAGTACCAAGCCACAAACCATTCCTAAATTTGGTGATTTTGGTGACATTTCCAAAAATGACTTCAAAATTTCTACCTTGCAGCATCGTATTACCCACATACTTTTAGGTATCAAGATGAATCACCCCAAATACGAAAGCCTAGGGTCCTCTGAACAGTTTGATGCCCAAAATGTATAGGTGTACCCAACCACGTGTCATACAGGGGCCCCAAAACGAAGACCCCATATGGTCTGTCATTTCAGATACTGCAAAATCAACACATTTTCATTGTTTTGAGGGGGGCAAATGTAGAAGAAAGTAAGTTCACCCCAGAAAACCATATATTGTCTGAAAGTACACATTGCCACGAATCTAAATTGGGTATGCATGTTTTTGTATTCCAAAGCAGCATCGTATTACCCACATACTTTTAGGTATCAAGAGAAATCACTCCAAATTTGAAAGCCTAGGGTCCTCTGAACAGTTTGATGCCCAAAATGTATAGGTATACCCAAGCACGTGGCATACAGGGGCCCCAAAATGAAGACCCCCATATGGTCTGTCATTTCAGGTACTGCAAAATCAACACATTTACATCGTTTTGGGGGGGGGGGCAAAAGTATAAAAAAGTAAGTTCACCCCAGAAAACCATATATTTTCCGAAAGTACACATTGCCACGAATCTAAATTGGGTATGCATGTCTTTGTACTCCAAAGTACCAAGCCGCAAACCATTCCTAAATTTGGTGATTTTGGTGACATTTCCAAAAATGACTTCAAAATTTCTACCCTGCAGCATCGTATTACCCACATACTTTTAGGTATCAAGAGAAATCACCCCAAATATGAAAGCCTAGGGTCCTCTGAACAGTTTGATGCCCAATATGTATAGGTGTACAAAAGCACGTGGCATACAAGGGCCCCAAAAAGAAGACCCCCGTATGGTCTGTCATTTTAGGTACTGCAAAATCAACACATTTACATCTTTTTTGGGGGGGCAAAAGTAGAAAAAAGTACGTTCACCCCAGAAAACCATATATTTTCGGAAAGTACACATTACCTCGAATCTAAATTGGGTATGCATGTCTTTGTACCCCAAAGTACCAAGCCGCAAACCAAACCTAAACTTGGTGATTTTTGTGACATTTCAAAAAATGACTTCAAAATTTCTACCTTGCAGCATCGTATTACCCACATACTTTTAGGCATCAAGAGAAATCACCCCAAATATGAAAGCCTAGGGTCCTCTGAACAGTTTGATGCCCAATATGTATAGGTGTACCCAAGCACGTGGCATACAGGGGCCCCAAAAAGAAGACCCCCATATGGTCTGTCATTTTAGGTACTGCAAAATCAACACATATACATCATTGGGGGGGGGTGAAAGGTAGAAAAAAGTAAGTTCACCCCAGCAAACCATATATTTTCGGAAAGTACACATTCCCACGAATCCAGATTGGGTATGCATGTCTTTCTACGCCAAAGTACCAAGCCGCAAACCATTTCTAAATTTGGTGATTTTGGTGACATTTCCAAAAGTCACCTCAAAATTTCTAACATGCAGCATCGTATTACTCACATACTTTTAGGTATCAAGAGAAATCACACGAAATAGGAAAGCCTAGGGTCCTCTGAACAGTTTGATGCCCAATATTTATAGGTGTACCCAAGCATGTGGCATACAGGGGCCCCAAATGAAGACCCCCATATGGTCTATTTCAGGTACTGAAAAATCAACACATTTACATCGTTTTGGGAGGGGGCGGCAAAAGTAGAAAAAAGTACGTTCACCCCAGAAAACCATGTATTTTCGGAAAGTACATATTGCCACGAATCTAAATTGGGTATGCATGTCTTTGTACTACAAAGTACCAAGCCGCAACACATTCCTAAATTTGGTGGTTTTGGTGACATTTCCAAAAGTCACTTCAAAATTTCTAACCTGCAGCATCGTATTTCCCCACATACTTTTAGGTATCAAGATAAATCACCCCAAATATGAAAGCCTAGGGTCCTCTGAACAGTTTGATGCCCAATATGTATAGGTGTACCCAAGCACGTGGCATATACGGGCCTCAAAAATAAGACCCCCATTTGCTCTGTCATTTCAGATACTGCAAAATCAACACATTTATATAGTTTTGGGGGGCGGCAAAGATAGAAAAAAGTACGTTCACCCCAGAAAACCATATATTTTCGGAAAGTACACATTCTCACGAATCCAAATTGGGTATGCATGTCTTTCTACTCCTAAAGTACCAAGCCGCAAACCATTCCTAAATTTGGTGGTTTTGGTGACATTTCCAAAAGTCACTTCAAAATTTCCACCATGCAGCATCGTATTTCCCACATACTTTTAGGTATCAAAATAAATCACCCCAAATATGAAAGCCTAGGGTCCTCTGAACAGTTTGATGCCCAATATGTATAGGTGTACCCAAGCACGTGGCATATACGGGCCCCAAAAGGAAGACGCCCATATGGTCTGTCATTTCAGATACTGCAAAATCAACACATTTATATAGTTTTGGGGGGCGGCAAAGATAGAAAAAAGTACGTTCACCCCAGAAAACCATATATTTTCGGAAAGTACACATTCTCACAAATCCAAATTGGGTATGCATGTCTTTCTACTCCAAAGTACCAAGCCGCAAACCATTCCTAAATTTGGTGGTTTTGGTGACATTTCCAAAAGTCACTTCAAAATTTCCACCATGCAGCATCGTATTTCCCACATACTTTTAGGTATCAAGATAAATCACCCCAAATATAAAAGCCTAGGGTCCTCTGAACAGTTTGATGCCCAATATGTATAAGTGTAAACAAGGCCGTGGCATATAGGGGCCCCAAAAGGAAGACACCCATATGGTCTGTCATTTCAGGTACTGCAAAATCAAAACATATACATAGTTTTGGGGGGGAGCAAAGGTATAAAAAAGCACATTCACTCCAGAAAACCATATATTTTCAGAAGGTACACATTCCCGCGAATCCAAATTGGGTATGCATGTCTTTGTACTCCAAAGTACCAAGTCGCAAGCCTTTCCTAAATTTGGCGATAAAAGCAACAGTTTTTAAATTTTTGAAATTGCCTAAAAATATTGCAATTGGTCGCATTTATCTCACCCAAACTGTTCAAATATTGATGCCAAGGGTCTACAGAACAGTTTGATGTCCAATATGCATTGATATACCAAGGCAGCTGGCATGTGCGGACCCCAAATGAAAATAGTTCATATGATTTTTCTCCGCTGCCGATTCGCCTTCTGTGAACATAGACCCTTGACTTCATATTATGTGCCTCAAGACCCTCCTAACAGCAAAGACCCCCCCAAAAAACATATATTTTTGGAAAGAACACATTCTGACGAATCCAAAAAAGATAAAGACTTCCTTCTACACCAAACTACCAAACTGCAAAGCTTTTCTAAACATAGAGGTTTTTACAACATTTCTGAAAATCGCCTAAAATTGTTGCAGTTTGCCGAATTTATCGCACACAATGTTTTACGTATAAAGAAAAATCACCCTAAATATGCACGTCAAAGGTCTACTGAATAGTTTGATGCCCAATATGCAAAGATTTAAGAAAGTATGTGGCATGTACGGACCCCAAATGAAAAACATGCATATGAATTTTCACGCTAGCCAACTAAGCTGCAGAAAAGAGAGCCCCAACTGTGCGTTATGTGCCGTAAGACCCACAAAATTTAAAAAGACCACCAGAAAACTATATATTTTTGGAAAGCATATATTCTGGCGAAAACTAAGTAAAATAAATCTTTCTATACCAAAGCACCAAACAGCAAAACAATACTAAAGATTCATAAGGAACAATAATGCAGGGATTAAATTGCAATAAAACCACAAAAATAGCGTAAATCAATGAAATTACAAAATAATTGATCCGACAGCGTAATTAGTGGGCGAAATCAATGATCCAATAGTCACGCTGTCAAAATGACATGTTTTTAGGTAAAACAAACGGTACAATGAATAAGTAAAAAAAACACCAGTTTGTGAGTTTTTGTGTATACATATTTGTGCACTAATAAAAGTTGTCTGAGTGTGCAAATACATGTAATTAAGTGTAAATAAGTGTTCAAAATCGACCAAGTGTGCTAAAAAAAAAAATAAAAATACAAATTTTTACTAAAATGTTTGTGTAAGTGCAGGTAAGTGTATAAAAAAACGTGCACTCACCGTTTTTGTAGCAGGAGGATCGCTGGAACAGATGGAGGCAGCCAGAACAGCATGTCTGCAGAGTTACTGCGCAGCAGGAAGTGTGTGGGCGGCTGTGCAGGAAGGAAGAGGTGAGTATGCAGCAGCAGTGCTATTTCCAGCGCATTTGCGACTTTGAAGTCAGATCTGCGGCAATCGTGTCCCAGATCCGACTCGACAGCCCCCCAGCCTTGTTGCCTAGGGGGCTATCACCCTTCTGACTCTCTGCGGAGGCGGCAAAAGCCGCCGATGCAGAGAGTAGGGCTCAGCTGCAGGAGAACGTACAAGGTACGTTCTTGGCAGCCTGAGCCCTGAATCGCCAGCACGTACGCCGTACGTGCTTGTCGGTTAAAGGGTTAAAACAATAATAACAAAACAAACAAAATAGTTAAACTAGAATCAAACCTGCCCGTTATTTGTCCTAGGTATAAAAGATGTAGGACATCCATAATCACCCATATGTTGGTGGACTCTGGGAGGCAGCTGTTATCTTCGTACCTGCTGCACTTTTTCTCATTAAGGACAGATTTATCAAGGGTCGAACTTTACAAGCTTTGAAATTCGAATTTTTTAAAAAAACAACCGAAATTAAATCTAAGGTTTTTTTGATCGAATAGGTCAATTTTCAATCGAATAGGACAGTTTTCGATCGAATTTGATTGGTACGATTCTATGTTTTTCCCAAAGAAAAACGTTGATTTTTTTAAAGTCCACCAATTGACTCCAAATAGGTTCTAGGAGGTCCCCCATAGGCTAAAACCGCAATTCGCCAGGTTTTAGATTGCGAACGGTCGAAGTCGAATTTTTAAAGAGACAGTACATGATAAATTTCGAATTTGGACTATTCCCTACGTGAAGTACACAAAAATTTGATCAACATTCGATTTTTTTTAATTCAATTTTGCACTTCGACCATTGATAAATCTGCCCCTAAATGTATGTGGGCTGGGCTGCCGACAGCTTCTTTAGGAAGTGGCATGGAGCCACGAAACATGTTAAGCAGGCAGCCCCCTTGAGAGATATGCTGCTGTGATTTTTAATGGATGTACAATAAATTTTGAATATTTTTAACTCTTCATCCAGGCTCTATGGTGCTCTGTTTTTCTACACAAACTCTGCCTAAATGTAAGGGCTAATATAAAGTGATACAGACTTGTTCAGTAATAGTACCCCTGCAATATAATTATTTTAAAAACATATTAAGGGATCGAGTACTGATCATGTAAAGACCAAACTGCCATTTCTAATGAGGGCATTGTTATCTTTCTATATTCTACAGTAGTTTACAATTGTATTCAAGTTTGTAGGAAGATTTGCTGTCGAAGCTCAGCATGACTTAAAGAATGGGGCTCTTCATGGAACCATTATTAAATATGAAATTCAAGTTTATTGATGGGAGCTTAAGGTGATTGACGTGCATAATACTGTGATAGTGATACTGTCCGTAGCCCTAACAAGCTTTCTTTGTCTTGTTTCTTTAGATGGATGAGGACAAGGCTTGCTTGCTTTTATGGCTATCAATGGAAGACAACAAGAGAGAGAAATTCCGACTAGAGCTATGCCCCTCTACACTTCAAGCTCCAGCATCTTCTGCATCCTCACAGCAGCTGTTGTCCATGAGGATATTGGTCCTGCTGTAGGAGGCTAATTAGATTACACCAATGTTTCTTTCAGTATGGCAGAAATTGTGGGCAGTGAGGAGGCAAGAAATAAAGCTTCTTCCAGTGTTGGTTTGTGTTAAGAAGAACAGCAATTTGTTCAACTGGATAAATGAGACGGAACACCATCTGTCCGGTCTCCATGAGGCTAAAGATGACAAGCTATAAGAGCTATCTCATACTACATGGCGAACAATATTCTGATGACACTTGGATGCAGTTTGTGTGCTACACACCACTCGTTGTTGCGTGACCTAGCCTAGCCCATCTTAGTCGATAGTTTATGAAGAGTATAAAGGAAAAGCCAAACTAAAGCTGCTGGATATTATTTTGTGACACCAACAGCAACTTTTAAGGCCATGGGACACAACCACCCATTAGAAATATTTGCAACCATAAGAGTTAAGGATCACAGCCAACCAAGCTTCGGGATACTGACATTTTAACCATAATCCCTGCTTATGCATTTATTTTCTTTTAAAGGAAAACTATACCCCCAAAATGAATACTTAAGCAACAGATAGTTTATATCAAATTGAATGACATACCGTATTAAAGAATCTTACCAAACTGGAAGATATATATTTACATAAATATTGCCCTTTTACATCTCTTGCCTTGAACCACCATTTTGTGACTCTATCTGTGCTGCCTCAGAGATCACCTGACTAGAAATACTACAACACTAACTATAACATTAAGAAGTGAGGAAGCAAAAGGCAGAACTCTGTCTGTTAATTGGCTCATGTGACCTTACATGTGGTTTGTATGTGTGCACAGTGAATCTTACGATCTCAGGGGGCGGCCTTTATTTTTTAAAATGCCAATTTTCTATTTATGATTACCCAATGGCACATACTACTAAAAAAGTATATTATTATGATAATGGTTCATTTACGTGAAGCAGGGTTTTACACATGAGCTGTTTTACTCAGTATCTTTTAATAGAGACCTACATTGTTTGGGGGGGTATAGTTTTCCTTTACGTTCAAAATATATTTTACCCCTTCACTGATTCCATCCCCACCTGCCCTGAGTTTGTAACATCCATCTCTCTTTTCATCTTTGCATCTAACTACAAAAATTGTTCTCTTCCAATTAAATCAGTCAACAGACGCAACAAAGACATGAATGAACATGCTATTGCTATATTGCTATAACCAGGCTAATTTTGTCTGGATTTAACATGATGCAATAATTGTTAGCTGCTTGTGTTGGCAGAAGCTTTTGCAAGAACTGGAGGAACACAGGGAAAAATGTATTGCACTGCAGAACAAGAATGAAGCATCTCAGCATGATGTGGTAGATGGGAAAAAAGTCAAGCAGCGCTGGGAAGAGATTGAGAAGCAGTTTGCTCTTTACCTGGGAGCTCAACATCCTATCCTAGGGGCAAATTTACTAAAGGGCGAATTCGCCAGCGTGACGTAATTTTGCCACTTCGCCGATTTACTAATGGGTGCTGGCAAAGTAGACATACTCTAGCGATACTTCACACCCTAACGCCAGCTATTTCACTAACGGATTTTACTGAACGTTACTTCTAGCGCCAGACTTGCCTTCACGACCTCAGACCAGGCGAAGTGCAATAGAGTAGATAGGACTTGCTTCAAAAACAGTTGAAAAAGTCCCAAAAAACGCTAGCGTCTTTTACTTTTTAAGGCTGATAGGCTGAAAAAAAAACACTTTTTTGGGGGTACCGTCCTTCCCCCTACATTTCCTAACATATGGCACCTAAACTATACAATGGGCACATGTATAGGGCAAAATAACAACTCTATTTTATTTTATGAAGGTTTCCCAGTGTAATGTATTTGCTGCTACATATACATCCATTGTACTTTAACTTGGCACTGTTTGCAAATTAGGCATCGCTAGCGTAACTTCACTTTGCTTGAAGAATTAACGCTAGCGTAACTTCGCTACCTTTCACTTCCCTGGGCACAACTTCACAACTATGAATATGAATGTAGAGCTGTACATATACATACTTATAAATCTTTTTCATTTACATGGCAAATGCATTTTTAATACAGGGATGTGTTGCTTCTTTTCCTGTATTTGGACGAAATGTTTGCACCAGTCAGGTGTGTGCCTGTTCCCTACAGGTAAGAAATATAAGAGGCAATGAGAAAGAATCCCTTAAGAACTTTCCTTTCATGTTTCTTACCTGTAGGGAACCAGGGAAACACCTGAGTACAGCTTGGCACCGATGGGTTTATATATTAGCTGTCTAAAAGGGATAATTCATTGTTTGGATACCTGGAATATCTGTGAGAGGGGATCCTTTCATTTGCATTTTCTGCAAATAGGAATAAATCATTTTAATGCATTTGGAGAAAAAATCACCACCAGAAAAAAACTCCAATTGATTTTAATGCATTTGGAGAAAAGAGTCACCATAAGAAAACATGGCCATTGACTTTAATGCATTTGGAAAAAATAATCGCCATAAGAAAAAATGAAGCGAAGAAACGCTCATGTGCAAATTTGTTTAATACATTTTGTGAAACATTAATGCATTTGGAGGCAAAAAATCGCCATAAGAAAAAAACACCCATTGACTTTAATGCGTTATGACAAAAAATTTACCAAACAAATGCCCAATGACTTTGCATTTGGAGAAAAAAAGTCGGCATAAGAAAAAACACCCATTGACTTTAATGCATTTGGAAGAAAAAAATCGCTATAAAAAACGCCCATTGACTTTAATGCATTTGGAGAAAAAAGTCACCATATGAAAAAACTCCCATTGACTTTAATGCATTTGGAGAAAAAAGTCACCATATGTAAAAACAGCCATTGACTTTAATGCATTTGGTGAAAAAAATCACCATAAGAAAAAATGCAGCGAAAAAACGCCCATGTGCAAAATTTATTTAAATACATTTGGCGAAAAAAAGTCAGCATAAGAAAAAAAAAAGCCCATTGACTTTAATGAATTTGGAGAAAAAAATTGCCATAAGAAAAAATAGCCCATTGACTTAAATGCATTTGGAGCAAGAAAAATAGTTGCTCGTAAAAACTCCCATATACTTCAATGTGTTTCTCGAAATTTCGCAGTTTCACAAATTGGTCGATGAAGCGAAACGGGACAGATACGCTCATTGCTAGAAATATCTTATCAAGTCACAATACATCTTGTAATTTCTTTCCCATTAATTACTACAGTAAAATAGAGTTTGATAAACAGTGATTTACTGGATAAAAATGTTCAACTAACTTCCCATGCCTTTGTTTATTGACCATTATGACATCATTATGATCCTTTGACCCCTATGACATCATAATGATTCTTTGGCCATTGTGACATCAGTATGACCTTTTGACCCCATGACATCATAATGATACTTTTCCATTATGACATCATAATAATCCTTTGCCTTTTATGACATCACAATGATCACAGTAAGGCTTAAGGTTTGGCAGGAAATTGCTCTTGTCATTTTACACTTGACTTAACACGAAAACAGACAAGATGAATTCTCTCTGTCTTTTTTCTTGTTTTTTTCTCTCAACCTTATTTTTAATAACATCTATTCATGGAACAACAGGTATGTATTTAATATTTACTTATTAATACAGAATATAGAACTTATTGTCAACATTTCTATAATAAATAGAATATATGTGTTTCTAGGTGATATCTTGACAGCTATACTTATATCCATTCCCATTAATTTTGACAATAGGGCCTTATTAACAAAACTGCTAATTTCCTTTAAATTTTCTAATAAAACAAATCCTTTAGATGATTGGATCTAACACTGTTATCTTTACAGCATTCAACATAATTTAACCATTTATTTTATTAAAACTGTAACGCAAAGGAATAATATTTAGTAACCAGTCCCTATTGTGAACATACTTAGTTTACTTTATGTTTGTGTGTCGAAAATGTTAGATTTTAGCTAACTAAGAAAGTACAGTAGTGGATGATTGGTAGTGTTAAGTTTTACATTAGATATTGGTTTCACCAGGCAAACACTGGATATGAGCATGGAGCTTTATTTCTCTTCTTTCCAATAAAATACATCTTACAAATGATTTTTTGTATTACAGAATCAAATGATCAAAAGAAAAATGAATTATTTCAGAAGAATGAATTACTGAGTCCGATTATTTCAGAAGTTAACTTTGGTAAGATAAACAATATTTCATTAACCTTGCTGTGAACATTTGTTATTACTGTACTACATCTATTTGTAGAAACACCAGCATAAGGGTTTCCATGCAAAGGTAAAACACACTGGGGCTCATTTCTAAACTTTGCACAGGGCAGAATGATTCGCACAAAGTATTTGCCGTGCATATGATTAAATTTATAAAGCTGGATAAGAGTGGTGTACTTAGGGGCATATTTATCAAGGGTCGAATTCTTGAATTTAAAAAACTTCAAAATTTGGATTTAAAAAGACCAACCAAAGGCCTAATTAGAATCATACAAATTGAAGTAATAGCGCATTAGATCGAATTCAAATCAAAGTTTTTCCCCCAAAAAAACGTAGATTTTTCCAATTTACTCCAATGGACTCCTAAGTCCAATTGACTCCAAATAGGTTCTTGGAGGTCCCCCATAGGCTAAAAAATCTATTCTGCAGGTTTTAGATAGCAAATGATTGAAGTCGAATTTTTTAAGAGACAATACATAATAAATTTTGATATTCGAATTCCTTTCAAATTCGAATCGAATTTGGACTATTCCCTAGTCAAGGTACACAAAAACAGCTCAAAATTCGATTTTTTTTTTTAATTTGAAAATTCACCTCGACCTTTGATAAATCTTCCCATTAATGTGCAAAACGGATTGTGATTTTTTTTTCAAACTGCGAATGCCCATAAGAGCTTTTTAAATATGGCAAAAAATGCAAATTGTGAATACTCTGCACCTGAGTTAAGCCACAACTTTGGTGACGGAGAAAATGTTCTCAAAACAGTTTTGCAAATTGTGAATTTAAGTTACTGTCAACATTATTTTCGAGCACAACAACCTCTCACACTAAGCGGACTCACGCAAACACTTGTCTCATTCGTGAAAATTTATTCATAATGCCAATTCGCAAAAACCGGAAAGACGGGCACAGCAGTGCAATACTTTAGCATTCAGGAAAAGTCATGAGCAATACAACTGTTTGCGGGAACTTTATAAATGACCCCCACATTCTGTTGTTTATTTTTGGTGCAGGCTTGTTTGTCCTTTTAGATCAGTAGAACTAATGAGATATTTTTGTGATTTTACAGATGGCAGACCCACGAATTTTAAAAGTAAAGAAAATGATTTGACCCCTGAAGCACAAGAAAAAGGTAAATTATTTGGATCAGCTAACCTATAACATTGTCCATACTGCTCTAAGAAAGATACATAAAATAGGTTCATCTTTTATTCTTTTACCCTTTAATAGTACTACTGTAAATCATAAGGCCAAATTGAGCAAAGAACAGTATAATTAAAACACTCTAAGGGGGTTATTCACTAAATTCCAAATGCAAAAATCACGAAAAATTTGTGCTTTTTATTTATAAAATTTTTCGGAATTTATTAAACCCCGAGAATGGAAAAGGCCAAATTAGAAAATCCGGCATCTCAGACCTGTCAAGGTTGCGTACAAGTCAATGGGAGAAGTCACAATGACTTTTTGATGTGCGCTGGGTTTTTGCCAATACCCTCAAGTTTTCAGGCAAAATTCTGAGTTTTGGGGTAAAAAATCCGAAAAAATCTTGAAAATCGGATGAAAAATCCGAAAAAATTGCGAAAATCTGATTTTTTTCACAAACAAAATTTTGTAAGTGTATTAATAAATAAGACCAAAACACTAGTGCAGATTTGGTCGGAGTTTTTTCCCCAGAAAATATTGAGATAAATTCGGACTTTGATTAATAACTAAAAATATTAAAGCATGCAAATAAAATTATTGTTCTATGTTATTACAGCTTCCATGGTTCAGGAACTGCAAGACAAGATGAAGAAGCTGATTCATACGGTAAAAGGCAAATTCAGGAAAGGTAAATCTTTCAGCAGTTTCAATAAAAAAGTAAAATAATGATATTTTATATAGATAATGATGAATAATAGGAATAGTTTTTCGGCTTTAGCTAATATAACTCACTATTCTTAATTCTAGCTGTACACATTAACACACAAGCAGCCTATTATTTTCAAAATTTGGTTTCCCACATGCAATTAGAGCTGCCATACTGTTATCTCATATAAATTATAATCCATAGCCTTGCTTGTATTGTTTCTTATATGGCCTAAAATAAATGCTTGATATATTGCTATAATGTGTGGCTTTATAGTGTAAACGACTGCCAGTCATAAATATAAACGGTATATGCTGACATGGAATATTTTTTGTACATAATAATCTATAATAATCTATACTGAGTTATATTATTATCAAACATTACGGGGCAGATTTATCAAGGGTCGAATTTCGAAGTAAAAAACGACTTCGAAATTACTTTGAATTTTTTTTTACAGAATCTGAACGTTTTGCGGTCGAAGTAAAATCATTCGATCAAACAATTAAATTGTTGGAATCGAAGATTCCAGCGATCGATCAAACTATTTTGACTACAAAAAAATTTGAAAAATGCATTAGAAGATCCCCATAGGCTAACATAGCACTTCTGCAGGTTTCATTTGGCGAACTAATGAAGTCGAATTTCTTTTAAAGAGACAGTACTTTGATTAGCGAATATTCGAACTATTTTACTTCTAATCGAATTCGAAGTAAATTCGAAGTCGCAGTATCCTATTCGATGGTCGAAGTATCCAAAAATTAATTATGAGTTTTGAATTTTTTTACTTTGAAAATTCCCTCGAATTCACTTAGACTCTTGATAAATCTGCCCCTACCTGTCGGTGACATGTTTGTTACATTTCTACTATTGTGTTGTCTTCCTTTCCATAGAAATACCAGTACCAGAAACCACAGATGCCTCAGCTACACCTGTAACAAAGTCACCTGGATTACTACAAAGTAAGTACATTTTTGCCTTATGAAATTGTATAATGCTTGTTGAAAGCCATGGACCTCTGTATTACACTTAGGGGCAGATTTATCAAGGATCGAATTTGAAAATACTTCGAAATTCGACCATCGAATTTAAATACTTCGAATTCAAATATCGAATTAAAATTCGAACGATTCGAAGGATTTCATCGATCGATTGAACGATTTTAATTCGATGTGTAAAGACTTGGAAAAAGTTTGTAGAAGGTCCCCATAGGCTAAAATAGCAATTTGGCAAGTTTAATTTGGCGAAGTATTGAAGTCTACGTTTTTTTAAAGAGACAGTACTTCGATTATCGAATGGTCAAATATTCAAACTACTTTTACTTTGAATCGAATTCTAGGTACCATGGAAGTCGTAGTATCTTATTTGATGGTCGAAGACCAACCAAAATTTATTTAAAAAAAAAAAAAAAAAAATTTTTTTTTACTTCAGGTGAATAGGCAGGATATGATCGTTCGATTCGAATTTGGATCATGTTTGATTGAATTTGAATCAAAGTATTTTCAAAAAAATTTTAATTTTTCAAAATACACCAAATGATTTTAAATTGGTTCTAGCAGGTCCCTCATAGGCTAAAACAGATGGTGAATAGTCAAAGTTTAATTTTTAAAGAGAGTACATAAATTTCAATATTTGAATTTTCAAATGTAATTAGCATTTGGACCATTCCCTAGTCAAAGTACACTAAAATGACCTCGAAATTTGAATTTTCACTTCACCCTTGATAAATCTGCCCCTTAATCGTATGAAGTCCGTATTAAATGTGTATGTTCTCAAGCTGATTGGGTGCCTAAGGGATAACCCCACTGATATTACATGGCCAATGAACCTGTTGATTGCAGGAAATGTTCAAATTGTGTTAAAACTGTTTAATCAACCAAAATATTGGGTCTGCATGGACCACAGAAATGCTGCAGATATTTACAAATGAACATTTACAAATAATTCTTATAGATGTGAATTATCTTTGTGTGGATTCAGTAATACTAATAACATTTTATTTTTATTTTAAAGAGGGCAAAGCCAAATTACAACAGATTGCAGCGAAAGGTAATATCTTTATCAATTCTTATACACATTAGTGCCCTGTGAATTTTTAGTCAAAAAGGATAGTAGTAACTCTACCTATGTTTTTTAGCCATAAAATACCCCATTTAGGTGTATAAAGAGGTGTATTTATATAGACTGCACTTAAAGCAATTACAATATGATTACTGGAAATGCACCAAATCTTTGCAAATCCTTGTTTACACTAAGGGGTATATTTACCAAGGGTCGAATTTCGAATTGAAAAAACTTCGAAATTCTAATTCAAAAAGGCCAACTGAAATTTAGTTGAAGTTTTTTTTGGTTGAATAGGTCCATATTCGACCGAATTCTAATCGTTCGAATAGAAAGAATATCGCATTCGATTCGAAGTTTTCCCCAAAAAAACTTCGATATTTTCAAAGTCCACCAATTGACAAATGGGTTCTAGGAGGTCCTCCATAGGCTAAAAATCTGCCCCTAAAATAAACCTTTAAATTCAAATTTAAAAATTTGAATTTTCAATTCGACCCTTGATAAATCTGCCCCTTAATATGCAAATTATGATTCAGATCCAATGCAGTTTTCAGTAGATTTGCCGGCGTCAAAAAAAATATATATTTTTTTTTTACGCTGGCGACATTTTCGATGCTGGAGACAGTTCAGACGCCATAGGCAATTAAACGGATGGCCTTTGACTTTAATGCGGGTCAATTGTTGCCGGCCTCAAAATTGGTGTTTCGCGAACGGGACAAATTCACCCATCACTATTAAACATCAAACTTACTTTGATCCCTTATATTTATATGGAATTAGACCCCAGAAAACTAGTTTACATTTTTTTTAAAATATTGCTGGAGTCTTTTTATTTTAATTAAATTAAATATGCAAATTAGGGTTCAGATCCTAAGCGGTTTTCAGTTGATTCTTGTGAGGATGATGATTCAACATTCGGCCAAGTCCAAAAATTCCAGACTAACATTAATTTAGATTATTTAATTGCAATTGTTGTCAAGGCTCTTTTAGATTCAGCATTAATTTTTACATTATTGTGTGCTTTCGTTAGGAGAGTCTGCAAAGAAGAAAATTACAGATATGATAAGTGATCTCAAGAACATCAATGGTAAAACTCTCTCATTTTTCATAAAAAAGTTGAACTACAGATGCAGCCACTTTGGTTTGTCTGTTTGACACAGAATAACTAAACACAGATATCCCATTTATCTCATTTAACACAGAAAACTGCGTCACAACATCCCATCTAATTAAAGCATTCACCATTGTGAACAATGGAGCTTTGGTATGCTAATGAAAAGGTTAAATGCATTAAATGAGTTAAGATGACTTAAGATAACACAGTTTCTTCAATTACCCCTGAGTCATGACGCATTTAACTCACAAATCCAAGTGGCTTCATCTGTAGCTAACAGAAATTTCTATAATTAAACTAAACATAATCTGATCCCTAATATTTATGTGAAGTTATGCCCCAGAGAACTACAGTTAAAATGTTTTATGTTAAATATTGCTGGAATCTTTTTATTTTACTCTCATTGAATATGCAAATTAGGGTTCAGATCCTGAGTCCAAACATTCCGGAGTTGGTACATCATTAATGTCTAATTTCATATGCAAAACCACATAAAACATTTAATTACAATTGTTGTCAGGGCTGTTTTAGCTTCAGCATTAATAATTACATTACTTTGTGTTTTTGTTAGGAGCTAATGCAAAGAAGAAATTAGCAGATATGATGAGTGGTATCGAGAACAGCAAAGGTAAAACTCAATTTTCATAAACAAAAGTTTAATTGACGTTTGTCACACACTTGCATTATTAATTTAAATAAATGTATGTAAAACAGTGAATTAGTTTTACTATAATTGCAGTTATTTGGGCTCGTATGTCTTTTAACTTTAGTAATATTTGTTCCATTTTATTACAGATTCCAAAATCCAGGAAATCAAAGATACAATGACGGAGTTGCTTAATACCATTAAAAACAAATTCAGCAAAGGTAAACCCTTCAGCAGTTTTAATAAAGTAAAATGTTTATATTTGCATATTGTATATAAAGCTATATATTTATCAAGTTGTCTAACTACTCGTTTAAGTAAACACTGGCATGTTTGTGACACACTAGCATTTTTAATATCTGTAATTCTTCTACTGTGTATACAGTTCATTTAATTTTTGTACAATATTTTACTCAAAGTCTTTGAGCAAATGAGTTCCTAATAACCACTTTACTTGTTTGTTTTTATAGGTGAAATAAATACAGACCAACCAGTAGAAGGTAAGAACGTTTTTGCATCCTGTCCCTTTACTATGTTTATTAAAGATGAATTAAAAAAAATACTCAGGTAACTCAAAATACTCGGATGCACCGAATCCTGGTATCGGTTCAGGATTCGGCTTTTTTCAGCAGGATTCGGATTCGGCCTAATCCTTCTGCCTGGCCGAACCGAATCCGAATTTGCATATGTAAATTAGGGGTGGGGAGGGAAATCACGTGACTTTTTGTCAAAAAACAAGTAAAAAAATGTTTTTCCCTTCCCACCTCTAATTTGCAAATTAGGGTTCGGATTCGGTTCGGTATTCGGCCGAATCTTTAGCAAAGGGTTCGGCTGAATCCAAAAAAGTGGATTCGGTGCATCCCTACTCACAAGTCCCTGGTCCAAAAGCCAACTTATCAAGGGTCGAATTTCAAAGTGATAAATACTTCGAAATACTTCGAATATCAAAGTCGAAGTATTTTTCACCGAATTTGGCCATCGTCCGATCGAAGTAAAATCGTTCGATCTAATGATTTTACTTCGATGTCCAAAGACTTGATGTCCAAAATGGTCTAGAATGTCCCCATAGGCTAACATAGCACTTCGGCAGGTTTAATTTGGCGAAGTATTGAAGTCGAAGTTTTTTTAAAGAGACAGTACTTAGATTATAGAATGGTCGAATATTGGAACCATTTTACTTAGAAACGAATTCGAAGTCGTAGTTGCATATTCGATGGTCGAAGTATCCAAAAGATTACTTCAAAATTCGAACTTTTTTAACTTTACTTTAACTTCGAAAGTTCACTCGAACCTTAAAATAAAGTTAATCTGCCCCTACTTCTACAATTTCATCAGTAAGCTGCTATTGGTTAATGGCTTAAAAGGAAGTGTTTATATTTGATTTTTCTGTACAAATATTGCAAAAGTATGAGTGTTTATCTTATTATAGAAAAGGTATGCATTTGACCCCATAGACAGAAAACATATCCATAAAAGCATACCGTATATATTCCAATTGGTAGATCAAGTTGCTTACTACATAATTATCTTTTCCAGATATGCTGACAGAAGCTTTTGAAAATCTGGCAAAGCAAAGAATAATAAGCACAAAGATTGTCTGCTCGCTTATCCTGATTTGTATTGGAATTATCGTGTGTGTTGCTGTATACAGAATTTGCCACCGAAAGATGTAGGTGTTATTTCAATACATTTCTTTTTATTGTCAACTTCTGTCCAAAAATATAACATTCTATTTCTAATCTTGTCAAACAGTGAAAAGGATAAAGTAAGCAAAATGGAGCAAGGCAATTCATAAGACTTAGAATGACTCAAGACAAGAAAGCAACACGCTCTCCCACAGATTCTTCTATTAACAACTGGAATGGAGTGATCTCATAATCATCAAGACAAATCTTCCTAGGCTTAAGGAGCATTTTTAGCAACACCGAACGTTCATTTTCACCAAGAACAATCATTTTCACCAAGAACAATAATTATAAGCAATATAAATAATATATGCAGGTGCATATACATTTAACATACAATAAAAATCCATAAAACTACTCTTGTGTGAAGCATCATTATTGATCTGGCAATGGAAAGAAACTGGTCTTGGAAGGTAATAAAGAACAGGCCCATGTAAATATGTAAGGAAGGCTTATATAGGATAAAAGTGCTGAATATAAATGGAATAAATTCTGCAGTGAGCTGTGTTTAAGCTCATATGGTTCAAATCAGTAACAAAATATATACACAAAAATGCATAGGTTTAAAACCTCTCATTCTATCTAGGCCAGGTTCTTTATCAGAATATAATTTGTAAGTAATGCTGAAAGGTTTACTAAGTCAAACAAGTAAATTAATAATTGTCTTCCAGAGTTGCTAAAGAAATAAGCACCATCCACACTATATAATTATATCCCATCCCACAGTTTCTTATTCTCTATTACAAGAGCTGATATCTTTTTAAAACTGGTTTAGCCAACAAGCCATAATAACAAACTGCGCTATTTATTTTGGGGATAAAAAGGTCACCCTGATTGGAATGGAAGTGTGAATCTTCTGATATTGCCTATCATCTTATAACCAAAAAGGGGAATCATAGCTAACAGGATTTTCGGTCTTGAGTGTTTAACAGAAATTATTTTATGATAAATTGTCTAACTTTAGCCATGCAATAGGGTATATTAAATTTGCCCTTTATGTCAATGTTTTACAAATATTTTGAGAAAGTAGTAAGAGTGAAGTGTTTCTCCCAAAACAATTCATTCTACAATTAAAAACACATTCATCTACAATTAAAAAAACTAATACATGTATCAATCTCCAATTCATAAAAAGACAGATTAATAACTCAAAAGAGTCTTAAGAAGGGCAACAAAAGCAATAAAGAGAATGGATGATTTCAGTTATGGCCAAGTTAGTAGTACACTAGGTTACATAATGGAAAATATGATTGTTTTTATATAACATTGGCAGATTTCATTTGGGGGAAATCAATCTCAAGATATTGGGCTATCCCTTGAGGAGGTGGTGATTTTATCTTTAGTTTTAGATTTTTATTCTTTGTGTAGCTTTAATACAGTAGAACTAAGCCACCAAGTGACTCATCTACAAAAAGAGGACCCTCTTTAGATTTTGGAGAGGGGCTAATCAAATTCTGACAATTTCTATTAAAAAAAGCAAAAGGGAGAATGGGATGAAGGATGCCATTTCTTTTTTGGTGTTTGTTCCTACACATAACTACCACAGTCAGTGGAGTAATAACAGTGGAATTACAGAAAAATCATCCCTGATCAATTCAATGCTCAAATATAATTTCTACAATATGGGTACAGAACATGACGATATGCATATCTGGGGTTACCTTCCATGAGTTCTGCAAGGAAAGGGATGGATTCAGGCAGCAGGACCATGTATTTAATTTTGAGCTTTTTAACTAAATCGATCAGAGCCAGCAATGCTGCAAACCGAACCTGCCACAGAGAAAGAAAGGAAAATTGTTAAAGGAAGAAAAAAAGCTCTAGTTATTTTACTTTATGTTGATCAAGGGCCATTTTATTTCTAACAGGCTTAAGGGTCAAATTTAAGATTAAAAGCTGCCCATTTTACCGTACAAAATTGTCTGAGATGTGTTTATAGAATTGTACTTTATACTTTACATTAGGGGGCAAATTTACTTATGGTCGAATATCGTGGGTTAATTAACCCTCGATATTCGACTGCCGAATTGAATTGAAATCCTTCGACTTCGAAGTCGAAGGATTTAGCGCCATTCATATGATCAAAGGAATAATCGTTTGATCGAACAATTCGAAGGATTTTAATACATTGATCAAAGGATTTTCCTTCGATCAGAAAATGGGGACCATAGGCTAACATTGGTCTCGGTAGGTTTTAGGTGGCGAACTAGGGGGTCAAAGTATTTTTTAAAGAGACAGTACGTCAACTATTGGATGGTCGAACGATTTTTACTTCAAATCATTCGATTCGTAGTCAAAGGTCGAAGTAGCCTATTCGATGGTCGATGTAGCCATATTCGACCATTCGAAATTTGAAGTTTTTTTCTTCTAATCCTTCACTCAGGCTAAGTAAATGGGCCCCTAGATGTATAGCTTAAATCCATAAAGACAGACAGGCACAAAAGTGTAACTCTCAACTGCTGAGATTCTACCACTTGAGCATAACACTTGGGGGGATTTACTAAAACTCAAACTCCCATCCACAAATTTAACACATTTACAAAAAAATCTGCTTGAAAAAGTCTTTGTGGGAAAAGTCTCAACAAAATTGTAGGACAATTCAAATCGTACATATTTTTCAAGTTTGACACCCAAATACCTAAATTTTTTCTAGTTGTTGCCCGAAAATCCTTTACTTTATCATATGAAAACCAGTGCAGTTCACAATGTCAAGAAACATCTTCAAGGACCCCTGCCATTGACTTCTACATGACCTCGACAGGTTTTAGGTGGAGTATTTCCTAATTTTAGATTTCTAACAGCTTTTTTTTCGCTCTAAAAAGTCAAGTTTTCCCTTAAAAACACGACCAGAAAAAAATTGAGGTGGAAGGAGAACCCTGGCAGCCAGTTTTGTTGCTAAAGTGTTTTTAATATTGTCACTCTTGCAGACAGCTAAGATGTTGGAATGACTTTAAGCGCAATCTTGTCAAGGTGGGCAATCTAATTAAGCAAAATATAATCATCAATACAGGGCCTTTTTGATGACTGTGCTGTATGGCAATATAATGAAATTGTACAGAAGTTGATTGGGATTACTTGTATGTTTCCAGGTATCATAACTAACAAAGAGTTAACTACCCCATTAAAAGGCCTTTGAACTCTGTTGCTAGTTTCTTTGAAACCATCCAACTCCCAATCAAATAACTCAAATCTGCAGTCGACTTTGTTGCGACTCCCCTAAATACCATAATTATTTTACTGAAACATACCAGTGTACCAGTATAATTACTACAAAAAATGGACAATGTGCATATTAATCTCATTCGTACCAGTATAACCATTGGATAAACTGGATAAAGAGCACATTAACCCCAGATGTGCCAGTATTACTGCAGTAAACCGATAATCAAGATATTATCCACAAATGTACCAGTATAATTCCTATAGAAAATGGATAATCAGAATATTAACCCCAGACATGCTAGTAGGAGTGGAAGGCATGCCCATCTTGGATATTTTACTAGAGGAACAGGGAGAAAAGAACGTGCGGGACATTTAAACTACAATCCGGGACAGTAGGCTGTGTTCTTAAAATTGAAAAGCAGGACAGCTGGGAGTTGCTGATACATTGCTGTGCTCATAATGCAATGCTTCCTGCCATCAGAGCCGACTTATTCCAGCATGCTTAAAACTGATGAGAAACAACCCTTACTCTAACCTACTGGCGTTTTGTAGGGACAGTATTAGGGAACCAAATGATTTGTGAAATAATCTTACTCAATGAAAAATAATTAAAATCAAATTACATTTTAGATAAGCATATGTGATTTTCTATCTTTCTGCATTCAAACCCCCAAACAAACAAAACACATTAATACCGAGTAGCAAAACATCTCCAACGTTTGTATTAATCATGGCTCCAAAGAAGTGAAGCAGAGTCACCACCACTTTCTGTACTGCAATCACCGTGCTGAGAAGATGTATCTTACTGGTGAACAATTCCTTTTTATGCTTCAGAGTAGGCAACAGAGCTGCCAGTAATCTGTAACATTTAGAAAAATGAGCAACTGTTACAAGGGCACAATAGAAAAATAGCTTCAACTTTCTATCTAGTATTTGTAAAAAATTGTAAGACAAATATTGATCAATTAATAAAAATATTGGTCCTTAAAGGGATACTATCATGAGAAAACATGTTTTTTCAAAACGTATTGGTTAATAGTGCTGCTCCTGCAGAATTCTGCACTGAAATCCATTTTCACCCCCCAGCAACCTAACAACAGAACAATGGGAAGGTAACGAGGTAGCAGCTTCCTAACACAAGATAACAGCTCCCTGGGAAATCAAAGAACAGCACTTAAAAGTAAAATCCAAGTCCCACTGAGACACATTCAGTTTCATTAAGTAGGAGAAATAACAGCCTGCCAGAAAGTAATTCCATCCTAAAGTGCAGGCACAAGTCACATGACTGGGGCAGCTGAGAAACTGACAAAATGTCTAGCCCCATGTCAGATTTCAAAATTGAATATAAAAAAATTGGTTTACTCTTTTTAGAAATGGATTTCAGTGCAGAATTCTGCTGGAGCAGCACTATTAACTGATGTGTTTTGGAAAAAACATGTTTTTCCATGACAGTATCCCTTTAAGAAATGGCATCTGAAAGTGTACCTATTCCAGCACATAAATGCTTTGGCTTAAATGCAAGTGCATCTGGTAGTTTACAATAAATTTCACAGTGTTATTGCATTTTGAACAGGCATCAAATGTATACAAATCAAGTGTGTTGATATTGGTACGATGATGATGGCAATATTCAAAGCCTGATGAGCAAATATGATTTTTTGTAACCAGTTGTCGTCAAACTAGTCATAGAAAACTATGATAGGGCTCCACATATTTAAATGGACAATTCAATTAATGATGATGATCATTAAACGGTCAGTTAGGTATCGGTTAGTGATGCAAATGACACGGTCAGCAAAGACTCTGGTGGGGGCCCAGAAAACCTTTTCTGGGAGAGCGGGACAGGCACCTAAAGTGAACCAAAGTGCAACCAGAGTGCGGAGGGGGAGCATACATATAGAGCTGGTGCAAAGGGTGTCCATTTCACTGCAGTAGGCACTTTCCTTAAGCATTACACATCACATCCATCTGTTAGTCTTGAGTTTTTTTTATAAAAAGACTGTTTGTAGTGAGTATGTGGAAGACATAGTGACTGGAGGAATTATTTACTCACATTATCAGAAAAGTAGGATCAGCAGCAATTAACTTGTAACATCCGAAAAAATGTCTCTAATTGCTGGGCTGGCTCACAGTCTTCATAATTACATTTGATTTAAATGGGTTAGAAACGGGTTCATTTGACTTTTTCAAACTTTCTGCAGAGTTGCTTGGGGTCTCGGATGGATATCCTGAAAGGAGAAGTAAAGGTTAAAACTAAGTAAGCCTTATCAGAAAGGTCCACCTAAATATACCTGTAAACCCTCAAAGTAGTGCTGCTCTGAGTCCCCTGTCAAAAGAAACACCACATTTCTTTCCTTCTATTGTGTACTCATGTGCTTCTGTATCAGACTTCCTCTTTTCAGCTTAAACCTCATTGCCCTGGGCAAGAGCATGCTCAGTTTGCTCTTCTTCCCCCCCTTCTCTACTGTAATCTGAGCCCAGAGCAGGGAGAGACTCAGGCAGGAAGTGATGTCACACCACATTAATACTGCAGCTCCTATCCTAAACAAACAGAGAGTTTCTAGAGCTTTTTATGGTAAATATATGGTAAAAAAATATAGCATTCTAGCTTGCACTATTGCAGCTAATCTATTGGCAATAAAATGCCTCCGTAGCTTTCCTTCTCCTTGAAGGAGCACATAGCTATTAAACAGAAGCAAGAGATCTTCTCTTAACAGTCTGAGCTCACTGCTTTCTTCTTAAAGGCCTTGGATTACAGAGCTGAATATTCCAAAGTAATTTTTATAGATGTATATCATTACTGTTTCGTATATATTAAAAAAAAGCATTTTACACATTGTATACTAGTGATTTGCAGGCCGGCCTGAAACCCACGAGTCGGGCGGGTGCAGGTTGGCTGCCACATCAAATCTTCGAGTTGTGGGAGAATTCAGATTGAGCTCTCCCCGCCCAGGACCTAACACATCTGGCTCCTCCATATATATATATATATATATATATATATATATATATATATATATATATATATATTTGCGCCTGCCCCGCCCCTTTCGTGAGGTCAAGTCTTTAAATGGAGGAGCTGGGCCGGGTGAGGGTGAGTTAGGGTCGGGTGTGGATCCTAAAAATAAAGACCCACACATCACTACTGTATAACATTCAGTAACTGCATTAAGGAAAGATGTTACTTTTCAGTATAGCACAGGGGTCAGCAACCTTTACTATCAAAAGATCCATTTTGCCCCCTCTTCCACTAAAAAAAAAAGAGTCTGGACCTGCAAAATATAACAATGTTATAAAATTTGCCATTGGTAGATCAGGTAACTCTTGTTTAGTCTGTTTTATTATTGCAATTTGCTCATTGACCTTATCCGGAAATATAAATTAATTCAGGTATAATGTAGTGTAAAATGTAGAATAAAGCTTTTTAATCGGCACATTGTGCGATTCCACTGGCCAGTGGCAAACGGGCAGAAGATTTCTCACCGGCGATTATTTATACACGACTGTGAGCAAAAAAACTCCCAAAAAGGTGTCTCCATTGGAAACTTCGGGCGACTTTGCAATATATTGGTTTTACCACCAGCAATTTCCGTTATTTCCAATGGAGACGGACTTTTGTGTGATTTGTCACCCGCAGTTGTGCATTTTTGTCGCGGGGCCATGCCCTAAATAATTGCAGTTGAAATCTCAGTTGGCCACTGCCTTAAGTTAGATGCTTTTGGTTAAAGGAACAGTAACACCAAAAATGAAAGTGTTTTAAAGTAATGAAAATATCATGTACTGTTGCCCTGCACTGGTAAAACTCATCAGTTTGCTTCAGAAACACTACTATAGTTCATATAAACAAGCTGCTGTGTAGCAATGGTGGAAATTGAAAAACGGCTATATGGCACAAATTAACGAATGGATAACAGATAACACCATTAGACAGAGTTTATCTGCTATCTGCTGTGTAACCTGAGCCTTTTCTCCTTTAAATGGCTGCCCCCATTGCTACACAGCAGCTTATTTAAATAAAGAATAGTAGTGTTTCTGAAGCAAACACATCAGTTTTACCAGTGCAGGGCAACACTGCATTATATTTTCATTACTTTAAAACACTTTTATTTTTTGATGTTACTGTTCCTTTAAAGGTGAAGACACACAGAGATACTAGTAGCAGCGACTTGATGTGGCTACAAAATGCCTAAAAAATACCCTACCATAGACCATACCAAAAATTGTCTCTGCTAAAAACATCTTGCATTGCGCGCCGAAACGGACACGGGCGCAAAAACGACTGAACTCTGCCTGCATCTGACCCCAGCCTGTTTATCCGTAGCGCTTGAACTCTGCCTGCATCCGACCTCGGCCTGCTTTCCCGATTACGACTGAACTCCGCCTGCACCGACCCCGACTTGCCTTCCGACTATTCTTCTGCCTACTCCCTCTGATTACTATTGTTCGCCACAGCTTGTGAAACTCCTGCTGGACCTTGTCTCCTCACATCTGGACTCTGGACAGGTGAGGCCTGACACTATTGCCTAGTTTGTAGCCGTGACAAGTAGCTGCAAATAGTAGCTCTGTGTGTCTTCACCTTTAAATCTATTCTCTTTTAATCCATTCCTGTTATGCAGCCAAAGATCTCCCTAATATAATCTTTACAATCCACTAAATATGAAGAAAGACCATGTGGAATTTATAAGGTTATTCTCTATTTACAATTTATGTTTGTGTTGTTGTTTTTTTTACCTTCCCATTAGCTTGAAAATTTTCTTGGAAGATATAAGAAATTTCATTCAAGAGTAAGCGAGAGCTTGATACCATGCATAGCCCAATTCTCAGTCGCCATGGCAGATGACTACCTGTGGAAGCCTCTCAACTCTCAGATACTCTTGAAAATGCGACATTCTTTCCCAAGGCTAGAAAGGGCTACAAGATTCTCTGGGCTAAAAAGTTTACCCTTGTGTAACACTCAGCTTTTTGTATTCCTTGTAACCTGCAATCAAAGAGTCTTTCAGAGAACATTAATACATTTTTGAGGGTTTTAATAGCAGAGGATCCACTTAGCAAAAATATCTCATACTTGTAGTCTGAAATCTGTATATTTTAATTTGCCTACAGTTTTGTTTCAGATTTTCATTTTTCTCGTTTTCCGTACTATAGAAGCTGCAGTGATAGACCTAAAATATATTCCTTCCCCTGGTATCTTTCCACATTCTCACTTTCTAGTTTCCTTCATTTTATTTGCTCCTTTAACTGTTACCTAACTGTTGCCATTATTGCCAGCACAATCTTAAACTTGCGTAATGCAATCAGGGTTTGTAAACTACTCTTAATCATGACCCTTCAGCCTGTTAAAAAGAAAACCACCCTAGAGTTTTTTTTCTTCCTTGAACAATTTTCCATTCTTTCTCTGGGGAAAGTTCGGTTTGCAGCATTGCTGGCTCTGATCGATTTAGTTTAAAATCTCAAAGAGCTTACATGATCCTGCTGCCTGAATCCAACCCTTTCCTTGCATAACTCAAGGAAGGTAAACCTAGATATGCATATTCTCAGGGCCGGATTTACATAGCGGGCACCCCTAAGCCCGCTGACATTCATCGCCCCCCATCCCCTCCCTTTTATTCTGGAAAATGGGGGTTGGCGCACTCAAAATTTAAAAATCGCTTGTATCCCTTGCGCATCCCCAGTGTTTCTGAACCAATGTGAGTGTGGTCAGACAGCATACTGCCCCCTAAAATACTGCCGCCCTAGGCCTGGGCCTTGATGGCCTTTCCACCAATCTGGGCCTGCATATTCTTCATCATGTTCTCTACCCATAGTGCTGAAATTACATTTTGAACTGGTCAGGGATGGTTTTACTGTAATTTCGCTGTTGATACTCCAATGATTGGGGTAGTTCTGTGTAGGAACAAACCTAAAACAAGGAATGTGGGCTTCATCCATCCCACTCTCCCTGTTACTTTTTTACTAGTAATAGGTAGAATTAAGTTTATCCCTCTCCAAAATCTAAAGAGGCTCCTCTGTCTGCAGTTGAGTTCCTTTGTGTCTTGGTGCTATAGATTGATTTTGTGTGATGATCCATTATGGTATGACAGGCCTCCATAAGGGACATTCTATTAAAGCTACCAGGAGAAAAACAAATTGAAAAATGCCTTTCATGCAACTAAAGATAAAACCACAACCACCATGAGAGGGATAGCCTAATATCTCCAGCTTCAGATATGTGTGCTGAAAAGATTTCCAGACTGTTAATATTGAAATATGCCAATTTGGTTTATAAACTGATCATATTTTCCATCATATCAGTGTAAATAATACTAATTTGGCCATAACAAAAAACTTCCATTCCCTTTATTGTTTTTGTTGGTTGCCCTTCAACCAGTTAGATTTGCTGGACAGGTCACTCTTATGGGGGCCCCCTTATATTCCTGATCCCCATTTAAATTCCTATAGACTTTGCACCAGATCAAAAGACAAAGTCTGAGAATTGCTTGTTAACATGTAAGATAAAATAAATTAGATATATATGAGTGAACATTCTTTGTTTCCATATCTCCGTTATAAAAATAATGTGAAAATACAGTGATGAAAACATACTTTGGTTTAACTCTAGGGGCCCACATACATGATTTTAGGAATGCACTATTCTTACAAAATACAATTCGTAACAAGAGATAAGGAAATTATGAGCCAAATTATAAATCAAATGGGCATAAAAGATTAATCATATTTTTTTAGTAAGTGGGAATGCAGCAGCTTAGAGGGAATATTCTTATGGGAGGCAAATTTCCTATGGGACCCACTATGCTTTTTTTCATATTTTTCCTCCAGAATTTTTCTGATTTCTGCAAACATTTTTTTTTCTCGAAGACTGCTTGCAGATTTCCCTTTGTTTAGGATATGTCAGCTTGTTGATCAAAAAAGGCAGGACTGGGCTAACATTGGACCACAGATAGCTTGAACCCAAAAAATTTGAAAAACACTTGCTTAAAAGGTAAAGACCATATTGTATGGCTTAAAATTAGACAATTAATTGACATTTAATCCTATAAAATTTTTGTTTAACACTCCAGACAGAAAATCCTGTTGGCTATGATTCCCCTTTTTACTTATTAGCAGATAGGAAATATCAGGAGATTCACACTTCCATTGCAATCAGGGGGGCCTTTTCATCCTCACAGCCAAATAGTGCAGTTTGCGGTCATGACTTGTGGGATAAACAGTCAGATTTAAAATGGTATCAGCCCTTGTGCAACCAATTTAAGAAGAGTAATTGTGAATAAAAACATGTTCCCAAACCTTGGGATGAGATGTAATAATTATACAGTGTTGTGTATGGTACTCATTTCTTTAGCAGCCCTGGAAGAAAAATTGTTCAATTATTTGACTTAGTAAATCCTCCTGCATTACTTACAAACCATACCATTATTATAAGGAGCTGGTCTAGAGGGGATAAAATAACTTCCCTGGGTGTAACCCTTCAACGCATCAGAAACCCCCTCCACTTTAACATCAACTGAAAGTTACAAAGAACTCTCAGAAAATTCATTACAATAAATAATTCAATTATAAATTCATTTTCAATAATATCATTACAATAAATATGGCGGCAGTATTACTTTATATAACTGCCAAACCTTCCACAGACAGACTATCTCGAGTTTAAAAAGCAATTAAAGTAGCACTGTTCGTTCAGTCCTTTTGGAACTAAAGTATCTAATCGTTTTATCCAAAATGTCTCGCGTTGTAGCAACATTTGGGAACTATCCCCCCGTCTTCTGGGTTCAGGTACATGATTGATACCAGTGTATTTAAAAGTAGGGGATCTATGGCCTGTTTCAAGATAGTGCTTGGCCACAGGCTTCACTGTCTTCCTATCCCTGAATACTGTGCTAATGGCAAATCTATGTCTATCCATGCGAATTCTTAGGGTTAAATCTCTTTTGCCTATATATGCTAAGCCACAAGGGCAGGTAACCATATATACAACATGTGTGGTGGTGAATAAAATTAGGACATCTGCAACAACCCCCCATTTACCAAACTTGAACCAAGACGACTGCTGTCTTTGGTAACATTTCACCAGGTCCGTTAAGATCAACAACTCACGTAAATGTTGTCCCCTTGTGTATGCCATCACCGGGGGATCCTTGTCAGCCCTGATGATGGGCCAATTGTCCCTTACCATGCGACTTACTCAGTCCGAGGCCGTGTTGTACCTGATGACAAAAGTCATTTGACTACTATTAAACTTCTCACGTGGAGTTCTTACCCTTTCACGGGCAGAATCTAATGTTTTTCTCAATCTCTCTCACATTTCACTGATCTGGGTTTCACACCTTTCTGTGTTTGAGTTATGTCGTAGGACCCGACAAAATTGTGTGACAGGAAGGGATTTTTTTTAAGTGTTATAGGGTGAGAACTAGATCTATGTAGCAGAGTATTCCTGTCTGTGGTCTTCCGGTACAGGGAATAGTGTAACCTATCATTTTCACACTACACTTCCACATCCAAAATCTGCACAGTATGTTCATCACAAGGAGCACTTTTATCCTTTATAATAACCTTTCCTTCAAAATTTACATGGTCCTACCAAACCCAGTATTTTTTCTATTGCCAGATTAATAATGAAGCTTCACACAAGAGTAGTTTTATGGATTTTTATTGTATGACAAATTTACATGCACCTGCATATATTTTTATGTTGCTTATATTTATTGCTCTATAGCTTGTGTGTTTCTAAATATGCCTTGGAAGATTTGTCTTGAAGATATCAGGCAACTCCATTCCTTGAAATAACTCTCTCCTGGTCTGTATTCTAGATTCACCGAAGTAGGACCAGTTGAACTTATGAAGTGCCTTGCTCCATTTGGCTTACTTTATCCTTTTCACTGTATCACAAAATTAGGAAAATAAAGTTACTTTTCTGGACAGAAGTTAACAATAAAAATAAATGTATTGAAATAACACCTACGTTCTTCGGTGACAAGTTCTGTATACAGCAACACACACAAGAATTCCAACACAAAACAGGCTAAGTACGCAGATGATTGTTGTGCTTATTTTTCTTAGTTTTTCCAGATTTTCAAATGCTTCTTTCAGCATATCTGTAAAAGATAATTATGTAATAAGCAGCTTGATCTACCAGTAGGAACGCTAATATATATGCTTTAATGGGTATATTTTCTGTCTATGGGGGTCATATACATATAAATAGTTTTTCTATAATGAGACATACGCTCATACTTTGCAATATTTGCCAGGAAAAAATAAAATATAAACACTTCTTGTAAAGTCATTATCCAGTAGCATCTTAATGCTAAAATTATAGACTATAGTTTGGTTTTGGACCAGGGACTAGTGAGGAGTTTTAAAAGTTAATCTTTAATAAACATAGTAAAGGGACATAATACAAAAACTTTCTTACCTTCTACTGGTTGGTCTGTATTTAGTTGAAAACTTCCTATAAAAACAAACAAATAATGGTTGTTAGGAGCTCATTTACTCAAAGATTGGTAAGGATTGAGCTTATTTGGTTTATGTTTTACTGAGACAGAATGACATTGGAGCAGTTCAAGAATTCATATTTGACAAAGAAATGTGTAAAGAGCAGCATACTTTTAATAATAAAAATATTCTACAAATATGAAATTAAGGGGCACATTTACTTAGCTCGAGTGAAGGATTAGAATAAAAAATACTTTGAATTTCGAAGTAATTTTTTGGCTACTTCGACCATCGAATTGGCTACTTCGACCATCGAATTGGATACTTCAACTCGAACGGTTCGAACTAAAAATCGTTCGACTATTCGGTAGTCGAAGTATTGTCTCTCTACCAAGGTACAATGTTAGCCTATGGGGAAGGTCCCCATAGGTGTTCTAAGTATTTTTTTATAGAAGGAAAATTGTTCGATTGATGAATTAAAATCCTTTGAATCATTTGATCAAATGATTTTTCCAACGATTGCCGTAAATCGAAGGATTTTACTTCGACGGTCGAATATCGAGGGTTAATTAACCCTCGATATTCGACCTTAAGTAAATGTATACACAGCAGAATATCCATATAGAATGATATATAATAATATACAATATGCAGATTTAAATAGTTTATTAAATCTACTGAAGAATTTACCTTTCCTGTATTTCTCTTTCATGTTATCAAGCAACTCCTCCATCATATCTTTTATTTCCTGGACCTTGGAATCTGTAATAAAATGGAACAAATATTACTGAGCATAAAAACACAAGAGCCCAAATAACTGCAGCTACAGTTAGGGGCCGATTCACTAAATTCGAGTGAAGGAATAGAAGGAAAAAAGCTCGAACTTCGAGTAGTTTTTTGTGTTCCTCGACTATCGAATTGGCGTAAATTCGCCTGAGTAGAATGATTCGAATAGATCGAGCGCAAAAACGCTGCGACTATTCACCCATTTGATAGTCGAAGTACTGTCTCTTTTAAAAATACTTCGACTGCCTACTTCGCCACCTAAAACCTACCGAATTGCTTTAAAAGCCTATGTGAAAGTCCCATAGGCATGTTTTCTAAGTTTTTGATCGAATAAAAAGGCATTCGATCGATCATTTGATTGAATGAAAATCCTTCGATCTAATATTCGATCGTGCGACTATTCACTGGGCGACTATTCGCCCATTCGACTATTCACCGGCGCGTAAATTTGCCCAAATTGCCTATTCGATTCTATTCCCCAGTCGAATTTCGAGGGATTTAACCCCTCGAAATTCGACCCTTGATACATCTGCCCATAAAAGTAGTTCAGTGTTTTTAATATGTTTATTTGCATCAATAATGCAATTGTGTCACAAATAGATCGGTGTTTACTAATAAAATGTTAAAGCGTTTTACCCTTGCTGTTCTTGAGATCACTCAGAATATCTGTTAATTTCTTCTTTGCAGAATCTACAAAAGCAAACAGTAATGTAATTATTAATGCTATTGTAACTTAATATTCTATGTGGTTTTTGCTTATGAAATGAAACATTAACGATGGACCAAATCTGGAATTTTTTGGTTTGGCCGATTACTGAGTCATCTCCAAAAATGCATATATAGGGGCAGATTTATCAAGGGTCAAGTGAATTCGAGGGAGTTTTCAAAGTAAAAAAATTTGAAGTAATTTTTTGGATACTTCGACCATCGAATAGGATACTACGGGGCCCATTTACTTAGCTCGAGTGAAGGAATAGAGGAAAAAACGTTGAATTTCGAATGTTTTTTTTGGCTACTTCGACTTTAACAATTCGAACTAAAAATCGTTCAACCATTCGATAGTCGAAGTACTGTCTCTTTAAGAAAAAACTGCGACCCCCTAGTTCGCCACCTAAAAACTACCGAAGTCAATGTTAGCCTATGGGGAAGGTCCCCTTAGGCTTCCTAAGCATTTTTTGGTTGAACAAAAATCGTTCGATCGATGGATTAAAATCCATATTCGAGGTCGAAGGATTTAACTTCGACAGTCGAATATCGAGGGTTAATTAACCCTCGATATTCGACCTTAAGTAAATTTGCCCCTACGACTTCGAATTTACTTCAAATTTGATTTGAAGTAAAATAGTTTGAATATTCGATAATCAAAGTTCTGTCTCTTTAAAAAAACTTTGACTTCAATAGTTCGTCAAATTAAACCTGCCGAAGTACTATGTTAGCCTATGGGGACCTTCTAGAACATTTTTCTAAGTCTTTGCACATCAAATTAAAATCGTTCGATCGTACGCTAAAATAGTTCGAATCGTTCAAACGATTTTACTTCGATCATTCGATGGCCAAATTTGGTAAAAAAAAGTATTTCAATTCGAGGGTCGAATTTCGAAAGTATTTATCACTTCGAAATTCGACCCTTGATAAATCTGCCCCAAAATGTGAGTAAAATAAAAATATTCCATTAATGTTGAAAAGCGGTTCTTTAGAGTGTTATTCTACATAATTATAAGGAATTTGATTCAGTTAAGACAAATAAGAACCCTGCAAATTATTGATTAGTATATAAATAAATAATAACCCATATTTTAGAGAGTTTTACCTTTGGTGTTCTTGAGATCATCTATCATATCTGCTACTTTCTTCCTTGCAGCATCTCCTAACAAAAGCACACAGTGATGTAATTATTAATGCTGAATCTAAAAGAGCCTTGGCAACAAATGTAATTAAATGATCTATCTACTGAATACCGTACTGGACCTGAACCCTTCTTTGCATATTAAATCAAATAGTAAAACTCAATCAATATTGAACATAAAAAAATTTAACTTTGTGGTTGTAATTACTAGACGGACCATACATCACAATCAATACCCGTATAAAAGGTGAGGGAGGCCCTATGCAAAAGAGCTTACACTCTAAAGGGAAGGGAGTAATACACAAGGTGTGTGAGTAGGCAAGATTGATTTAAGTGGGTGAGAAATGTGGTACTGTATGTGGTGTTGCATTTGGTAGTTAAGCAGAGTGGCGGTAGGCTTCTCGAAAGAAGTGCGTTTTAAGAGATTTCTTGGAAGCAGAAAGGTTGGGAGAAAGTCGGACAGACCGTGGGAGAGAGTTCCAGAGGAGGGGTACAGCCCTTGCAAAGTCTTGAATGCGAGCATGTGAGGAGGTAATGAGAGAAGAGTTAAATAGCAGGTCAGTAGAGGAGCGTAGTAAGCGGTTGGGTGAGAATATAGAGATGAGTTCAGAGATGTAGGGTGGGGCAGAGTTATGAAGTGCTTTGAATGTCAGGGTCATTCATTTGAATTTGATCCTGAAAGGTAGCCGAAGCCAGTGCAGGGATTGACAGAATGGCGAGGCAGAGGAGGAGCGGTTGCTGAGGTGTATGAGCCTCGCAGCAGTGTTCATTATGAACTGGAGAGGTGACAGTCTCTGGAGGGGAAGGCCAATTAAAAGAGAGTTAAAGTAGTCTAGACGTGATATGACGAGAGAGTGAATAAGAATTTTGGCAGCATCTTGGGTGATAAATGATCGTATTTTGGATATGATCCTTAGGTGGAAGTGACATGATTTAATAAGTGACTGGATATGAGGAGTGAATGACAGGGTCTAGAGTTATTACTTTTATTTTTAACTAAAAATTCACAGGGCACTACTGTGTATAAGAATTTATTAAGATATTACCTTTCTCAGCAATTTGTCGCAAATGGTCTTTGCCCTCTAAAATAAAAATAAAATGTTATTAGTACTACTGAAAACATTGACATCTATAAGAATTATATGCAAATGTTCATTTCTGAATATCTGCAACTTTTCTGTAGTCTGTGTACACCCATGATTTTGGCTGACTAAACAGTTATAATACATCTTGAACATTTGCTGCAATCAGCAAGTTCACCAATATCAGGGAAGTTATCCCTAGGTGCCCAATCATCTTGACTACATACACCTTTGAAAGACATTTAGGGGGTTATTTATCAAAGGTCAAGTTTGTGAGGTTTTTTTCTACCTTGAAAAAACTCACAACCCTACATATAAAAAAATTTGATTGAAAGCAATCCGGTGAAAAAACACGAATATCTCGAATTATAGGCTGAAAAGCCTTGAATTTATTGAGTTTTCGAGCGCAAACCACAGAAAAAAACCTGAAAATCATGATGGCAGAAAAACATTTTCAAATGGTTAAATGGACCTCTGCCATTGACTTCTACATAACCTCGATAGGTTTTAGCTGTAGTGTTTTCAGATTCAGAATTTTAGCAACTTTTTGGCATAATAAATCTTGGGGGAAAGAATTTATAACGAAAAAAGTGACTACCCTTGAAAAACTCGATTTTTTTGGGGAAAACACAACTCAACCTTCAATAATTATCCCCCCTTAATGTGGGTTTCATATAAATAGGCATAATGTAAAGATGCATAGCTTTCAACAAGCAGTATAAGCATTATACAATTTCATAAAGCAAATGTACTTACTTTGTAGTAATCCAGGTGACTCTGTTACAGATGCAGCTGAGGCATCTCTGGTGTCCGGTACTGGTATTTCTATGGAAAGAAAGACAACACAAGTAGTAGAAATGTAACAAACATGTCACCGACAGGTAATGTTTAATAATAGTATAACTCAGTATAGATTATTCTGTACCAAAATATTCCATGTCGGAATATTCCCTTTATATTTATGGCTGGCAGTCGTTTACACTATAAAGCCACACATTTTAGCTATGTAACACAGTCCGCATTTATTTTAGGCCATATAAGATACAATGCAAAAAAGGGCTATGGATTTTAATTTAAAGAGTGTGGCGGCTCTAATTATTTTTGCGTGTAGTAAACCATATTTTCAACATAATAAGCTGCCTGTGTATTAGGGTTTACGGTTAAAATTAAGAAACGCGAGAACTAAATCTTACGTGAGAATATGATGTAAATTAATTTTACGTTATTGAAACTAGGGATGCACCAAATCCCGGATTAAGTTCTGGATTTGGGCAGGATTCAGCGTTTTTCAGCAGGATTCGGCCAAATCCGAATTTCCGTATGCAAATTAGAGGTGGGGAGGGAAATCAGGTAACTTTTTGTCACAAAACAAGGAAGTAAAAAATGTTTCCCTTCTCATCCATAATTTGCATATGCAAATTAGGATTCGGTTCAGTATATGGCCGAATCTTTCCCGAAGGATTCGGGGGATCTGCCGAATCCGAAATCATGGATTTGGTGCATCCATAATTGTAACTGCTGAAGGATTTACCTTTCCTGTGTTTGCCCTTTACTGTATGAATCAGCTTCTTCATCTTTTCTTGTATTTCCTGGACCTTGGAAGCTACAATAAAATGGAACAAATATTACAGAAGCTAAAGGACATATGAGCACAAATAGTTGCAAATATATAGTAAAACACGCTCATTGAATATGGTTATTTGCATTATACTGTTACAGTGTTAACTCAACATGCTGTTTTAAATTTAACTGTATAATGGGGTGTTGATTTTAGGGATGCACCGAATCCAGGATTCGGTTTGGGATTTGGCCCTTTTCAGCAGGATTCGGCCGAATCCTTCTGCCCGGCCAAACCAAATCCTAATTTGCATATGCAAATTAGGGATGGGGAGGGAAATCGCATGACTTTTTGTCACAAAACAAGGAAGTAAAAAATGTTTTCCCCTTCCAACCCCTAATTTGCATATGCAAATTAGGGTTTGGATTCGGTAAGGCCGAATCCAAAATAGTGGATTCAGTGCATCCCTAGTTGATTTAATCAAAATCTGATCTGCCTATAAAGTATATTAGTGCTACTATTATGCATTATATTTAGGGGCATGAAAACAATATGAATCTATATAGGACATCAACCATTCCCTTAATAAAACCCTTAAAGATTCTGTTTGTGTGCCTTTAGTTGAATAGTTTTTGAATAAATGGAGAATTCAATAATTAGCTGCTGTAGATGATTTCTGTGATTCACGGTTGATAATATAAAGCAAATTTAAATGTGTTTCAATCACATTAGAAAATTACGGAATGCGTGCAATTATGCAATTAACTACCGGTAAAGGATAATTGAGTAATATAAAATGTCACTGGGTCTCTTAACTAGAATATTTTATTCTGTGTTTACTTAGTTCTGGGCAAGCAAATACCTATGGCCTTATGATTTACAGTAGTACTATTAAAGGGTAAAAGAATAAAAGATGAACCTATGTTATGTATCTTTTCTTAGAGCAGTATGGACAATGTTACAGGTCAGCTGATCAAAATAATAAATCTTACCTTTCTCTTGTGCTTCAGGGGGCAAATCATTTTCTTTACTTTTGAAATTTGTGGGTCTGCCATCTGTAAAACGACAAAAACATCTCATTAGTTCTACTGAACTAAAAGGACAGACAAGCCTGCACCAAAAACACATAGGGGCAGATTTATCAAGGGTCGAATTTCGAAGTAGAAAAAACTTTGAAATTCGATCATCGAATTGGAATACTTCGACTTCGAATATCGAAGTCGAAGTTTTTTACATTGAATTTGGACATTTGCGGTCGAAGTAAAATCGTTCAAACGAACGATGAAATCCTTTGAATCGAACGTTTCGAAGGATTTCATCCATCGATCGAACAATTTTTCTTTGACTTCAAAAAACGTATACAAATGCTCTAAAAGTTCCCTATAGGCTAACATAGCACTTCAGCAGGTTTAATTTGGCGAAGTATTAAAATCAAAGATTTTTTAAAGAGACAGTAGTTCGATTATCGAATATTCAAACTATTTTACTTCGAATCAAAGTTGAAGTCGTAGTATCATATTCGATGGTCGAAGTATCCAAAAAATGACTTTGAATTTTTTTACTTCGAAAATTCCCTCGAATTCACTTCGACCCTTGATAAATCTGCCCCATAAAGTATGTATGTTTTAGCTTGGTAACCCTTAAGGGGGCCATACACGTAACAATTACGATCAATTTCATTAAAAAAGTTAAGAGCTGAATCCTCAGATAAACAGGTAGAAACAATAGAATTCTACCTCTATCGGACAATTAAGCATTATCCCCTGCTCGATATTTGGGTGCCTTCAAAGGCGCGATATCCAAGTCTTATCAGTTTGGCTTGTTTCCCACCATACATGCACCGAATATTGTAGAAAACCAAGTTTCTATCTGGGCCTGTATTGTCACCTTTGATACTGGTGTTTCCCCAAATATTTTTAATACAGTAATAAGAAAAGTTCATAAAATGTTTAATAAAATATTGTATATCTTACTAAAGGTAAGTTTCAATTCCTCAATATTTTGGCTTAGTAAATCCTTCTTCTGTAGTAATTCTTTCTGCTGTAGATCATTAGGTTCTGTAATAAAAAAAACATGATTTGCAAAATGTATTTTATGAGAGAAATACATCTTCATACTAATATCCAGTGTTTGCCTAGTCTATAGACTAAAAATGATTCCTTTGATTTATATTGGTTAAATGATGTGGGGTGCAGTGAAGGTAACAGCGTTAAATTCAATTATATAAGGTTTTATTTACAAATTTAAAGGAAAGGAGCAATCTTGTCAACAATTCCCTATTGTCAAATTTAATGGGAATGACCCGTAAGTACAACAGTCAAGATCACCTTCAAACACTTATCTCCTATCTATTATAGTAGCACAGAAATTTTGGCAATGGGTTCTATATTCGGTATTAATAAGTAAATATTAATTAAATACCTGTTGTTCCATTAATAGATGTTGTTAAAAATAAGATTGTAAGAAAAAAAAGACAGATTGAATTCATTCTCTCTGTCTCCGTTGAAAGTCAAGTGTAAAATGACTACAATATCCTGCTGAACCTTAAGCTTTACTTTGATCATTATGATGTCATAATGGTCAAGATCATTATGATGTCATAATAGTCAAAAGATCATTATGATGTCATAATGGTCAAAGGATCACTATGATGTCATAATGGTCAAAGGATCACTATGATGTCACAATGGTCAAAGGATCATTATGATGTCATAATGGTCAAAGAAATAAAGGCATGAAAAGTTAATATCTATGTTTTTATCCAGTAAATCATTGTTGATAAGACTCTGTTTTACTGTAGTAATGAATGGGAAAGATGCCTAATTATAGCCCTCAAGATGCATCATGACTTGTAATATATGTCCTACTGTAGTTGAAAAGTCTTGACAATCAGTTTTATTTCTACCAGTGTACAATAACATGCAGTTGTTACCTATTATTCCATATGTAGTTGTTGCTAAAATGTAAATTGTCGGCCAAACAAAAAAAAATCTTGTTTCTCTCTCCATTGTCGGTCTTGTGTCATGTGACAACAAAGCTTATGTCCTATTGCTGCACCTCAATATTAACTGCAATTTCGTAATCATGATAAAACTTGAAATGCAAAGCACACTATCAACATTCTCATAAAACATGATAAAATCATTAACCTTTTTTAATCCAGTAAATCGGTCTTTATCAGACCCTGGTTTTCATTACCAATTTAGGGAATTGTGCTTGGACGGTTTAATTTAGAGAATTACCCATAAGTACAATACTAAGGAGGGCTGATTTACCAACATACTATATGTGCTAACTTGCACAGGCGCCTTTGACAACATTCAGGGGCTTATTTACTAATATAGACTCTGATTTACACAAGTGCAGTTGGCATTAGATTTGATGAGGTCTATGTTTTAATTTTATAATTTACAATACACTGTTTAAATGTAATTGCTGATTGGTTGCTATTGGCAACTGCGCTTGTGAACCGCCTGGTTTTGTAATTCCTAAGCTTTATTATCACCTTAAAAACTCTTGTCCTGTTGTAGCTGCAAGCAAATTTCGACCAATTTTTGACTTGCAGTTTAGTTTTACTGTCTGTTAGTATAAATTGACATAACATTTGTACTTTTTATTCTGTATGTAGTTATTAAACTAAAGATTGGCACAAAACAGATTGATGATTCTTTGTCTCTCTCCATGGTTGGCACTGCTACACTATCACATCCTGATTTTCTGAAAGCAGATAACCAGGGCCGGATGTACATAGTGGGTGGCCCTAGGCCCACTGCCGTTCGTCCCTCCCCTTATTCGGGCAAATTTTGGTCACTGGGACCAGAGCCCATTGCGCACGGGAAATTTAAAACTATCATATCTCCTGTGCATAATATATAAGTAAACAGAAATTTTATTATAACATTAAATATGTATATGAAAAAACTATATGAAGATAATGGAGATTTGATTCAGTACATTATGGATAACTAAAAATAGCGCTATAAATGATATTAAGTGAAATGCCCCGTGACTTTATGTTTATATTTACATTTAAAATGATCATTTATAATTAATGAACGTGTTTTGATTGAACATCACAGCTAATATGAAGGAGTACAACATACATAAGTTAAATGTTTCAATGATTTTATGGTTGTATGAAATTTAGATATTAATATGTCGAGACACCAAGATGAATGATAGCAATATACAATTTATGATGTTTAATATACACAATTAATTGAAAAACTTTTTAGCACTTTGTAGCACATTCAAATCGATACATTTTAATTATGGGTATATATTGATGTATTTTATGATATTTATCACATATGATGGATTGATCACACAGTGTTGACTTTGCCTTCAAATTAAATGAGTCAATAATGAAATGCACTTGAGCTAGCACTTTAAAACATGTTCACGTGTGATGTTTGCACAACTTTGAGGAAGTGCCGAGATAAGGGCACGAAACGCGTTCGTTTGCACCCCACTGCAATAATTGTACATGTCTGCTTAAAATAAAGCACTTTTGATATTACTACCAGTTTCCTCTCTTGGATCAGCACTTGATTGCGAGACAGAAGCAGTATATCTCCTGTGCATCCCCAGTGTTTCTGAAAAAATGTGGGTGTGATTGAGCATCATTCCGCCCCCCTAAAATCCTGCCGCCCTTGGCCCAGGCCTTGGTTGCCTTTCCACAAATCCCGGCCTGCAGGTAACATGATTATACCCTTATATACTTTTCTCTAGCACACACAGACTGGGACAAGTGGGGTGAGCACTATTGCCCTCTCTAAATTAAAAAGCCAAAGAACTGGAAATTCATCTCTTACTATTACCAGTGATGGCTTTTTAACACCCCTGTCATATGAAATGCAGCTGGGACACTGTAGCATCTATTTGTAACTTGTTTTTGGTTAACAGAGGTTGCTGGCAGATTTTTTTTGCAGGGGGGACTAGTACACACTAGTTACTGTAGATATTGCAAACCCCAACCACACATGACTTGCCACTGTCTGTCTCCTGCTTCAGAGGCAAAACTCAAATATAAGATAAACGTGTGGAAGAGCTATTGAAAAAAAGCTGAGAATTTTTTTTTTAATTGTTTTTTTATTGGAAGTCAAGCACACATAAACTAGTGGTTTCACTTCTATGAAGGTAGTCATGTTGTTAGAAATTGTAAATAAGTGCATAACTAATAAAATATCGATTTATATAAAGGTCTTTAGTATTCAATATTCTACATACATATTACATGAACATATGCAAAAAGAGTACGTTAGGTGAAATCTAAGATCTGTTAGGATGAGATGGCGGTGTTCACACTTCCATAATTAGCACCACACCTAAATAAAACAAATGCTGGAGATTCATTTTCTTTTTTTTAACCCTTTCCCTGCCAGCCGTTTTGTCCTAGATGCGAACATCTACTGCCAAGCAGTTTTTAGATATTTTGCACTCTTTCACTTTAAGGGCCTTTCTTGGGGTGGTCTTTTAGTTTACCCAGGAAAACAATATATTGTTTTTTTCAGGAGAACCTGAACTTTCACAATATGTAAGAATTTTGGTGTAATTCTACTTCTGTAAAAAAATATAGGCTTCTAAGTGTCTAATAAAATGAAAAAAAATCATGTTTCACGAAGAACAATCACATATATCAGAAACATCATTTATTTTATGTACTAGAACACAGCCGATTTAGAAAGGTCTATGTCTCCTGAACACGGTTATACCAAATATATACAGTTTTATGGAGATTTCTCACTTGTATAGCTCAAAATCTACAAGCAGTACACAAACAAATTTTCAAAGCAACGCTCCCCAAACGGCATACTTTTGATTTCAAGGCCAAACATTCCGCTAACAGTAGGTTTACCCTAGAAAACTACCCATTACTAGAAAGAACAGATTCTGGTGAACCAAAAATGGGTAAAAATATCTTTGTATTCCAAACGACCAAGTTGCAATTGTTTCCTAAAGTTATAATGTTTTATAGAAATTGGTGAATTTTTTGAAAAATGACCTCAAAACTTCCACTCTACAGCAACATATCTCCCACACATCATTAAGTATCAATGTAAAACACCCCAAATATGAAATCCTGGGGTCCACTGAACAGTTTGATGCCCAATATGTAGAGGTGTACCCAAGCACGTGGCATAGGGAGCTGAAAAAGGAAGACCCCCGTTTGTTCTGTCATTTCAGATACCGCAAAATCAACACATTTACATCGTTTTAGGGGGCGACAAAGGTAGAAAAAAGTACACATTCCCACGAATCCAAATTGGGTATGCATGTCTTTCTACGCCAAAGTACCAAGCCGCAAACCATTGCTAAATTTGTTGATTTTTGTGACATTTCCAAAAGTCACTTCAAAATTTCTACCCTGTAGCATCGTATTTCCCCACATAATTTTCGGTATCAAGATAAATCACCCCAAATATGAAAGCCTAGGGTCCTCTGAACAGTTTGATGCCCAATATGTATAGGTGTACCGAAGCACGTGGCATACAGGGGTCCCAAAAAGAAGACCCCCATATGGTCTGTCATTTTAGGTACTGCAAAATCAACACATTTATATCGTCTTTGGGGGGGGCAAAGGTAGAAAAAAGTAAGTTCTCCCAAGGAAACCATATATTTTCGGAAAGTACACATTGCCACGATTCCAAATTGGGTATGCATGTCTTTCTACTCCAAAGTACCAAGCCGCAAACCATTCCTAAATTTGGTGATTTTGGTTACATTTCCAAAAATCACTTCAAAATTTCTACCCTGCAGCATCGTATTACCCACATACTTTTAGGTATCAAGACAAATCACCCCAAATATGAAAGCCTGGGGTCCTCTGAACAGTTTTATGCCAAATATGTATAGGTGAACCCATGCACGTGGCATATATCGGCCCTAAAATGAAGACCCCCCCTTGTATGGTCTGTCATTTCAGGTACTGAAAAATCAACACATTTACATCGTTTGGGGGGGGGGGCAAAGGTAGAAAAAAGTAAGTTCACCCCAAAAAACCATATATTTTCGTAAGTACACATTGCCACAAATCTAAATTGGGTATGCATGTCTTTGAACTACAAAGTACCAAGCCGCAAACCATTCCTAAATTTGCTGGTTTTGGTGATATTTCCAAAAATGACTTCAAAATTTCTACCCTGCAGCATCGTATTACCCACATACTCTTAGGTATCAAGGCAAATCACCCCAAATATGAAAGCCTAGGGTCTTCTGAACAGTTTGATGCACAATATGTATAGGTGTACCCAAGCACGTGTTATACAGGGGCACCAAAAAGAAGACCCCCATATGGTCTGTCATTTTAGGTACTGCAAAATCAACACATTTACATCGTTTTGGGGGGGGCAAAAGTAGAAAAAAGTACGTTCACCCCAGAAAACCATATATTTTCGGAAAGTACACATTCCCACGAATCCAAATTGGGTATGCATGTCTTTCTACGCCACAGTACCAAGCTGCACACCATTCCTAAATTTGGTGGTTTGGTGACATTTCCAAAAGTCACCTCAAAATTTCTACCCTGCAGCATCGTATTACCCACATACTATTAGTTATCAAGACAAATCACCCCAAATATGAAAGCCTAGGGTCCTCTGAACAGTTTGATACCCAATATGTATAGGTGTACCCAAGCACGTGGCATACAGGGGCCCCAAAAGGAAGACCCCCATATGGTCTGTCATTTCAGGTACTGCAAAATCAACACATTTATATTGTTTTTGGGGGGGCAGAGGTAGAAAAAAGTAAGTTCACCCCAGAAAACCATATATTTTCGGAAAGTACACATTCTCACGAATCCAAATTGGGTATGCATGTTTTTATACTCCAAAGTACCAAGCCGCAAACCATTCCTAAATTTGGTGATTTTGGTGACATTTCCAAAAATCACCTCAATTTCCACCATGCAGCATCGTATTTCCCACATACTTTTAGGTATCAAGATAAATCACCCCAAATATGAAAGCCTAGGGTCATCTGAACAGTTTGATGCCCAAAATGTATAGGTGTACCCAAGCACGTGGCATACAGGGCCCCCAAAACGAAGACCCCCATATGGTCTGTCATTTCAGATACTGCAAAATCAACACATTTACATTGTTTTGATGGGGGCAAATGTAGAAAATAATAAGTTCACCCCAGAAAACCATATATTTTCGGAAAGTACACATTGCCACGAATCTAAATTAGGTACGCATGTCTTTGTACTCCAAAGTACCAAGCCGCAAACCATTCCTAAATTTGGTGATTTTGGTGACATTTCCATAAATGACTTCAAAATTTCTACCCTGCAGCATCGTATTACCCACATACTTTTGGGTATCAAGAGAAATCACCCCAAATATGAAAGCCTAGGGGCCTCTGAACAGTTTGATGCCCAATATGTATAGGTGTACCCAAGCACGTGGCATATAGGGGCCCTAAAAAAGAAGACCCCCATATGGTCTGTCATTTCAGGTACCGCAAAATCATCACATTTACATTGTTTTTGGGGGGGCAAAGGTAGAAAAAAGTACATTCACCCAAGAAAACCATATATTTTCAGAAAGTACACATTCCCGTGAATCCAAATTGGGTATGCATGTTTTTCTATGCCAAAGTACCAAGTTGCAAGCCTTTCCTAAATTTGGCGATAAAAGCAATAGTTTTTACATTTTTGAAATTGCCTAAAAATATTGCAATTGGCCGCATTTATCTCACCCACTTTCTTGCATACAATTGTAAAACACCATAAATATTTATGCCAAGGGTCTACTGAACAGTTTGATGCCCACTATGCATTGATATACCAAGGCAGCTGGCATGTGCGGACCCCAAATGAAAATAGTGCATATGATTTTTCTCCGCTGCCGATTCGCCTTCTGTGAACATAGACCCTTGCCTTCATATTATGTGCCTCAAGACCCTCCTAACAGCAAAGACCCCCAAAAAACATATATTTTTGGAAAGTACACATTCTGACGAATCCAAAAAAGATAAAGACGTCTTTCTACACCAAAGTACCAAACTGCAAAGCTTTTCTAAACGTAGAGGTTTTTACATTTCCTAAAATTGTTGCAGTTTGCCGCATTTATCGCACACAATGTTTTACGTAAAAAGAAAAATCACCCTAAATATGGACGTCAGAGGACTACTGAATAGTTTGATGCCCAATATGCAAAGATTTACCAAAGTATTTGGCGTGTACGAACCCCAAATGAAAAACATGCATATGAATTTTCACGCTAGCCAACTAAGCTGCAGAAAAGAGAGCCCCAACTGTGCGTTATGTGCCGTAAGACCCCAAAACTGTAAAAAGACCCCTAGAAAAATATATATTTTTGGAAAGCATATATTCTGGCGAATCAAACTAAGTAAAATAAATCTTTCTATACCAAAGCACCAAACAGCAAAACAATACTAAAGATTCATAAGGAACAATAATGCAGGGATAAAATTGCAATAAAACCACAAAAATAGTGTAAATCAATGAAATAACAAAATAATTGATCCGACAGCATAATTAGTGGCCGAAATCGATTATCCAATAGTCACGCTGTCAAAATAACATGTTTTTAGGCAAAACAAACGGTACAATGAATAAGTAAAAAAAACACCAGTTTGTGAGTTTTTGTGTATACATATTTGTGCACTAATAAAAGTTGTCTGAGTGTGCAAATACATGTAATTAAGTGTAAATAAGTGTACAAAATCGACCAAGTGTGCTAAAATAAAAAAATAAATAAATAAAAAATTCCAATCTTTACTAAAATGTTTGTGTAAGTGTATAAATGTACTGTAGGTATGTGTAAGTGCAGGTAAGTGTGTAAAAAAATGTGCACTTACCGTTTTTGTAGCAGGAGGATTGCTGGAACCGAAGGAGGACTCCTGGCAGCGTGTTAGCAGAGTTACTGCTCAGCAGGAAGTGAGTGGGCGGATGGTGCGACGTGGAGCAGGTAAGGAAGTAGCAGCAGCGCTTCCATTGCGCTTCCATTGCGCTTCTGCTACTTTAAAAGTCGGATCTGCGACAATCGCGTCGCAGATCCGACTTGACAACCCCCCAGCCACGTTGCCCAGGGGGCTGTCTACCCTCCTGACTCTCTGCAGAGGCGGCAAAAGCCGCCAAAGCAGAGAGAAGGGCTCAGCTGCAGGGGAACGTACAATGTACGTTCTTGGCAGCCTGAGCCCTGAACCGCCAGCACGTACGCCGTACGTGCTTGGCGGTTAAAGGGTTAAGGACCACTCTTTTTATTAATTGATCAATATTTGTCTTACAATTTTTTTACAAATACTAGATAGAAAGTTTAAGCTATTTTTCTAGTGTGCCCTTGTAACAGTTGCTCATTTTTCTAAACATTACAGATTAATGGCAGCTCTGTTGTCTACTCTGAAGCATAAGAAGGAATTGATCACCAGTGAGATACATCTTCTCAGCACTGTGACTGCACTGCAGAAAGTGGTGGAGACTCTGCTTCACTACCATAGGCCATATCTGCAAGATTCAGTTTTACAGGTATATATGGAGCCATGATAAATACAAACGTTGGAGATGTTTTTCTGCTCGGTGTTAATTTGTTTTGTTTGTTTGGGGGTTTGAATGCAGAAAGATAGAAAATCACATATGCTTATCTAAAATGTAATTTCATTTTAATTATTTTTTATTGAGTAAGATTATTTCACAAATCATTTGGTTCCCCAATACTGTCTCCCTACAAAATTCCTGTAGGTTAGAGTAAGGGTTGTTTCTCATCAGTTTTAAGCATGCTGGAATAAGTCTGCTCTGATGGCAGGAGGCATTGCATTATGAGCACAGCAATGTATCAGCAACTCCCAGCTGTCCTGCTTTTCAATTTTAAGAACACGCCCACTGTCTCAGATTGTAGTTTAAATGTCCTGCACGTTCTCTTCTCCCTGTTCCTCTAGAACAATATCCAACATGGGCATGCGTTCCATTCTTACTAGCATGTCTGGGGTTAATATTCTGATTATGCATTTTCTATAGGAATTATACTGGTACATTTGTGGATAATATCCTGATTATCGGTTTACTGCAGTAATATTACTGGCACATCTGGGGTTAATGTGCTCTTTATCCAGTTTATCCAATGGTTATACTGGTACGAATGAGATTAATATGCACATTGTCCATTTTTTGTAGTAATTATACTGGTACACTGGTATGTTTCAGTAAAATAATTATGGTATTTAGGGGAGTCGCAACAAAGTCGACTGCAGATTTGAGTGATTTGATTGGGAGTTGGATGGTTTCAAAGAAACTAGCAACAGAGTTCAAAGGCCTTTTAATGGGGTAGTTAACTCTTTGTTAGCTATGATACCTGGAAACATACAAGTAATCCCAATCAACTTCTGTACAATTTCATTATATTGCCATACAGCACAGTCATTGAAAAGGCCTGTATTGATGATTATATTGTGTGTTTAATTAGATTGCCCACCTTGACAAGATTGTGCTTAAAGTCATTCCAACATCTTAGCTGTCTGCAAGAGTGACAATATTAAAAACACTTTAGCAACAAATCTGGCCGCCAGGGTTCTCCTTCCACCTCAATTTTTTTCTGGTCGTGTTTTTAAAGGGAAAACTTAAATTTTTAGAAGAAAAAAAAATCTAATTTTTAGATATTTATTAAACCCCAAAGCTGTTAGAAATCTAAATTAGAAAAAACTCCAGCTAAAACCTGTCAAGGTCATGTAGAAGTCAATGGCAGGGGTCCCTTACGATGTTTCTTGACATTTTTTCAAGCTGATTTTTTGATAAATGAGTTAAATTTGTGGATGGGAGTTTGAGTTTTAGTAAATCCCCCCCAAGTGTTATGCTTGAGTGGTGGAATCTCAGCAATTGAGAGTTACACTTTTGTGCCTGTCTGTCTTCATGGATTTAAGCTATACATCTAATGTACAGTATAGAGTACAATTCTATAAACACATCTCAGACAATTATGTAAGATGGGCAGCAATTAACTTGTAACATCTCAGATTGTGGGGCTGGCTCACAGTCTCATTGACCCCAAAAAGTAAAATTTTTAACTTTTAATCTTCATTTTGACCCTTAAGACTGTTAAAAATAAAATGGCCCTTGAGCAACATAAAGTAAAATAACTAGAGCTTTTTTTCTTCCTTTAACAATTTTCCATTCTTTCTCTGTGGCAGGTTCGGTTTGCAGCATTGCTGGCTCTGATCGATTTAGTTAAAAAGCTCAAAATGAAATACATGGTCCTGCTGCCTGAATCCAACCCTTTCCTTGCAGAACTCATGGAAGGTAACCCCAGATATGCATATTCTTCTTCATCATGTTCTGTACCCATATTGTAGAAATTCTATTTGAGCTTTGAATTGATCAGGGGTGGTTTCACTGTAATTCCACTGTTATTACTCCACTGACTGGGGTAGTTATGTGTAGGAACAAACACCAAAAAGGAAATGGCATCCTTCATCCCACTCTCCCTTTTGCTTTTTGGCAGAATTCATGATTAGCCCCTCTCCAAAATCTAAAGAGGGTCCTCTTTTTGTAAATGAGTCACTCGGTGGCTTAGTGCTACTGTATTAAAGCTACACAGAGAAAAAAATTCCCTTTTGCAACTAAAGGTAAAAATCTAAAACTAAAGGTAAAATCACAACCTCCTCAAGGGATAGCCTAATATCTTTGATTGATTTCCCTAAATGTAATCTGTCAATGTTATATAAAATAATCATATTTTCCATTATGTAACCTAGTGTAAATGATACTAACTTGGCCATAACTGAAGTTATCCATTCTCTTTATTGCTTTTGTTGCCCTTCTTAAGACTCTTTTGAGTTATAATGTGTCTTTTTATGAATTGGAGATTGATACATGTATTAGTTTTCTTTTAATTGTAGATGAATGTGGAATTGTTTTGGGAGAAACACTTTAAAGCTATTTTTAAATGAAGATGTACAGGGCAAAAAATTGTTCCTGGGTTCCTGTTAACATGACAAGTGACAATAAGGATATAAATCTGTCACTCTTAGAAGTTTCTCAAAATATTTGTAAAACACTGACTTAAAGGGCAAATTTAATCTACCCTATTGCAGGGATCCCCAAACTTTTGAACCCATGAGCAACATTCAGAAGTCAAAGGAGTTAGGGAGCAACATTAGCCTGCAAAATGTTCTTGGGGTGCCAAATAAGTTCTGTGATTGGCCATTTGGTAACCCCTATGTGGATTGTCAACCTGCATTGAGGTTCTGTTTGGCAATACACCTGTTTTTTATACAACCAAAAGTTGCCTCCAAGCCTGGAATTCAAAAATAAGCACCTGCTTTGAGGCCACAGGGAGCAACATCCAAGGGGTTGGAGATACTGGTTGGGAATCACTGCCCTATTGCATGGCTAAAGTTAGACAATTTATCGTAAAATAATTTCTGTTAAACACTCGAGACCGAAAATCCTGTTAGTTATGATTCCCCTTTTTGGTTATAAGATGATAGGCAAGATCAGAAGATTCACACTTCCATTGCAATCAGGGTGACCTTTTTATCCCCAAAATAAATAGTGCAGTTTGTGATCATGGCTTGTTGGCTAAACCAGTTTTAAAAAGATATCAGCCCTTGTAATAGAGAATAAGAACTTGTTCCCAAACTGTGGGATGGGATATAATTATACAGTGTTGTGTATGGCGCTTATTTCTTTAGCAACTCTGGAAGATAAATTATTAATTTACTTCTTTGACTTAATAAACCTTTCAGCATTACTTACAAATTATATTCTGATAAGAACCTGGCCTAGATAGGATGACAGGTTTTAAAGCTATATATTTTTGTGTATATTTTTTATTACTGATTTGAACCATATGAGCTTAAACACAGCTCCCTGCAGAATTTATTCCATTTACAGTCAGCACTTTTATCCTATATAATAAGCCTTCCTTACATATTTACATGGTCCTCCCTGTTCTTTATTACTTTCCAAACCCAGTTTCTTTCCATTGCCCGATCAATAATGATGCTTCACACAAGAGTTGTTTTATGGATTTTTATTGTATGTCAAATGTATATGCACCTACATATATTGTTTATATTGCTCATTATTATTGTTCTTGGTGAAAATGATTGTTCTTGGTGAAAATGAACGTTCGGTGTTGCTAAAAATGCTCCTTAAGCCTATTAAGATTTGTCTTGAAGATTATGAGATCACTCCATTCTAGTTGTTCATAGAGGAATCTGTGGGAGAGCGTGTTGCTTTCTTGTCTGAGTCATTCTAAGTCTTATGAATTGCCTTGCTCCATTTTGCTTACTTTATCCTTTTCACTGTATGACAAGATTAGAAATAGAATGTTATATTTTTGGACAGAAGTTGACAATAAAAAGAAATGTATTGAAATAACACCTACATCTTTCGGTGGCAAATTCTGTATACAGCAACACATACGATAATTCCAATACAAATCAGGATAAGCGAGCAGACAATCTTTGTGCTTATTATTCTTTGCTTTGCCAGATTTTCAAAAGCTTCTGTCAGCATATCTGGAAAAGATAATTATGTAGTAAGCAACTTGATCTATAATAAGATAAACACTCATACTTTTGCAATATTTGTACAGAAAAATACAGTGCTACGCAATATGTTGGCGCTATATAAATACATGTTAATAAAAAATACAATATAAACACTTCCTTTTAAGCCATTAACCAATAGCAGCTTGCTGGTGAAATTGTAGACGTAGGGGCAGATTTACTTACTTACTTACTTTAAGGTTCGAGTGAATTTTCGAAGTTAAAGTAAAGTTAAAAAAGTTTGAATTTTGAAGTAATTTTTTGGATTCTTCGACCATCGAATAGGCTACTACGACTTCGAATTTGTTTCTTAATAAAATTGTTTGAATATTCTTCCATTCTATAATCGAGGTAGTAGAAGTGCTATGTTAGCCTATGGGGACCTTCTAGATCATTTTCTAAGTCTTTGCACATTGAAGTAAAATCGTTCGATCAAACGATTTTACTTTGATCGGACGATGGCCAAATTCGGTGAAAAATACTTTGACTTTGATATTCGAAGTCGAAGTATTTCAATTTGAGGGTCAAATTTCGAAGTATTTATCACTTTGAAATTCGACCCTTGATAAATCTGCGCCTATAAGTTGGCTTTTGGACCAGGGACTTGTGAGTAGGGATGCACCGAATCCACTTTTTTGGATTCGGCCGAACCCTTTGCTACAGATTTGTCCGAATACTGAACCGAATCCTAATTTGCATATGCAAATTAGGGGTGAGAAGGGGAAAACATTTTTTAACTTCCTTGTTTTTTGACAAAAAGTCAGGTGATTTCCCTCCCCACCCCTAATTTACATATGCAAATTAGGATTCGGTTAGGCCAGGCGGAAGGATTCAGGCCGAATCCTGCTGAAAAAGGCCGAATCCTGAACCGATACCAGGATTCGGTGCATCCCTACTTGTGAGTATTTTTTTAAATTCATCTTTAATAAACATAGTAAAGGGACAGGATGCAAAAATGTTCTTACCTTCTACTGGTTGGTCTGTATTTATTTCACCTATAAAAACAAACAAGTAAAGTGGTTATTAGGAACTCATTTGCTCAAAGACTTTGAGTAAAATATTGTAGAAAAATGAAATGAACTGTATACACAGTAGAAGAATTACAGATATTAATAATGCAAGTGTGTCACAAACATGCCAGTGTTTACTTAAACGAGTAGTTAGACAACTCGATACATATATAGATCTATATACAATATGCAAATATAAACATTTTACTTTATTAAAACTGCTGAAGGGTTTACCTTTGCTGAATTTGTTTTTTATGGTATTAAGCAACTCCGTCATTGTATCTTTGATTTCCTGGATTTTGGAATCTGTAATAAAATGGAAAAAATATTACTAAAGTTAAAAGACATACGAACCCAAATAACTGCAATTATAGTAAAACGAGTTCACTTTTACATACATTTATTTAAATTAATATTGCAACGTGTGTGTCAATTAAACTTTTGTTTATGAAAATTGAGAGTTTTACCTTTGCTGTTCTCGATACCACTCATCATATCTGATATTTTCTTCTTTGCATTAGCTCCTAACAAAAGCACAAAGTAATGTAATTATTAATGCTGAAGCTAAAAGAGCCCTGACAACAATTGTAATTAAATGTTCTATGTGGTTTTGCATATGAAATTAGACATTAATGATGGACCAAATCCAGAATGTTTGGACTCAGGATCTGAACCCTAATTTGCATATTCAATGTGAGTAAAATAAAAAGATTCCAGCAATATTTAACATAAAATATTTTAACTGTAGTTCTCTGGGGCATAACTTCACATAAATATAAGGGATCAGATTATGTTTAGTTTAATTATAGAAATTTCTGTTAGCTAGTTGAACTTTTTTATTATGAAAAATGAGAGAGTTTTACCATTATTCTTGAGATCACTTATCATATCTGTAATTTTCTTCTTTGCAGACTCTCCTAAAGAAAGCACACAATAATGTAATAATTAATGCTGAATCTAAAAGAGCCTTGACAACAATTGCAATTAAATAATCTAAATTAATGTTGGTCTGGAATTTTTGGACTCGGCCAAATGTTGAATCATCAGCCTCAAAAGAATCAAATGAAAACCACTTAGGATCTGAGCCCTAATTTGCATATTTAATTTAAGTAAAATAAAAAGACTCCAGCAATATTTAACAAAAATTTTAAACTAGTTCTCTGGGGTCTAATTCCATATAAATATAAGGGATCACAGTAAGTTTGATGTTTAATAGTGATGGGCAAATTTGTCCCGTTCACGAAACACCAATTTTGACGCCGGCAACAATTGACCCGCATTAAAGTCAATTAAAGTCGAATGCGATATTCCTTTTATTCGAACGATTAGAATTCGGTCGAATATGGACCTATTCAATCGAAAACAGACCTATTCGACCAAAAAAAATCTTCGACTTAATTTCAGTTGGCCTTTTTGAATTAGAATTTCAACGTTTTTTCAATTCGAAATTTGACCCTTGATAAATATGCCCCTTAGTGTAAAAAAAGATTTGCAAAGATCTGGTGCATGTCCAATAAGCATATTGTAATTGCTTTAAGTGCAGTCTATATAAATACACCTCTTTATACACCTAAATGGGGTATTTTATGGGTAAAAAACATAGGTAGAGTTACTACTATCCTTTTTAACTAAAAATTCACAGGGCACTAATGTGTATAAGAATTGATTAAGATATTACCTTTCGCTGCAATCTGTTGTAATTTGGCTTTGCCCTCTTTAAAATAAAAATAAAATGTTGTTAGTATTACTGAATCCACACAAAGATAATTTACATCTATAAGAATTATTTGTAAATGTTCATTTGTAAATATCTGCAGCATTTCTGTGGTCCATGCAGACCCAATATTTTGGTTGATTAAACAGTTTTAACACAATTTGAACATTTCCTGCAAACAACAGGTTCATTGGCCATGTAATATCAGTGGGGTTATCCCTTAGGCACCCAATCAGCTTGAGAACATACACATTTAATACGGACTTCATACGATTAAGGTGCAGATTTATCAAGGGGCGAAGTGAAAATTCGAATTTTGAGGTCATTTTAGTGTACTTTGACTAGGGAATGGTCCAAATGCTAATTACATTTGAAAATTCAAATACTGAAATTAATCATGTGCTATCTCTTTAAAAATTAAACTTTGACTATTTGCCATCTAAAACCTGTCGGATTGCTGTTTTAGCCAATGCGGGAACTCCTAGAACCTGTTTGGTGTCATTTACATTTTGAATAAATTTTCACAAATGAGACGAGTGTTTGCGTTGAGTGCGCACAGTGTGAGAGGTTGCTGTGCCCAAAAATAACGTTGACAGTAACTTAAATTCGCAATTTGCAAAACTGTTTTGAGAACATTTTCTCCGCCACCAAAGTTGTGGCGTAACTCAGGCGCAGAGTATTCGCAATTTGCATTTTTTGCCATATTTAAAAAGCTTTTATGGACATTCGCAGTGTGCAGATTTATCAAAGGTCGAGGTGAATTTTCTAATTTAAAAAAAAATTGAATTTCAAGCTACTTTTGTGTACCTCGATTAGGGAATGGTCCAAATTCTAATCAAATTTGAAAATTCAAATATTGAAATGTATCATTTACTGTCTCTTCAAAAATTCGACTTCGACTATTCGCCATCTAAAACCTGCCGAATTGCTGTTTTAGCCTATGGAGGACCTCCTAGAACTAATTTGGAATCATTTGATGGACTTTGAAAAATTAAATTTATTTTGAAAATACTTTGATTCAAATTCGATCAAATACGATCCAAATTCGAATCGAACGATCAGATACAGCCTATTCACCTGAAGTAAAAAAAAAATTGATTTTTTTAAAATGAATTTCAGTTGGTCTATTCTAATCTATTCGAGTTTAAAAAAAACTCCCATCACCTCGAAATTCAACCCTAAATCTGTCCCTAAGGGGCAGATTTATCAAGGGTTGAAGTGAATTTGAGGGAATTTTCAAAGTAAAAAAATTCTAAATTCAAAGTAATTTTTTGGATACTTCAACCATTGAATAAGATACTACGACTTCGATTGTACCTAGAATTCGGTTTGAAGTAAAAATAGTTTGAATATTCGACCATTCGATAATCGAAGTACTGTCTCTTTAAAAAAACGTAGACTTCAATAATTCGCCAAATTAAACTTGCCTAATTGCTATTTGAGCCTATGGGGACCTTCTACAAACTTTTTCCAAGTCTTTACACATTGAATTAAAATTGTTCAATCGATCGATGAAATCCTTCGAATCGTTCGAATTTTAATTCGATCACTTGGCAAATTCGCTGAAAAAACTTTGAATTCGATATTTGAATTCAAAGTATTTAAATTCGATGTTCGAATTTCGAAGTATTTTCAACTTCGAAATTCGACCCTTGATAAATCTGCCCCTAAGTGTAAAACAGAGGTCCATGACTTTCAACAAACATTATACAATTTCATAAGGAAAAAATGTACTTACTTTGTAGTAATCCAGGTGAGTCTGTTACAGGTACAGCTGAGGCATCTGTGGTGTCTGGTACTGGTATTTCTATGGAAAGGAAGACAACACAATAGTAGAAATGTAACAAACATGTCACCGACTGGTAGAGGCAGACTTATGAAGGGTCGAAGTGAATTCGAGGGAATTTTCGAAGTAATTTTTTGGATACTTCGACCATTGAATAGGATACTACGACTTTGAATTTACTTTTCGATTCAAAGTAAAATAGTTTGAAAATTCGATAATCAAAGTACTGTCTCTTTAAAAAAACTTCGACTTCAATAATTTGCCAAATGAAACCTGTCGAAGTGCTATGTTAGCCTACGGGGACCTTCTAATGCATTTTTCGAAGTTTTTTGTAGTCGAAGTAAAATAGTTTGATCGATCACTGGATTTAATTGTTTGATCGAACGATTTTACTTCGACAGCAAAAACGTTCAAATTTGGTAAAAAAAACTTTGAATTCGCTATTCAGATAAATCTGCCCTGTAATGTTTAATAATAATATAACTCAGTATAGATTATTATGTACAAAAAATATTCCATGTCAGCATATTCCCTTTATATTCATGGCTGGCAGTCCTTTACACTATAAAGCCACACCTTATAGCAATATATCATGGTCAGCATTTATTTTAGGCCATATAAAATACAATACAAGCAAGGATTATGGATTATAATTTATATGAGATAACAGTATGGCAGCTCTAATTATTTTTGTGTGTGGTAAAACAAATTTTGAACATAATAAGCTGCTTGTGTGTTATTGTGTACAGCTAGAATTAAGAATAGTGATTTATATTAGCTACAGCCCAAAAACTATTCCTATTATCCATCATTATCTATATAAAATATAATTATTTTACTTTATTGAAACTGCTGAAGGATTTACCTTTCCTGAATTTGCCTTTTACCGTATGAATCAGCTTCTTCATTTTGTCTTGCAGGTCCTGAACCATGGAAGCTGTAATAACATAGAACAATAATTTTATTTGCATGCTTTAATATTTTTAGGGGGTTATTCATCAAAGTCCGAATTTAGCTCAATATTTTCTGAAAAAAAACTCAGACCAAATCCGCACAGGGTTTTTGGTCTTATTTATTAATACACTTTCCCGAAAATGTTGTTTGCGGGAAAAAATCCGATATTCACGATTTTTCAGATTTTTCACCCTAAAACACAGAATTTTGCCTGAAAACTTGAAGGTATTGCCAAAAACCCAGCGCACATCAAAAAATCACTGGGACTTCTCCCATCGACTTATATGCAACCTCGACAGGTCTGAGATGCTGGATTTTCTGATTTGGCCTTTTCCATCCTCGGAGTTTAATCAATTCCGAAAAACTTTATGAATAAAAATCTGAATTTTTTTGTGATTTTTGCATTTGGAGTTTAGTGAATAACCCCCTTAGAGTGATTTAATTATACTGTACTTTGCTCAACTTGGCCTTATGATTTACAGTAGGACTATTAAAGGGTAAATTAATAAAAGATGAACCTATGTTATGTATCTTTCTTAGAGCAGTATGGACAATGTTACAGGTTAGCTGATCCAAATAATTAATATTTTACCTTTTTCTGGTGCGTCAGGGGGCAAATCATTTTCTTTATTTTTAAAATTCGTGGGTCTGCCATCTGTAAAATCACAAAAATATCTCATTAGTTCTACTCATTAGTTGTACTAAAAGGACAAACAAGCCTACACCAAAATGAAACAACAGAATGTGGGGGTCATTTATAAAGTTCCCGCAAACGGTTATATTGCTCATGACTTTTCCTGAACGCTAAAATATTGCACCGCTGTGCCTGTCTTTCCATTTTTTGCAAATTCGCATTATGAATAAATTTTCACAAATGAGACGTTTGCGTGAGTGCGCCCAGTGTAAGAGGTTGTTGTGTGTGAAAAAAACGTTGACAGTAACTTAAATTCACAATTTGCAAAACTGTTTTGAGAACATTTTCTCCACCACCTTAAGTTGTGCCGTAAGTCAGGCGCAGAGTATTCGCAATTTGCATTTTTCGCCATATTTAAAAAGCAGTGTGAAAAAAAATCACAATTCTGTTTGTACATTAAGGGGCCGATTCACTAACTTCAAGTGAAGGATTCGAAGTAAAAAAAACTTCGAATTTCGAAGTTTTTTTTGGGCTACTTCGACCATCGAATGGGCTACTTCGACCATCAAAATGGGCTACTTCGACTACAACTACGACTTCAAATCAAAGAATTCGTAGTAAAAATCGTTCGACTATTCGACCATTCGATAGTCGAAGTACTGTCTCTTTAAAAAAAACTTTGACCCCCTAGTTCGCCACCTAATAGCTACCGAAGTCAATGTTAGCCTATGGGGAAGGTCCCCATAGGCTTGGCTAACTTTTTTTGATCGAAGGATATTCCTTTGATCGTTGGATTTAAATCCTTCGAAACGTTCGGTTCGAAAGATTTTATCGTTCGATCGAAGGAATAATCCTTCAATCGTACTATCTGTGCTAAATCCTTCGACTTCGATACTCAAAGTCGAAGGATTTCAATTCCCAGTCGAATATCGAGGGTTAATTAACCCTCGATATTCGACCCTTAGTGAATCAGCCCCTAAGTGTCAGATTTATCAAAGGTCGAGGTGAATTTTCGAATTAAAAAAAAAAACTAATTTTTAGCTATTTTTGTGTACCTTGACTAGAGAATAGTCCAAATTCTATTCGAATTTGAAAGAAATTAGAATATCAAAATTTATCATTTACTGTCTCTTAAAAATTTTGACGTCACTCATTTGCCATCTAAAACCTGCAGAATAGATTTTTTAGCCTATGGGGGACCTCCTAGAATTATTTGGAGTCAATTGGTAGACTATGAAAAACTTTGGGAGAAAACTTTGATTCGAATTTTATCAAATGCGCTATTACTTCGATTTGTACGATTCGAATTCGGCCGAATACAAACCTATTCGGCCAAAAAAAAACTGACGTCATTTCGGTTGGTTTTTTTAAAATCCGGATTTTGAAGTTTTTCAAATTCAAAAATTCAATCCTTGATAAATATGCCCCTAAATACACAACTCTTATCCAGCTTTATAAATTTAACCATATGCACGGCAAATATTTTGACTGTGCGAATCATTCTGCCCTGCGCAAAGTTTATAAATGAGCCCCAGTGTGTTTTAGCTTTGCATGGAAACCCTTATGCTGGTGTTTCTCCAAATAGTTGTACAGTAATAACAAAAGTTCACAGCAAAGTTAATGAAATATTGTTTATCTTACCAAAGTTAACTGCTGAAATAATCGGACTCAGTAATTCATTCTTCTGAAATAATTCATTTTTCTTTTGATCATTTGGTTCTGTAATACAAAATATCAGAAATGTCTTTTATTAGAAAGAAGAGAAATAAAGCTCCATGCTCATATCCAGTGTTTGCCTAGTCAAACCAATATCTAATGTAAAACTTAATACATGTATGGGACCTGTTATCCAGAATGCTAGGGACCTGGGGTTTTCCGGATAATGGATGTTTCCCTAATTTGGGTCTTCATGCCTTAAGTCTACTAGAAATTAATTTAAACATTAAATAAACCCAGTAGGCTGGTTTTGCTTCCAATAAGGATTAATTATATCTTAATTGGGATCAGTTACAAGCTACTGTTTTATTATTACAGAGAAAAAGGAAATCATTTTTAACAATTTGGATAAAGTAGGGTCTATGGGAGACAGCCATTCTGTATTTCGGAGCTTTCTGGATATCGGGTGTCCGAATAAGGGATCCTATACCTGTACTACCAATTATCCACTACTGTACTTTCTTAGTTAGCTAAAATCTAACATTTTCGACACACAAACATAAAGTAAACTAAGTATGTTCACACTAGGGACTGGTTATTAAATATTCCTTTGCATTACAGTTTTAATAAAATAAATGGTTACATAATGTTGTATGCTGTAAAGATAACAGTGTTAGATCCAATCATCTAAAGGATTTGTTTTATAAGAAAATGTAAAGGAAACAAGCAGTCTTGTTAATAAGACCCTATTGTCCAAATTAATGGGAATGGTTATAAGTATAGCTGTCAAGATATTACCTAGAAACGCTTATATTCTATTATAGAAATGTTTGCAATAAGTTCTATATTCTGTATTAATAAGTAAATATTAAATACATACCTGTTGTTCCATGAATAGATGTTATTAAAAATAAGGTTGTGAGAAAAAAACAAGAAAAAAGACAGAGAGAATTCATCTTGTCTGTTTCCGTGTTAAGTCAAGTTTAAAATGACAGCAATTTCCTGCCAAACCTTAAGCCTTACTGTGATCATTGTGATGTCATAAAGGGCAAAGGATTATTATGATGTCATAATGGAAAAGTATCATTATGATGTCATGGGGTCAAAAGGTCATAATGATGTCACAATGGCCAAAGGATCATTATGATGTCATAGGGGTCAAAGGATCATAATGATGTCATAGGGGTCAAAGGATCATAATGATGTCATAATGGTCAATAAACAAAGGCATGGGAAGTCAATGGTGAACATTTTTATCCAGGAAATCACTGTTTATCAAACTCTATTTTACTGTAGTAATTAATGGGAAAGAAATTACAAGATGTATTGTGACATGATAAGATATTTCTAGTGATGAGCGAATCTGTCCCGTTTCACGTCGCCGACCAATTTGCCAAACCTTGAAATTTCGGGAAACGCATTGAAGTCTATGGGAGTTTTTACGAGAAACAATTTTTCTTGCTCCAAATGCATTTAAGTCAATGGGCTATTTTTTCTTATGGCAATTTTTTTCTCCGAATTCATTAAAGTCGATGGGCTTTTTTTTCTTATTGTGATTTTTTTCTCCAAATGCATTAAAGTCAATGGGTGTTTTTTCTTATGCTGACTTTTTTTTATCCGAAATTTGCATGGGCGTTTTTTCGCTGTATTTTTTCTTATGGTGATTTTTTTCACCAAATGCATTAACGTCAATGGGAGTTTGTTTCTTATGCTGACTTTTTTTTTATCCGAATGCATTAAAAAAATTCGCACATGTGCGTTTCTTTACTGCATATTTTCTCATGCCGACTTTTGTATCCAAATGCATTAAAGTCAATGGGAGTTTTTTCTTATGCTGACTTTTTTTCTCAAAATGCATTAAAAAAAAATTCGCACATGGGCGGTTCTTCACTGCATTTTTTCTTATGGTGACTTTTTTCTCCAAATGCATTAAAGTCAATGGGCGTTTTTTAATGGCGATTTTTTTCTTCCAAATGCATTAAAGTCAATGGGTGTTTTTTCTTCTGCAGACTTTTTTTCTCCAAATGCATTAAAGTCATTGGGCATTTTTTTTGGTAAATTTTTTGTCATAATGCATTAAAATCAATGGGTGTTTTTTTCTTATGGCGATTTTTTGCCTCCAAATGCATTAATGATTCGCAAAATGTATTAAAAAAATGTGCACATGAGCATTTCTTCGCTGCATTTTTTCTTATGGCGATTTTTTTCTCCAAATGCATTAAAGTCAATGGGCATTTTTTCTTATGGTGACTCTTTTCTCCAAATGCATTAAAATCAATTGTTTTTTTTCTTATGGTGACTTTTTCGCCAAATGCATTAAAAAAAATTTGTACATGTCGAAATTTGGAAATTTGCAGCGAATCCATGGCTGGTGAATTAATTCGCTCATCACTAGATATTTCTTATGTCCTTCTGTAGTTGCAAAGTCCCCACCCATCCGTGCCAGTCTAGGATTTCAAAACAACACTACCATAGCTGTGTACAAGCACAAAAGCAGATAAGGAATGTCACATACACTTACAGGTTGTATATACTTTGTATTCTCTCATACATTAGTATATTTAAGGGTAAATTCATTTAAAATGAGTAATAATAAAGAATGATTTGTTTTAAACACAATATTGATATGACTTGTGCTAAGCATGTTACTTCGGTAAACTTCCCTTTGTGATATGAAATGAAACTGTGGTATCTGTTTTTGCAGGCGTTTTATATCAAAATGATTTATTCCTATTTGTAGAAAATGCAAATGAAAGGATCCCCTCTCACAAATATTGCAGGTATTCAAACAATTAATTATCCCTTTTAGACAGCGAATATATTAACCCATCGGTGCCAAGCTGTACTCAGGTGTTTCCCTGGTTCCCTACAGGTAAGAAACATAAAAGGGAAGTTCTTAAGGGATTCTTTCTCATTGCCTCTTATATTTTTTACCTGTAGGGAACAGGCACACACCTGACTGGTGCAAACATTTCCTCCAAATACAGGAAAAGAAGCAACACATACCTCTATTAAAAGTGCATTTGCCATGTAAATGAAAAAGATTTATAAATGTGCAGCTCTACATTCATATTTATAGTTGTGAAGTTGTGCTCAGGGAAGTGAAAGGTAGCGAAGTTACGCTTGTGATGCCTAATTTGCATACGGTGCCAAGTTAACGTACAATGGACGTAAATGTAGCAGCAAATACATTACACTGGGAAACCTTCAGTTGTTATTTTGCCCAATACATGTGCCCACTGTATAGTTTAGGTGCCATATGTTAGGAAATGTAGGGGGGAAGGAGGGTACCCCCAAAAAAGTGCTTTTTTTTCAGCCTATCAACCTTAGAAAAGTAAAAGACGCCAGCGTTTTTTGGGACTTTTTCAACTTTTTTTGAAGCAAGTCCTATCTACTCTATTGCACTTCGCCTGGAAATAGCGCTGTTACTTCCCTTCGCCATATCGCAACTTCGCCTGGCGTTAGGGTGCGAAGTATCGCTAGAGTATGTCTACTTCGCTAGCGAATTTACGCCAGCACCCGTTAATAAAGTGGCAAAATGACGTCACACTGGCGAATTTACGCTATCGTTAGCCACTTCGCCCTTTAGTAAATTTGCCCCTAGGATGGGATGTTGAGCTCCCAGGTAAAGAGCAAACTGCTTCTCAATCTCTTCCCAGAGCTGCTTGACTTTTTTTTCCATCTAGCTCATGCTGAGATGCTCCATTCTTCTTCTGTAGCGCAATGAATTTTCCCCTGTGTTCCTCCAGTTCTTGCAAAAGCTCCTGCCAACACAAGCAGCTAACAACTATTGCATCATGTTAAATCCAGACAAAATTAGCCTGGTTATAGCAATATAGCAATAGCATGTTCATTCATGTCTTTGTTGCGTCTGTTGACTGATTTAATTGGAAGAGAACAATTTTTGTAGTTAGATGCAAAGGTGAAAAGAGAGATGGATGTTACAAACTCAGGGCAGGTGGGGATGGAACAAGTGAAGTGCAAAGGGGTAAAATATATTTTGAACTTAATAAAAAAATTAAATACATAAGCAGGGATTATGGTTAAAATGTCAGTATCCCCAAGATTGGTTGGCTGTGATCCTTAACTCTTATGGTTGCAAATATTTCTAATGGGTGGTTCTGTCCCATGGCCTTAAAAGTTGCTGTTGGTGTCACAAAATTACATCTAGCAGCTTTGGTTCGGTTTTTCCTTTATACTCAACTGTCAACTAAGATGGGCTGGGCTAGGCCACGCAACAACGAGTGGTGTGTAGGACACAAAGTGCATCCAAGTGTCATCAGAATATTGCTCGCCATGTAGTATGAGATAGCTCTTATAGCTTGTCTTCTTTAGCCTCATGGAGACCGAACAGATGGTGTTCTGTCTCATTTATCCAGTTGAACAAATTGCTGTTCTTAAAGGAGAAGGAAACAAAAAAATTAGACCTACTTCATTAGACCCCTCCTGAAACGCTGCATTAGGAACTCCAATATCCCTGCGTTTTTTGTGCACCTGCGTTTAGAACTTTCAGCGCTGTTAAGATTTTGGTGCCGCCATTTTCACTTCCACCCTGCGCATGCTCCTCCTTCATGACCCCGCAGTGACGCACATTGCCCTGACTGACTGCATACAAGGAGCCATACCTGCACTTTCTTATAACTTTTGTTACCAACCGATAGGGATGTAGCGAACGTCGGAAAAAAAGTTCGCGAACATATTCGCGAACTTGCGCAAAAATGCGAGCGGTTCGCGAACGGTTCGCGAACCCCATAGACTTCAATGGGAAGGCGAACTTTAACATCTAAAAAAGACATTTCTGTCCAGAAAAATGATTTTAAAGTTGTTTAAAGGGTGCAACGACCTGGACAGTGGCATGCCAGAGGGGGATCAAGGGCAAAAATGTATCTGAAAAATCTGCCTGTGTGTGCTTGGAAGAGATAGTGTAGGGGGAGAGCTGTTAGTGATTTCAGGGACAGATGATAGTAAGTTTGCTGGCTAGTAATCTGCTTGATACTGCTCTGTATTGGAGGGACAGAAGTCTGCAGGGATTTGAGGGACATTTTAGCTTAGGTAGCTTTGCTGGCTAGTAATCTACTGTTCTCTTTAAACAACTGCCATACGTTGACCTTGTAGGCATTGTTTGCCCAGTTTTTTTGGACGCAGCCACTGAAGCACAGTTGCCAGAAAAAATATGCCATATAAATGCTGAAAATAGTAATTTTTCGCCATACGTTGACCTTGTAGACATTGTTTGCCCAGTTTTTTTTGGACGCAGCCACTGAAGCACAGTTGCCAGAAAAAATATGCCATATAAATGCTGAAAATAGTAATTTTTCGCCATACGTTGACCTTGTAGACATTGTTTGCCCAGTTTTTTTGGACGCAGACACTGAAGCACAGTTGCCAGAAAAAATATGCCATATAAATGCTGAAAATAGTCATTTTTTGCCATACGTTGACCTTGTAGGCATTGTTTGCCCAGTTTTTTTGGTCGCAGCCACTGAAGCACAGTTGCCAGAAAAAATATGCCATATAAATGCTGAAAATAGTCATTTTTTGCCATATACGTTGAGTCAACGTATGGCAAAAAATGACTATTTTCAGCATTTATATGGCATATTTTTTCTGGCCTCTGTGCTTCAGTGGCTGCGGCCAAAAAAACTGGGCAAACAATGCCTACAAGGTCAACGACGTTGACCTTGTAGGCATTGTTTGCCCAGTTTTTTTGGCCGCAGCCACTGAAGCACAGAGGCCAGAAAAAATATGCCATATAAATGCTGAAAATAGTCATTTTTTTGGTCGCAGCCACTGAAGCACAGTTGCCAGAAAAATTATGCCATATAAATGCTGAAAATATAAATTTTTTTGGTTGCAGCCACTGAAGCACAGAGGCCAGAAAAATTATGCCATATAAATGCAGAAAATATGCATTTTTTTGGTCGCAGCCACTGAAGCACAGTTGACAGAAAAATTATGCCATATAAATGCTGAAAATATAATTTTTTTTGGTTGCAGCCACTGAAGCACAGAGGCCAGAAAAATTATGCCATATAAATGCAGAAAATATGCATTTTTTTGGTCGCAGCCACTGAAGCACAGTTGACAGAAAAATTATGCCATATAAATGCTGAAAATATAAATTTTTTTGGTTGCAGCCACTGAAGCACAGAGGCCAGAAAAATTATGCCATATAAATGCAGAAAATATGCATTTTTTTGGACGCAGCCACTGAAGCACAGTTGCCAGAAAAAATATGCCATATAAATGCTGAAAATAGTCATTTTTCGCCATACGTTGACCTTGTACACATTGTTTGCCCAGTTTTTTTGGTTGCAGCCACTGAAGCACAGAGGCCAGAAAAAATTAAACCAGTAGGGTTTGCACCCTAGTTTGTAACGGTGGCGGAGGGAGGAGGACGCTAAAGGACAGCTGTGTGTGGAGTCATGAGGCTTGAAGAGAAGGACAGCTGCATAGAAGTCAGAACAAGTCTTCCGGCGTGCAGTAACCCTCCGAGATCCACCCCTCATTCATTTTAATAAAGGTCAGGTAATCGACACTTTTGTGACCTAGGCGAGTTCTCTTCTCAGTTACAATCCCTCCTGCTGCACTGAAGGTCCTTTCTGAGAGCACACTTGAGGCTGGGCAAGACAAGAGGTTCATGGCAAATTGTGACAGCTCTGGCCACAGATCAAGCCTGCGCACCCAGTAGTCCAGGGGTTCATCGCTCCTCAGAGTGTCGATATCTGCAGTTAATGCCAGGTAGTCCGCTACCTGCCGGTCGAGGCGTTCTTTGAGGGTGGATCCAGAAGGGTTGTGGCGCTGCCTTGGACAGAAAAACATTTGCATGTCTGACGTTACAGACCGGCCAAAGGGCTTTGTCCTTGCAGGTGTGCTCGTGGCAGGATTACTGGCACCTCTGCCCCTGGAATGTTGATGAGTTCCTGAAGTGACATCACCCTTAAAAGCATTGTACAACATGTTTTGCAGGCTGGTTTGTAAATGCCGCATCTTTTTGGACTTGTGGTATGTTGGTAACATTTCTGACACTTTATGCTTGTACCGAGGGTCTAGTAGCGTTGCGACCCAGTACAGGTCCTTCTCCTTAAGCCTCTTGATACGGGGGTCCTTCAACAGGCATGACAGCATGAAAGACCCCATTCTCACAAGGTTGGATGCAGAGCTATCCATCTCCGCTTCCTCATTATCAAGGACTGCATCATCCACGGTCTCCTCCCCCCAGCCACGTACAAGACCAGGGGTCCCCAAAAGGTCACCACTAGCCCCCTGGGAAGCCTGCTCCTGTTGGTCCTCCTCCTCCTCCTCCACAAAGCCACCTTCCTCCTCTGACTCCACTTCTGGCACCTCTCCCTGCGTTGCAGCAGGTGCCTGGGTTCGTTCTGGTGATTCCGACCATAAATCGTGCGCTTCCAGCTCCTCGTCACGCTGGTCTACAGCCTCATCTGTCACTCGTCGCACGGCACGCTCCAGGAAGAAAGCGAAGGGTATTAGGTCGCTGATGGTGCCTTCGGTGCGACTGACCATATTTGTCACCTCTTCAAAAGGTCGCATGAGCCTGCAGGCATCGCGCATAAGCACCCAGTAACGGGGGAAAAAAATCCCCAGCTCTGCAGATCCAGTCCTACCACCCAGTTCAAAAAGGTACTCGTTGACGGCCCTTTGTTGTTGCAGCAGACGTTCCAACATAAGGAGCGTTGAATTCCAGCGAGTCTGGCTGTCAGAAATCAAACGCCTGACTGGCATGTTGTAGCGCTGCTGAATGTCAGCAAGGCGTGCCATGGCTGTGTAGGAACGTCTGAAATGGGCCGACACATTTCTGGACTGGGTGAGAACGTCCTGGAATCCTGGGTACTTGGAGACAAAACGTTGGACTATTAAATTTAACACATGTGCCATGCAGGGCACATGTGTTAAATTTCCCAGTCTCAACGCTGCCAACAGATTGCTTCCATTGTCACACACCACTTTTCCGATCTGCAGTTGGTGTGGGGTCAGCCACCGATCGGCCTGTGACTGCAGAGATGACAGGAGTACAGATCCGGTATGGTTTTTGCTTTCCAGGCACGTCATCCCCAAGACAGCGTGACAACGGCGTACCTGGCACGTCGAATAGCCTAGGGGGAGCTGGGGGTGCACAGGTGTGGAGGAGGAGAAGGAGGACCCAGCAGCAGAGTAAGAAGAAGAAGAGGAAGAAGACGAGGTAGAGAGCGATGGAGGAGTAGAGGTGGTGGCAGAACCGCGTGCAATCCGTGGCGGTGACACCAACTCCACTGTTGTTGTTGTTGAGCTACCCATTCCCTGCTTCCCATTCCCAGCCATTACCAAGTTCACCCAGTGGGCAGTGTAGGTGACATACCTGCCCTGACCATGCTTGGAGGACCATGCGTCAGTAGTCATATGGACCTTTGGCCCAACACTAAGTGACAGAGATGCAGTAACTTGGCTCTGCACATGTTGGTACAGGTGTGGTATTCCCTTTTTAGAAAAAAAATTGCGGCTGGGTGCCTTCCACTGCGGTGTCCCAATTGCTACAAATTTGCGGAAGGCCTCAGAGTCCACCAGCTGGTATGGTAAAAGCTGGCGGGCTAAGAGTGCAGACAAGCCAGCTGTCAGACGCCGGGCAAGGGGGTGACAGTCAGACATTGGCTTCTTACGCTCAAACATGGCCTTCACAGAAACTTGGCTGGTGGCAGATGACTGGGAATGGGAACAGGTGGTCAAGGTGGAAGGCGGAGTGGAGGGTGGTTCAGATGGGTCAAGGAGAGCAGAGGTAGAGCAGTAAGATGCTGGACCAGAAGGAGTGTGGCTTTTAGTTTGCCTGTTGCCTTTGAGGTGTTGCTCCCAAAGTGCTTTGTGCTTGCCGCTCATGTGCCTTCGCATAGAAGTTGTACCTATGTGGCTGTTGGGCTTACCAAGGCTCAGTTTCTGACTGCACTCATTGCAAATTACAATGCTTTTGTCAGAGGCACACACATTAAAAAAATCCCACACTGCTGACTTTTTGGAAGTGTGCGATCTGGCGGTAACAGTAGAAGTTGGCGGCATTGGCGGCAATGGCGGGTGCGTTGGCCGGCTGAACACAGGTGCCGATACATGTTGTTGCCCTACTGATCCCTGCGGGCTGTCCTCCCTGCTTCTTCTAAGTCTTATTCTCCTACTGCCTCTCTGACTCTCCGTCTCTCCATCTGAACTACCCTCCTCTTGCTCTCTTCTACTAGGCACCCACAAAACATCAATCTCCTCATCATCATTCTCCTCAGATGCATCAATTTCTTCTGACACATCACAGAAGGAAGCAGCAGCGGGGACCTCCTCCTCATCACTCATCATTATGTCCATCTCTGTCGTGTTCTCTGCCAGAATTAAATCTGGTGTAACGTCCTCATCTCCTTCATCTTCTTCTGCCAATAATGGTTGCGCATTACTCAGTTCAAGAAACTCATGGGAAAATAACTCCTCTGACTCCAGTGAAGAAGGGGCACCGGTGGTGGAGGAAGTGTTACGTGGGGTGGCCATAGCAGTGGAGGATGAGGAGGATGTTGTGGTAAAGTTAGAAACGGTAGAGGATGGGGTGTGCTGTGTAAGCCAGTCAACTACCTCTTCAGCATTTTGGGAGTTCAGGGTCATTGGCTTTTTAAAACTGGGCAATTTGCTAGGGCCACAGGATTGCATAGCAGCACGGCCCCTAGCACGGCCTCTGCGTGGCGGCCTGCCTTTGCCTGGCATTATTTTTAAAAAAACAACAACAACAAAAACTCAGTTGGTTTTTCTGGAAACGATAATACACACAGCTAGATGGCAGTTTGAAGAAAACAGTGTGCAAATAATGCCTACAAGGTCAACGTATACACAGCGGTGGATACGGATTACGTAAAATATATGAATGCTGCTTGAAAAAAAGTAACTCAAGTGGTTTTTCTAGAGACGATAATATTATCAATATTTAGACAAAATGTGAACAAGCTCACACAGCTAGATGGCGGTTTGAAGAAAACACTGTGCAAATAATGCCTACAAGGTCAACGTATACACAGCGGTGGATACGGATTACGTAAAATATAAGAATGCTGCTTGAAAAAAAGTAACTCAAGTGGTTTTTCTAGAGACGATAATATTATCAATATTTAGACAAAATGTGAACAAGCTCACACAGCTAGATGGCGGTTTGAAGAAAACACTGTGCAAATAATGCCTACAAGGTCAACGTATACACAGCGGTGGATACGGATTACGTAAAATATAAGAATGCTGCTTGAAAAAAAGTAACTCAAGTGGTTTTTCTAGAGACGATAATATTATCAATATTTAGACAAAATGTGAACAAGCTCACACAGCTAGATGGCGGTTTGAAGAAAACACTGTGCAAATAATGCCTACAAGGTCAACGTATACACAGCGGTGGATACGGATTACGTAAAATATAAGAATGCTGCTTGAAAAAAAGTAACTCAAGTGGTTTTTCTAGAGACGATAATATTATCAATATTTAGACAAAATGTGAACAAGCTCACACAGCTAGATGGCGGTTTGAAGAAAACACTGTGCAAATAATGCCCACAAGATCAACGTATACACTACTACAGCGGTGGATACGGATTACGTAAAATATATTATGGCTGCTTGAAAAAAGTCACTCCGGTGTTTTTTCTGGAGACGGTAATATTATGGATATTTAGACAGAATGTGAACAAGGTCACACAGCTAGATGGCAGTTGGTTGAATAACACACTGGGCAAAAAATGCCTACAGGGCAAATAATGCCTAAAAGGTCAACTTATACACTACTACAGCGGTAGTAAAATAAAAAAAAGTAAAATAAAAAAAAAATGAATATTAAAAAAAAAAAATTACAGTTGGTGCTGCTGAACTACTAGGAGCAGCAGATTAGCACACCAGTCCCACTCCCCAACACTGCTAGACTAATAGCACTGGGCTCTTATAGTAGTAGTAGTAGTAGTAGTAGTAGTAGTAGTAGTAGTAGTAAAACAACAAAAAAATAAATAAAAGCAGTCCTTACAAGGACTACTGTTATTGCAGCAGTCAGCAGATGAGATCAGAAGCAGGACAGCTGCCCACTGCAGCTACATACAGAGCACTGCAGTAGAAGGTAGATTACTAGCCAGCAAAGCTACCTAAGCTTAAATGTCCCTCAAACCCCTGCAGACTTCTGTCCCTCCAATAACAGAGCAGTATCAACACGATTACTAGCCAGCAAACTTTCAACTGTCCCTGAAATCACTAACAGGCAGCAGCTCTCTCCCTACACTATCTCTTCAGCACACACAGGCAGAGTGAAAAAACGCTGCAGGGCTTCGGTTTTTATAGGGAAGGGGAGTGGTCCAGGGGAGAGCTTCCTGATTGGCTGCCATGTACCTGCTGGTCTGGGGTGAGAGGGCAAAAAAAAGCGCCAACAATGGCGAACCCAAAATGGCGAACGTCGCGCGACGTTCGCGAACTTCCGGCGAGCGCGAACACCCGATGTTCGCGCGAACAAGTTCGCCGGCGAACAGTTCGCGCCATCTCTACCAACCGATCGTTTTGTAACAACTACATTTTGTGGCAGCCTGTAAAGGTTTCAATTCACATTTCTACAGACCTCAGACAGACACCTCCCCCCCTGATTGATTGATTTTGCTGCGCTCCTCAGCTGCTGCGCTCGCTGACAAGCGCAGGAGCTTCAAAGATTTCCTGTGTCTCCAAACAACAGGGAAGCAGGAGCGCGATTGGTGTTTGAGGGAATGAGGCGGGGCAGACAGGTCAGCGATGATGAATGGAGGTAGCACGTGACCTCAACATCATGGCTTTGCAGGGAAGATACAGGAGCCTAGTGCGCATGCACAGGGCACGGCTGAGAAGTTCTGTGCATGCGTGTGCCCTATGGAGGAAGATTTATGGACTGTAGCATAGGTATGTCTTTATATACATGTTTAAACTTTTGTAAGAAACTGTAGCAGCGCAAAGATTGATGTAAAAAATAATGAGGGCATGCTTGGTGGTAAAGGTTTTATTTTTTCATGGTCAACACTTAGAGATTAACTTTATTTTAGACTTTCCTTCTCCTTTAACACAAACCAACACTGGAAGATGCTTTATTTCTTGCCTCCTCACTGCCCACAATAAACTGAAAGAAACATTGGGTGTAATCTAATTAGCCTCCTACAGCAGAACCAATATCCTCATGCACAACAGCTGCTGTGAGCTTCAACTCCAGGGCAGAGGATGCTGTAGCTTGAAGTGTAGAGGGGCATAAAGATTCATATCAGTTGTTTGATATAATAAATCAAACCTATTTTGGTAAGGTTACATGAACCCCCTAGACTGGTCCCCTAGCAGCCGATGGGGAGAAGACAGCAGGGTCCTGAACATGTGTAATTCCAGCATATTATTGCAAAAGAGATCATTTACCTCAAGCTATAAGTGACGAGGGGGTAAAATGAATTCTACAACTCATAGCATAAATTAGATGATGCTCATGCTCAAGAGTTGTAGTTCAAGAATATGAAACACTGATGAGCCTCTAAAGACCTTCACATTGCTGCATTTGGTCTGTAAGAGCAGTAGCTCTAGTCGGAATTACTCTCTCTTGTTTTCTTCCATTGATAGCCATAAAAGCAAGCAAGCCTTGTCCTCATCCATCTAAAGAAACAAGACCAAGAAAGCTTGTTAGGGCTACGGACAGTATCACTATCACAGTATTATGCACGTCAATCACCTTAAGCTCCCATCAATAAACTTGAATTTCATATTTAATAATGGTTCCATGAAGAGCCCCATTCTTTAAGTCATGCTGAGCTTCGACAGCAAATCTTCCTACAAACTTGAATACAATTGTTAACTACTCTAGAATATAGAAAGATAACAATGCCCTCATTAGAAATGACAGTTTGGTCTTTACATGATCAGTACTCGATCCCTTAATATGTTTTTAAAATAATTATATTGCAGGGGTACTATTACTGAACAAGTCTGTATCACTTTATATTAGCCCTTACATTTAGGCAGAGTTTGTGTAGAAAAACAGAGCACCATAGAGCCTGGATGAAGAGTTAAAAATATTCAAAATTTATTGTACATCCATTAAAAATCACAGCAGCATATCTCTCAAGGGGGCTGCCTGCTTAACATGTTTCGTGGCTCCATGCCACTTCCTAAAGAAGCTGTCGGCAGCCCAGCCCACATACATTTAGGGGCAGATTTATCAATGGTCGAAGTGCAAATTCGAATTAAAAAAAATCGAATGTTGATCAAATTTTTGTGTACTTCACGTAGGGAATAGTCCAAATTCAAAATTTATCATGTACTGTCTCCTTAAAAATTCAACTTCGACCGTTCGCAATTTAAAACCTGGCGAATTGCGGTTTTAGCCTATGGAGGACCTCCTAGAACCTATTTGGAGTCAAAAATCAACGTTTTTCTTTGGGAAAAACATAGAATCGTACCAATCGAATTCGATCGAAAACTGTCCTATTCGATTGAAAATTGACCTATTCGATCAAAAAAACCTTAGATTTAATTTCGGTTGTTTTTTAAAAAATTCGAATTTCGAAGCTTCTAAAGTTCGACCCTTGATAAATCTGTCCTTAATGAGAAAAAGTGCAGCAGGTACGAAGATAACAGCTGCCTCCCAGAGTCCACCAACATATGGGTGATTATGGATGTCCTACATTTTTTATACCTAGGACAAATAACGGGCAGGTTTGATTCTAGTTTAACTATTTTGTTTGTTTTGTTATTATTGTTTTAACCCTTTAACCGCCAAGCACGTACGGCGTATGTGCTCGCGATTCAGGGCTCAGGCTGCCAAGAACGTACCTTGTATGTTCTCCTGCAGCTGAGCCCTACTCTCTGCATCGGCGGCTTTTGCCGCCTCCGCAGAGAGTCAGAAGGGTTGACAGCCCCCTGGGCAACAAGGCTGGGGGGCTGTCGAGTCGGATCTGGGACACGATTGCCGCAGATCCGACTTCAAAGTCGCAAATGTGCTGGAAATAGCGCTGCTGCTGCATACTCACCTCTTCCAACTTTAATTAGTGCACAAATACGTATACACAAAAACTCACAAACAGGTTTTTTTTTTACTTATTCATTGTACCGTTTGTTTTGCCTAAAAACATGTCATTTTGACAGCGTGACTATTGGATCATCGATTTCGCCCACTAATTACGCTGTCGGATCAATTATTTTGTTATTTCATTGATTTACGCTATTTTTGTGCTTTTATTGCAATTTAATCCCTGCATTATTGTTCCTTATGAATCTTTAGTATTGTTTTGCTGTTTGGTGCTTTGGTATAGAAAGATTTATTTTACTTAGTTTGATTCGCCAGAATATATGCTTTCCAAAAATATATAGTTTTCTGGTGGTCTTTTTAAATTTTGTGGGTCTTACGGCACATAACGCACAGTTGGGGCTCTCTTTTCTGCAGCTTAGTTGGCTAGCGTGAAAATTCATATGCATGTTTTTCATTTGGGGTCCATACATGCAACATACTTTGGTAAATCTTTGCATATTGGGCATCAAACTATTCAGTAGACCTCTGACGTGCATATTTAGGGTGATTTTTCTTTATACGTAAAACATTGTGTGTGATATATTCGTCAAACTGCAACAATTTTAGGCGATTTTCAGAAATGTTGTAAAAACCTCTATGTTTAGAAAAGCTTTGCTGTTTGGTAGTTTGGTGTAGAAGGACGTCTTTATCTTTTTTGGATTCGTCAGAATGTGTTCTTTCCAAAAATATATGGTTTTGGGGGGGTCTTTGCTGTTAGGAGGGTCTTGAGGCACATAATATGAAGTCAAGGGTCTATGTTCACATAAGGCGAATCGGCAGCGGAGAAAAATCATATGCACTATTTTCATTTGGGGTCCGCACATGCCAGCTGCCTTGGTATATCAATGCATATTGGGCATCAAACTGTTCAGTAGACCCTTGGCATCAATATTTGAACAGTTTGGGTGAGATAAATGCGAGCAATTGCAATATTTTTAGGCAATTTCAAAAATGTAAAAACTGTTGCTTTTATCGCCAAATTTAGGAAAGGCTTGCGACTTGGACAAAGACATGCATACCCAATTTGGATTCGCGGGAATGTGTACCTTCTGAAAATATATGGTTTTCTGGGGTGAATGTGCTTTTTTCTACCTTTGCTCCCCCCCAAAACTATGTATATGTTTTGATTTTGCAGTACCTGAAATGACAGACCATATGGGCGTCTTCCTTTTGGGGCCCCTATATGCCACGGCCTTGTTTACACTTATACATATTGGGCATCAAACTGTTCAGAGGACCCTAGGCTTTCATATTTGGGGTGATTTATCTTGATACCTAAAAGTATGTGGGAAATACGATGCTGCATGGTGGAAATTTTGAGGTGACTTTTGGAAATGTCACCAAAATCACCAGAATGGTTTGCGGCTTGGTACTTTGGCGTAGAAAGAAATGCATACCCAATTTGGATTCGTGAGAATGTGTACTTTCTGAAAATATATGGTTTTCTGGGGTGAACTTACTTTTTTCTACCTTTGCCCCCCCCAAAAACAATGTAAATGTGTTGATGTTGCAGTACCTGAAATGACAGACCATATGGGGGTCTTCTTTTTGGAGCCCCTGTATGCCACGTGCTTGGGTACACCTATACATATTGGGTATCAAACTGTTCAGAGGACCCTAGGCTTTCATATTTGGAGTGATTTCTCTTGATACCTAAAAGTATGTGGGAAATATGATGCTGCTTTGGAATACAAAAACATGCATACCCAATTTAGATTCGTGGCAATGTGTACTTTCCGAAAATATATGGTTTTCTGGGGTGAACTTACTTTTTTCTACATTTACCCCCCTCAAAACGATGTAAATGTGTTGATTTTGAAGTATCTGAAATGAAAGACCATATGGGGGTCTTCCTTTTCAGGCCCCTATATGCCACTTGCTTGGGTACACCTATACATATTGGGCATCAAACTGTTCAGAGGACCCTAGGCTTTCATATTTGGGGTGATTTCTCTTGATGCCTAAAAGTATGTGGGTAATACGATGCTGCAAGTTAGAAATTTTGAAGTCATTTTTGGAAATGTCACCAAAATCACCAAATTTAGGAATGGTTAGCGGCTTGGTACTTTGGAGTACAAAGACATGCATACCCAATTTAGATTTGAGGTAATGTGTACTTTCCGAAAATATATGGTTTTCTTGGGTGAACGTACTTTTTTCTACTTTTGCCCCCCCCAAAAAAGATGTAAATGTGTTGATTTTGCAGTACCTAAAATGACAGACCATATGGGGGTCTTCTTTTTGGGGCCCTTGTATGCCACGTGCTTTTGTACACCTATACATATTGGGCATCAAACTGTTCAGAGGACCCTAGGCTTTCATATTTGGGGTGATTTCTCTTGATACCTAAAAGTATGTGGGTAATACGATGCTGCAGGGTAGAAATTTTGAAGTCATTTTTGGAAATGTCACCAAAATCACCAAATTTAGGAATGGTTTGCGGCTTGGTACTTTGGAGTACAAAGACATGCATACCCAATTTAGATTCGTGGCAATGTGTGCTTTCGGAAAATATATGGTTTTCTGGGGTGAACTTACTTTTTTCTACATTTGACCCCCCTCAAAACAATGTAAATGTGTTGATTTTGCAGTATCTGAAATGACAGAATGGTGGGTCTTCCTTTTGGGGCCCCCTATGCCACGTGCTTGGGTACACCTATACATATTGGGCATCAAACTGTTCAGTGGACCCCAGGATTTCATATTTGGGGTATTTTACATTGATACCTAATGATGTGTGGGAGATATGTTGCTGTAGAGTGGAAGCTTTGATGTCATAACTGTAGGAAACATTTGCAACTTGGTCATTTGGAGTACAAAGATATTTTTACCCATTTTTGGTTCACCAGAATCTGTTCTTTCTAGTAATGGGTAGTTTTCTAGGGTAAACCTACTGTTAGCGGAATGTTTTGCCTTGAAATAAAAAGTATGCCGTTTGGGGAGTGTTGCTTTGAAAATTTGGTTGTGTACTGCTTGTAGATTTTGAGCTATACAAGTGAGAAATCTCCATAAAACTATGTATATATTTGGTATTGCCGTGTTCAGGAGAGATAGACCTTTCTAAATCGGCTGTGTTCTTGTACATAAAATAAATGATGTTTCCGATATATGTGATTGTTCTTTGTGAAACATGATTTTTTGCATTTTATTAGACACTTAGAAGCCTATATTTTTTTACAGAAGTAGAATTACACCAAAATGCTTGCATATTGTGAAAGTTCAGGTTGTCCTGAAATAAACAATATATTGTTTTCCTGGGTTAACTAAAAGACCACCCCAGGAAAGACCCTTAAAGTGAAAGAGTGCAAAATATCTAAAAACTGCTTGGCAGTAGATGTTCGCATCTAGGACAAAACGGCTGGCAGGGAAAGGGTTAAAAAAAGAAAATTAATTTCCAGCACTTGTTTTATTTAGGTGTGGTGGTAATTATGGAAGTGTGAACACCGCCATCTCATCCTAACAGATCTTAGATTTCACCTAACATACTTTCTTTTTGCATATGTTCATGTAATATGCATGTAGAATATCGAATACTAAAGACCTTTATATAAATCGATATTTTATTAGTTATGCACTTATTTACAATTTCTAACAACATGTCTACCTTCATAGAAGTGAAACCACTCGTTTGTGTGTGCTTGACTTCCAATAAAAAACAATTTAAAAAAAAATTCTCAGCTTTTTTCAATAGCTCTTCCATTTGAGTTTTGCCTCTGAAGCAGGAGACAGACAGTGGCAAGCTATGTGTGGTTGGGGTTTGCAATATCTACAGTAACTAGTGTGCACTAGTCCCCCCTGCAAACAAAATCTGCCAGCAACCTCTGTTAACCCAAAACAAGTTACAAATAGATGCTACAGTGTCCCAGCTGCATTTCATATGACAGGGGTGTTAAAAAGCCATCACTGGTAATAGTAAGAGATGAATTTCCAGTTCTTTGGCTTTTTGATTTAGAGAGGGCAATAGTGCTCTCAACACTTATGAATCACCCCCAAATCTCCATTATCTTCATATAGTTTTTTCATATTTCATGTACATGTTTAATGTTATAATAACATTTCTATTTACTTATATATTATGCACAGGAGATATGATAGTTTTAAATTTCCCGTGCGCAATGGGCACTGGTCCCAGTGACCAAAATTTGCCCGAATAAGGGGAGGGACGAACGGCAGTGGGCCTAGGGGCGCCCACTATGTAAATCGGGCCCTGGTTATCTGCTTTCAGAAAATCAGGATGTGATAGTGTAGCAATGCCAACCATGGAGAGAGACAAAGAATCATCGATTTGTTTTGTGCCAATCTTTAGTTTAATAACTACATACAGAATAAAAAGTACAAATACTAACAGACAGTAAAACTAAACTGCAAGTCAAAAAATGGTCGAAATTTGCTTGCAGCTACAACAGGACAAGAGTTTTTAAGGTGATAATAAAGCTTAGGAATTACAAAACCAGGCGGTTCACAAGCGCAGTTGCCAATAGCAACCAATCAGCAATTACATTTAAACAGTGTATTGTAAATTATAAAATTAAAACATAGACCTCATCAAATCTAATGCCAACTGCACTTGTGTAAATCAGAGTCTATATTAGTAAATAAGCCCCTGAATGTTGTCAAAGGCGCCTGTGCAAGTTAGCACATATAGTATGTTGGTAAATCAGCCCTCCTTAGTATTGTACTTATGGGTAATTCTCTAAATTAAACCGTCCAAGCACAATTCCCTAAATTGGTAATGAAAACCAGGGTCTGATAAAGACCGATTTACTGGATTAAAAAAGGTTAATGATTTTATCATGTTTTATAAGAATGTTGATAGTGTGCTTTGCATTTCAAGTTTTATCATGATTATGACATTGCAGTTAATATTGAGGTGCAGCAATAGGACTTAAGCTTTGTTGACACAAGAACGACAATGGAGAGAGAAAAAAGATCTTTTTTTTGTTTGGCCGACAATTTCCATTTTAGCAACAACTACATATGGAATAATAGGTAACAACTGCATGTTATTGTACACTGGTAGAAATAAAACTGATTGTCAAGACTTTTCAACTACAGTAGGACATATATTACAAGTCATGATGCATCTTGAGGGCTATAATTAGGCATCTTTCCCATTCATTACTACAGTAAAACAGAGTCTTATCAACAATGATTTACTGGATAAAAACTTTCATAGATATTAACTTTTCATGCCTTTATTTCTTTGACCATTATGACATCATAATGATCCTTTGACCATTATGACATCATAGTGATCCTTTGACCATTATGACATCATACTGATCCTTTGACCATTATGACATCATAATGATCTTTTGACTATTATGACATCATAATGATCTTGACCATTATGACATCATAATGATCAAAGTAAAGCTTAAGGTTCAGCAGGATATTGTAGTCATTTTACACTTGACTTTCAACGGAGACAGAGAGAATGAATTCAATCTGTCTTTTTTTTCTTACAATCTTATTTTTAACAACATCTATTAATGGAACAACAGGTATGTAATTAATATTTACTTATTAATACCTAATATAGAACCTGTTGCCAAAATTTCTGTGCTACTATAATAGATAGGAGATAAGTGTTTGAAGGTGATATCTTGACTGCTGTACTTACGGGTCATTCCCATTAAATTTGACAATAGGGAATTATTAACAAGATTGCTCCTTTCCTTTAAATTTGTAAATAAAACCTTATATAATTGAATTTAACGCTGTTACCTTCACTGCACCCCACATCATTTAACCAATATAAATCAAAGGAATCATTTTTAGTCTATAGACTAGGCAAACACTGGATATTAGTATGAAGATGTATTTCTCTCATAAAATACATTTTGCAAATCATGTTTTTTTTATTACAGAACCTAATGATCTACAGCAGAAAGAATTACTACAGAAGAAGGATTTACTAAGTCAAAATATTGAGGAATTGAAACTTACCTTTAGTAAGATACACAATATTTTATTAAACATTTTATGAACTTTTCTTATTACTGTATTAAAAATATTTGGGGAAACACCAGTATCAAAGGTGACAATACATGCACAGATAGAAACTTCGTTTTCTACAATATTCGGTGCATGTATGGTGGGAAACAAGCCAAACTGATATCTGCAAGACTTGGATATCGCACCTTTGAAGGCACCCAAATATCGGGCAGGGGATAATGCTTAATTGTCCGATAGAGGTAGAATTCTATTGTTTCTACCTGTTTATCTGAGGATTCAGCTCTTAACTTTTTTAATGTAATTGATCGTAATTGTTACGTGTATGGCCCCCTTAAGGGTTACCAAGCTAAAACATACATACATACTTTATGGGGCAGATTTATCAAGGGTCGAAGTGAATTCGAGGGAATTTTCTAAGTAAAAAAATTCAAAGTCATTTTTGGATACTTCGACCATCGAATAGGATACTACGACTTCAACTTTGATTCAAAGTAAAATAGTTTGAATATTCGATAATCAAAGTACTGTCTCTTTAAAAAATCTTTGATTTCAATACTTCGTCAAATTAAACCTGCTGAAGTGCTATGTTAGCCTATAGGGACCTTTTAGAGCATTTGTATACGTTTTTTGAAGTCAAAGAAAAATTGTTCGATCGATGGATGAAATCCTTTGAATTGAACGTTTCGAAGGATTTCATCCATCGATCGAACAATTTTTCTTTGTTGATGAAATCCTTCGATCAATTCAAAGGATTTCGAAGGATTTCATCCATCGATCGAACAATTTTTCTTTGTTGATGAAATCCTTCGAAACGTTCAATTCAAAGGATTTCATCGTTCGTTCGAACGATTTTACTTCGACCGCAAATGTCCAAATTCAATGTAAAAAAACTTCAACTTCGATATTCGAAGTCGAAGTATTCCAATTTCAAAGTTTTTTCTACTTCGAAATTCGACCCTTGATAAATCTGCCCCTATGTGTTTTTGGTGCAGGCTTGTCTGTCCTTTTAGTTCAGCAGAACTAATGAGATGTTTTTGTGGTTTTACAGATGGCAGACCCACAAATTTCAAAAGTAAAGAAAATGATTTGCCCCCTGAAGCACAAGAGAAAGGTAAGATTTATTATTTTGATCAGCTGACCTGTAACATTGTCCATACTGCTCTAAGAAAAGATACATAACATAGGTTCATCTTTTATTCTTTTACCCTTTAATAGTACTACTGTAAATCATAAGGCCATAGGTATTTGCTTGCCAAGAACTAAGTAAACACAGAATAAAATATTCTAGTTAAGAGACCCAGTGACATTTTATATTACTCAATTAGCCTTTACCGGTAGTTAATTGCATAATTGCACGCATTCCGTAATTTTCTAATGTGATTGAAACACATTTAAATTTGCTTTATATTATCAACAGTGAATCACAGAAATCGTCTACAGCAGCTAATTATTGAATTCTCCATTTATTCAAAAACTATGCAACTAAAGGCACACAAACAGAATCTTTAAGGGTTTTATTAAGGGCATGGTTGATGTCCTATATAGATTCATATTGTTTTCATGCCCCTAAATATAATGCATAATAGTAGCACTAATATACTTTATAGGCAGATCAGATTTTGATTAAATCAACTAGGGATGCACTGAATCCACTATTTTGGATTTGGCCGTACCGAATCCAAACCCTAATTTGCATATGCAAATTAGGGGTTGGAAGGGGAAAACATTTTTTACTTCCTTGTTTTGTGACAAAAAGTCATGCAATTTCCCTCCCCATCCCTAATTTGCATATGCAAATTAGGATTTGGTTTGGCCGGGCAGAAGGATTCGGCCGAATCCTGCTGAAAAGGGCCAAATCCCGAACCGAATCCTGGATTCGGTGCATCCCTAAAATCAACACCCCATTATATAGTTACATTTAAAACAGCATGTTGAGTTAACACTGTAACAGTATAATGCAAATAACCATATTCAATGAGCGTGTTTTACTATATATTTGCAACTATTTGTGCTCATATGTCCTTTAGCTTCTCTAATATTTGTTCCATTTTATGGTAGCTTCCAAGGTCCAGGAAATACAAGAAAAGATGAAGAAGCTGATTCATACAGTAAAGGGCAAACACAGGAAAGGTAAATCCTTCAGCAGTTACAATTATGCATGCACCGAATCCATGATTTTGTTTCTACCTGGATCCCTCGAATCCTTCGGGAAAGATTCGGACGAATACTGAACCGAATCCTAATTTGCATATGCAAATTATGGATGAGAAGAGAAACATTTTTTACTTCCTTGTTTTGTGACAAAAAGTTACCTGATTTCCCTCCCCACCTCTAATTTGCATACGGAAATTCGGATTCGGCCGAATCCTGCTGAAAAACGCTGAATCCTGCCCAAATCCAGAACTAAATCCGGAATTCGGTGCATCCCTAGTTTCAATAACTAATAATAAAATTAATTTACATCATATTCTCACGTAAGATTTAGTTCTCGCGTTTCTTAATTTTAACCGTAAACCCTAATACACAGGCAGCTTATTATGTTCAAAATGTGGTTTACTACACGCAAAAATAATTAGAGCCGCCACACTCTTTAAATTAAAATCCATAGTCCTTTTTTGCATTGTATCTTATATGGCCTAAAATAAATGCGGACTGTGTTACATAGCTATAATGTGTGGCTTTATAGTGTAAACGACTGCCAGCCATAAATATAAAGGGAATATTCCGACATGGAATATTTTGGTACAGAATAATCTATACTGAGTTATACTATTATTAAATATTACCTGTCTGTGACATGTTTGTTACATTTCTACTACTTGTGTTGTCTTTCTTTCCATAGAAATACCAGTACCGGACACCAGAGATGCCTCAGCTGCACCTGTAACAGAGTCACCTGGATTACTACAAAGTAAGTACATTTGCTTTATGAAATTGTATAATGCTTATACTGCTTGTTGAAAGCTATGCATCTTTACATTATGCCTATTTATATGAAACCCACATTAAGGGGGGATAATTATTGAAGGTTGAGTTGTGTTTTCCCCAAAAAAAATCGAGTTTTTCAAGGGTAGTCATTTTTTTCGTTATAAATTTTTTCCCCCAAGATTTATTATGCCACAAAGTTGCTAAAATTCTGAATCTGAAAACACTACAGCTAAAACCTCTCGAGGTTATGTAGAAGTCAATGGCAGAGGTCCATTTAACCATTTGAAAATGTTTTTCTGCCATCATGATTTTCAGGTTTTTTTCTGTGGTTTGCGCTCGAAAACTCAATAAATTCAAGGCTTTTCAGCCTATAATTCGAGATATTCGTGTTTTTTCACCGGATTGCTTTCAATCAAATTTTTTTATATTTAGGGTTGTGAGTTTTTTCAAGGTAGAAAAAAACCTCACAAACTCGACCTTTGATAAATAACCCCCTAAATGTGTTTCAAAGGTGTATGTAGTCAAGATGATTGGGCGCCTTGGGATAACTTCCCTGATATTGGTGAACTTGCTGATTGCAGCAAATGTTCAAGATGTATTATAACTGTTTAGTCAGCCAAAATCATGGGTGTACACAGACTACAGAAAAGTTGCAGATATGAACATTTGCATATAATTCTTATAGATGTCAATGTTTTCAGTAGTACTAATAACATTTTATTTTTATTTTAGAGGGCAAAGACCATTTGCGACAAATTGCTGAGAAAGGTAATATCTTAATAAATTCTTATACACAGTAGTGCCCTGTGAATTTTTAGTTAAAAATAAAAGTAATAACTCTAGACCCTGTCATTCACTCCTCATATCCAGTCACTTATTAAATCATGTCACTTCCACCTAAGGATCATATCCAAAATACGATCATTTATCACCCAAGATGCTGCCAAAATTCTTATTCACGCTCTCGTCATATCACGTCTAGACTACTTTAACTCTCTTTTAATTGGCCTTCCCCTCCAGAGACTGTCACCTCTCCAGTCCATAATGAACACTGCTGCGAGGCTCATACACCTCAGCAACCGCTCCTCCTCTGCCTCGCCATTCTGTCAATCCCTGCACTGGCTTCGGCTACCTTTCAGGATCAAATTCAAATGAATGACCCTGACATTCAAAGTACTTCATAACTCTGCCCCACCCTACATCTCTGAACTCATCTCTATATTCTCACCCAACCGCTTACTACGCTCCTCTACTGACCTGCTATTTAACTCTTCTCTCATTACCTCCTCACTTGCTCGCATTCAAGACTTTGCAAGGACTGCACCCCTCCTCTGGAACTCTCTCCCACGGTCTGTCCGACTTTCTCCCAACCTTTCTGCTTCCAAGAAATCTCTTAAAACGCACTTCTTTCGAGAAGCCTACCGCCACTCTGCTTAACTACCAAATGCAACACCACATACAGTACCACATTTCTCACCCACTTAATTCGATCTTGCTTACTCCTACACCTTGTGTATTACTCCCTTCCCTTTAGAGTGTAAGCTCTTTTGCATAGGGCCTCCCTCACCTTTTATACGGGTATTGATTGTGATGTATGGTCCGTCTAGTAATTACAACCACAAAGTTAAATTTTTTTATGTTCAATATTGATTGAGTTTTACTATTTGATTTAATATGCAAAAAAGGGTTCAGGTCCAGTACGGTATTCAGTAGATAGATCATTTAATTACATTTGTTGCCAAGGCTCTTTTAGATTCAGCATTAATAATTACATCACTGTGTGCTTTTGTTAGGAGATGCTGCAAAGAAGAAAGTAGCAGATATGATAGATGATCTCAAGAACACCAAAGGTAAAACTCTCTAAAATATGGGTTATTATTTGTTTATATACTAATCAATAATTTGCAGGGTTCTTATTTGTCTTAACTGAATCAAATTCCTTATAATTATGTAGAATAACACTCTAAAGAACCGCTTTTCAACATTAATGGAATATTTTTATTTTACTCACATTTTGGGGCAGATTTATCAAGGGTCGAATTTCGAAGTGATAAATACTTTCGAAATTCGACCCTCGAAATGAAATACTTTTTTTTTACCAAATTTGGCCATCGAATGATCGAAGTAAAATCGTTTGAACGATTCCAACGATTTTAGCGTACGAACGATTTTACTTTGATGTGTAAAGACTTAGAAAAACTATTGAAGTCGAAGTTTTTTTAAAGAGACAGAACTTTGATTATTGAATATTCAAACTAATTTACTTCGAATCAAATTCGAAGTAAATTCGAAGTCGTAGGGGCAAATTTACTTAAGGTCGAATATCGAGGGTTAATTAACCCTCGATATTCGACTGTCGAAGTTAAATCCTTCGACCTCGAATATGGATTTTAATCCGTCGATCGACCGATTTTTGTTCAACCAAAAAATGCTTAGGAAGCCTAAGGGGACCTTCCCCATAGGCTAACATTGACTTCGGTAGCTTTTAGGTGGCGAACTAGGGGGTCGCAGTTTTTTCTTAAAGAGACAGTACTTCGACTATCGAATGGTCGAACGATTTTTAGTTCGAATTGTTAAAGTCGAAGGTCGAAGTAGCCAAAAAAACCATTCGAAATTCAAAGTTTTTTTCCTCTATTGCTTCACTCGAGCTAAGTAAATGGGCCCGTAATATCCTATTCGATGGTCAAAGTATCCAAAAAATTACTTAGAATTTTTTTACTTCGAAAACTCCCTCGAATTCACTTGACCCTTGATAAATCTGCCCCTATATATGCATTTTTGGAGATGACTCAGTATTCAGCCAAACCCAAAAATTCCAGATTTGGTCCATCGGTAATGTTTCATTTCATAAGCAAAAACCACATAGAATATTAAGGTACAATAGCATTAATAATTACATTACTGTTTGCTTTTGTAGATTCTGCAAAGAAGAAATTAACAGATATTCTGAGTGATCTCAAGAACAGCAAGGGTAAAACGCTTTAACTTTTTATTAGTAAACACCGATCTGTTTGTGACACAATTGCATTATTGATGCAAATAAACATATTAAAAGCACTGAACTACTTTTACTGTAGCTGCAGTTATTTGGGCTCTTGTGTTTTTATGCTCAGTAATATTTTATTACAGATTCCAAGGTCCAGGAAATAAAAGATATGATGGAGGAGTTGCTTGATAACATGAAAGAGAAATACAGGAAAGGTAAATTCTTCAGTAGATTTAATAAACCATTTAAATCTGCATATTGTATATTATTATATATCATTCTATATGGATATTCTGCTGTGTATACATTTACTTAGGGTCGAATATCGAGGGTTAATTAACCCTCGATATTCGACCATCAAAGTAAAATCCTTCGAATATCGAATTTGAAGGATTTACGGCAATTCGTTTGTTCGAACGATCGTAGGAAAAATCATTCGATCGAACGATTAAATCCTTCGAATCGAATGATTCAAAGGATTTTAATTCATCGATCGAACAAGTTTCCTTCTATAAAAAAATACTTAGAACGCCTATGGGGACCTTCCCCATAGGCTAACATTGTACCTCGGTAGAGAGACAATAATTCAACTACCGAATAGTCGAACAATTTTTAGTTCGAACCGTTCGAGTCGAAGTAGCCAATTCGATGGTCGAAGTAGCCAAAAAAATACTTCGAAATTCGAAGTATTTTTTATTCTAATCCTTCACTCGAGCTAAGTAAATGTGCCCCTTAATTTCATATTTGTAGAATATTTTTATTATTAAAAGTATGCTGCTCTTTACACATTTCTTTGTCAAATATGAATTCTTGAACTGCTCCAATGTCATTCTGTCTCAGTAAAACATAAACCAAATAAGCCCAATCCTTACCAATCTTTGAGTAAATGAGCTCCTAACAACCATTATTTGTTTCTTTTTATAGGAAGTTTTCAACTAAATACAGACCAACCAGTAGAAGGTAAGAAAGTTTTTGTATCATGTCCCTTTACTATGTTTATTAAAGATTAACTTTTAAAACTCACTTCACTAGTCCCTGGTCCAAAACCAAACTATAGTCTATAATTTTAGCATTAAGATGCTACTGGATAATGACTTTACAAGAAGTGTTTATATTTTATTTTTTCCTGGCAAATATTGCAAAGTATGAGCGTATGTCTCATTATTGAAAAACTATTTATATGTATATGACCCCCATAGACAGAAAATATACCCATTAAAGCATATATATTAGCGTTCCTACTGGTAGATCAAGCTGCTTATTACATAATTATCTTTTACAGATATGCTGAAAGAAGCATTTGAAAATCTGGAAAAACTAAGAAAAATAAGCACAACAATCATCTGCGTACTTAGCCTGATTTGTGTTGGAATTCTCGTGTGTGTTGCTGTATACAGAACTTGTCACCGAAGAACGTAGGTGTTATTTCAATACATTTATTTTTATTGTTAACTTCTGTCCAGAAAAGTAACTTTATTTTCCTAATTTTGTGATACAGTGAAAAGGATAAAGTAAGCCAAATGGAGCAAGGCACTTCATAAGTTCAACTGGTCCTACTTCGGTGAATCTAGAATACAGACCAGGAGAGATTTATTTCAAGGAATGGAGTTGCCTGATATCTTCAAGACAAATCTTCCAAGGCATATTTAGAAACACACAAGCTATAGAGCAATAAATATAAGCAACATGAAAATATATGCAGGTGCATGTAAATTTGTCATACAATAAAAATCCATGAAACTACTCTTGTGTGAAGCCTCATTATTAATCTGGCAATAGAAAAAAAACTGGGTTTGGTAGGACCATGTAAATTTTGAAGGAAAGGTTATTATAAAGGATAAAAGTGCTCCTTGTGATGAACATACTGTGCAGATTTTGGATGTGGAAGTGTAGTGTGAAAATGATAGGTTACACTATTCCCTGTACCACAGACAGGAATACTCTGCTACATAGATCTAGTTGTCACCCTATAACACTTAAAAAAAATCCCTTCCTGTCACACAATTTTGTCGGGTCCTACGATATAACTCAAACAAAGAAAGGTGTGAAACCCAGATCAGTGAAATGTGAGAGAGATTGAGAAAAACATTAGATTCTGCCCGTGAAAGGGTAAGAACTCCACGTGAGTCATCAGGTACAACACGGCCTCGGACTGAGTAAGTTACATGGTAAGGGACAATCGGCCCATCATCAGGGCTGACAAGGATCCCCCGGTGATGGCATACACAAGGGGACAACATTTACGTGAGTTGTTGAACTTAACGGACCTGGTGAAATGTTACCAAAGACAGCAGTCGTCTTGGCTCAAGTTTGGTAAATGGGGGGTTGTTTCAGATATCCTAATTGTATTCACCACCACACATGTTGTATATATGGTTACCTGCCCTTGTGGCTTAGCATATATAGGCAAAACAGATTTAACCCTAAGAATTTGCATGGATAGACATAGATTTGCCATTAGCACAGCATTCAGGGATAGGAAGACAGTGAAGCCTGTGGCCAAGCACTATCTTGAAACAGGCCATAGATTACCTACTTTTAAATACACTGGTATCAATCATGTACCTGAACCCAGAAGACGGGGGGATAGTTCCCAAATGTTGCTACAACGCGAGACATTTTGGATAAAACGATTAGATACTTTAGTTCCAAAAGGACTGAACGAACAGTGCTACTTTAATTGCTTTTTAAACTCGAAATAGTCTGTCTGTGGAAGGTTTTGCTGTTTCAGGAGCTGGATTGGCAGTTATATAAAGTAATACTGCCGGCATATTTATTGTAATGATATTATTGAAAATTAATTTATAATTGAGTTATTTATTGTAATGAATTTTCTGAGAGTTCTTTGTAACTTTGAGATGATGTTAAAGTGGAGGCGGTTTTCTGATGCGTTAAAGGGTTACACCCAGGGAAGTTATTTTATCCCCTCTAGACCAGCTCCTTATCAGGATGGTATGGATTTACTAAGTCAAATAATTGAACAATTTGTCTTCCAGGGCTGCTAAAGAAATGAGCACCATATTCAACACTGTATAATTATTACATCTCATCCCAAGGTTTGGGAACATGTTTTTATTCACAAGTACTCTTCTTAAATTGGTTGCACAAGGGCTGATACCATTTTAAATCTGACTGTTTATCCCACAAGTCATGACCGCAAACTGCACTATTTGGCTGTGAGGATGAAAAGGTCCCCCTGATTGCAATGGAAGTGTGAATCTCCTGATATTTCCTATCCGCTAATAAGCAAAAAGGGCAATCATAGCCAACAGGATTTTCTGTCTGGAGTGTTAAACAAAAATTTTATAGGATCAAATGTCAATTAATTGTCTAATTTTAAGCCATACAATATGGTCTTTACCTTTTAAGCAAGTGTTTTTCAAATTTTTTGGGTTCAAGCTATCTGTGGTCCAATGTTAGCCCAGTCCTGCCTTTTTTGATCAACAAGCTGACATATCCTAAACAAAGGAAAATCTGCAAGCAGTCTTTGAGAAAAAAAAATTTTGCAGAACTCAGAAAAATTCTGGAGGAAAAATATGAAAAAAAGCATAGTAGGTCCCATAGGAAATTTGCCTCCCATAAGAATATTCCCTCTAAGCTGCTGCATTCCCACTCACTAAAAAATATGATTAATCTTTTATGCCCATTTGATTTATAATTTGGCTCATAATTTCCTTATCTCTTGTTACGAATTGTATTTTGTAAGAATAGTGCATTCCTAAAATCATGTATGTGGGCCCCTAGAGTTAAACCAAAGTATGTTTTCATCACTGTATTTTCACATTATTTTTATAACGGAGATATGGAATCAAAGAATGTTCATTCATATATATCTAATTTATTTTATCTTACATGTTAACAAGCAATTCTCAGACTTTGTCTTTTGATCTGGTGCAAAGTCTATAGGAATTTAACTGGGGATCAGGAATATAAGGGGGCCCCCATAATAGTGACCTGTCCAGCAAATCTAACTGGTTGAAGGGCAACAAAAACAATGGAAGTTTTTTGCTATGGCCAAATTAGTATTATTTACACTGATATGATGGAAAATATGATCAGTTTATAAACCAAATTGGCATATTTCAATATTAACAGTCTGGAAATCTTTTCAGCACACATATCTGAAGCTGGAGATATTAGGCTATCCCTCTCATGGTGGTTGTGGTTTTATCTTTAGTTGCATGAAAGGCATTTTTCAATATGTTTTTCTCCTGGTAGCTTTAATAGAATGTACCTTATGGAGGCCTGTCATACCATAATGGATCATCACACAAAATCAATCTATAGCACCAAGACACAAAGGAACTCAACTGCAGACAAAGGAGCCTCTTTAGATTTTGGAGAGGGATAAACTTAATTCTACCTATTACTAGTAAAGAAGTAACAGGGAGAGTGGGATGGATGAAGCCCACATTCCTTGTTTTAGGTTTGTTCCTACACAGAACTACCCCAATCATTGGAGTATCAACAGCGAAATTACAGTAAAACCATCCCTGACCAGTTCAAAATGTAATTTCAGCACTATGGGTAGAGAACATGATGAAGAATATGCAGGCCCAGATTGGTGGAAAGGCCATCAAGGCCCAGGCCTAGGGCGGCAGGATATTAGGGGGCAGTATGCTGTCTGACCACACTCACATTGGTTCAGAAACACTGGGGATGCGCAAGGGATACAAGCAATTTTTAAATTTCCAGTGCGCCAATCCCCATTTTCCAGAATAAAAGGGAGGGGATGGGGGGCGATGAATGTCAGTGGACTTAAGGGTGCCCGCTATGTAAATCCGGCCCTGAGAATATGCATATCTAGGTTTACCTTCCTTGAGTTCTGCAAGGAAAGGGTTGGATTCAGGCAGCAGGATCATGTAAGCTCTTTGAGCTTTTAAACTAAATCGATCAGAGCCAGTAATGCTGCAAACCGAACTTTCCCCAGAGAAAGAATGGAAAATTGTTCAAGGAAGAAAAAAAACTCTAGGGTGGTTTTCTTTTTAACAGGCTGAAGGGTCATGATTAAGAGTAGTTTACAAACCCTGATTGCATTACGCAAGTTTAAGATTGTGCTGGCAATAATGGCAACAGTTAGGTAACAGTTAAAGGAGCAAATAAAATGAAGGAAACTAGAAAGTGAGAATGTGGAAAGATACCAGGGGAAGGAATATATTTTAGGTCTATCACTGCAGCTTCTATAGGACGGAAAACGAGAAAAATGAAGATCTGAAACAAAACTGTAGGCAAATTAAAACATACAGATTTCAGACTACAAGTATGAGATATTTTTGCTAAGTGGATCCTCTGCTATTAAAACCCTCAAAAATGTATTAATGTTCTCTTAAAGACTCTTTGATTGCAGGTTACAAGGAATACAAAAAGCTGAGTGTTACACAAGGGTAAACTTTTTGGCCCAGAGAATCTTGTAGCCCTTTCTAACCTTGGGAAAGAATGTCGCATTTTCAAGAGTATCTGAGAGTTGAGAGGCTTCCACAGGTAGTCATCTGCCATGGCGACTGAGAATTGGGCTATGCATGGTATCAAGCTCTCGCTTACTCTTGCATGAAATTTCTTATCTCTTCCAAGCAAATTTTCAAGCTAATGGGAAGGTAAAAAAAACAACAACACAAACATAAATTGTAAATAGAGAATAACCTTATAAATTCCACATGGTCTTTCTTCATATTTAGCGGATTGTAAAGATTATATTAAAGGTGAAGACACACAGAGCTACTATTTGCAGCTACTTGTCACGGCTACAAAATAGGCAATAGTATCAGGCCTCACCTGTCCAGAGTCCAGATGTGAGGAGACGAGGTCCAGCAGGAGTTTCACAAGCTGTGGCGAACAATAGTAATCAGAGGGAGTAGGCAGAAGAATAGTCGGAAGGCAAGCCGGGGTCGGTGCAGGCGGAGTTCAGTCGTAATCGGGAAAGCAGGCCGAGGTCGGATGCAGGCAGAGTTCAGTCGTAACGGATAAACAGGCTGGGGTCAGATGCAGGCAGAGTTCAGTCGTAAGTCGATGTCCAAAGCCGAAGTCAAAACCAGAATCAAGTAGTCAGGGTTCCAAAAAGTTCAGGAGCAGGTTAATTTATCAACAAGCACAGAGCCTTTCCCTGAGAGTCCTTTTAAAGAGGTATTTTGGCGCCAAGTGTAATGACGCCCGCGTCCTGTGTCATCACGCTGCGCACGTTCACGTTAGCGGGCGTTTTTGCGCCCGCGTCCGTTTCGGCGCGCAATACAAGATGTTTTTAGCAGAGACAATTTTTGGTATGGTCTATGGTAGGGTATTTTTTAGGCATTTTGTAGCCACATCAAGTCGCTGCTACTAGTATCTCTGTGTGTCTTCACTTTTAAAGGAACAGTAACATCAAAAAATAAAAGTGTTTTAAAGTAATGAAAAATATAATGCAGTGTTGCCCTGCACTGGTAAAACTGATGTGTTTGCTTCAGAAACACTACTATTCTTTATATAAATAAGCTGCTGTGTAGCAATGGGGGCAGCCATTTAAAGGAGAAAAGGCTCAGGTTACACAGCAGATAGCAGATAAACTCTGTGTAATGGTGTTATCTGTTATCCATTTGTTAATCTGTGCCATATAGCCGTTTTTCAATTTCCGCCATTGCTACACAGCAGCTTGTTTATATGAACTATAGTAGTGTTTCTGAAGCAAACTGATGAGTTTTACCAGTGCAGGGCAACAGTACATGATATTTTTATTACTTTAAAACACTTTCATTTTTGGTGTTACTGTTCCTTTAACCAAAAGCATCTAACTTAAGGCAGTGGCCAACTGAGATTTTGACTGCAATTATTTAGGGCATGGCCCATGGGGAGTTTTTTTTGCCCGCTACAAAAATGCACAACTGCGGGTGACAAATCACACAAAAGTCCGTCTCCATTGGAAATAACGGAAATTGCTGGTGGTAAAACCAACATATTGCAAAGTCGCCCGAAGTTTCCAATGGAGACACCTTTTTGGGAGTTTTTCTGCTCACAGTCGTGTATAAATAATCGCCGGTGAGAAATCTTCTGCCCGTTTGCCACTGGCCAGTGGAATCGCACAATGTGCCGATTAAAAAGCTTTATTCTACATTTTACACTACATTATACCTGAATTAATTTATATTTCCGGATAAGGTCAATGAGCAAATTGCAATAATAAAACAGACTAAACAAGAGTTACCTGATCTACCAATGGCAAATTTTATAACATTGTTATGTTTTGCAGGTCCAGACTCTTTTTCTTTAGTGGAAGAGGGGGCAAAATGGATCTTTTGATAGTAAAGGTTGCTGACCCCTGTGCTATACTGAAAAGTAACATCTTTCCTTAATGCAGTTACTGAATGTTATACAGTAGTGATGTGCGGGTCTTTATTTTTAGGATCCACACCCGACCCTAACTCACCCTCACCCGGCCCAGCTCCTCCATTTAAAGACTTGACCTCACGAAAGGGGCGGGGCAGGCGCAACTATATATATATATATATATATATATATATATATATATATATATATATATATATATATTTATATATATATATATGTGTGAAGGAGCCAGATGTGTTAGGTCCTGGGCGGGGAGAGCTCAATCTGAATTCTCCCACAACCCGAAGATTTGATGTGGCAGCCAACCTGCACCCGCCCGACTCGTGGGTTTCAGGCCGGCCTGCAAATCACTAGTATACAATGTGTAAAATGCTTTTTTTTAATATATACGAAACAGTAATGATATACATCTATAAAAATTACTTTGGAATATTCAGCTCTGTAATCCAAGGCCTTTAAGAAGAAAGCAGTGAGCTCAGACTGTTAAGAGAAGAACTCTTGCTTCTGTTTAATAGCTATGTGCTCCTTCAAGGAGAAGGAAAGCTACGGAGGCATTTTATTGCCAATAGATTAACTGCAATAGTGCAAGCTAGAATGCTATATTTTTTACCATACCTGAGTAAAAAGCTCTAGAAACTCTCTGTTTGTTTAGGATAGGAGCTGCAGTATTAATGTGGTGTGACATCACTTCCTGCCTGAGTCTCTCCCTGCTCTGGGCTCAGATTACAGTAGAGAAGGGAGGAGGGGGGAAGAAGAGCAAACTGAGCATGCTCTTGCCCAGGGCAATGAGGTTTAAGCTGAAAAGAGGAAGTCTGATACAGAAGCACATGAGTACACAATAGAAGGAACGAAATGTGGTGTTTCTTTTGACAGGGGACTCAGAGCAGCACTACTTTGAGGGTTTACAGATATATTTAGGTGGACCTTTCTGATAAGGCTTACTTAGTTTTAACCTTTACTTCTCCTTTCAGGATATCCATCAGAGACCCCAAGCAACTCTGCAGAAAGTTTGAAAAAGTCAAATGAACCAGTTTCTAACCCATTTAAAGCAAATGTAATTATGAAGACTGTGAGCCAGCCCAGCAATTAGAGACATTTTTTCAGATGTTACAAGTCAATTGCTGCTGATCCTACTTTCCCGATAATGTGAGTAAATAATTCCTCCAGTCACTATGTCTTCCACATACTCACTACAAACAGTCTTTTTATAAAAAAAACAACAACTCAAGACTAACAAATGGATGTGATGTGTAATGCTTAAGGAAAGTGCCTACTGCAGTGAAATGGACACCCTTTGCACCAGCTCTGTATGTATGCTCCCCCTCCACACTCTGGTTGCTCTTTGGTTCACTTTAGGTGCCTGTCCCACTCTCCCATGCATTTATGTGCTGGAATAGGTACACTTTCAGATGCCATTTCTTAAAGGGATACTGTCATGGAAAAACATGTTTTTTCCAAAACACATCAGTTAATAGTGCTGCTCCAGCAGAATTCTGCACTGAAATCCATTTCTCAAAAGAGTAAACCAATTTTTTTATATTCAGTTTTGAAATCTGACATGGGGCTAGACATTTTGTCAGTTTCCCAGCTGCCCCAGTCATGTGACTTGTGCCTGCACTTTAGGATGGAATTACTTTCTGGCAGGCTGTTATTTCTCCTACTTAATGAAACTGAATGTGTCTCAGTGGGACTTGGGTTTTACTTTTAAGTGCTGTTCTTTGATTTCCCAGGGAGCTGTTATCTTGTGTTAGGAAGCTGCTACCTCATTACCTTCCCATTGTTCTGTTGTTAGGTTGCTGGGGGGGTGAAAATGGATTTCAGTGCAGAATTCTGCAGGAGCAGCACTATTAACCGATATGTTTTGAAAAAACATGTTTTCTCATGATAGTATCCCTTTAAGGACCAATATTTTTATTAATTGATCAATATTTGTCTTACAATTGTTTACAAATACTAGATAGAAAGTTGAAGCTATTTTTCTATTGTGCCCTTGTAACAGTTGCTCATTTTTCTAAACGTTACAGATTAATGGCAGCTCTGTTGCCTACTCTGAAGCATAAGAAGGAATTGTTCACCAGTAAGATACATCTTCTCAGCACGGTGACTGCAGTACAGAAAGTGGTGGAGACTCTGCTTCACTTCTTTGGAGCCATGATTAATACAAACGTTGGAGATGTTTTGCTACTCGGTATTAATTTGTTTTGTTTGTTTGGGGGTTTGAATGCAGAAAGATAGAAAATCACATATGCTTATCTAAAATGTAATTTAATTTTAATTATTTTTCATTGAGTAAGATTATTTCGCAAATCATTTGGTTCCCTAATACTGTCCCTACAAAACGCCAGTAGGTTAGAGTAAGGGTTGTTTCTCATCAGTTTTAAGCATGCTGGAATAAGTCGGCTCTGATGGCAGGAAGCATTGCATTATGAGCACAGCAATGTATCAGCAACTCCCAGCTGTCCTGCTTTTCAATTTGAAGAACACGGCCTCCTGTCCCGGATTGTAGTTTAAATGTCCTGCACGTTCTTTTCTCCCTGTTCCTCTAGTAAAATATCCAAGATGGCCATGCCTTCCACTCCTACTAGCATGTCTGGGATTAATATTCTGATTATCCATTTTCTATAGGAATTATACTGGTACATTTGTGGATAATATCTTGATTATCGGTTTACTGCAGTAATAATACTGGCACATCTGGGGTTAATGTGCTCTTTATCCAGTTTATCCAATGGTTATACTGGTACGAATGAGATTAATATGCACATTGTCCATTTTTTGTAGTAATTATACTGGTACACTGGTATGTTTCAGTAAAATAATTATGGTATTTAGGGGAGTCGCAACAAAGTCGACTGCAGATTTGAGTGATTTGATTGGGAGTTGGATGGTTTCAAAGAAACTAGCAACAGAGTTCAAAGGCCTTTTAATAGGGTAGTTAACTCTTTGTTAGTTATGATACCTGGAAACATACAAGTAATCCCAATCAACTTCTGTACAATTTCATTATATTGCCATACAGCACAGTCATCAAAAAGGCCCTGTATTGATGATTATATTTTGTTTAATTAGATTGCCCACCTTGACAAGATTGCGCTTAAAGTCATTCCAACATCTTAGCTGTCTGCAAGAGTGACAATATTAAAAACACTTTAGCAACAAAACTGGCCGCCAGGTTTCTCCTTCCACCTCAATTTTTTTCTGGTCGTGTTTTTAAAGGGAAAACTTGACTTTTTAGAGGGAAAAAAAAGCTGTTAGAAATCTAAAATTAGGAAATACTCCACCTAAAACGTCGAGGTCATGTAGAAGTCAATGGCAGGGGTCCTTGAAGATGTTTCTTGACATTGTGAACTGCACTGGTTTTCATACGATAAAGTAAAGGATTTTCGAGCAAAAACTAGAAAAAATTTAGGTATTTGGGTGTCAAACTTGAAAAATATGTACGAATTGAATTGTCCTACAATTTTATTGAGACTTTTCCCACAAAGACTTTTTCAAGCAGATTTTTTTGTAAATGAGTTAAATTTGTGGATGGGAGTTTGAGTTTTAGTAAATCCCCCCAAGTGTTATGCTCAAGTGGTAGAATCTCAGCAGTTGAGAGTTACACTTTTGTGCCTGTCTGTCTTTATGGATTTAAGCTATACATCTAGGGGCCCATTTACTTAGCTCGAGTGAAGGATTAGAAGAAAAAAACTTCAAATTTCGAATGGTCGAATATGGCTACTTCGACCATCGAATAGGCTACTTCGACCTTCGACTACGAATCGAATGATTTGAAGTAAAAATCGTTCGACCATCCAATAGTCGACGTACTGTCTCTTTAAAAAATACTTTGACCCCCTAGTTCGCCACCTAAAACCTACCGAGACCAATGTTAGCCTATGGTCCCCATAGGCTTCCTAACAATTTTCTGATCGAAGGAAAATCCTTTGATCAATGGATTAAAATCCTTCGAATTGTTCGATCAAACGATTATTCCTTTGATCGTATGAATGGCGCTAAATCCTTCGACTTTGAAGTCGAAGGATTTCAATTCAATTCAGCAGTCGAATATTGAGGGTTAATTAACCCACGATATTCGACCATAAGTAAATTTGCCCCCTAATGTACAGTATAAAGTACAATTCTATAAACACATCTCAGATAATTATGTACGGTAAGATGGGCAGCTTTTAATCTTAAATTTGACCCTTAAGCCTGTTAGAAATAAAATGGCCCTTGATCAACATAAAGTAAAATAACTAGAGCTTTTTTTCTTCCTTTAACAATTTTCCATTCTTTGTGGCAGGTTCGGTTTGCAGCATTGCTGGCTCTGATCGATTTAGTTAAAAAGCTCAAAAGGAATTACATGGTCCTGCTGCCTAAATCCATCCCTTTCCTTGCAGAACTCATGGAAGGTAACCCCAGATATGCATATCGTCATGTTCTGTACCCATATTGTAGAAATTATATTTGAGCTTTGAATTGATCAGGGATGATTTTTCTGTAATTCCACTGTTATTACTCCACTGACTGTGGTAGTTATGTGTAGGAACAAACACCAAAAAAGAAATGGCATCCTTCATCCCATTCTCCCTTTTGCTTTTTTTAATAGAAATTGTCAGAATTTGATTAGCCCCTCTCCAAAATCTAAAGAGGGTCCTCTTTTTGTAGATGAGTCACTTGGTGGCTTAGTTCTACTGTATTAAAGCTACACAAAGAAAAAAATGTCCTTTTGCAACTAAGGGTAAAAATCTAAAACTAAAGATAAAATCACCACCTCCTCAAGGGACAGCCTAATATCTTGAGATTGATTTCCCCCAAATGAAATCTGCCAATGTTATATAAAACAATCATATTTTCCATTATGTAACCTAGTGTACTACTAACTTGGCCATAACTGAAATCATCCATTCTCTTTATTGCTTTTATTGCCCTTCTTAAGACTCTTTTGAGTTATTAATCTGTCTTTTTATGAATTGGAGATTTATACATGTAATAGTTTTTTTAATTATAGATGAATGTGGAATTGTTTTGGGAGAAACACTTCACTCTTACTACTTTCTCAAAATATTTGTAAAACATTGACTTAAAGGGCAAATTTAATATACCCTATTGCATGGCTAAAGTTAGACAATTTATCATAAAATAATTTCTGTTAAACACTCGAGACCGAAAATCCTGTTAGCTATGATTCCCCTTTTTGGTTATAAATATCAGAAGATTCACACTTCCATTCCAGTCAGGGTGACCTTTTTATCCCCAAAATAAATAGTGCAGTTTGTTATTATGGCTTGTTGGCTAAACCAGTTTTAAAAAGATATCAGCTCTTGTAATAGAGAATAAGAAACTGTTCCCAAACTGTGGGATGGGATATAATTATAAAGTGTTGTGGATGGTGCTTATTTCTTTAGCAACTCTGGAAGAGAGATTATTAATTTACTTGTTTGACTTAGTAAACCTTTCAGCATTACTTACAAATTATATTCTGATAAGAACCTGGCCTAGATAGAATGAGAGGTTTTAAACCTATGCATTTTTGTGTATATATTTTGTTACTGATTTGAACCATATGAGCTTAAACACAGCTCACTGCAGAATTTATTCCATTTATATTCAGCACTTTTATCCTATATAAGCCTTCCTTACATATTTATATGGGCCTGTTCTTTATTACCTTCCGAGACCAGTTTCTTTCCATTGCCAGATCAATAATGATGCTTCACACAAGAGTAGTTTTATGGATTTTTATTGTACGTCAAATGTATATGCACCTGCATATATTGTTTATAGGGTTTATAATTATTGTTCTTGGTGAAAATGATTGTTTTTGGTGAAAATGAACGTTCGGTGTTGCTAAAAATGCTCCTTAAGCCTAGGAAGATTTGTCTTGAAGATTATGAGATCACTCCATTCTAGTTGTTCATAGAAGAATCTGTGGAAGAGCGTGTTGCTTTCTTGTCTTGAGTCATTCTAAGTCTTATGAATTGCCTTGCTCCATTTTGCTTACTTTATCCTTTTCACTGTATGACAAGATTAGAAATAGAATGTTATATTTTTGGACAGAAGTTGACAATTAAAAGAAATGTATTGAAATAACACCTACATCTTTCGGTGGCAAATTCTGTATACAGCAACACACACGATAATTCCAATACAAATCAGGATAAGCGAGCAGACAATCTTTGTGCTTATTATTCTTTGCTTTGCCAGATTTTCAAAAGCTTCTGTCAGCATATCTGGAAAAGATAATTATGTAGTAAGCAACTTGATTTACCAATTGGAATATATACGGTATGCTTTTAAGGATATGTTTTCTGTCTATGGGGTCAAATGCATACCTTTTCTATAAGATAAACATACTTTTGCGATATTTGTACAGAAAAATCAAATATAAACACTTCCTTTTAAGCCATTAACCAATAGCAGCTTACTGGTGAAATTGTAGAAGTAGGGGCAGATTAACTTTATTTTAAGGTTCGAGTGAACTTTCGAAGTTAAAGTAAAGTTAAAAAAGTTAGAATTTTGACGTAGTCTTTTGGATACTTCGACCATCGAATATGCTACTACGACTTCGAATTCGTTTCTAAGTAAAATCGTTCCAATATTCGACCATTCTATAATCTAAGTACTGTCTCTTTAAAAAAACTTCAACTTCAATACTTCGCCAAATTAAACCTGCTGAAGTGCTATGTTAGCCTATGGGGACATTCTAGACCATTTTCTAAGTCTTTGGACATCGAAGTAAAATCATTTGATCGAACGATTAAATCGTTCGATCGAACGATTAAATCGTTCGATCGAACGATTTTACTTCGATCGGACGATGGCCAAATTCGGTGAAAAATACTTCGACTTTGATATTCAAAGTATTTCAATTTGAGGGTCGAATTTCGAAGTATTTATCACTTTGAAATTCGACCCTTGATAAATCTGCCCCTATAAGTTGGCTTTTGGACCAGGGACTTGTGAGTAGGGATGCACCAAATCCACTTTTTTGGATTCAGCCAAACCCTTTGCTAAAGATTCGGCCGAATACCGAACCAAATCTGAACCCTAATTTGCAAATTAGAGGTGGGAAGCGAAAAACATTTTTTTACTTCCTTGTTTTTTGACAAAAAGTCACGTGATTTCCCTCCCCACCCCTAATTTACATATGCAAATTCGGATTCGGTTCGGCCAGGCAGAAGGATTAGGACGAATCCGAATCCTACTGAAAAAGGCCGAATCCTAAACCGATACCAGGATTCGGTGCATCCGAGTATTTTGAGTAACCTGAGTATTTTTCTTAATTCATCTTTAATAAACATAGTAAAGGGACAGGATGCAAAAATGTTCTTACCTTCTACTGGTTGGTCTGTATTTATTTCACCTATAAAAACAAACAAGTAAAGTGGTTATTAGGAACTCATTTGTTTAAAGACTTTGAGTAAAATATTGTACAAAAATGAAATGAACTGTATACACAGTGGAAGAATTACAGATATTAATAATGCAAGTGTGTCACAAACATGCCAGTGTTTACTTAAACGAGTAGTTAGACAACTTGATAAATATATAGATTTATATACAATATGCAAATATAAACATTTTACTTTATTAAAACTGCTGAAGGGTTTACCTTTGCTGAATTTGTTTTTAATGGTATTAAGCAACTTCGTCATTGTATCTTTGATTTCCTGGATTTTGGAATCTGTAATAAAATGGAACAAATATGACTAAAGTTAAAAGACGTACAAGCCCAAATAACTGCAATTATAGTAAAACTAATTCACTTTTTTACATACATTTATTTAAATTAATAATGCAAGTGTGTGACAAACGTCAATTAAACTTGTTTATGAAAATTGAGAGTTTTACCGTTGCTGTTCTCGATACCACTCATCATATCTGCTATTTTCTTCTTTGCATTAGCTCCTAACAAAAACACAAAGTAATGTAATTATTAATGCTGAAGCTAAAAGAGCCCTGACAACAATTGTAATTAAATGTTTTATGTGGTTTTGCATATGAAATTAGACATTAATGATGTACCAACTCCGGAATGTTTGGACTCAGGATCTGAACCCTAATTTGCATATTCAATGAGAGTAAAATAAAAAGATTCCAGCAATATTTAACATAAAACATTTTAACTGCAGTTCTCTGGGGCATAACTTCACATAAATATAAGGGATCAGATTATGTTTAGTTTAATTATAGAAATTTCTGTTAGCTAGTTGAACTTTTTTATGAAAAATGAGAGAGTTTTACCATTGATGTTCTTGAGATCACTTATCATATCTGTAATTTTCTTCTTTGCAGACTCTCCTAACGAAAGCACACAATAATGTAAAAATTAATGCTGAATCTAAAAGAGCCTTGACAACAATTGCGATTAAATAATCTAAATTAATGTTAGTCTGGAATTTTTGGACTTGGCCGAATGTTGAATCATCATCCTCACAAGAATCAACTGAAAACCGCTTAGGATCTGAACCCTAATTTGCATATTTAATTTAATTAAAATAAAAAGACTCCAGCAATATTTAACAAAAAATGTAAACTAGTTCTCTGGGGTCTAATTCCATATAAATATAAGGGATCAAAGTAAGTTTGATGTTTAATAGTGATGGGTGAATTTGTCCCGTTCGCGAAACACCAATTTTGAGGCCGGCAACAATTAACCCGCATTAAAGTCAATGGCCATCCGTTTAATTGTCGACGGCGTCTGAAATGTCTCCGGCATCGAAACAGTCGCCAGCGTAAAAAAAAAAAATTTTTTTTTCTTTGACGCCGGCAAATCTACTGAAAGCTGCATTGGATCTGAATCATAATTTGCATATTAAGGGGCAGATTTATCAAGGGTCGAATTGAAAATTCAAATTTTTAAATTCGAATTTAAAAGTTTATTTTAGGGGCAGATTTTTAGCCTATGGAGGACCTCCTAGAACCCATTTATTTGTCAATTGGTGGACTTTGAAAATATCGAAGTTTTTTTGGGGAAAACTTCGAATCGAATGCGATATTCCTTCTATTCGAACAATTAGAATTCGGTCGAATACGGACCTATTCAATCGAAAACAGACCTATTCAACCAAAAAAAATCTTTGACTTAATTTCAGTTGGCCTTTTTGAATTAGAATTTCGAAGTTTTTTCAATTCGAAATTCGACCCTTGGTAAATATGCCCCTTAGTGTAAACAAAGATTTGCAAAGATTTGGTGCATTTCCAATAATCATATTGTAATTGCTTTAAGTGCAGTCTATATAAATACACCTCTTTATACACCTAAATGGGGTATTTATGGGTAAAAAACATAGGTAGAGTTACTGCTATCCTTTTTAACTAAAAATTCACAGGGCACTAATATGTATAAGAATTGATAAAGATATTACCTTTCGCTGCAATCTGTTGTAATTTGGCTTTGCCCTCTTTAAAATAAAAAATAAAATGTTATTAGTATTACTGAATCCACACAAAGATAATTTACATCTATAAGAATTATTTGTAAATGTTCATTTGTAAATATCTGCAGTATTTCTGTGGTCCATGCAGACCCAATATTTTGGTTGATTAAACAGTTTTAACACAATTTGAACATTTCCTGCAATCAACAGGTTCATTGGCCATGTAATATCAGTGGGGTTATCCCTTAGGCACCCAATGAGCTTGAGAACATACAAATTTAATACAGACTTCATACGATTAAGGGGCAGATTTATCAAGGGGCGAAGTGAAAATTCAAATTTCGAGTTCATTTTAGTGTACATTGACTAGGGAATGGTCCAAATGCTAATTACATTTGAAAATTCAAATATTGAAATTTATCATGTACTATCTCTTTAAAAATTAAACTTTGACTATTCACCATCTAAAACTGTTTTAGCCTATGAGGGACCTGCTAGAACCAATTTAAATTCATTTGGTGTATTTTGAAAAATTAAATTTTTTTTGAAAATACTTTGATTCAAATTCAATCAAATCTTATCCAAATTCGAATCGAACGATCATATACTGCCTATTCACCTGAAGTAAAAAAAAAAATGTGATTTTTTTTTTTTAAATAAATTTTGGTTGGTCTTCGACCATCGAATAAGATACTACGACTTCCATTGTACCTAGAATTCGATTCGAAGTAAAAGTAGTTTGAATATTCGACCATTCGATAATCAAAGTACTGTCTCTTTAAAAAAACGTAGACTTCAATACTTCACCAAATTAAACTTGCCAAATTGCTATTTTAGCCTATGGGGACCTTCTACAAACTTTTTCCAAGTCTTTACACATCGAATTAAAATCGCTCAATCGATCGATGAAATCCTTCGAATCGTTCGAATTTTAATTCGATATTTGAATTTGAAGTATTTAAATTCGATGGTCGAATTTTGAAGTATTTTCAAATTCGACCCTTGATAAATCTGCCCCTAAGTGTAATACAGAGGTCCATGGCTTTCAACAAGCATTATACAATTTCATAAGGCAAAAATGTACTTACTTTGTAGTAATCCAGGTGACTTTGTTACAGGTGTAGCTGAGGCATCTGTGGTTTCCGGTACTGGTATTTCTATGGAAAGGAAGACACAATAGTAGAAATGTAACAAACATGTCACCGACAGGTAGGGGCAGATTTATCAAGAGTCTAAGTGAATTCGAGGGAATTTTCAAAGTAAAAAAATTCAAAACTCATAATTAATTTTTGGATACTTCGACCATCGAATAGGATACTACGACTTCGAATTTACTTCGAATTCGATTAGAAGTTAAATAGTTCGAATATTCGCTAATCAAAGTACTGTCTCTTTAAAAGAAATTCGACTTCATTAGTTTGCCAGATGAAACCTGCAGAAGTGCTATGTTAGCCTATGGGGACCTTCTAATGCATTTTTCGATTTTTTTTGTAGTCAAAGTAAAATAGTTTGATCGATCGCTGGAATCTTCGATTCCAACAATTTAATTGTTTGATCGAATGATTTTACTTAGACTGCCAAACTTTCAGATTCTGTAAAAAAAACTTCGAATTCGATATTCGAATTCAAAGTAATTTCGAAGTAGTTTTTTACTTTGAAATTCGACCCTTGATAAATCTGCCCCGTAATGTTTAATAATAATATAACTCAGTATAGATTATTATGTACAAAAAATATTCCATGCCAGCATATTCCCTTTATATTTATGACTGGCAGTCGTTTAGACTATAAAGCCACACATTATAGCAATATATCAAGCATTTATTTTAGGCCATATAAGATACAATACAAGCAAGGCTATGAATTATAATTTATATGAGATAACAGTATGGCAGCTCTAATTATTTTTGCATGTGGGAAACCAAATTTTGAACATAATAGGCTGCTTGTGTGTTAATGTGTACAGCTAGAATTAAGAATAGTGAGTTATATTAGCTACAGCCGAAAAACTATTCCTATTATTCATCATTATCTATATAAAATATCATTATTTTACTTTTTTATTGAAGCTGCTGAAAGATTTACCTTTCCTGAATTTGCCTTTTACCGTATGAATCAGCTTCTTCATCTTGCCTTGCAGTTCCTGAACCATGGAAGCTATAATAACATAGAAAAATAATTTTATTTGCATGCTTTAATATTTTTAGGGGGTTATTTCTCAAAGTCCGAATTTATCTCAATATTTTCTGGGAAAAAAACTCCGACCAAATCTGCACTAGTGTTTTGGTCTTATTTATAAATACACTTACAAAATTTTGTTTGTGGAAAAAATCAGATTTTCACAATTTTTTCAGATTTTTCTTCCGATTTTCAAGATTTTTTCGGATTTTTCATCCCAAAACTCAGAATTTTGCCTGAAAACTTGAGGGTATTGGCAAAAACCCAGCGCACATCAAAAAATCATTGTGACTTCTCCCATTGACTTGTACGCAACCTTAACAGGTCTGAGATGCCGGATTTTCTGATTCGGCCTTTTCTATCCTCGGGGTTTAATAAATTCCGAAAAACTTTATAAATAAAAATCACAAATTTTTCGTGATTTTTGCATTTGGAATTTAGTGAATAACCCCCTTAGAGTGTTTTAATTATACTGTTCTTTGCTCAATTTGGCCTTATGATTTACAGTAGTACTATTAAAGGGTAAAAGAATAAAAGATGAACCTATTTTATGTATCTTTCTTAGAGCAGTATGGACAGTGTTACAGGTTAGCTGATCCAAATAATAAATATTTTACCTTTTTCTTGTGCTTCAGGGGGCAAATCATTTTCTTTAAAATTCGTGGGTCTGCCATCTGTAATATCACAAAAATATCTCATTAATTCTACTGATCTAAAAGGACAAACAAGCCTGCACCAAGAATAAACAACAGAATGTGGGGGTCATTTATAAAGTTCCCGCAAACAGTTGTATTGCTCATGACTTTTTCTGAATGCTAAAATATTGCACTGCTGTGCCCGTCTTTCCAGTTTTTGCGAATTGGCATTATGAATAAATTTTCACGAATGAAACAAGTGTTTGCGTGAGTGCGCTTAGTGTGAGAGGTTGTTGTGCTTGAAAATAATGTTGACAGTAACTTAAATTCACAATTTGCAAAACTGTTTTGAGAACATTTTCTCCGTCACCAAAGTTGTGGCTTAACTCAGGCGCAGAGTATTCACAATTTGCATTTTTTGCCATATTTAAAAAAGCTCTTATGGGCATTCGCAGTTTGAAAAAAAAATCACAATTCGGTTTGCACATTAAGGGGAAGATTTATCAAACGTCGAGGTGAATTTTCAAATTCAAAAATTCGACCCTTGATAAATATGTAAATATCTAAGTACACCACTCTTATCCAGCTTTCTAAATTTAATCATATGCACGGCAAATACTTTGTGCAAATCATTCTGCCCTGCGCAAAGTTTATAAATGAACCCCAGTGTGTTTTACCTTTGCATGGAAACCCTTATGCTGGTGTTTCTCCAAATAGTTGTAGTACAGTAATAACAAATGTTCACAGCAAGGTTAATGAAATATTGTTTATCTTACCAAAGTTAACTGCTGAAATAATCGGACTCAGTAATTCATTCTTCTGAAATAATTCATTTTTCTTTTGATCATTTGATTCTGTAATACAAAAAATCATTTGTAAGATGTATTTTATTGGAAAGAAGAGAAATAAAGCTCCATGCTCATATCCAGTGTTTGCCTGGTGAAACCAATATCTAATGTAAAACTTAACACTACCAATCATCCACTACTGTACTTTCTTAGTTAGCTTAAATCTAACATTTTCGACACACAAACATAAAGTAAACAAAGTATGTTCCCAATAGGGACTGGTTACTAAATATTATTCCTTTGCGTTACAATTTTAATAAAATAAATGGTTAAATTATGTTGAATGCTGTAAAGATAACAGTGTTAGATCCAATCATCTAAAGGATTTGTTTTATTAGAGAATTTAAAGGAAATTAGCAGTTTTGTTAATAAGGCCCTATTGTCAAAATTAATGGGAATGGCTATAAGTATAGCTGTCAAGATATCACCTAGAAACACTTATATTCTATTTATTATAGAAATGTTGACAATAAGTTCTATATTCTGTATTAATAAGTAAATATTAAATACATACCTGTTGTTCCATGAATAGATGTTATTAAAAATAAGGTTGAGAGAAAAAAACAAGAAAAAAGACAGAGAGAATTCATCTTGTCTGTTTTCGTGTTAAGTCAAGTGTAAAATGACAAGAGCAATTTCCTGCCAAACCTTAAGCCTTACTGTGATCATTGTGATGTCATAAAGGGCAAAGGATTATTATGATGTCATAATGGAAAAGTATCATTATGATGTCATGGGGTCAAAAGGTCATACTGATGTCACAATGGCCAAAGGATCATTATGATGTCATAATGGTCAATAAACAAAGGCATGGGAAGTTAATGGTGAACATTTTTATCCAGTAAATCACTGTTTATCAAACTCTATTTTACTGTAGTAATTAATGGGAAAGAAATTACAAGATGTATTGTGACTTGATAAGATATTTCTAGTGACGAGCGAATCTGTCCCGTTTCGCTTCGTCGACCAATTTGCGAAACTGTGAAATTTCGAGAAACGCATTGAAGTCTATGGGAGTTTTTACGAGCAACTATTTTTCTTGATCCAAATGCATTTAAGTCAATGGGCTATTTTTTCTTATGGAAACTTTTTTTCTCCAAATTCATTAAAGTCAATGGGCTTTTTTTTTCTTATTGCGATTTTTTTCTCCAAATGCATTAAAGTCAATGGGCGTTCTTTCTTATGCTGACTTTTTTTCACCAAATGTATTTAAATAAATTTTGCACATGGGCGTTTTTTCGCTGCATTTTTTCTTATGGTGATTTTTTTCACCAAATGCATTAAAGTCAATGGCTGTTTTCTCATATGGTGACTTTTTTCTCCAAATGCTTTAAAGGCAATGGGAGTTTTTTCATATGGTGACTTTTTTCTCCAAATGCATTAAAGTCAATGGGCGTTTTTTTATAGTGATTTTTTTTCTTCCAAATGCATTAAAGTCAATGGGTGTTTTTTCTTATGCAGACTTTTTTTCTCCAAATGCAAAGTCATTGGGCATTTTTTTGGTAAATTTTTTGTCATAAGGCATTAAAGTCAATGGGTGTTTTTTTCTTATGGGGATTTTTTGTCTCCAAATGCATTCATGTTTCGCAAAATGTATTAAACAAATTTGCACATGAGCGTTTCTTCGCTGCATTTTTTCTTATGGCGATTATTTTTTCCAAATGCATTAAAGTCAATGGCCATGTTTTCTTATGGTGACTCTTTTCTCCAAATGCATTAAAATCAATTGGAGTTTTTTTCTGATGGTGATTTTTTCTCCAAATGCATTAAAAAATAAATTTGCAGCGAATCCATGCCTGGTGAATTATTTTGCTCATCACTAGATATTTCTTATGTCCTACTGTAGTTGCAAAGTCCCCACCCATCCGTGCCAGTCTAGGATTTCAAAACAACACTACCATAGCTGTGTACAAGCACAGATAAAGAATGTAACATACACTTACAGGTTGTATATACTTTGTATGCTCTCATACATTAATATATTTAAGGGTAAAAACATTTAAGATGAGTAATAATGAAGAATGATTTGTTTTAAACACAATATTGATATGACTTATGCTAAGAATGTTACTTCGGTAAACTTCCCTTTGTGATATGAAATGAAAATCTGGTATCTATTTTTGCAGGCGTTTTATATCAAAATGATTTATTCCTATTTGCAGAAAATGCAAATGAAAGGATCCCCTCTCACAGATATTCCAGGTATCCAAACAATGAATTATCCATTTTAGACAGCTAATATATAAACCCATAGGTGCCAAGCTGTACTCAGGTGTTTCCCTGGTTCCCTACAGGTAAGAAACATGAAAGGAAAGTCCTTAAGGGATTCTCTCATTGCCTCTTATATTTCTTACCTGTAGGGAACAGGCACACACCTGACTGGTGCAAACATTTCCTCCAAATACAGGAAAAGAAGCAACACATCCCTGTATTAAAAGTGCATTTGCCGTGTAAATGAAAAAGATTTATAAGTATGTATATGTACAGCTCTACATTCATATTCATAGTTGTGAAGTTGTGCCCAGGGAAGTGAAAGGTAGCGAAGTTACGCTAGCGTTAATTCTTCAAGCAAAGCGAAGCTACGCTAGCGATGCTTAATTTGCAAACAGTGCCAAGTTAAAGTACAATGGACGTATATGTAGCAGCAAATACATTACACTGGGAAACCTTCATAAAATAAAATAGAGTTGTTATTTTGCCCTATACATGTGCCCATTGTATAGTTTAGGTGCCATATGTTAGGAAATGTAGGGGGAAGGAGGGTACCCCCAAAAAAGTGTTTTTTTTTTCAGTCTATCAGCCTTAAAAAAGTAAAAGACGCCAGCGTTTTTTGGGACTTTTTCAACTGTTTTTGAAGCAAGTCCTATCTACTCTATTGCACTTCGCCTGGTCTGAGGTGGCGAAGGCAAGTCTGGCGCTAGAAGTAACGTTCAGTAAAATCCGTTAGTGAAATAGCTGGCGTTAGGGTGCGAAGTATCGCTAGAGTATGTCAACTTTGCCAGCACCCGTTAGTAAATCGGCGAAGTGGCAAAATTACGTCACGCTGGCGAATTCACCCTTTAGTAAATTTGCCCCTAGGATGGGATGTTGAGCTCCCAGGTAAAGAGCAAACTGCTTCTCAATCTCTTCCCAGCGCTGCTTGACTTTTTTTCCATCTACCTCATCATGCTGAGATGCTTCATTCTTCTGTAGCGCAATACATTTTTCCCTGTGTTCCTCCAGTTCTTGCAAAAGCTCCTGCCAACACAAGCAGCTAACAATTATTGCATCATGGTAAATCCAGACAAAATTAGCCTGGTTATACTAATATAGCAATAGCATGTTCATTCATGTCTTTGTTGCATCTGTTGATTGATTTAATTGGAAGAGAACAATTTTTGTAGTTAGATGCAAAGGTGAAAAGAGAGATGGATGTTACAAACTCAGGGCAGGTGGGGATGGAACCAGTGAAGGGGTAAAATATATTTTGAACGTAAAGGAAAACTATACCCCCCAAACAATGTAGGTCTCTATTAAAAGATACTGAGTAAAACAGCTCATGTATAAAACCCTGCTTCATGTAAATGAACCATTATCATAATAATATACTTTTTTAGTAGTTTGTGCCATTGGGTAATCATGCCTTTTGCTTCCTCACTTCTTCCTGTTACAGTTAGTGTTGTAGTATTTCTGGTCAGGTGATCTCTGAGGCTGCACAGATAGAGTCACGAAATGGTGGTTCAAGGCAAGAGATGTAAAAGGGCAATATTTATGTAAATATATATTCCAGTTTGGTAAGATTTTTTAATATGTCATTCAATTTGATATAAACTATCTGTTGCTTAAGTATTCATTTTGGGAGTATAGTTTTCCTTTAAAAGAAAATAAATGCATAAGCAGGGATTATGGTTAAAATGTCAGTATCCCGAAGCTTGGTTGGCTGTGATCCTTAACTCTTATGGTTGCAAATATTTCTAATGGGTGGTTGTGTCCCATGGCCTTAAAAGTTGCTGTTGGTGTCACAAAATGACATCCAGCAGCTTTGGTTCGGTTTTTCCTTTATACTCTTCATAAACTATCGACTAAGATGGGCTAGGCTAGGTCACGCAACAACGAGTGGTGTGTAGGACACAAACTGCATCCAAGTGTCATCAGAATATTGCTCACCATGTAGTATGAGATAGCTCTTATAGCTTGTCATCTTTAGCCTCATGGAGACCGGACAGATGGTGTTCTGTCTCATTTATCCACTTGAACAAATTGCTGTTCTTCTTAACACAAACCAACACTGGAAGAAGCTTTATTTCTTGCCTCACTGCCCACAATTTCTGCCATACTGAAAGAAACATTGGTGTAATCTAATTAGCCTCCTACAGCAGGACAAATATCCTCATGGACAACAGCTGCTGTGAGGATGCAGAGGATGCTGGAGCTTGAAGTGTAGAGGGGCATAAAGATTCATATCAGTTGTTTGATAAAAGAGGGCTTCAATATTTTTAAAATAATAAATCAAACCTATTTTGGTAAGGTTACATGAACCCCCAAGACTGGTCCCCTAGCAGCCAATGGGGAGAAGACAGCAGGGTCCTGAACATGTGTAATTCCAGCAAATTATTGCAAAAGAGATCATTTACCCCAAGCTATAAGTGACGAGGGGGTAAAATGCATTCTACAACTCCTAGCAAAAATGAGATGATGATTCTCATGCTCAAGAGTTGTAGTTCAAGAATTTGAAACACTGATGAGCCTCTAAAGAACTTCACATTGCTGCATTTGGTCTGTAAGAGCAGTAGCTCTAGTCGGAATTTCTCTCTCTTGTTGTCTTCCATTGATAGCCATAAAAGCAAGCAAGCCTTGTCCTCATCCATCTAAAGAAACAAGACAAAGAAAGCTTGTTAGGGCTACGGACAGTATCACTATCACAGTATTATGCACGTCAATAACCTTAAGCTCCCATCAATAAACTTGAATTTCATATTTAATAATGGTTCCATGAAGAGCCCCATTCTTTAAGTCATGCTGAGCTTCGACAGCAAATCTTCTTACAAACTTGAATACAATTGTAAACTACTCTAGAATATAGAAAGATAACAATGCCCTCATTAGAAATGACAGTTTGGTCTTTACATGATCAGTACTCGATCCCTTAATATGTTTATAAAATAATTATATTGCAGGGGTACTATTACTGAACAAGTCTGTATCACTTTATATTACCCCATACATTTAGGCAGAGTTTGTGTAGAAAAACAGAGCACCATAGAGCCTGGATGAAGAATTAAAAATATTCAAAATTTATTGTACATCCATTAAAAATCACAGCAGCATATCTCTCAAGGGGGCTGCCTGCTTAACATGTTTCGTGGCTCCATGCCACTTCCTAAAGAAGCTGTCGGCAGCCCGGTCCACATACATTTAGGGGCAGATTTATCAATGTTCGAAGTGCAAATTCGAATTAAAAAAAAATTGAATGTTGATCAAATTTTTGTGTCCTTCACGTAGGGAATAGTCCAAATTTGAAATTTATCATGTACTGTCTCTTTAAAAATTCGACTTCGACCGTTCGCAATTTAAAACCTGGTGAATTGCGGTTTTAGCCTATGGGGGACCTCCTAGAACCTATTTGGAGTCAATTGGTGGACTTTAAAAAAAATCAACGTTTTTCTTTGGGAAAAACATAGAATCGTACCAATCGAATTCGATCGAAAACTGTCCTATTCGATTGAAAATTGACCTATTCGATCAAAAAAACCTTAGATTTAATTTCGGTTGTTTTTTTTTAAATTTCGAATTTCGAAGCTTCTAAAGTTCGACCCTTGGTAAATCTGTCCTTAATGAGAAAAAGTGCAGCAGGTACGAAGATAACAGCTGCCTCCCAGAGTCCACCAACATGGGTGATTATGGATGTCCTACATCTTTTATACCTAGGACAAATAACGGGCAGGTTTGATTCTAGTTTAACTATTATGTTTGTTTTGTTATTATTGTTTTAACCCTTTAACCGCCAAGCACCGTCGGCGTACGTGCTGCCGGTTCAGGGCTCAGGCTGCCAAGAACGTACGTTCTCCTGCAGCTGAGCCCTACTTTCTGCATCGGCGGCTTTTGCCGCCTCCGCAGAGAGTCAGAAGGGTTGACAGCCCCCTGGGCAACAAGGCTGGGGGGCTGTCGAGTCGGATCTGGGACACGATTGTCGCAGATCCGACTTCAAAGTCGCAAATGCGCTGGAAATAGCGCTGCTGCTGCATACTCACCTCTTCCTTCCTGCACAGCGCCCACACACTTCCTGCTGCGCAGTAACTCTGTTCTGGCTGCCTCCATCTGTTCCAGCGATCCTCCTGCTACAAAAACGGTAAGTGCACTTTTTTTATACACTTACCTGCACTTACACAAACATTTTAGTAAAAATTTGTATTTTTTATTTTAGCCCACTTGGTCGATTTTTTACACTTATTTACATGTATTTGCACACTCAGACAACTTTTATTAGTGCACAAATATGTATACACAAAAACTCACAAACAGGTTTTTTTTTTTTTAACTTATTCATTGTACCGTTTGTTTTGCCTAAAAACATGTTATTTTGACAGCGTGACTATTGGATCATCGATTTCGCCCACTAATAACGCTGTCGGATCAATTATTTTATTTCATTGATTTACGCTGTTTTTGTGGTTTTATTGCAATTTTATCCCTACATTATTGTTTCTTATGAATCTTTAGTATTGTTTTGCTGTTTGGTGCTTTGGTATAGAAAGATTTATTTTACTTAGTTTCATTCGCCAGAATATATGCTTTCCAAAAATATATAGTTTTCTGGGGGTCTTTTTACATTTAGTGGGTCTTACGGCACAAAACGCACAGTTGGGGCTCTCTTTTCTGTAGCTTAGTTGGCTAGCATGAAAATTCATATGCATGTTTTTCATTTGGGGTCCGTACATGCCACATACTTTGGTAAATCTTTGCATATTGGGCATCAAACTATTCAGTAGACCTCTGACATGCATATTTAGGGTGATTTTTCTTTATACGTAAAACATTGTGTGCGATAAATGCGGCAAACTGCAACAATTTTAGGCGATTTTCAGAAATGTTGTAAAAACCTCTATGTTTTGAAAAGCTTTGCAGTTTGGTAGTTTGGTGTAGAAAGACGTCTTTATCTTTTTTGGATTTGTCAGAATGTGTACTTTCCAAAAATATATGGTTTTGGGGGGGTCTTTGCTGTTAGGAGGGTCTTGAGGCACATAATATGAAGTCAAGGGTCTATGTTCACAGAAGGCGAATCGGCAGCGGAGAAAAATCATATGCACTATTTTCATTTGGGGTCCGCACATGCCAGCTGCCTTGGTATATCAATGCATATTGGGCATCAAACTGTTCAGTAGACCCTTGGCATCAATATTTATGGTGTTTTACAATTGTATGCAAGAAATTGGGTGAGATAAATGCGGCCAATTGCAATATTTTTAGGCACTTTCAAAAATGGAAAAACTATTGCTTTTATCGCCAAATTTAGGAAAGGCTTGCGACTTGGTACTTTGGAGTACAAAGACATGCATACCCAATTTGGATTCGTGGGAATGTGTACCTTCTGAAAATATATGGTTTTCTTGGGTGAATGTGCTTTTTTCTACCATTGCTCCCCCCGAAAACTATGTATATGTGTTGATTTTGCAGTACCTGAAATGACAGACCATATGGGGGTCTTCCTTTTGGGGCCCCTATATGCCACGTGCTCGGGTACACCTATACATATTGGGCATCAAACTGTTCAGAGGACTTTAGGCTTTCATATTTTGGGTGATTTCTCTTGATACCTAAAAGTATGTGGGTAAAACGATGCTGCAGGGTAGAAATTTTGAAGTCATTTTTGGAAATGTCATCAAAATCATCAAATTTAGGAATGGTTTGCGGCTTGGTACTTTGGAGTACAAGGACATGCATACCCAATTTAGATTCGTGGGAATGTGTACTTTCTGAAAGTACAGGTTTTCTGGGATGAACTTACCTTTTTTCTACATTTGCCCCCCTCAAAACAATGTAAATGTGTTGATTTTGCAGTATCTGAAATGACAGACCATGTGAGGGTCTTCGTTTTGGGGCCCCTGTATGCCACGTGCTTGGGTACACCTATACATTTTGGGCATCAAACTGTTCAGAGGACCCTAGGCTTTCATATTTGGGGTGATTTATATTGATACCTAAAAGTATGTGGGAAATACGATGCTGCATGGTGGAAATTTTGAAGTGACTTTTGGAAACGTCACCAAAACCACCAAATTTAGGAATGGTTTGCGGCTTGGTACTTTGGAGTAGAAAGACATGCATACCCAATTTGGATTCATGAGAATGTGTACATTCCGAAAATATATGGTTTTCTGGCGTGAACTTACTTTTTTCTTTCTTTGCACCCCCCCAAACAATGTAAATGTGTTGATTTTGCAGTACCTGAAATGACAGACCATATGGGGGTCTTCTTTTTGGGGCCCCTGTATGCCACGTGCTTGGGTACACCTATACATATTGGGCATAAAACTGTTCAGAAGACTTTAAGCTTTCATATTTGGGGTGATTTCTCTTGATACCTAAAAGTATGTGGGTAATACGATGCTGCAGGGTAGAAATTTTGAGGTGACTTTTGGAAATGTCACCAAAATCACCAAATTTAGGAATGGTTTGCGGCTTAGTACTTTGGCGTAGAAAGACATGCATACCCAATTTGGATTCGTGGGAATGTGTACTTTCCGAAAATATATGGTTTTCTTGGGTGAACTTACTTTTTTCTACTTTTGCCCCCCCCCAAAACGATGTAAATGTGTTGATTTTGCAGTACCTGAAATGACAGACTATATGGGGGTCTTCCTTATGGGGCCCCTGTATGCCACGTGCTTGGGTACACCTATATATATTGGGCATCAAACTGTTCAGAGGATCCTCAGCTTTCATATTTGGGGTGATTTATCTTGATACCTAAAAGTATGTGGGTAATACGATGCTGCAGGGTAGAAATTTTGAGGTGACTTTTGGAAATGTCACCAAAACCACCAAATTTAGGAATGGTTCGCTGCTTGGTACTTTGTAGTACAAAGACATGCATACCCAATTTAGATTCGTGGCAATGTGTACTTTCCGAAAATATGTGGTTTTCTGGGGTGAACTTACTTTTTTCTACATTTGCCCCCCTCAAAATGATGTAAATGTGTTGATTTTGAAGTATCTGAAATGACAGACCAAATGGGGGTCTTCTTTTCAGGCCCCTATATGCCACTTGCTTGGGTGCAACTAAACATATTGGGCATCAAACTGTTCAGAGGACCCTAGGCTTTCATATTTTGGGTGATTTCTCTTGATAGCTAAAAGTATGTGGGTAATACGATGCTGCAGGGTAGAAATTTTTAGGTGATTTTTTGGAAATGTCGCCAAAATCACCAAATTTAGGAATGGTTTGCCGCTTGGTACTTTGGTGTAGAAAGACATGCATACCCAATTTGGATTCAGGGGAATGTGTGTAAATATATGGTTTTCTGGGGTGAACGTACTTTTTTCTACCTTTACCGTCCCACAAAACTATGTAAATGTGTTGATTTTGCAGTATCTGAAATGACAGAACAAACAGGGGGTCTTCCTTTTTCAGCCCCCTATGCCACGTGCTTGGGTACACCTCTACATATTGGGCATCAAACTGTTCAGTGGACCTCAGGATTTCATATTTGGGGTGTTTTACATTGGTACCTAATGATGTGTGGGAGATATGTTGCTGTAGAGTGGAAGCTTTGAGGTTTGAGGTTTCTATAAAACATTATAACTTTAGGAAACAATTGCAACTTGGTCGTTTGGAGTACAGATATTTTTACCCATTTTTGGTTCACCAGAATCTGTTCTTTCTAGTAATGGGTAGTTTTCTAGGGTAAACCTACTGTTAGCGGAATGTTTGGCCTTGAAATCAAAAGTATGCCGTTTGGGGAGCGTTGCTTTGAAAAATTGTTTGTGTACTGCTTGTAGATTTTGAGCTATACAAGTGAGAAATCTCCATAAAACTATATATATTTGGTATTGCCGTGTTCAGGAGACATAGATCTTTCTAAATTGGCTGTGTTCTAGTACATAAAATAAATGATGTTTCTGATATATGTGATTGTTCTTCGTGAAACATGAATTTTTTTCATTTTATTAGACACTTAGAACCCTATATTTTTTTACAGAAGTAGAATTACACCAAAATGCTTGCATATTGTGAAAGTTCAGGTTGTCTTGAAAAAAACAATATATTGTTTTCCTGGGTAAACTAAAAGACCACCCCAGGAAAGGCCCTTAAAGTGAAAGAGTGCAAAATATCTAAAAACTGCTTGGCAGTAGATGTTTGCATCTAGGACAAAACGGCTGGCAGGGAAAGGGTTAAAAAAAGAAAATAAATTTCCAGCACTTGTTTTATTTAGGTGCGGTGGTAATTATGGAAGTGTGAACACTGCCATCTCATCCTAACAGATCTTAGATTTCACCTAACATACTTTCTTTTTGCATATGTTCATGTAATATGCATGTAGAATATCGAATACTAAAGACCTTTATATAAATCGATATTTTATTAGTTATGCACTTATTTACAATTTCTAACATGTCTACCTTCATAGAAGTGAAACCACTCGTTTGTGTGTGCTTGACTTCCAATAAAAAACAATTTAAAAAAAAACTCTCAGCTTTTTTCAATAGCTCTTCCATTTGAGTTTTGCCTCTGAAGCAGGAGACAGATAGTGGCAAGTTATGTGTGGTTGGGGTTTGCAATATCTACAGTAACTAGTGTGCGCTAGTCCCCCTGCAAACAAAATCTGCCAGCAACCTCTGTTAACCCAAAACAAGTTACAAATAGATGCTACAGCGTCCCAGCTGCATTTCATATGACAGGGGTGTTAAAAAGCCATCACTGGTAATAGTAAGAGATGAATTTCCAGTTCTTTGGCTTTTTGATTTAGAGAGGGCAATAGTGCTCTCAACACTTATGAATCACCCCCAAATCTCCATTATCTTCATATAGTTTTTTCATATTTCATGTACATGTTTAATGTTATAATAAAATTTCTGTTTACTTATATATTATGCACAGGAGATATGGAGATATGGAGTTTTAAATTTCCCGTGCGCAATGGGCTCTGGTCCCAGTGACCAAAATTTGCCCGAATAAGGGGAGGGACGAACGGCAGTGGGCCTAGGGGCGCCCACTATGTAAATCGGGCCCTGGTTATCTGCTTTCAGAAAATCAGGATGTGATAGTGTAGCAATGCCAACCATGGAGAGAGACAAAGAATTGTGTTGATTTGTTTTGTGCCAATCTTTAGTTTAATAACTACATACAGAATAAAAAGTACAAATACTAACAGACAGTAAAACTAAACTGCAAGTCAAAAAATGGTCGAAATTTGCTTGCAGCTACAACAGGACAAGAGTTTTTAAGGTGATAATAAAGCTTAGGAATTACAAAACCAGGCGGTTCACAAGCACAGTTGCCAATAGCAACCAATCAGCAATTACATTTAAACAGTGTATTGTAAATTATAAAATTAAAACATAGACCTCATCAAATCTAATGCGAACTGCACTTGTGTAAATCAGAGTCTATATTAGTAAATAAGCCCCTGAATGTTGTCAAAGGCGCCTGTGCAAGTTAGCACATATAGTATGTTGGTAAATCAGCCCTCCTTAGTATTGTACTTATGGGTAATTCTCTAAATTAAACCGTCCAAGCACAATTCCCTCAATTGGTAATGAAAACCAGGGTCTGATAAAGACCGATTTACTGGATTAAAAAAGGTTAATGATTTTATCATGTTTTATGAGAATGTTGATAGTGTGCTTTGCATTTCAAGTTTTATCATGATTATGACATTGCAGTTAATATTGAGGTGCAGCAATAGGACTTAAGCTTTGTTGTCACATGACACAAGACCGACAATGGAGAGAGAAACAAGATCTTTTTTTTGTTTGGCCGACAATTTCCATTTTAGCAACAACTACATATGGAATAATAGGTAACAACTGAATGTTATTGTACACTGGTAGAAATAAAACTGATTGTCAAGACTTTTCAACTACAGTAGGACATATATGCAAATTAGGGGTTGGAAGGGGAAAACATTTTTTACTTCCTTGTTTTGTGACAAAAAGTCATGCGATTTCCCTCCCCATCCCTAATTTGCATATGCAAATTAGGATTTGGTTTGGCCGGGCAGAAGGATTCGGCCGAATCCTGCTGAAAAGGGCCAAATCCCAAACCGAATCCTGGATTCGGTGCATCCCTAAAATCAACACCCCATTATACAGTTACATTTAAAACAGCATGTTGAGTTAACACTGTAACAGTATAATGCAAATAACCATATTCAATGAGCGTGTTTTACTATATATTTGCAACTATTTGTGCTCATATGTCCTTTAGCTTCTCTAATATTTGTTCCATTTTATTGTAGCTTCCAAGGTCCAGGAAATACAAGAAAAGATGAAGAAGCTGATTCATACAGTAAAGGGCAAACACAGGAAAAGTAAATCCTTCAGCAGTTACAATTATGGATGCACCGAATCCATGATTTTGGATTCGGACGATCCCCCGAATCCTTCGGGAAAGATTCGGACGAATACTGAACCGAATCCTAATTTGCATATGCAAATTATGGATGAGAAGGGAAACATTTTTTACTTCCTTGTTTTGTGACAAAAAGTTACCTGATTTCCCTCCCCACCTCTAATTTGCATACGGAAATTCGGATTCGGCCGAATCCTGCTGAAAAATGCTGAATCCTGCCCAAATCCAGAACTAAATCCGGAATTCGGTGCATCCCTAGTTTCAATAACGTAAAATTAATTTACATCATATTCTCACGTAAGATTTAGTTCTCGCGTTTCTTAATTTTAACCGTAAACCCTAATACACAGGCAGCTTATTATGTTCAAAATGTGGTTTACTACACGCAAAAATAATTAGAGCCGCCACACTCTTTAAATTAAAATCCATAGTCCTTTTTTGCATTGTATCTTATATGGCCTAAAATAAATGCGGACTGTGTTACATAGCTATAATGTGTGGCTTTATAGTGTAAACGACTGCCAGCCATAAATATAACGGGAATATTCCGACATGGAATATTTTGGTACAGAATAATCTATACTGAGTTATACTATTATTAAATATTACCTGTCGGTGACATGTTTGTTACATTTCTACTACTTGTGTTGTCTTTCTTTCCATAGAAATACCAGTACCGGACACCAGAGATGCCTCAGCTGCACCTGTAACAGAGTCACCTGGATTACTACAAAGTAAGTACATTTGCTTTATGAAATTGTATAATGCTTATACTGCTTGTTGAAAGCTATGCATCTTTACATTATGCCTATTTATATGAAACCCACATTAAGGGGGGATAATTATTGAAGGTTGAGTTGTGTTTTCCCCAAAAAAAATCGAGTTTTTCAAGGGTAGTCACTTTTTTCGTTATAAATTTTTTCCCCCAAGATTTATTATGCCACAAAGTTGCTAAAATTCTGAATCTGAAAACACTACAGCTAAAACCTCTCGAGGTTATGTAGAAGTCAATGGCAGAGGTCCATTTAACCATTTGAAAATGTTTTTCTGCCATCATGATTTTCAGGTTTTTTTCTGTGGTTTGCGCTCGAAAACTCAATAAATTCAAGGCTTTTCAGCCTATAATTCGAGATATTCGTGTTTTTTCACCGGATTGCTTTCAATCAAATTTTTTTATATTTACGGTTGTGAGTTTTTTCAAGGTAGAAAAAAACCTCACAAACTCGACCTTTGATAAATAACCCCCTAAATGTGTTTCAAAGGTGTATATAGTCAAGCTGATTGGGCGCCTAGGGATAACTTCCCTGATATTGGTAAACTTGCTGATTGCAGCAAATGTTCAAGATGTATTATAACTGTTTAGTCAGCCAAAATCATGGGTCTACACAGACTACAGAAAAGTTGCAGATATTCAGAAATGAACATTTGCATATAATTCTTATAGATGTCAATGTTTTCAGTAGTACTAATAACATTTCATTTTTATTTTAGAGGGCAAAGACCATTTGCGACAAATTGCTGAGAAAGGTAATATCTTAATAAATTCTTATACACAGTAGTGCCCTGTGAATTTTTAGTTAAAAATAAAAGTAATAACTCTAGACCCTGTCATTCACTCCTCATATCCAGTCACTTATTAAATCATGTCACTTCCACCTAAGGATCATATCCAAAATACGATCATTTATCACCCAAGATGCTGCCAAAATTCTTATTCACTCTCTCGTCATATCACGTCTAGACTACTTTAACTCTCTTTTAATTGGCCTTCCCCTCCAGAGACTGTCACCTCTCCAGTCCATAATGAACACTGCTGCAAGGCTCATACACCTCAGCAACCGCTCCTCCTCTGCCTCGCCATTCTGTCAATCCCTGCACTGGCTTCGGCTACCTTTCAGGATCAAATTCAAATGAATGACCCTGACATTCAAAGCACTTCATAACTCTGCCCCACCCTACATCTCTGAACTCACTCTACTGACCTGCTATTTAACTCTTCTCTCATTACCTCCTCACTTGCTCGCATTCAAGACTTTGCAAGGGCTGCACCCATCCTCTGGAACTCTCTCCCACGGTCTGTCCGACTTTCTCCCAACCTTTCTGCTTCCAAGAAATCTCTTAAAATGCACTTCTTTCAAGAAGCCTACCGCCACTCTGCTTAACTACCAAATGCAACAACACATACAGTACCACATTTCTCACCCACTTAATTCGATCTTGCCTACTCCCACACCTTGTGTATTACTCTCTTCCCTTTAGAGTGTAAGCTCTTTTGCATAGGGCCTCCCTCACCTTTTATACGGGTATTGATTGTGATGTATGGTGTCTAGTAATTACAACCGCAAAGTTAAATTTTTTTATGTTCAATATTGATTGAGTTTTACTGTCCAGTACGGTATTCAGTAGATAGGTCATTTAATTACATTTGTTGCCAAGGCTCTTTTAGATTCAGCATTAATAATTACATCACTGTGTGCTTTTGTTAGGAGATGCTGCAAAGAAGAAAGTAGCAGATATGATAGATGATCTCAAGAACACCAAAGGTAAAACTCTCTAAAATATGGGTTATTATTTGTTTATATACTAATCAATAATTTGCAGGGTTCTTATTTGTCTTAACTGAATCAAATTCCTTATAATTATGTAGAATAACACTCTAAAGAACCGCTTTTCAACATTAAAGGAATATTTTTATTTTACTCACATTTTGGGGCAGATTTATCAAGGGTCGAATTTCGAAGTGATAAATACTTTCGAAATTCGACCCTCGAATTGAAATACTTTTTTTTTACCAAATTTGGCCATCGAATGATCGAAGTAAAATCGTTTGAACGATTCTAACGATTTTAGCGAACGAACGATTTTACTTTGATGTGTAAAGACTTCGAAAAATGTTCTAGAAGGTCCCCATAGGCTAACATAGCACTTCGGCAGGTTTAATTTGACGAACTATTGAAGTCAAAGTTTTTTTAAAGAGACAGAACTTTGATTATCGAATATTCAAACTATTTTACTACGAATCAAATTCGAAGTAAATTCGAAGTCGTAGGGGCAAATTTACTTAAGGTCGAATATCGAGGGTTAATTAACCCTCGATATTCGACTGTCGAAGTTAAATCCTTCGACCTCGAATATGGATTTTAATCCATTCATCGAACGATTTTTGTTCAACCAAAAAATGCTTAGGAAGCCTAAGGGACCTTCCCCATAGGCTAACATTGACTTCGGTAGCTTTTAGGTGGCGAACTAGGGGGTCGCAGTTTTTTCTTAAAGAGACAGTACTTCGACTATCGAATGGTCGAACGATTTTTAGTTCGAATTGTTAAAGTCGAAGGTCGAAGTAGCCAAAAAAACCATTTGAAATTCAAAGTTTTTTTCCTCTATTCCTTCACTCGAGCTAAGTAAATGGGCCCGTAGTATCCTATTCGATGGTCGAAGTATCCAAAAAATTACTTCGAATTTTTTTTCTTCGGAAACTCCCTCGAATTCACTTGGCCCTTGATAAATCTGCCCCTATATATGCATTTTTGGAGATGACTCAGTATTCGGCCAAACCCAAAAATTCCAGATTTGGTCCATCGTTAATGTTTCATTTCATAAGCAAAAACCACATAGAATATTAAGTTACAATAGCATTAATAATTACATTACTGTTTGCTTTTGTAGATTCTGCAAAGAAGAAATTAACAGATATTCTGAGTGATCTCAAGAACAGCAAGGGTAAAACGCTTTAACTTTTTATTAGTAAACACCGATATGTTTGTGACACAATTGCATTATTGATGCAAATAAACATATTAAAAACACTGAACTACTTTTACTGTAGCTGCAGTTATTTGGGCTCTTGTGTTTTTATGCTCAGTAATATTTGTTCCATTTTATTACAGATTCCAAGGTCCAGGAAATAAAAGATATGATGGAGGAGTTGCTTGATAACATGAAAGAGAAATACAGGAAAGGTAAATTCTTCAGTAGATTTAATAAACCATTTAAATCTGCATATTGTATATTATTATATATCATTCTATATGGATATTCTGCTGTGTATACATTTACTTAGGGTCGAATATCGAGGGTTAATTAACCCTCGATATTCGACCGTCGAAGTAAAATCCTTCGACTTCGAATATCGAATTTGAAGGATTTACGGCAATTCGTTCGTTCGAACGATCGTAGGAAAAATCATTCGATCGAACGATTAAATCCTTTGAGTCGAACGATTCAAAGGATTTTAATTCATCGATCGAACAAGTTTCCTTCTATAAAAAAATACTTAGAACGCCTATGGGGACCTTCCCCATAGGCTAACATTGTACCTCGGTAGAGAGACAATACTTCAACTACCAAAGAGTCGAACGATTTTTAGTTCGAACCGTTCAAGTCGAAGTAGCCAATTCGATGGTCGAAGTAGCCAAAAAAATACTTCGAAATTCGAAGTATTTTTTATTCTAATCCTTCACTCGAGCTAAGTAAATGTGCCCCTTAATTTCATATTTGTAGAATATTTTTATTATTAAAAGTATGCTGCTCTTTACACATTTCTTTGTCAGATATGAATTCTTGAACTGCTCCAATTTCATTCTGTCTCAGTAAAACATAAACCAAATAAGCCCAATCCTTACCAATCTTTGAGTAAATGAGCTCCTAACAACCATTATTTGTTTGTTTTAATAGGAAGTTTTCAACTAAATACAGACCAACCAGTAGAAGGTAAGAAAGTTTTTGTATCATGTCCCTTTACTATGTTTATTAGAGATTAACTTTTAAAACTCTTCACTAGTCCCTGGTCCAAAACCAAACTATAGTCTATAATTTTAGCATTAAGATGCTACTGGATAATGACTTTACAAGAAGTGTTTATATTTTATTTTTTCCTGGCAAATATTGCATGAGCGTATGTCTCATTATAGAAAAACTATTTATATGTATATGACCCCCATAGACAGAAAATATACCCATTAAATCATGTATATTAGCGTTCCTACTGGTAGATCAAGCTGCTTATTACATAATTATCTTTTACAGATATGCTGAAAGAAGCATTTGAAAATCTGGAAAAACTAAGAAAAATAAGCACAACAATCATCTGCGTACTTAGCCTGATTTGTGTTGGAATTCTCGTGTGTGTTGCTGTATACAGAACTTGTCACCGAAGAACGTAGGTGTTATTTCAATACATTTCTTTTTATTGTTAACTTCTGTCCAGAAAAGTAACTTTATTTTCCTAATTTTGTGATACAGTGAAAAGGATAAAGTAAGCCAAATGGAGCAAGGCACTTCATAAGTTCAACTGGTCCTACTTCGGTGAATCTAGAATACAGACCAGGAGAGAGTTATTTCAAGGAATGGAGTTGCCTGATATCTTCAAGACAGATCTTCCAAGGCATATTTAGAAACACACAAGCTATAGAGCAATAAATATAAGCAACATGAAAATATATGCAGGTGCATGTAAATTTGTCATACAATAAAAATCCATAAAACTACTCTTGTGTGAAGCCTCATTATTAATCTGGCAATAGAAAAAAAAACTGGGTTTGGTAGGACCATGTAAATTTTGAAGGAAAGGTTATTATAAAGGATAAAAGTGCTCCTTGTGATGAACATACTGTGCAAATTTTGGATGTGGAAGTGTAGTGTGAAAATGATAGGTTACACTATTCCCTGTACCACAGACAGGAATACTCTGCTACATAGATCTAGTTGTCACCCTATAACACTTAAAAAAAATCCCTTCCTGTCACACAATTTTGTCGGGTCCTACGATATAAATCAAACACAGAAAGGTGTGAAACCCAGATCAGTGAAATGTGAGAGAGATTGAGAAAAACATTCGATTCTGCCCGTGAAAGGGTAAGAACTCCACGTGAGTCATCAGGCACAACACGGCCTCGGACTGAGTAAGTCGCATGGTAAGGGACAATTGGCCCATCATCAGGGCTGACAAGGATCCCCCGGTGATGGCATACACAAGGGGACAACATTTACGTGAGTTGTTGAACTTAACGGACCTGGTGAAATGTTACCAAAGACAGCAGTCGTCTTGGCTCAAGTTTGGTAAATGGGGGGTTGTTTCAGATGTCCTAATTGTATTCACCACCACACATGTTGTATATATGGTTACCTGCCCTTGTGGCTTAGCATATATAGGCAAAACAGATTTAACCCTAAGAATTCGCATGGATAGACATAGATTTGCCATTAGCACAGCATTCAGGGATAGGAAGACAGTGAAGCCTGTGGCCAAGCACTATCTTGAAACAGGCCATAGATTACCTACTTTTAAATACACTGGTATCAATCATGTACCTGAACCCAGAAGACGGGGGGGATAGTTCCCAAATGTTGCTACAACGCGAGACATTTTGGATAAAACGATTAGATACTTTAGTTCCAAAAGGACTGAACGAACAGTGCTACTTTAATTGCTTCTTAAACTCGAAATAGTCTGTCTGTGGAAGGTTTTGCTGTTTCAGGAGCTGGATTGGCAGTTATATAAAGTAATACTGCCGGAATATTTATTGTAATGATATTATTGAAAATTAATTTATAATTGAGTTATTTATTGTAATGAATTTTCTGAGAGTTCTTTGTAACTTTGAGGTGATGTTAAAGTGGAGGCGGGTTTCTGATGCGTTAAAGGGTTACACCCAGGGAAGTTATTTTATCCCCTCTAGACCAGCTCCTTATCAGAATGGTATGGATTTACTAAGTCAAATAATTGAACAATTTGTCTTCCAGGGCTGCTAAAGAAATGAGCACCATACACAACACTGTATAATTATTACATCTCATCCCAAGGTTTGGGAACATGTTTTTATTTACAATTACTCTTCTTAAATTGGTTGCACAAGGGCTGATAACATTTTAAATCTGACTGTTTATCCCACAAGTCATGACCGCAAAGTGCACTATTTGGCTGTGAGGATGAAAAGGTCCCCCTGATTGCAATGGAAGTGTGAATCTCCTGATATTTCCTATCCGCTAATAAGCAAAAAGGGCAATCATAGCCAACAGGATTTTCTGTCTGGAGTGTTAAACAAAAATTTTATAGGATCAAATGTCAATTAATTGTCTAATTTTAAGCCATACAATATGGTCTTTACCTTTTAAGCAAGTGTTTTTCAAATTTTTTGGGTTCAAGCTATCTGTGGTCCAATGTTAGCCCAGTCCTGCCTTTTTTGATCAACAAGCTGACATATCCTAAACAAAGGGAAATCTGCAAGCAGTCTTCGAGAAAAAAAAAGTTTGCAGAAATCAGAAAAATTCTGGAGGAAAAATATGAAAAAAAGCATAGTGGGTCCCATAGGAAATTTGCCTCCCATAAGAATATTCCCTCTAAGCTGCTGCATTCCCACTCACTAAAAAATATGATTAATCTTTTATGCCCATTTGATTTATAATTTGGCTCATAATTTCCTTATCTCTTGTTACGAATTGTATTTTGTAAGAATAGTGCATTCCTAAAATCATGTATGTGGGCCCCTAGAGTTAAACCAAAGTATGTTTTCATCACTGTATTTTCACATTATTTTTATAACGGAGATATGGAAACAAAGAATGTTCACTCATATATATCTAATTTATTTTATCTTACATGTTAACAAGCAATTCTCAGACTTTGTCTTTTGATCTGGTGCAAAGTCTATAGGAATTTAACTGGGGATCAGGAATATAAGGGGGCCCCCATAATAGTGACCTGTCCAGCAAATCTAACTGGTTGAAGGGCAACAAAAACAATAAAGGGAATGGAAGTTTTTTTGTTATGGCCAAATTAGTATTAATTACACTGATATGATGGAAAATATGATCAGTTTATAAACCAAATTGGCATATTTCAATATTAACAGTCTGGAAATCTTTTCAGCACACATATCTGAAGCTGGAGATATTAGGCTATCCCTCTCATGGTGGTTGTGGTTTTATCTTTAGTTGCATGAAAGGCATTTTTCAATATGTTTTTCTCCTGGTAGCTTTAATAGAATGTCCCTTATGGAGGCCTGTCACACCATAATGGATCATCACACACAATCAATCTATAGCACCAAGACACAAAGGAACTCAACTGCAGACAGAGGAGCCTCTTTAGATTTTGGAGAGGGATAAACTTAATTCTACCTATTACTAGTAAAGAAGTAACAGGGAGAGTGGGATGGATGACGCCCACATTCCTTGTTTTAGGTTTGTTCCTACACAGAACTACCCCAATCATTGGAGTATCAACAGCGAAATTACAGTAAAACCATCCCTGACCAGTTCAAAATGTAATTTCAGCACTATGGTAGAGAACATGATGAAGAATATGCAGGCCCAGATTGGTGGAAAGGCCATCAAGGCCCAGGCCTAGGGCGGCAGGATTTTAGGGGGCAGTATGCTGTCTGACCACACTCACATTGGTTCAGAAACACTGGGGATGCGCAAGGGATACAAGCGATTTTTAAATTTCCAGTGCGCCAATCCCCATTTTCCAGAATAAAAGGGAGGGGATGGGGGGGGCGATGAATGTCAGCGGGCTTAGGGGTGCCCGCTATGTAAATCCGGCCCTGAGAATATGCATATCTAGGTTTACTTTCCTTGAGTTCTGCAAGGAAAGGGTTGGATTCAGGCAGCAGGATCATGTAAGCTCTTTGAGCTTTTAAACTAAATCGATCAGAGACAGCAATGCTGCAAACCGAACTTTCCCCAGAGAAAGAATGGAAAATTGTTCAAGGAAGAAAAAAAACTCTAGGGTGGTTTTCTTTTTAGCAGGCTGAAGGGTCATGATTAAGAGTAGTTTACAAACCCTGATTGCATTACGCAAGTTTAAGATTGTGCTGGCAATAATGGCAACAGTTAGGTAACAGTTTAAGGAGCAAATAAAATGAAGGAAACTAGAAAGTGAGAATGTGGAAAGATACCAGGGGAAGGAATATATTTTAGGTCTATCATTGCAGCTTCTATAGGACGGAAAACGAGAAAAATGAAAATCTGAAACAAAACTGTAGGCAAATTAAAACATACAGATTTCAGACTACAAGTATGAGATATTTTTGCTAAGTGGATCCTCTGCTATTAAAACCCTCAAAAATGTATTAATGGTCTCTTAAAGACTCTTTGATTGCAGGTTACAAGGAATACAAAAAGTGTGTTACACAAGGGTAAACTTTTTGGCCCAGAGTATCTTGTAGGCCTTTCTAGCCTTGGAAAGAATGTCACATTTTCAAGAGTATCTGAGAGTTGAGAGGCTTCCACAGGTAGTCATCTGCCATGGCGACTGAGAATTGGGCTATGCATGGTATCAAGCTCTCGCTTACTCTTGAATGAAATTTCTTATCTCTTCCAAGCAAATTTTCAAGCTAATTGGAAGGTAAAAAAAACAACAACACAAACATAAATTGTAAATAGAGAATAACCTTATAAATTCCACATGGTCTTTCTTCATATTTAGCGGATTGTAAAGATTATATTAGGGAGATCTTTGGCTGCATAACAGGAATGGATTAAAAGAGAATAGATTTAAAGGTGAAGACACACAGAGCTACTATTTGCAGCTACTTGTCACGGCTACAAAATAGGCAATAGTGTCAGGCCTCACCTGTCTAGAGTCCAGATGTGAGGAGACGAGGTCCAGCAGGAGTTTCACAAGCTGTGGCGAACAATAGTAATCAGAGGGAGTAGGCAGAAGAATAGTCAGAAGGCAAGCTGGGGTCGGTGCAGGCGGAGTTCAGTCGTAATCGGGAAAGCAGGCCGAGGTCGGATGCAGGCAGAGTTCAATCGTAACGGATAAACAGACTGGGGTCAGATGTAGGCGGAGTTCAGTTGTAAGTCGATGTCCAAAGCCGAAGTCAAAACCAGAATCAAGTAGTCAGGGTTCCAAAAGGTAGCACAGAGCCTTTCCCTGAGCGTCCTTTTAAAGAGGTATTTTGGCGCCAAGCGTAATGACACCTGCGTCCTGTGTCATCACACTGCGCACGTTCACGTTAGCGGGCGAATGCAAGATGATGTACATGTGTTTTGCGCCGGTGTTCATATTTGCGTGCGTGCTGAATACTTGCAAATAGTTATAATTGGCTTTGCTATGATACGTGTGTTTTTAGCAGAGACAATTTTTGGTATGGTCTATGGTAGGGTATTTTTTAGGCATTTTGTAGCCACATCAAGTCGCTGCTACTAGTATCTCTGTGTGTCTTCACCTTTAAAGGAACAGTAACATCAAAAAATAAAAGTGTTTTAAAGTAATGAAAAATATAATGCAGTGTTGCCCTGCACTGGTAAAACTGATGTGTTTGCTTCAGAAACACTACTATTCTTTATATAAATAAGCTGCTGTGTAGCAATGGGGGCAGCCATTTAAAGGAGAAAAGGCTCAGGTTACACAGCAGATAGCAGATAAACTCTGTCTAATGGTGTTATCTGTTATCCATTCGTTAACCTGTGCCATATAGCCGTTTTACAATTTCCGCCATTGCTACACAGCAGCTTGTTTATATGAACTATAGTAGTGTTTCTGAAGCAAACAGATGAGTTTTACCAGTGCAGGGCAACAGTACATGATATTTTCATTACTTTAAAACACTTTCATTTTTGGTGTTACTGTTCCTTTAACCAAAAGCATCTAACTTAAGGCAGTGGCCAACTGAGATTTTGACTGCAATTATTTAGGGCATGGCCCATGGGGAGTTTTTGTCGCCCGTGACAAAAATGCACAACTGCGGGTGACAAATCACACAAAAGTCCGTCTCCATTGGAAATAACGGAAATTGCTGGTGGTAAAACCAACATATTGCAAAGTCGCCCGAAGTTTCCAATGGAGACACCTTTTTGGGAGTTTTTTTGCTCACAGTCGTGTATAAATAATCGCCGGTGAGAAATCTTCTGCCCGTTTTCTACATTTTACACTAAATTATACCTGAATTCATTTATATTTCCGGATAAGGTCAATGAGCAAATTGCAATAATAAAACAGACTAAACAAGAGTTACTTGATCTACCAATGGCAAATTGTGTTATGTTTTGCAGGTCCAGACTCTTTTTCTTTAGTGGAAGAGGGGGCAAAATGGATCTTTTGATAGTAAAGGTTGCTGACCGCTTTGCTATACTGAAAAGTAACATCTTTCCTTAATCCAGTTACTGAATGTTATACAGTAGTGATGTGTGGGTCTTTATTTTTAGGATCCACACCCGACCCTAACTCACCCTCACCCGGCCCAGCTCCTCCATTTAAAAACTTGACCTCACGAAAGGGGCGGGGCAGGCGCAAATATATATATATGGAGGAGCCAGATGTGTTGGGTCCTGGGAGGGGAGAGCTCAACCTGAATCCTCCCACAACCCGAAGATTTGATGTGGCAGCCAACCTGCACCCGCCCGACTCGTGGGTTTCAGGCCGGCCTGCAAATCACTAGTATACAATGTGTAAAATGCTTTTTTTTTAATATATACGAAACAGTAATGATATACATCTATAAAAATTACCTTGGAATATTCAGCTCTGCAATCCAAGGCCTTTAAGAAGAAAGCAGTGAACTCAGATTGTTAAGAGAAGATATCTTGCTTCTGTTTAATAGCTATGTGCTCCTTCAAGGAGAAGGAAAGCTACGGAGGCATTTTATTGCCAATAGATTAGCTGCAATAGTGCAAGCTAGAATGCTATATTTATTCTGTAGAATGTTTTACCACACCTGAGTAAAAAGCTCTAGAAACTCTCTGTTTGTTTAGGATAGGAGCTGCAGTATTAATGTGGTGTGACATCACTTCCTGCCTGAGTCTCTCCCTGCTCTGGGCTCAGATTACAGTAGAGAAGGGAGGAGGGGGGGAAGAAGCGCAAACTGAGCATGCTCTTGCCCAGGGCAATGAGGTTTAAGCTGAAAAGAGGAAGTCTGATACAGAAGCACATGAGTACACAATAGAAGGAAAGAAATGTGGTGTTTCTTTTGACAGGGGACTCAGAGCAGCACTACTTTGAGGGTTTACTGGTATATTTAGGTGGACCTTTCTGAAAAGGCTTACTTAGTTTTAACCTTTACTTCTCCTTTCAGGATATCCATCCGAGACCCCAAGCAACTCTGCAGAAAGTTTGAAAAAGTCAAATGAACCAGTTTCTAACCCATTTAAAGCAAATGTAATTATGAAGACTGTGAGCCAGCCCAGCAATTAGAGACATTTTTTCAGATGTTACAAGTCAATTGCTGCTGATCCTACTTTCCCGATAATGTGAGTAAATAATTCCTCCAGTCACTATGTCTTCTACATACTCACTACAGTCTTTTTATAAAAAAACAACAACTCAAGACTAACAAATGGATGTGATGTGTAATGCTTAAGGAAAGTGCCTACTGCAGTGAAATGGACACCCTTTAAAAACCAGCTCTGTATATATGCTCCCCCTCCACACTCTGGTTGCACTTTGGTTCACTTTAGGTGCCTGTCCTGCTCTCCCAGAAAAGGTTTTCTGGGCCCCCACCAGAGTCTTTGCTGACCGTGTCATTTGCATCAGTAACCGATACCAACCTGACCGTTTAATGATCATTATCATGAATTGAATTGTCCTTTTAATTATGTGGAGCACTATGCTAGTTTTCTATGACTAGTTTGACGACAACTGGTTACAAAAAATCTTTGCTCATCAGGCTTTGAATATTGCCATCATCATCATACCAATACCAACACGCTTGATTTGTATACATTTCATGCCTGTTCAAAATGCAATAACACTGTGAAATTTATTGTAAACTACCAGATGCACTTGCATTTAAGCCAAAGCATTTATGTGCTGGAATAGGTACACTTTCAGATGCCATTTCTTAAAGGGATACGGTCATGTAAAAACATGTTTTTTCTAAAACACATCAGTTAATAGTGCTGCTCCAGCAGAATTCTGCACTGAAATCCATTTCTCAAAAGAGTAAACAGATTTTTTTATATTCAATTTTGAAATCTGACATGTGGCTAGACATTTTGTCAGTTTCCCAGCTGCTCCAGTCATGTGACTTGTGCCTGCACTTTAGGATGGAATTACTTTCTGGCAGGCTGTTATTTCTCCTACTTAAAGGGATACTGTCATGGGAAAACATTTTTTTCAAAATGAATCACTTAATAGTGCTGCTCCAGCAGAATTTTGCACTGAAATCCATTTCTCAAAAAAAGAAAACATATTTTTTTATATTCACATGACTTGGGGCAGCTGGTTAATTGACAATATGTCTAGCCCCATGTCAGATTTCAAAATTGAATATAAACAAATCTGTTTGCTTTTTTGAGAAATGGATTTCAGTGCAGAATTCTGCTGGAGCAGCACTATTAACTGATTAATTTTGAAAAAAAAAATTTTTCCTATGACAGTATCCCTTTAATGAAACTGAATGTGTCTCAGTGGGACTTGGGTTTTACTATTGAGTGCTGTTCTTTGATTTTCCAGAGAGTTGTTATCTTGTGTTAGGGAGCTGCTATCTCGTTACCGTCCCATTGTTCTGTTGTTAGGCTGCTGGGGGGGTGAAAATGGATTTTAGTGCAGAATTCTGCTGGAGCAGCACTATTAACTGATACGTTTTGAAAAAACATGTTTTCTCATGATAGTATCCCTTTAAGGACCAGTCTTTTTATTAGTTGATCAATATTTGTCTTACAATTTTTTACAAATACTAGATAGAAAGTTGAAGCTATTTTTCTAGTGTGCCCTTGTAACAGTTGCTCATTTTTCTAAACGTTACAGATTAATGGCAGCTCTGTTGTCTACTCTGAAGCATAAGAAGGAATTGCTCACCAGTAAGATACATCTCAGAACGGTGACTGAACTGCAGAAAGTTGTGGAGACTCTGCTTCACTTCCTTAGGCCATATCTGCAAGATTTAGTTGTACAGGTATATATGGAGCCATGATAAATACAAACGTTGGAGATGTTTTGCTGCTCGTCGTTAATTTGTTTTGTTTGTTTGGGGGTTTGAATGCAGAAAGATAGAAAATCACATATGCTTATCTAAAATGTAATTTAATTTTAATTATTTTTTATTGAGTAAGATTATTTCACAAATCATTTGGTTCCCCAATACTGTCTCCCTACAAAATGCCTGTAGGTTAGAGTAAGGGTTGTTAATCATCAGTTTTAAGCATGCTGGAATAAGTCGGCTCTGATGGCAGGAGGCATTGCATTATGAGCACAGCAATGTATCAGCAACTGCCAGCTGTCCTGCTTTTCAATTTTAAGAACACGGCCTGCTGTCCCGGATTGTAGTTTAAATGTCATGCATGTTCTCTTCTCCCTGTTACTCTAGAAAAATATCCAAGATGGGAATGCCTTTCACTCCTACTAGCATGTCTGGGGTTAATATTCTGATTATGGATTTTCTATAGGAATTATACTGGTACATTTGTGGATAATATCCTTTTTATCGGTTTACTGCAGTAATAATACTGGCACATCTGGGGTTAATGTGCTCTTTATCCAGTTTATCCAATGGTTATACTGGTACGAATGAGATTAATATGCACATTGTCCATTTTTTGTAGTAATTATACTGGTACACTGGTATGTTTCAGTAAAATAATTATGGTATTTAGGGGAGTCGCAACAAAGTCGACTGCAGATTTGAGTGATTTGATTGGTAGTTGGATGGTTTCAAAGAAACTAGCAACAAAGTTCAAAGGCCTTTTAATAGGGTAGTTAACTCTTTGTTAGTTATGATACCTGGAAACATACAAGTAATCCCAATCAACTTCTGTACAATTTCATTATATTGCCATACAGCACAGTCATTGAAAAGGCCCTGTATTGAGGATTATATTTTGTGTTTAATTAGGTTGCCTACCTTGACAAGATTGTGCTTAAAGTCATTCCAATATCTTAGCTGTCTGCAAGAGTGACAATATTAAAAACACTTTAGCAACAAAACTTCTCCTTCCACCTCAATTTTTTTCTGGTCGTGTATTTAAAGGGAAAACTTGAATTTTTAGAGGTAAAAAAAAAAACTGTTAGAAATCTAAAATGAGGAAATACTCCAGCTAAAACCTGTCGAGGTCATGTAGAAGTCAATGGCAGGGGTCCCTTACGATGTTTCTTGACATTGTGATCTGCACTGGTTTTCATTCGATAAAGTTAAGCATTTTCAGGCAACAACTAGAAAAAATTGTGGGATTTGGGTGTCAAACTTGAAAAATATGTACAATTGAATTGTCCTACAATTTTTTCGAGACTTTTCCCACAAAGACTTTTTCAAGCAGTTTTTTTGTAAATGAGTTAAATTTGTGGATGGGAGTTTGAGTTTTAGTAAATCCCCCCCAAGTGTTATGCTCAAGTGGTAGAATCTCAGCAGGTGAGAGTTACACTTTTGTGCCTGTCTGTCTTTATGGATTTAAGCTATACATCAAGGGGCCCATTTACTTAGTTCGAGTGAAGGATTAGAAGAAAAAATACTTCAAATTTCGAATGGTTGAATATGGCTACTTCGACCATTGAATAGGCTACTTCGACTTCGAATTGAACAATTCGAAGTAAAAATCGCTCGACTATTCGACCATTCGATAGTCAAAGTACTGTCTCTTTAAAAAATACTTCAACCCCCTAGTTCGCCACCTAAAACCCACCGAGGCCAATGATAGCCTATGGGGAAGGTCCCCATATGCTTCCTAACAATTTTCTGATCGAAGGAAAATCCTTCGATTGATGGATCAAAATCCTTCGAATCGTTCGATCGTAGGAATAGCGCTAAATCCTTTGACTTCGATATTCGAAGTCGAAGGATTTCAATTCGGCAGTCGATATTCGACCATAAGTAAATTTGCCCCCTAATGTACAGTATATAGTACAAGTATACAGTATAGAACAAGCACATCTCAGACAATTATGTAAGATGGGCAGCAATATACTTGTAACATCTCCGATTGTGGGGCTGGCTCACGGTCTCATTGACTCCAAAAAGTAAAATGTTTAACTTTTAATCTTAAATTTGACCCTTAAGCCTTAGGCCCTTGATCAACATAAAGTAAAATAACTAGAGCTTTTCTTCTTCCTTTAACAATTTTCCATTCTTTCTCTGTGGCAGGTTCGGTTTGCAGCATTGCTGGCTCTGATCGATTTAGTTAAAAAGCTCAAAAGGAATTACATGGTCCTGCTGCCTAAATCCATCCCATTGTAAGAAATTGCCATCTTGATTTAGTTATTTCATATGAAAGCTGTTGTTCAGGGAACTTACATGTAGCCCTGATTATCATAACAAAGGTTTTCCTGTGACTACTAAGGTCTATGTCTGCTGTGGGGACCATAAAACTGATTGTGTATGTGAGAAAACTTGCTCAACAGGATGTAGGCAAGTTGGGGGTCTATCACAGCATCTTGGCAGTTGGGAGGGTTCCTGTGGGGGCAGGTGAGAACCCAGGATAAAAGAACTCGGGACAAATGTGAAGGAGAGAGCTGAGCAGCTGGGAGCTGGGCAGCTAGAGAGCTGGAGAAGCCAGAGGAGTCTTTGACAAGACATGTGAGGAATGAAAACCAGAGGTGAGGGCAGAGATGAAGCTGAACTCTATTCCCCTACTTTTTGGTAACAACAATGTAGACTTGGGTAACTGTAAATATTGTAATTATTGTTTCGTCTAAGTATAATTATTTATGTAGAACAATCAATTGATTTATTTTACAATACATTACTTTAATATATGCTCATTAGTGTGGATTCATTGTCTGCTTGCTCAAAAGAACCAGAAACCCTAGTAAGTGGGTTGAGGTATATAATATCATTAATATATATATATATATATATATATATATATATATATATATATATATATATGTATTCTAAAGGTGCACACCGTTTACGAATGAAAGTACCTGGGTGCCTGCCAATTTGGAGTAAATGCAAAAGTAGAAAGTAGCGACACTCACAGGTTTTTTAAAGTTGCAAAAAACAAAAAAGATGTTTATTGTGGCTCAACGTTTCGATCCCCCACAGGGATCTTCGTCAGGAGTGTACAAACAAACATTCAGACAAGCAAGGTGCCTGGTAGCGACCACAGCACACAGAAGGAGTTAACCGCCTGCTGCTGGTAGCAACCAATACAAGGCATTAAATGCACCAGGGTAGACTCGGTCGCATCTGGGGAGATATGAGAGCGCCCACCTTATGGGGATAGCTCATGGCAGGCGGGTATACTTCGGTCCGTGCCCACATATTAGACATATTAAAGTGAAGACATACATGTCGCCGGGTAACGGATTAGGCAGGCACGGTGGTAAATGGCATGTTCAGCAGATAGTAGCAAAGGTTAGATAAAAACAACGAAGGAAGGGCAGAGGGGAATAGGAGGAGAGATCCAGGGAAACGCAGTAGTAAGAAGATCATAATGTAGCAATTAAACAGGCTCATTTTCGTGGGATAGACCAAATTGCAACAGCGTAGTCTCAGTCATGTACCTAAAGAAGGCAATTATGTAATAAATGTTCATAAAAAACATCCAAGTGGAAGTGTCTCATTAAGTCCTCGTGGGGAAACAGTGTCCAAACGGTATATCCATTACGATTGGCAGGCACCCAGGTACTTTCATTCGTAAACGGTGTGCACCTTTAGAATACAAATACATATGGGATTTGTATATCCCACCTATGGTAGCACCCGTCCTCTCTGTTGTTACCCAACACCGGAAAAGGTGGACTTATTACAGTGACCAAGAACCAGCTTTCAGACGATCGGGACATCGAGTGTTTCATAGAAACAGCAGAGGAGGACATGGAGGATCTATACACACAACCTGCGCGGAATATTGACACTACAAGGGAATTTGGGTTTACCACATCAGATGCAGACCGTATCTTATTCCCAGACACTACCTTCGAAGAAACAGTGAGTAAATCCTCTACTAACATCTATCATGAACTATTGGACCTGAAACGTGAAGAGGTGGATCTACATCTACATGGTGTCTTCCTATCTAACTATCACAGACAGAAACTGATCCCAAGGGGTTTCAGGATTAGTAATATACCTACTCTTGGTCGGAGTAACCCTGATTTCTGCAGTAAGTGGTGTGGCATCCTGAATCGCTGTTCCTTAGACCTAATCCTACTGGTGGTAGAGCAAGTGGGTAAAGACTTAGTGACAGTGAGGGAAGACATTGCTAAACTGTAAACAGCCCATTTGGAATCTTTAAAATCTGACAACAACTTCAAACAGACTAAGATACGGAAAGTTGCTGACGACTATAAACAGAAACAGGTATACGGGTGGCTTATGGGCATTAAATCCGACTGCTTCACTCAGATTAGACGCAGACATAAACCAAGGACCCTACACAATATCGATAGCTCAGACCAGTCCACTGACTCTGACAGCCCCCCCACACAATCGGCACAGGACAATTTTTTAGGGGTAAAAACAAGATTACGACAGGACAGAGGAAAAGACAAAGAAACCACACCAGGAGGGGGAGGCATAAACCTAGGAACAAAACCACAGAGGGGCCGACGGATGTAATTTTTAATCTGAGCCAGCATATCCTTACCCCTGGCGAAATAGCTGTACTCAACAGGGGCCTGTCGTTTATTCCAAGCTCCAAACCAGATCCCATTGAAATATTCAGTGATATCAACAGATTCCAGAGAAAACTTAAACTTCAGGAACACTTTAGGGACACACCTAGATCAATAGTCCCACGCTTTAAACCCACCAGCAACTTTGATCCTCCTAACACACCAGCAGCAGTCCGCACCTTTGGCAGGATTGTGTCCAAGGAGATGGAACAACTTATACATAATAGTAAACCTCACCATAACCTCTCCCCTGAAGAAAGAAAGGCAATTAAGACGCTGCGACAGGATGACAGCTTGGTGATTCGCCCCGCAGATAAGGGAGGGGGGATTGTACTTCTTAGCTATGAATATTATAAAAAAGAATTACTTCACCAACTCTCAGACTCCTCCACATATAGAACCCTGCCTGGTGATCCAACCGCAATGTTTAAGAGAGAACTAGATAACATTCTTCACACTGCCCTAGCAGCTGGATGGATTGATCAGAATACTCTACTATATATGACCTCGGACTTCCCGAGGACTCCAGTTATCTATACACTACCCAAAATTCATAAATCCCAGACGGCACCTCCTGGACGACCAATAATCTCGGCAGTGGGTTCGCTGTTTCAGCCAGTAGCCACGTATATTGACTCGTTTTTACAACCACTTGTTGCCACTATGCCTTCATTCACTCGTGATGCCACCCACGTTATACAAACACTACAACAACTCGAAAAATTTACCTAAGGACTTCCTTTTAGTAACCATGGACGTTAAAAGTTTATATACAGTGATCCCCCACGACCAAGGCATCATTGCATGCAGAAAGGCACTAGAAACAAGACTGAACAAAACCGTACCAACAGAATTTCTCATAGAACTATTAGAACTAACCCTCACGCACAATTATTTCAAATTCAAAAGTACGTTCTACCTACAGGTGTCAGGCACGGCTATGGGCAGTGCCCTGGCACCCTCATATGCCAATCTCTATATGCTGCAATATGAGCACGAAAACATCTTAGGAAGAGCCGGAGACGAACTCATCGCCTACCTTCGCTACATAGATGATCTGTTGCTGATTTGGGGAGGAGATGCCACAACACTTACTACATTTTTTAATACATTAAACAGTCTGGATAACCCCATTCGCCTCACGCTAAATTTCAGTGACCAGGGTATTGAATTCCTGGACTTATTTATCTTTAAAACTGCTGATGGCCTAGGTACGAGGCTATATAGAAAACCAACGGACCGCAATACCATCCTGCATGCTGATAGTGACCACCCTCCTACAACCATCAGGGCAATTCCCTACTCGCAATTTCTCCGGATAATACGTAACAACAGTGACTCAGGAACAGCAGAAATTCAACTTAGTGAAGCCTTTAATAGATTCTTGGCCAGGGGTTACTGTAAGGAGCTGCTGGAACAACAGCTCAAAAGGGCAACGGTGCACTCCCAGGCTGACCTTCTGACGAGTAAACAAAAGGCTGAACATACTCACAATCAACTGATTTTCACTACCAAGCATTCTCACATCTCCAAGGAACTTAGACAATGTGTAAAAAAGAATTTGCCAATTATCTCCATGGATACTACCTTGTCTCTACATCAGTCCCCATGTTTGGCCATGGGAGAAATCAGAATCTCATGGATATTCTGGTGCAAACTGACTTTAGTAATAAAACCCTGAAGGATACAAATTGGCTTAGTGAACATAGGAAGCTAGGGTGCTACCGCTGTCCGGACTGTACCACATGTCGCTCCATGTTGACTGGTAAGGACTTTCCCCACCCTCATACGGGCAAACGATTCAAGATCCAATACAGACTTACCTGCACTTCAACTTTTATTGTTTATATTGTTACATGCCCATGTGGACTTTATTATGTGGGAAAAACGACAACCCAACTAAAAGAACGGATTGCCAACCATAGATCTGCAATCAGCAAAGCGTTAAAAGAGAAAACAGCCAAACAACCAGTCGCCAGACACTTTCTACAAATGGGCCATGGGCTTCCCACATTCCGCTGTATGGCTATTGACCATCAACCCCCTCTCTCGAGAGGGGGTGACCGTGACCTGGCCCTCCTGAGGAAAGAATCGAAATGGATATACCGTTTGGACACTGTTTCCCCACGAGGACTTAATGAGACACTTCCACTTGGATGTTTTTTATGAACATTTATTACATAATTGCCTTCTTTAGGTACATGACTGAGACTACACTGTTGCAATTTGGTCTATCCCACGAAAATGAGCCTGTTTAATTGCTACATTATGATCTTCTTACTACTGTGTTTCCCTGGATCTCTCCTCCTATTCCCCTCTGCCCTTCCTTCGTTGTTTTTATCTAACCTTTGCTACTATCTACTGAACATGCCATTTACCACTGTGCCTGCCTAATCCGTTACCCGGCGACATGTATGTCTTCACTTTAATATGTCTAATATGTGGGCACGGACCGAAGTATACCCGCCTGCCATGAGCTATCCCCATAAGGTGGGCGCTCTCATATCTCCCCAGATGCGACCGAGTCTACCCTGGTGCGTTTAATGCCTTGTATTGGTTGCTACCAGCAGCAAGGTGCTGTGGTTGCTACCAGGCACCTTGCTCCTACGTGCGACGGCGGGTTGCCAGATGACGGGTCCTAGGCAACGGGCGGTTATACAGAGGTTCTCTGAGCTAGCGCGCACACCCACCTCTACTAGACGATGCGATAGGAGGCCAGACAATGGCTGTGGATTGGACCGGGTCCCGATTGGCCGTAAAGGGCCGGTAAGAGCCTATGATTGGCTAAGGACGTGCAGGCACAGGAGCGTGGTTTTTTCTGGCACAGCGATAGTTTACTCTGATCAAATACTCACCTGCTATTATGCATTTTATTCTTCTCACGCACCTTTGCACACTGGTTGTCCTCCCTCCCTCTCCTCTCTATGTACTTCACGAGTTTGTGCACTACATATAATAGCTGACTGACAGCTATCACGGTTGCCTAGCAACAGCTCTTGGCGCCATTTCATGGGACGTGGGTTTAAATTCAGGGGAATTATGGGTTGTCTGAATGTTTGTACACTCCTGACGAAGATCCCTGTGGGGGATCGAAACCTGTGAGTGTCGCTACTTTCTACTTTTATATATATATATATATATATATATATATTTATATATATATATATATATATATATATACTATATAAACTGATACCTTTCCTTGCAGAACTCATGGAAGGTAAACCCAGATATGCATATCATCATGTTCTGTACCCATATTGTAAAAATTATATTTGAGCTTGGAATTGATCAGGGATGGTTTCATTGTAATTCCACTGTTATTACTCCACTGACTGGAGTAGTTATGTGTAGGAACAAACACCAAAAACGAAATGGCATCCTTCATCCCACTCTCCCTTTTGCTTTTTTTTTTAATAGAAATTGGCAGAATTCATGATTAGCCACTCTCCAAAATCTAAAGAGGGTCCTCTTTTTGTAGATGAGTCACTTGGAGACTTAGTTCTACTGTATTAAAACTACACAGAGAAAAAAATGCCCTTTTGCAACTAAAGGTAAAAATCTAAAACTAAAGATAAAATCACAACCTCCTCAAGGGGTAGCGTAATATCTTCAGATTGATTTCCCCCAAATGAAATCTGCCAATGTTATATAAAACAATCATATTTTCCATTATGTAACCTATACTAACTTGGCCATAACTGAAATCATCCATTCTCTTTATTGCCCTTCTTAACACTCTTTTGAGTTATAATCTGTCTTTTTATGAATTGGAGATTGATACATGTATTCGTTTTTTTTTAATTGTAGATGAATGTGGAATTGTTTTGGCAGAAACACTTCAAAGCTATTTTTATATGAATATGTACAGGGCAAGAAATTGTTCCTGGGTGTGTGTGCATTATGGGGACTAAACTGTTTGAAGCAAATGGGAAAGATGTTAACATGACAAGTGACAATAAGGATATAAATCTAGGGTCACTCTTACTATTACAAAATATTTGTAAAATACTGACTTAAAGGGCAAACTTAATATACCCTATTGCATGGCTAAAGTTAGACAATTTATCATAAAATAATATCTGTTAAACACTCGAGACCGAAAATCCTGTTAGCTGTGATTCCCCTTTTTGGTTATAAGATGATAGGCAATATCAGAAGATTCACACTTCCATTGCAATCAGGGTGACCTTTTTATCCCCAAAATAAATAGTGCAGTTTGTGATCATGGCTTGTGGGCTAAACCAGTTTTAAAAAGATATCAGCCCTTGTAATAGAGAATAAGAACTTCTTCCCAAACTGTGGGATGGGATATAATTATACAGTGTTGTGTATGGTGCTTATTTCTTTAGCAACTCTGGAACACAAATTATTAATTTACTTGTTTATTAAACCTTTCAGCATTACTTAGAAATTATATTCTGATAAGAACCTGGCCTAGATAGGATGAGAGGTTTTAAAGCTATATACTTTTGTGTATATTTTTTATTACTGATTTGAACCATATGAGCTTAAACACAGCTCCCTGCAGAATTTATTCCATTTACGTACATTCAGCACTTTTATCTGTTATTTTAACTGTTCTTTATTACTTTCCAAACCCAGTTTCTTTCCATTGCCAGATCTCGCCATGGGACTCGCACGCTGGGACCTTTGGGAAATGAAAGCAGGTGATTTGCTGCATGCGCCATAGAACAGCCAGGTGGGGGTGCTGATTTTGCCGTCTCCAAAGTAGCAGTCGCTCTTGAATGCAGCATGAAGAAAATGCCATCGGCGAGCCTGCATAGAATAAAGGGTTCTGTACAGGCATAAAGAAACCTGAAAAAAGGAAGATTGTTTCATACTTACCGAGATCTTCCTTTCCTAGACGAACTCCATGTCAGTACGTTACGGGATAGCCCCCTCCTCCCATTAACCTCCCCAAGCCTTTAAAAGGCCAACCACACCCACCTACCGGCGTCTTTGTAACAAGCTCTTAAATTACCGGAAAAGAAAGGGCGGGTGTACTGACATGGAGTTAGTCTAGGAAAGGAAGATCTCGGTAAGTAAGAAACTGTAATAAGGAAAGGAGTATCGCTGACTAGATAGTCCACCATCATGCAAACTCTTTACTTTAATATAGAGAGTCCAGGTGAAAACCCCAGAATAAGTTCACCAGGCTAAGAATAGAGAGAGAGAGCACGCGAGAGAGAGATGTTAGCCCACTGAGAGTGAGGAACAAGTTAGCTCACTAACCACCACTTCACCCTCCAGAAGAGAGAGAGGAAGACAGTCCTGTGCAAGGCGAATTGAGCAAGCTGAAATACTTACTCTCCTACTCACCAAAAAGCATTCATCACATGTATGCCTAATTTCAGTGCAAATTGCAAGGTACCTATAAGAAAAACTTGGTAGGAGTAAGAACCCAAAACAGACCCAATATAGGAATGATCTGTTTAGGATATATCCATAAATGTAGGTTATACAATTTACCCTGAGGTACCCAAGGCCAGTACCATAAATATCTTCATATCAGAATGCATGTTAGTCAGGACTGTTCTAACAGAAAACAGATCCTAAAGATCGGAAACAAGGGCACCTGAGAAAATAATTGGGATTAGAATTCCTTACACTGTGTAAGGTCCTGTGATGAGGCAGACTCAATTAACTGTAAAGAGCTGAGCAACTACAGTACCTAAGAAAGAGCCCCTGTTGGTTGACCCAACCTAGTACTCTGAGAGGTATAACTGAATACCCCTAAGGTTACAGATCCCAATAACCCCCGTGCAACTAAAGGACTAATTCCAAGATTTATGGAGGCAGATCATTTGCCCTGGATAAATGTTTATAGTCACCCACAACCCTGCGTTCTTTCTACCCGTAAGTGACCCATTTATATGTGGAATCAACTATACTACATATTTAATCGTTGAGGCTGACCTTAGAACTGGAGGGACCCTATGGATGTTCCAGTAAGTGTCAGAAGGGCTTCTGATCCACTAGAGTCATGCTGGGTCATATGTATCAGGAGTGGCACAGGAATGTAAATCCGAGAACAAACCAGGATAATAGGAGTGTTGTATCTGGAAGTTACCTGGACATTGAGCTCTGTGCGAATGACACAATTTTCAGCAGGTGTAAATGTAATCCCCCTAGTATAGGGAACAATGTGACAGACATGGTCAAAACAGACAAAAAACACTTCCAAACCTCCCATTGAAGCTAGACAAACCTGTATGACAGATACATAAAATATCCTTAATTCATTCTCAGTGAAATTAATGACTGGAAGTTGTAAGAGATTACACTCTACTGTAATGACTGCAACCGTCCCACTTAAGGGAAGACTATGATCCTGCTCAGGAGAGCCAAGTACATTCTCGCCCGAAGCAATAGGACAGGTAGCAACTGCAGTATGTAACTGTGAGGAGGAAAGATCCAAAACTGCTGGTGTTCCAAGAGGGCACAGACATAGAGAGGGGAAAAAAATTAACACTCCTAGGATGCCTCCATCTGCTGTCCAATCAGTTACCTATCTGGTGTGGAAGAACAGCCGGCCCTGTATTCTAAAAAAACACTAACTAGGGGATTGAGAAATTGAAGAAAAAAATAAATGGGCCCAAAATAAGTGCCTTCTGGACACAGAGCAGAAAACTTGGCCTTAAGTCACAAAGCTGCTTAGTTTTGCTGGTAGTATAAGCAGAATATCCATATTCTGGGCCAGACTTGAACAGAGGTCATCTCTATTGACTAACAAGACACTTTGAGGACTCCTATAGCCTGAAAACCCTTGGTTTGAAATATATACCTTATGCAAATTCCCAGTGGCCTGATATGAATGTGTACCCTGTCTCTATAGACACCCTGTATTGGCAGATAAAATGTCCCATCTATCCTGACATTAAGAATATCAGTAGAAATAGTATAGGAATAACACTGGGTAGTGGCTCCCCTCTCTAATTTGTAGGAGGCACCAAGGAGTCACCCTAGAAAACGGTAGAGATACATCTGGGGATCCTTCAGCCAAGCATAGAGAACTGTATACCTTGTTCTTCCTTAAACCTATGAATATGGAATTTCCACAGGTTGAACCCCTAGAAACTAACCAGATGTCATGGCTACTATAGTGAAATTTATGGATGAAGAGTTCAAGTACTGATTGTTCCAGGAATCTTCATAAATACTATATGTTGCATAAAAATATAGGTTTATTGAGCCAACGTTTCTGGTTCCAAAAAAGAACCCATCCCAAGAACACAAATCATATATAGATATCTGTGCAAACATATATACACATTCATATACATGCCATAGTATTAAAATATATGCACCTGCCTATGGCCCTCTTATAGATGCAAACATATATGTTGCTTGGTAGACCAGTTGTATTATGGAGCTTATCCATTAATTGAGCATTTGTTCTGAAGGCAGTAGAATCCCCCTGCAGGATGTGGGCCATGGTGCGAGCATATATTAAAATGTGTGATAATAATATGTACCTCGGTCAGAGTTCTAAGCTCATGGTTCTGGTAGAGCACAGTACCCGACCCCCAGAGCTCGAGCTGAGTGGGTAGTAATAAACCGCACAATTGACTGGGCAAAGCAATTATCTGGTCCTCCATTCGTTCAGGCAGTGATCAGTGATACAAGGCTGCTGAATCTGGAAAAATTTACATTCAATGGTCCCAAAAGTAGTACATACCTGTGGTTATTGTTAACTCAGCAATCCTTATGACAGACAGGCTTCAGAACTCCTGTAGTGTTTATCAAGACAAAAATTAAGCTTACCTGCCATCGGGAAAAAATATTGCCTAGTGCTTAATTTATTAAGCCATATCTTATCCCAGGAGCAATGCCATGGAATGAAAAGACATTCATATGTAGGTATTCCTATCAGTACTCATCTGGATTACCCCAGAAACAATGAATGTACCCCAGAAACAATTACAACCCTATGTAATGCATAGTTTAGGTTAGCTGCAGTCAGAGCAAACCTATATCAGACCTTCATAGCCACCCAGTCCAGTGATCTACATCTATTAGAGCTACTGGTTCAAGGTGAGCAATAATTAGAGCATATCATACTGCAGAGAATAGGAGCATACAGATATGATCACAGCAACATGTAATACATAAAATATTAGCTACTGCTTAGGGCAAGCGTATATCTGGTCCTAGCCGTTCCCAGGCCTGTGCTTTGCATACCTTAGGGCTACCTATTCCAGGTGAGCCATAGCCAGGGTATATACTGCAGAAGAAAATATAAGCACAGATACAATCACAGTAACATGAAATACATTTTCTATTGAAATACAGTTTCTATTAGCTGCTGCTTAGGGCAAGCATATATCAGGGCCTAGCAACTGAAAAGGCCTGTGCTCTACATCCATTAGGGCTACTTGTTCCACGAGAGCAATAGCCAAATCGTATACTGCAGAAAACATGTAATACATAGTTAGGTTAGCTGCTGCTTCATGCAAGCATGTCTCAGAGCCTAGCAGCAAGACAGATCTGTGCTCTACATCCCATAGGGCCACGTGTTACATGTGAGCAATAGCCAGAGCTTAAGCTGTAGAACAAAATAGGAGCACAGGTACTAGCACGGAAACATGAGGTCCATAATTTAGATTAGCTGCTGCATAGAGCAATCTTATATCAGGCCCTAGCATTCAGCCAGACCTTTGCTCGACCTCCATTATGGCTACCTGTTCTATGTGAGCAATAGCCAAAACATAGAATGCAGAACAAAAATAGCGCAATACATATGGATTATCTGCTGTTAGAGCAAGTATATATCAGAGCCTAGCAGCTGATGGAAGGGCAAGTGCCAGAAGTCCATCATCCGCCTTCCATTTGGCTGCCCCTTTTTCCAACTGGGGTTGTCCTTTTAAACTACGCCGGTATATACGTCTACATCAGCCCAGGGGTTCCCCATCTAGCACCTTGCCCTTACCTTTGCGTCAACTTGGGTATTTTTTCCCCATACAGAACCCTTTTTGAGGATTGCCTAGCATCAGCCTGAAGTTCACCGTAGCAAATTGCTTAATGAGGACAGTGTTCTGTACCAAGCTTAATAAAAAAATCATTTGAGAAGTTGACAAGCGAAGGCAGCTTTGCTGCGATTGTGCCGAAAAGAAAATAGAGGTCACTCTTGAATGCAGCATGCAGAAGATGGCACAGATGAACCTTCTTGAAAGAAAGCATATGAGATGCTGATTCGCCAAGAAAGTTTTGGTGCTTTAACAAATCTGAAATATTGGTTACTAATTAATGCAACCCGAAGAAAAGGCACCTTTCAATGAAATGCACCCATGGGACTCGTACGCTGGGCCCTTTGGGAAATGAAATCAGGTGATTTGCTGCATGCGCCATTGAACAGCCAGGTGGGGGTGCTGATTTTGCCGTCTCCAAAGTAGCAGTCGCTCTTGAATGCAGCATGAAGAAAATGCCATCGGCGAGCCTGCATAGAATAAAGGGTTCTGTACAGGCATAAAGAAACCTGAAATGTAACCTATGCCGGGATTTGAACTCTGGACCCCACGGGCAGAAATAGGCTCTTTAACCATTACACCACAGGAACCTAGACATGATGTGATAGGTTCCGGAAGACTGTAAGAATCCATTGTCCCCTTGTGCCTCTGCATTGACTGGCATGGCTGGAAATCCATCTTCTGCCTAATAAAGTCAATACCAACCTGAGGCCCTCTTCTAAAAGAGCCTGCCTAAATAGCTCAGTCGGTAGAGCGTACGGCTATGGTCAATAACCTGGTCCAAAAGGTTGTGGGTTCGATTCCCACCTCTGCTAGAAAATCAGCTCCAGAGCAGTTCGGCTTCACTGTGCTTTAACCAACTCTCAATAGTGATGGAAGGGCAAGTGCCAGAAGTCCATCATCCGCCTTCCATTTGGCAGCCCCTTTTTCCAACTGGGGTTGTCCTTTTAAGCTACGCCGGTATATACTTCTACATCAGCCCAGGGGTTCCCCATCTAGCACCTTGCCCTTACCTTTGTGTCAACTTGGGTATTTTTTCCCCATACAGAACCATTTTTGGGGTTTGCCTAGCATCAGCCTGAAGTTGACCGTGGCAAATTGCTTAATGAGGACAGTGTTCTGTACCAAGCTTAATAAAAAAAGCATTTGAGAAGCTGACAAGCGAGGGCAGCTTTGCTGCGATTGTGCCGAAAAGAAAATAGAGGTCACTCTTGAATGCAGCATGCAGAAGATGGCACAGATGAACCTTCTTGAAAGAAAGCATATGAGATGCTATTTCGCCAAGAAAGTTTTGGTGCTTTAACAAATCTGAAATATTGGTTACTAATTAATGCAACCCGAAGAAAAGGCACCTTTCAATGAAATGCACCCATGGGACTCGTACGCTGGGCCCTTTGGGAAATGAAATCAGGTGATTTGCTGCATGCGCCATTGAACAGCCAGGTGGGGGTGCTGATTTTGCCGTCTCCAAAGTAGCAGTCGCTCTTGAATGCAGCATGAAGAAAATGCCATCGGCGAGCCTGCATAGAATAAAGGGTTCTGTACAGGCATAAAGAAACCTGAAAAGTAACCTATGCCGGGATTTGAACTCTGGACCCCACGGGCAGAAACAGGGTCTTTAACCATTACACCACAGGAACCTAGAAGTGATGTTATAGTTTCCGGATGACTGTAGGAATCCATTGTCCCCTTGTGCCTCTGCATTGACTGGCAGGGCTGGAAATCCATCTTCTGCCTAATAAAGTCAATACCAACCTGAGGCCCTCTTCTAAAAGAGCCTGCATAAATAGCTCAGTCGGTAGAGCGTACGGCTGTGGGCAATAACCTGGTCCAAAAGGTTGTGGGTTCGATTCCTACCTCTGCTAGAAAATCAGCTCCAGAGCAGTTCGGCTTCACTGTGCTTTAACCAACTCTCAATAGTGATGGAAGGGCAAGTGCCAGAACTCCATCATCCGCCTTCCATTTGGCTGCCCCTTTTTCCAACTGGGGTTGTCCTTTTAAGCTACGCCGGTATATACTTCTACATCAGCCCAGGGGTTCCCCATCTAGCACCTTGCCCTTACCTTTGTGTCAACTTGGGTATTTTTTCCCCATACAGATCCATTTTTGGGGTTTGCCTAGCATCAGCCTGAAGTTCACCGTGGCAAATTGATTAATGAGGACAGTGTTCTGTACCAAGCTTAATAAAAAAAGCATTTGAGAAGCTGACAAGCGAGGGCAGCTTTGCTGCGATTGTGCCGAAAAGAAAATAGAGGTCTCTCTTGAATGCAGCATGCAGAAGATGGCACAGATGAACCTTCTTGAAAGAAAGCATATGAGATGCTGATTCGCCAAGAAAGTTTTGGTGCTTTAACAAATCTGAAATATTGGTTACTAATTAATGCAACCCGAAGAAAAGGCACCTTTCAATGAAATGCACCCATGGGACTCGTACGCTGGGCCCTTTGGGAAATGAAATCAGGTGATTTGCTGCATGCGCCATTGAACAGCCAGGTGGGGGTGCTGATTTTGCCGTCTCCAAAGTAGCAGTCGCTCTTGAATGCAGCATGAAGAAAATGCCATTGGCGAGCCTGCATAGAATAAAGGGTTCTGTACAGGCATAAAGAAACCTAAAATGTAACCTATGCTGGGATTTGAACTCTGGACCCCACGGGCAGAAACAGGCTCTTTAACCATTACACCACAGGAACCTAGACATGATGTCTTGGGTTCCGGATGACTGTAAGAATCCATTGTCCCCTTGTGCCTCTGCATTGACTGGCAGTGCTGGAAATCCATCTTCTGCCTAATAAAGTCAATACCAACCTGAGGCCCTCTTCTAAAAGAGCCTGCCTAAATAGCTCAGTCGGTAGAGCGTACGGCTGTGGCCAATAATCTGGTCCAAAAGGTTGTGGGTTCGATTCCCACCTCTGCTAGAAAATCAGCTCCAGAGCAGTTCGGCTTCACTGTGCTTTAACCAACTCTCAATAGTGATGGAAGGGCAAGTGCCAGAAGTCCATCATCTGCCTTCCATTTGGCTGCCCCTTTTTCCAACTGGGGTTGTCCTTTTAAGCTACGCCGGTATATACTTCTACATCAGCACAGGGGTTCCCCATCTAGCACCTTGCCCTTACCTTTGTGTCAACTTGGGTATTTTTTCCCCATACAGAACCATTTTTGGGGTTTGCCTAGCATCAGCCTGAAGTTGACCGTGGCAAATTGCTTAATGAGGACAGTGTTCTGTAACAAGCTTAATAAAAAAAGCATTTGAGAAGCTGACAAGCGAGGGCAGCTTTGCTGCGATTGTGCCGAAAAGAAAATAGAGGTCACTCTTGAATGCAGCATGCAGAAGATGGCACAGATGAACCTTCTTGAAAGAAAGCATATGAGATGCTGATTCGCCAAGAAAGTTTTGGTGCTTTAACAAATCTGAAATATTGGTTACTAATTAATGCAACCCGAAGAAAAGGCACCTTTCAATGAAATGCACCCATGGGACTCGTACGCTGGGCCCTTTGGGAAATGAAAGCAGGTGATTTGCTGCATGCGCCATTGAACAGCCAGGTGGGGGTGCTGATTTTGCCGTCTCCAAAGTAGCAGTCGCTCTTGAATGCAGCATGAAGAAAATGCCATCGGTGAGCCTGCATAGAATAAAGGGTTCTGTACAGGCATAAAGAAACCTGAAAAGTAACCAATGCTGGGATTTGAACTCTGGACCCCACGGGCAGAAACAGGCTATTTAACCATTACACCACAGGAACCTAGAAGTGATGTTATAGTTTCCGGATGACTGTAGGAATCCATTGTCCGCTTGTGCCTCTGCATTGACTGGCAGGGCTGGAAATCCATCTTCTGCCTAATAAAGTCAATACCAACCTGAGGCCCTCTTCTAAAAGAGCCTGCCTAAATAGCTCAGTCGGTAGAGCGTACGGCTGTGGGCAATAACCTGGTCCAAAAGGTTGTGGGTTCGATTCCTACCTCTGCTAGAAAATCAGCTCCAGAGCAGTTCGGCTTCACTGTGCTTTAACCAACTCTCAATAGTGATGGAAGGGCAAGTGCCAGAACTCCATCATCCGCCTTCCATTTGGCAGCCCCTTTTTCCAACTGGGGTTGTCCTTTTAAGCTACGCCGGTATATACTTCTACATCAGCCCAGGGGTTCCCCATCTAGCACCTTGCCCTTACCTTTGTGTCAACTTGGGTATTTTTTCCCCATACAGATCCATTTTTGGGGTTTGCCTAGCATCAGCCTGAAGTTGACCGTGGCAAATTGCTTAATGAGGACAGTGTTCTGTACCAAGCTTAATAAAAAAAGCATTTGAGAAGCTGACAAGCGAGGGCAGCTTTGCTGCGATTGTGCCGAAAAGAAAATAGAGGTCACTCTTGAATGCAGCATGCAGAAGATGGCACAGATGAACCTTCTTGAAAGAAAACATATGAGATGCTGATTCGCCAAGAAAGTTTTGGTGCTTTAACAAATCTGAAATATTGGTTACTAATTAATGCAACCCGAAGAAAAGGCACCTTTCAATGAAATGCACCCATGGGACTCGTACGCTGGGCCCTTTGGGAAATGAAAGCAGGTGATTTGCTGCATGCGCCATTGAACAGCCAGGTGGGGGTGCTGATTTTGCCGTCTCCAAAGTAGCAGTCGCTCTTGAATGCAGCATGAAGAAAATGCCATTGGCGAGCCTGCATAGAATAAAGGGTTCTGTACAGGCATAAAGAAACCTGAAATGTAACCTATGCCGGGATTTGAACTCTGGACCCCACGGGCAGAAACAGGCTCTTTAACCATTACACCACAGGAACCTAGACATGATGTTATAGTTTCCGGATGACTGTAAGAATCCATTGTCCCCTTGTGCCTCTGCATTGACTGGCAGTGCTGGAAATCCATCTTCTGCCTAATAAAGTCAATGCCAACCTGAGGCCCTCTTCTAAAAGAGCCTGCCTAAATAGCTCAGTCGGTAGAGCGTACGGCTGTGGGCAATAACCTGGTCCAAAAGGTTGTGGGTTTGATTCCCACCTCTGCTAGAAAATCAGCTCCAGAGCAGTTCGGCTTCACTGTGCTTTAACCAACTCTCAATAGTGATGGAAGGGCAAGTGCCAGAAGTCCATCATCTGCCTTCCATTTGGCAGCCCCTTTTTCCAACTGGGGTTGTCCTTCTAAGCTACGCCGGTATATACTTCTACATCAGCCCAGGGGTTCCCCATCTAGCACCTTGCCCTTACCTTTGTGTCAACTTGGGTATTTTTTCCCCATACAGAACCATTTTTGGGCATTGCCTAGCATCAGCCTGAAGTTGACCGTGGCAAATTGCTTAATGAGGACAGTGTTCTGTAACAAGCTTAATAAAAAAAGCATTTGAGAAGCTGACAAGCGAGGGCAGCTTTGCTGCGATTGTGCCGAAAAGAAAATAGAGGTCGCTCTTGAATGCAGCATGCAGAAGATGGCACAGATGAACCTTCTTGAAAGAAAGCATATGAGATGCTGATTCGCCAAGAAAGTTTTGGTGCTTTAACAAATCTGAAATATTGGTTACTAATTAATGCAACCCGAAGAAAAGGCACCTTTCAATGAAATGCACCCATGGGACTCGTACGCTGGGCCCTTTGGGAAATGAAATCAGGTGATTTGCTGCATGCGCCATTGAACAGCCAGGTGGGGGTGCTGATTTTGCCGTCTCCAAAGTAGCAGTCGCTCTTGAATGCAGCATGAAGAAAATGCCATCGGCGAGCCTGCATAGAATAAAGGGTTCTGTACAGGCATAAAGAAACCTAAAATGTAACCTATGCTGGGATTTGAACTCTGGACCCCACGGGCAGAAACAGGCTCTTTAACCATTACACCACAGGAACCTAGACATGATGTCTTGGGTTCCGGATGACTGTAAGAATCCATTGTCCCCTTGTGCCTCTGCATTGACTGGCAGTGCTGGAAATCCATCTTCTGCCTAATAAAGTCAATGCCAACCTGAGGCCCTCTTCTAAAAGAGCCTGCCTAAATAGCTCAGTCGGTAGAGTGTACGGCTGTGGGCAATAACCTGGTCCAAAAGGTTGTGGGTTCGATTCCCACCTCTGCTAGAAAATCAGCTCCAGAGCAGTTCGGCTTCACTGTGCTTTAACCAACTCTCAATAGTGATGGAAGGGCAAGTGCCAGAAGTCCATCATCTGCCTTCCATTTGGCTGCCCCTTTTTCCAACTGGGGTTGTCCTTTTAAGCTACGCCGGTATATACTTCTACATCAGCCCAGGGGTTCCCCATCTAGCACCTTGCCCTTACCTTTGTGTCAACTTGGGTATTTTTTCCCCATACAGAACCATTTTTGGGGTTTGCCTAGCATCAGCCTGAAGTTGACCGTGGCAAATTGCTTAATGAGGACAGTGTTCTGTAACAAGCTTAATAAAAAAAGCATTTGAGAAGCTGACAAGCGAGGGCAGCTTTGCTGCGATTGTGCCGAAAAGAAAATAGAGGTCACTCTTGAATGCAGCATGCAGAAGATGGCACAGATGAACCTTCTTGAAAGAAAGCATATGAGATGCTGATTCGCCAAGAAAGTTTTGGTGCTTTAACAAATCTGAAATATTGGTTACTAATTAATGCAACCCGAAGAAAAGGCACCTTTCAATGAAATGCACCCATGGGACTCGCACGCTGCGCCCTTTGGGAAATGAAAGCAGGTGATTTGCTGCATGCGCCATTGAACAGCCAGGTGGGGGTGCTGATTTTGCCGTCTCCAAAGTAGCAGTCGCTCTTGAATGCAGCATGAAGAAAATGCCATCGGCGAGCCTGCATAGAATAAAGGGTTCTGTACAGGCATAAAGAAACCTGAAAAGTAACCTATGCCCGGATTTGAACTCTGGACCCCACGGGCAGAAACAGGCTCTTTAACCATTACACCACAGGAACCTAGACATGATGTTATAGTTTCCGGATGACAGTAAGAATCCATTGTCCCCTTGTGCCTCTGCATTGACTGGCAGGGCTGGAAATCCATCTTCTGCCTAATAAAGTCAATACCAACCTGAGGCCCTCTTCTAAAAGAGCCTGCCTAAATAGCTCAGTCGGTAGAGCGTACGGCTATGGTCAATAACCTGGTCCAAAAGGTTGTGGGTTCGATTCCCACCTCTGCTAGAAAATCAGCTCCAGAGCAGTTTGGCTTCACCGTGATTTAACCAACTCTCAATAGTGATGGAAGGGCAAGTGCCAGAAGTCCATCATCCGCCTACCATTTGGCAGCCCATTTTTCCAACTGGGGTTGTCCTTTTAAGCTACGCCGGTATATACTTCTACATCAGCCCAGGGGTTCCCCATCTAGCACCTTGCCCTTACCTTTGTGTCAACTTGGGTATTTTTTCCCCATACAGAACCCTTTTTGGGGTTTGCCTAGCATCAGCCTGAAGTTGACCGTGGCAAATTGCTTAATGAGGACAGTGTTCTGTACCAAGCTTAATAAAAAAAGCATTTGAGAAGCTGACAAGCGAGGGCAGCTTTGCTGCGTTTGTGCCAAAAAGAAAATAGAGGTCACTCTTGAATGCAGCATGCAGAAGATGGCACAGATGAACCTTCTTGAAAGAAAGCATATGAGATGCTGATTCGCCAAGAAAGTTTTGGTGCTTTAACAAATCTGAAATATTGGTTACTAATTAATGCAACCCGAAGAAAAGGCACCTTTCAATGAAATGCACCCATGGGACTCGTACGCTGGGCCCTTTGGGAAATGAGATCAGGTGATTTGCTGCATGCGCCATTGAACAGCCAGGTGGGGGTGCTGATTTTGCCGTCTCCAAAGTAGCAGTCGCTCTTGAATGCAGCATGAAGAAAATGCCATCGGTGAGCCTGCATAGAATAAAGGGTTCTGTACAGGCATAAAGAAACCTGAAAAGTAACCAATGCTGGGATTTGAACTCTGGACCCCACGGGCAGAAACAGGCTATTTAACCATTACACCACAGGAACCTAGAAGTGATGTTATAGTTTCCGGATGACTGTAGGAATCCATTGTCCGCTTGTGCCTCTGCATTGACTGGCAGGGCTGGAAATCCATCTTCTGCCTAATAAAGTCAATACCAACCTGAGGCCCTCTTCTAAAAGAGCCTGCCTAAATAGCTCAGTCGGTAGAGCGTACGGCTGTGGGCAATAACCTGGTCCAAAAGGTTGTGGGTTCGATTCCTACCTCTGCTAGAAAATCAGCTCCAGAGCAGTTCGGCTTCACTGTGCTTTAACCAACTCTCAATAGTGATGGAAGGGCAAGTGCCAGAACTCCATCATCCGCCTTCCATTTGGCAGCCCCTTTTTCCAACTGGGGTTGTCCTTTTAAGCTACGCCGGTATATACTTCTACATCAGCCCAGGGGTTCCCCATCTAGCACCTTGCCCTTACCTTTGTGTCAACTTGGGTATTTTTTCCCCATACAGATCCATTTTTGGGGTTTGCCTAGCATCAGCCTGAAGTTGACCGTGGCAAATTGCTTAATGAGGACAGTGTTCTGTACCAAGCTTAATAAAAAAAGCATTTGAGAAGCTGACAAGCGAGGGCAGCTTTGCTGCGATTGTGCCGAAAAGAAAATAGAGGTCACTCTTGAATGCAGCATGCAGAAGATGGCACAGATGAACCTTCTTGAAAGAAAGCATATGAGATGCTGATTCGCCAAGAAAGTTTTGGTGCTTTAACAAATCTGAAATATTGGTTACTAATTAATGCAACCCGAAGAAAAGTCACCTTTCAATGAAATGCACCCATGGGACTCGTACGCTGGGCCCTTTGGGAAATGAAATCAGGTGATTTGCTGCATGCGCCATTGAACAGCCAGGTGGGGGTGCTGATTTTGCCGTCTCCAAAGTAGCAGTCGCTCTTGAATGCAGCATGAAGAAAATGCCATCGGCGAGCCTGCATAGAATAAAGGGTTCTGTACAGGCATAAAGAAACCTGTAATGTAACCTATGCCGGGATTTGAACTCTGGACCCCACGGGCAGAAACAGGCTCTTTAACCATTACACCACAGGAACCTAGACATGATGTTATAGTTTCCGGATGACTGTAAGAATCCATTGTCCCCTTGTGCCTCTGCATTGACTGGCAGTGCTGGAAATCCATCTTCTGCCTAATAAAGTCAATGCCAACCTGAGGCCCTCTTCTAAAAGAGCCTGCCTAAATAGCTCAGTCGGTAGAGCGTACGGCTGTGGGCAATAACCTGGTCCAAAAGGTTGTGGGTTTGATTCCCACCTCTGCTAGAAAATCAGCTCCAGAGCAGTTCAGCTTCACTGTGCTTTAACCAACTCTCAATAGTGATGGAAGGGCAAGTGCCAGAAGTCCATCATCTGCCTTCCATTTGGCAGCCCCTTTTTCCAACTGGGGTTGTCCTTCTAAGCTACGCCGGTATATACTTCTACATCAGCCCAGGGGTTCCCCATCTAGCACCTTGCCCTTACCTTTGTGTCAACTTGGGTATTTTTTCCCCATACAGAACCATTTTTGGGCATTGCCTAGCATCAGCCTGAAGTTGACCGTGGCAAATTGCTTAATGAGGACAGTGTTCTGTAACAAGCTTAATAAAAAAAGCATTTGAGAAGCTGACAAGCTAGGGCAGCTTTGCTGCGATTGTGCCGAAAAGAAAATAGAGGTCGCTCTTGAATGCAGCATGCAGAAGATGGCACAGATGAACCTTCTTGAAAGAAAGCATATGAGATGCTGATTCGCCAAGAAAGTTTTGGTGCTTTAACAAATCTGAAATATTGGTTACTAATTAATGCAACCCGAAGAAAAGGCACCTTTCAATGAAATGCACCCATGGGACTCGTACGCTGGGCCCTTTGGGAAATGAAATCAGGTGATTTGCTGCATGCGCCATTGAACAGCCAGGTGGGGGTGCTGATTTTGCCGTCTCCAAAGTAGCAGTCGCTCTTGAATGCAGCATGAAGAAAATGCCATCGGCGAGCCTGCATAGAATAAAGGGTTCTGTACAGGCATAAAGAAACCTGAAATGTAACCTATGCCGGGATTTGAACTCTGGACCCCACGGGCAGAAATAGGCTCTTTAACCATTACACCACAGGAACCTAGACATGATGTTATAGTTTCCGGATGACTGTAAGAATCCATTGTCCCCTTGTGCCTCTGAATTGACTGGCAGTGCTGGAAATCCATCTTCTGCCTAATAAAGTCAATGCCAACCTGAGGCCCTCTTCTAAAAGAGCCTGCCTAAATAGCTCAGTCGGTAGAGCGTACGGCTGTGGGCAATAACCTGGTCCAAAAGGTTGTGGGTTCGATTCCCACCTCTGCTAGAAAATCAGCTCCAGAGCAGTTCGGCTTCACTGTGCTTTAACCAACTCTCAATAGTGATGGAAGGGCAAGTGCCAGAAGTCCATCATCTGCCTTCCATTTGGCTGCCCCTTTTTCCAACTGGGGTTGTCCTTCTAAGCTACGCCGGTATATACTTCTACATCAGCCCAGGGGTTCCCCATCTAGCACCTTGCCCTTACCTTTGTGTCAACTTGGGTATTTTTTCCCCATACAGAACCATTTTTGGGGATTGCCTAGCATCAGCCTGAAGTTGACCGTGGCAAATTGCTTAATGAGGACAGTGTTCTGTAACAAGCTTAATAAAAAAAGCATTTGAGAAGCTGACAAGCGAGGGCAGCTTTGCTGCGATTGTGCCGAAAAGAAAATAGAGGTCTCTCTTGAATGCAGCATGCAGAAGATGGCACAGATGAACCTTCTTGAAAGAAAGCATATGAGATGCTGATTCGCCAAGAAAGTTTTGGTGCTTTAACAAATCTGAAATATTGGTTACTAATTAATGCAACCCGAAGAAAAGGCACCTTTCAATGAAATGCACCCATGGGACTCGCACGCTGGGCCGTTTGGGAAATGAAATCAGGTGATTTGCTGCATGCGCCATTGAACAGCCAGGTGGGGGTGCTGATTTTGCCGTCTCCAAAGTAGCAGTCGCTCTTGAATGCAGCATGAAGAAAATGCCATCGGCGAGCCTGCATAGAATAAAGGGTTCTGTACAGGCATAAAGAAACCTGAAATGTAACCTATGCCGGGATTTGAACTCTGGACCCCACGGGCAGAAACAGGCTCTTTAACCATTACACCACAGGAACCTAGACATGATGTCTTGGGTTCAGGATGACTGTAAGAATCCATTGTCCCCTTGTGCCTCTGCATTGACTGGCAGGGCTGGAAATCCATCTTCTGCCTAATAAAGTCAATACCAACCTGAGGCCCTCTTCTAAAAGGGCCTGCCTAAATAGCTCAGTCGGTAGAGCGTACGGCTGTGGGCAATAACCTGGTCCAAAAGGTTGTGGGTTTGATTCCCACCTCTGCTAGAAAATCAGCTCCAGAGCAGTTCGGCTTCACTGTGCTTTAACCAACTCTCAATAGTGATGGAAGGGCAAGTGCCAGAAGTCCATCATCCGCCTTCCATTTGGCAGCCCCTTTTTCCAACTGGGGTTGTCCTTTTAAGCTACGCCGGTATATACTTCTACATCAGCCCAGGGGTTCCCCATCTAGCACCTTGCCCTTACCTTTGTGTCAACTTGGGTATTTTTTCCCCTTACAGAACCATTTTTGGGGTTTGCCTAGCATCAGCCTGAAGTTGACCGTGGCAAATTGCTTAATGAGGACAGTGTTCTGTACCAAGCTTAATAAAAAAAGCATTTGAGAAGCTGACAAGCGAGGGCAGCTTTGCTGCGATTGTGCCGAAAAGAAAATAGAGGTCACTCTTGAATGCAGCATGCAGAAGATGGCACAGATGAACCTTCTTGAAAGAAAGCATATGAGATGCTATTTCGCCAAGAAAGTTTTGGTGCTTTAACAAATCTGAAATATTGGTTACTAATTAATGCAACCCGAAGAAAAGGCACCTTTCAATGAAATGCACCCATGGGACTCGCACGCTGGGCCGTTTGGGAAATGAAATCAGGTGATTTGCTGCATGCGCCATTGAACAGCCAGGTGGGGGTGCTGATTTTGCCGTCTCCAAAGTAGCAGTCGCTCTTGAATGCAGAAATGAAGAAAATGCCATCGGCGAGCCTGCATAGAATAAAGGGTTCTGTACAGGCATAAAGAAACCTGAAAAGTAACCTATGCTGGGATTTGAACTCTGGACCCCACGGGCAGAAACAGGCTCTTTAACCATTACACCACAGGAACCTAGAAGTGATGTTATAGTTTCCGGATGACTGTAGGAATCCATTGTCCCCTTGTGCCTCTGCATTGACTGGCAGGGCTGGAAATCCATCTTCTGCCTAATAAAGTCAATACCAACCTGAGGCCCTCTTCTAAAAGAGCCTGCCTAAATAGCTCAGTCGGTAGAGCGTACGGCTGTGGGCAATAACCTGGTCCAAAAGGTTGTGGGTTCGATTCCTACCTCTGCTAGAAAATCAGCTCCAGAGCAGTTCGGCTTCACTGTGCTTTAACCAACTCTCAATAGTGATGGAAGGGCAAGTGCCAGAAGTCCATCATCCGCCTTCCGTTTGGCTGCCCCTTTTTCCAACTGGGGTTGTCCTTTTAAGCTACGCCGGTATATACTTCTACATCAGCCCAGGGGTTCCCCATCTAGCACCTTGCCCTTACCTTTGTGTCAACTTGGGTATTTTTTCCCCATACAGATCCATTTTTGGGGTTTGCCTAGCATCAGCCTGAAGTTCACCGTGGCAAATTGCTTAATGAGGACAGTGTTCTGTACCAAGCTTAATAAAAAAAGCATTTGAGAAGCTGACAAGCGAGGGCAGCTTTGCTGCGATTGTGCCGAAAAGAAAATAGAGGTCTCTCTTGAATGCAGCATGCAGAAGATGGCACAGATGAACCTTCTTGAAAGAAAGCATATGAGATGCTGATTCGCCAAGAAAGTTTTGGTGCTTTAACAAATCTGAAATATTGGTTACTAATTAATGCAACCCGAAGAAAAGTCACCTTTCAATGAAATGCACCCATGGGACTCGTACGCTGGGCCCTTTGGGAAATGAAATCAGGTGATTTGCTGCATGCGCCATTGAACAGCCAGGTGGGGGTGCTGATTTTGCCGTCTCCAAAGTAGCAGTCGCTCTTGAATGCAGCATGAAGAAAATGCCATCGGCGAGCCTGCATAGAATAAAGGGTTCTGTACAGGCATAAAGAAACCTGAAATGTAACCTATGCCGGGATTGGAACTCTGGACCCCACGGGCAGAAACAGGCTCTTTAACCATTACACCACAGGAACCTAGACATGATGTTATAGTTTCCGGATGACTGTAAGAATCCATTGTCCCCTTGTGCCTCTGCAATGACTGGCAGTGCTGGAAATCCATCTTCTGCCTAATAAAGTCAATGCCAACCTGAGGCCCTCTTCTAAAAGAGCCTGCCTAAATAGCTCAGTCGGTAGAGCGTTCGGCTGTGGGCAATAACCTGGTCCAAAAGGTTGTGGGTTTGATTCCCACCTCTGCTAGAAAATCAGCTCCAGAGCAGTTCGGCTTCACTGTGCTTTAACCAACTCTCAATAGTGATGGAAGGGCAAGTGCCAGAAGTCCATCATCTGCCTTCCATTTGGCAGCCCCTTTTTCCAACTGGGGTTGTCCTTCTAAGCTACGCCGGTATATACTTCTACATCAGCCCAGGGGTTCCCCATCTAGCACCTTGCCCTTACCTTTGTGTCAACTTGGGTATTTTTTCCCCATACAGAACCATTTTTGGGCATTGCCTAGCATCAGCCTGAAGTTGACCGTGGCAAATTGCTTAATGAGGACAGTGTTCTGTAACAAGCTTAATAAAAAAAGCATTTGAGAAGCTGACAAGCGAGGGCAGCTTTGCTGCGATTGTGCCGAAAAGAAAATAGAGGTCGCTCTTGAATGCAGCATGCAGAAGATGGCACAGATGAACCTTCTTGAAAGAAAGCATATGAGATGCTGATTCGCCAAGAAAGTTTTGGTGCTTTAACAAATCTGAAATATTGGTTACTAATTAATGCAACCCGAAGAAAAGGCACCTTTCAATGAAATGCACCCATGGGACTCGTACGCTGGGCCCTTTGGGAAATGAAATCAGGTGATTTGCTGCATGCGCCATTGAACAGCCAGGTGGGGGTGCTGATTTTGCCGTCTCCAAAGTAGCAGTCGCTCTTGAATGCAGCATGAAGAAAATGCCATCGGCGAGCCTGCATAGAATAAAGGGTTCTGTACAGGCATAAAGAAACCTAAAATGTAACCTATGCTGGGATTTGAACTCTGGACCCCACGGGCAGAAACAGGCTCTTTAACCATTACACCACAGGAACCTAGACATGATGTCTTGGGTTCCGGATGACTGTAAGAATCCATTGTCCCCTTGTGCCTCTGCATTGACTGGCAGTGCTGGAAATCCATCTTCTGCCTAATAAAGTCAATACCAACCTGAGGCCCTCTTCTAAAAGAGCCTGCCTAAATAGCTCAGTCGGTAGAGTGTACGGCTGTGGGCAATAACCTGGTCCAAAAGGTTGTGGGTTCGATTCCCACCTCTGCTAGAAAATCAGCTCCAGAGCAGTTCGGCTTCACTGTGCTTTAACCAACTCTCAATAGTGATGGAAGGGCAAGTGCCAGAAGTCCATCATCTGCCTTCCATTTGGCTGCCCCTTTTTCCAACTGGGGTTGTCCTTTTAAGCTACGCCGGTATATACTTCTACATCAGCCCAGGGGTTCCCCATCTAGCACCTTGCCCTTACCTTTGTGTCAACTTGGGTATTTTTTCCCCATACAGAACCATTTTTGGGGTTTGCCTAGCATCAGCCTGAAGTTGACCGTGGCAAATTGCTTAATGAGGACAGTGTTCTGTAACAAGCTTAATAAAAAAAGCATTTGAGAAGCTGACAAGCGAGGGCAGCTTTGCTGCGATTGTGCCGAAAAGAAAATAGAGGTCACTCTTGAATGCAGCATGCAGAAGATGGCACAGATGAACCTTCTTGAAAGAAAGCATATGAGATGCTGATTCGCCAAGAAAGTTTTGGTGCTTTAACAAATCTGAAATATTGGTTACTAATTAATGCAACCCGAAGAAAAGGCACCTTTCAATGAAATGCACCCATGGGACTCGCACGCTGCGCCCTTTGGGAAATGAAAGCAGGTGATTTGCTGCATGCGCCATTGAACAGCCAGGTGGGGGTGCTGATTTTGCCGTCTCCAAAGTAGCAGTCGCTCTTGAATGCAGCATGAAGAAAATGCCATCGGCGAGCCTGCATAGAATAAAGGGTTCTGTACAGGCATAAAGAAACCTGAAAAGTAACCTATGCCCGGATTTGAACTCTGGACCCCACGGGCAGAAACAGGCTCTTTAACCATTACACCACAGGAACCTAGACATGATGTTATAGTTTCCGGATGACAGTAAGAATCCATTGTCCCCTTGTGCCTCTGCATTGACTGGCAGGGCTGGAAATCCATCTTCTGCCTAATAAAGTCAATACCAACCTGAGGCCCTCTTCTAAAAGAGCCTGCCTAAATAGCTCAGTCGGTAGAGCGTACGGCTATGGTCAATAACCTGGTCCAAAAGGTTGTGGGTTCGATTCCCACCTCTGCTAGAAAATCAGCTCCAGAGCAGTTTGGCTTCACCGTGATTTAACCAACTCTCAATAGTGATGGAAGGGCAAGTGCCAGAAGTCCATCATCCGCCTACCATTTGGCAGCCCATTTTTCCAACTGGGGTTGTCCTTTTAAGCTACGCCGGTATATACTTCTACATCAGCCCAGGGGTTCCCCATCTAGCACCTTGCCCTTACCTTTGTGTCAACTTGGGTATTTTTTCCCCATACAGAACCCTTTTTGGGGTTTGCCTAGCATCAGCCTGAAGTTGACCGTGGCAAATTGCTTAATGAGGACAGTGTTCTGTACCAAGCTTAATAAAAAAAGCATTTGAGAAGCTGACAAGCGAGGGCAGCTTTGCTGCGTTTGTGCCAAAAAGAAAATAGAGGTCACTCTTGAATGCAGCATGCAGAAGATGGCACAGATGAACCTTCTTGAAAGAAAGCATATGAGATGCTGATTCGCCAAGAAAGTTTTGGTGCTTTAACAAATCTGAAATATTGGTTACTAATTAATGCAACCCGAAGAAAAGGCACCTTTCAATGAAATGCACCCATGGGACTCGTACGCTGGGCCCTTTGGGAAATGAGATCAGGTGATTTGCTGCATGCGCCATTGAACAGCCAGGTGGGGGTGCTGATTTTGCCGTCTCCAAAGTAGCAGTCGCTCTTGAATGCAGCATGAAGAAAATGCCATCGGTGAGCCTGCATAGAATAAAGGGTTCTGTACAGGCATAAAGAAACCTGAAAAGTAACCAATGCTGGGATTTGAACTCTGGACCCCACGGGCAGAAACAGGCTATTTAACCATTACACCACAGGAACCTAGAAGTGATGTTATAGTTTCCGGATGACTGTAGGAATCCATTGTCCGCTTGTGCCTCTGCATTGACTGGCAGGGCTGGAAATCCATCTTCTGCCTAATAAAGTCAATACCAACCTGAGGCCCTCTTCTAAAAGAGCCTGCCTAAATAGCTCAGTCGGTAGAGCGTACGGCTGTGGGCAATAACCTGGTCCAAAAGGTTGTGGGTTCTATTCCTACCTCTGCTAGAAAATCAGCTCCAGAGCAGTTCGGCTTCACTGTGCTTTAACCAACTCTCAATAGTGATGGAAGGGCAAGTGCCAGAACTCCATCATCCGCCTTCCATTTGGCAGCCCCTTTTTCCAACTGGGGTTGTCCTTTTAAGCTACGCCGGTATATACTTCTACATCAGCCCAGGGGTTCCCCATCTAGCACCTTGCCCTTACCTTTGTGTCAACTTGGGTATTTTTTCCCCATACAGATCCATTTTTGGGGTTTGCCTAGCATCAGCCTGAAGTTGACCGTGGCAAATTGCTTAATGAGGACAGTGTTCTGTACCAAGCTTAATAAAAAAAGCATTTGAGAAGCTGACAAGCGAGGGCAGCTTTGCTGCGATTGTGCCGAAAAGAAAATAGAGGTCACTCTTGAATGCAGCATGCAGAAGATGGCACAGATGAACCTTCTTGAAAGAAAGCATATGAGATGCTGATTCGCCAAGAAAGTTTTGGTGCTTTAACAAATCTGAAATATTGGTTACTAATTAATGCAACCCGAAGAAAAGGCACCTTTCAATGAAATGCACCCATGGGACTCGCACGCTGGGCCGTTTGGGAAATGAAATCAGGTGATTTGCTGCATGCGCCATTGAACAGCCAGGTGGGGGTGCTGATTTTGCCGTCTCCAAAGTAGCAGTCGCTCTTGAATGCAGCATGAAGAAAATGCCATCGGCGAGCCTGCATAGAATAAAGGGTTCTGTACAGGCATAAAGAAACCTGAAATGTAACCTATGCCGGGATTTGAACTCTGGACCCCACGGGCAGAAACAGGCTCTTTAACCATTACACCATAGGAACCTAGACATGATGTCTTGGGTTCCGGATGACTGTAAGAATCCATTGTCCCCTTGTGCCTCTGCATTGACTGGCAGGGCTGGAAATCCATCTTCTGCCTAATAAAGTCAATACCAACCTGAGGCCCTCTTCTAAAAGAGCCTGCCTAAATAGCTCAGTCGGTAGAGCGTACGGCTGTGGGCAATAACCTGGTCCAAAAGGTTGTGGGTTCGATTCCCACCTCTGCTAGAAAATCAGCTCCAGAGCAGTTCGGCTTCACTGTGCTTTAACCAACTCTCAATAGTGATGGAAGGGCAAGTGCCAGAAGTCCATCATCCGCCTTCCATTTGGCAGCCCCTTTTTCCAACTGGGGTTGTCCTTTTAAGCTACGCCGGTATATACTTCTACATCAGCCCAGGGGTTCCCCATCTAGCACCTTGCCCTTACCTTTGTGTCAACTTGGGTATTTTTTCCCCATACAGAACCATTTTTGGGGTTTGCCTAGCATCAGCCTGAAGTTGACCGTGGCAAATTGCTTAATGAGGACAGTGTTCTGTACCAAGCTTAATAAAAAAAGCATTTGAGAAGCTGACAAGCGAGGGCAGCTTTGCTGCGATTGTGCCGAAAAGAAAATAGAGGTCACTCTTGAATGCAGCATGCAGAAGATGGCACAGATGAACCTTCTTGAAAGAAAGCATATGAGATGCTATTTCGCCAAGAAAGTTTTGGTGCTTTAACAAATCTGAAATATTGGTTACTAATTAATGCAACCCGAAGAAAAGGCACCTTTCAATGAAATGCACCCATGGGACTCGTACGCTGGGCCCTTTGGGAAATGAAATCAGGTGATTTGCTGCATGCGCCATTGAACAGCCAGGTGGGGGTGCTGATTTTGCCGTCTCCAAAGTAGCAGTCGCTCTTGAATGCAGCATGAAGAAAATGCCATCGGTGAGCCTGCATAGAATAAAGGGTTCTGTACAGGCATAAAGAAACCTGAAAAGTAACCTATGGTGGGATTTGAACTCTGGACCCCACGGGCAGAAACAGGCTCTTTAACCATTACACCACAGGAACCTAGAAGTGATGTTATAGTTTCCGGATGACTGTAGGAATCCATTGTCCCCTTGTGCCTCTGCATTGACTGGCAGGGCTGGAAATCCATCTTCTGCCTAATAAAGTCAATACCAACCTGAGGCCCTCTTCTAAAAGAGCCTGCCTACATAGCTCAGTCGGTAGAGCGTACGGCTGTGGGCAATAACCTGGTCCAAAAGGTTGTGGGTTCGATTCCTACCTCTGCTAGAAAATCAGCTCCAGAGCAGTTCGGCTTCACTGTGCTTTAACCAACTCTCAATAGTGATGGAAGGGCAAGTGCCAGAAGTCCATCATCCGCCTTCCATTTGGCTGCCCCTTTTTCCAACTGGGGTTGTCCTTTTAAGCTACGCCGGTATATACTTCTACATCAGCCCAGGGGTTCCCCATCTAGCACCTTGCCCTTACCTTTGTGTCAACTTGGGTATTTTTTCCCCATACAGATCCATTTTTGGGGTTTGCCTAGCATCAGCCTGAAGTTCACCGTGGCAAATTGCTTAATGAGGACAGTGTTCTGTACCAAGCTTAATAAAAAAAGCATTTGAGAAGCTGACAAGCGAGGGCAGCTTTGCTGCGATTGTGCCGAAAAGAAAATAGAGGTCTCTCTTGAATGCAGCATGCAGAAGATGGCACAGATGAACCTTCTTGAAAGAAAGCATATGAGATGCTGATTCGCCAAGAAAGTTTTGGTGCTTTAACAAATCTGAAATATTGGTTACTAATTAATGCAACCCGAAGAAAAGGCACCTTTCAATGAAATGCACCCATGGGACTCGTACGCTGGGCCCTTTGGGAAATGAAATCAGGTGATTTGCTGCATGCGCCATTGAACAGCCAGGTGGGGGTGCTGATTTTGCCGTCTCCAAAGTAGCAGTCGCTCTTGAATGCAGCATGAAGAAAATGCCATCGGCGAGCCTGCATAGAATAAAGGGTTCTGTACAGGCATAAAGAAACCTGAAATGTAACCTATGCCGGGATTGGAACTCTGGACCCCACGGGCAGAAACAGGCTCTTTAACCATTACACCACAGGAACCTAGACATGATGTTATAGTTTCCGGATGACTGTAAGAATCCATTGTCCCCTTGTGCCTCTGCATTGACTGGCAGTGCTGGAAATCCATCTTCTGCCTAATAAAGTCAATGCCAACCTGAGGCCCTCTTCTAAAAGAGCCTGCCTAAATAGCTCAGTCGGTAGAGCGTACGGCTGTGGGCAAAAACCTGGTCCAAAAGGTTGTGGGTTCGATTCCTACCTCTGCTAGAAAATCAGCTCCAGAGCAGTTCGGCTTCACTGTGCTTTAACCAACTCTCAATAGTGATGGAAGGGCAAGTGCCAGAACTCCATCATCCGCCTTCCATTTGGCAGCCCCTTTTTCCAACTGGGGTTGTCCTTTTAAGCTACGCCGGTATATACTTCTACATCAGCCCAGGGGTTCCCCATCTAGCACCTTGCCCTTACCTTTGTGTCAACTTGGGTATTTTTTCCCCATACAGATCCATTTTTGGGGTTTGCCTAGCATCAGCCTGAAGTTGACCGTGGCAAATTGCTTAATGAGGACAGTGTTCTGTACCAAGCTTAATAAAAAAAGCATTTGAGAAGCTGACAAGCGAGGGCAGCTTTGCTGCGATTGTGCCGAAAAGAAAATAGAGGTCACTCTTGAATGCAGCATGCAGAAGATGGCACAGATGAACCTTCTTGAAAGAAAGCATATGAGATGCTGATTCGCCAAGAAAGTTTTGGTGCTTTAACAAATCTGAAATATTGGTTACTAATTAATGCAACCCGAAGAAAAGTCACCTTTCAATGAAATGCACCCATGGGACTCGTACGCTGGGCCCTTTGGGAAATGAAATCAGGTGATTTGCTGCATGCGCCATTGAACAGCCAGGTGGGGGTGCTGATTTTGCCGTCTCCAAAGTAGCAGTCGCTCTTGAATGCAGCATGAAGAAAATGCCATCGGCGAGCCTGCATAGAATAAAGGGTTCTGTACAGGCATAAAGAAACCTGTAATGTAACCTATGCCGGGATTTGAACTCTGGACCCCACGGGCAGAAACAGGCTCTTTAACCATTACACCACAGGAACCTAGACATGATGTTATAGTTTCCGGATGACTGTAAGAATCCATTGTCCCCTTGTGCCTCTGCATTGACTGGCAGTGCTGGAAATCCATCTTCTGCCTAATAAAGTCAATGCCAACCTGAGGCCCTCTTCTAAAAGAGCCTGCCTAAATAGCTCAGTCGGTAGAGCGTACGGCTGTGGGCAATAACCTGGTCCAAAAGGTTGTGGGTTTGATTCCCACCTCTGCTAGAAAATCAGCTCCAGAGCAGTTCAGCTTCACTGTGCTTTAACCAACTCTCAATAGTGATGGAAGGGCAAGTGCCAGAAGTCCATCATCTGCCTTCCATTTGGCAGCCCCTTTTTCCAACTGGGGTTGTCCTTCTAAGCTACGCCGGTATATACTTCTACATCAGCCCAGGGGTTCCCCATCTAGCACCTTGCCCTTACCTTTGTGTCAACTTGGGTATTTTTTCCCCATACAGAACCATTTTTGGGCATTGCCTAGCATCAGCCTGAAGTTGACCGTGGCAAATTGCTTAATGAGGACAGTGTTCTGTAACAAGCTTAATAAAAAAAGCATTTGAGAAGCTGACAAGCTAGGGCAGCTTTGCTGCGATTGTGCCGAAAAGAAAATAGAGGTCGCTCTTGAATGCAGCATGCAGAAGATGGCACAGATGAACCTTCTTGAAAGAAAGCATATGAGATGCTGATTCGCCAAGAAAGTTTTGGTGCTTTAACAAATCTGAAATATTGGTTACTAATTAATGCAACCCGAAGAAAAGGCACCTTTCAATGAAATGCACCCATGGGACTCGTACGCTGGGCCCTTTGGGAAATGAAATCAGGTGATTTGCTGCATGCGCCATTGAACAGCCAGGTGGGGGTGCTGATTTTGCCGTCTCCAAAGTAGCAGTCGCTCTTGAATGCAGCATGAAGAAAATGCCATCGGCGAGCCTGCATAGAATAAAGGGTTCTGTACAGGCATAAAGAAACCTGAAATGTAACCTATGCCGGGATTTGAACTCTGGACCCCACGGGCAGAAATAGGCTCTTTAACCATTACACCACAGGAACCTAGACATGATGTTATAGTTTCCGGATGACTGTAAGAATCCATTGTCCCCTTGTGCCTCTGAATTGACTGGCAGTGCTGGAAATCCATCTTCTGCCTAATAAAGTCAATGCCAACCTGAGGCCCTCTTCTAAAAGAGCCTGCCTAAATAGCTCAGTCGGTAGAGCGTACGGCTGTGGGCAATAACCTGGTCCAAAAGGTTGTGGGTTCGATTCCCACCTCTGCTAGAAAATCAGCTCCAGAGCAGTTCGGCTTCACTGTGCTTTAACCAACTCTCAATAGTGATGGAAGGGCAAGTGCCAGAAGTCCATCATCTGCCTTCCATTTGGCTGCCCCTTTTTCCAACTGGGGTTGTCCTTCTAAGCTACGCCGGTATATACTTCTACATCAGCCCAGGGGTTCCCCATCTAGCACCTTGCCCTTACCTTTGTGTCAACTTGGGTATTTTTTCCCCATACAGAACCATTTTTGGGGATTGCCTAGCATCAGCCTGAAGTTGACCGTGGCAAATTGCTTAATGAGGACAGTGTTCTGTAACAAGCTTAATAAAAAAAGCATTTGAGAAGCTGACAAGCGAGGGCAGCTTTGCTGCGATTGTGCCGAAAAGAAAATAGAGGTCTCTCTTGAATGCAGCATGCAGAAGATGGCACAGATGAACCTTCTTGAAAGAAAGCATATGAGATGCTGATTCGCCAAGAAAGTTTTGGTGCTTTAACAAATCTGAAATATTGGTTACTAATTAATGCAACCCGAAGAAAAGGCACCTTTCAATGAAATGCACCCATGGGACTCGCACGCTGGGCCGTTTGGGAAATGAAATCAGGTGATTTGCTGCATGCGCCATTGAACAGCCAGGTGGGGGTGCTGATTTTGCCGTCTCCAAAGTAGCAGTCGCTCTTGAATGCAGCATGAAGAAAATGCCATCGGCGAGCCTGCATAGAATAAAGGGTTCTGTACAGGCATAAAGAAACCTGAAATGTAACCTATGCCGGGATTTGAACTCTGGACCCCACGGGCAGAAACAGGCTCTTTAACCATTACACCACAGGAACCTAGACATGATGTCTTGGGTTCAGGATGACTGTAAGAATCCATTGTCCCCTTGTGCCTCTGCATTGACTGGCAGGGCTGGAAATCCATCTTCTGCCTAATAAAGTCAATACCAACCTGAGGCCCTCTTCTAAAAGGGCCTGCCTAAATAGCTCAGTCGGTAGAGCGTACGGCTGTGGGCAATAACCTGGTCCAAAAGGTTGTGGGTTTGATTCCCACCTCTGCTAGAAAATCAGCTCCAGAGCAGTTCGGCTTCACTGTGCTTTAACCAACTCTCAATAGTGATGGAAGGGCAAGTGCCAGAAGTCCATCATCCGCCTTCCATTTGGCAGCCCCTTTTTCCAACTGGGGTTGTCCTTTTAAGCTACGCCGGTATATACTTCTACATCAGCCCAGGGGTTCCCCATCTAGCACCTTGCCCTTACCTTTGTGTCAACTTGGGTATTTTTTCCCCTTACAGAACCATTTTTGGGGTTTGCCTAGCATCAGCCTGAAGTTGACCGTGGCAAATTGCTTAATGAGGACAGTGTTCTGTACCAAGCTTAATAAAAAAAGCATTTGAGAAGCTGACAAGCGAGGGCAGCTTTGCTGCGATTGTGCCGAAAAGAAAATAGAGGTCACTCTTGAATGCAGCATGCAGAAGATGGCACAGATGAACCTTCTTGAAAGAAAGCATATGAGATGCTATTTCGCCAAGAAAGTTTTGGTGCTTTAACAAATCTGAAATATTGGTTACTAATTAATGCAACCCGAAGAAAAGGCACCTTTCAATGAAATGCACCCATGGGACTCGCACGCTGGGCCGTTTGGGAAATGAAATCAGGTGATTTGCTGCATGCGCCATTGAACAGCCAGGTGGGGGTGCTGATTTTGCCGTCTCCAAAGTAGCAGTCGCTCTTGAATGCAGAAATGAAGAAAATGCCATCGGCGAGCCTGCATAGAATAAAGGGTTCTGTACAGGCATAAAGAAACCTGAAAAGTAACCTATGCTGGGATTTGAACTCTGGACCCCACGGGCAGAAACAGGCTCTTTAACCATTACACCACAGGAACCTAGAAGTGATGTTATAGTTTCCGGATGACTGTAGGAATCCATTGTCCCCTTGTGCCTCTGCATTGACTGGCAGGGCTGGAAATCCATCTTCTGCCTAATAAAGTCAATACCAACCTGAGGCCCTCTTCTAAAAGAGCCTGCCTAAATAGCTCAGTCGGTAGAGCGTACGGCTGTGGGCAATAACCTGGTCCAAAAGGTTGTGGGTTCGATTCCTACCTCTGCTAGAAAATCAGCTCCAGAGCAGTTCGGCTTCACTGTGCTTTAACCAACTCTCAATAGTGATGGAAGGGCAAGTGCCAGAAGTCCATCATCCGCCTTCCGTTTGGCTGCCCCTTTTTCCAACTGGGGTTGTCCTTTTAAGCTACGCCGGTATATACTTCTACATCAGCCCAGGGGTTCCCCATCTAGCACCTTGCCCTTACCTTTGTGTCAACTTGGGTATTTTTTCCCCATACAGATCCATTTTTGGGGTTTGCCTAGCATCAGCCTGAAGTTCACCGTGGCAAATTGCTTAATGAGGACAGTGTTCTGTACCAAGCTTAATAAAAAAAGCATTTGAGAAGCTGACAAGCGAGGGCAGCTTTGCTGCGATTGTGCCGAAAAGAAAATAGAGGTCTCTCTTGAATGCAGCATGCAGAAGATGGCACAGATGAACCTTCTTGAAAGAAAGCATATGAGATGCTGATTCGCCAAGAAAGTTTTGGTGCTTTAACAAATCTGAAATATTGGTTACTAATTAATGCAACCCGAAGAAAAGTCACCTTTCAATGAAATGCACCCATGGGACTCGTACGCTGGGCCCTTTGGGAAATGAAATCAGGTGATTTGCTGCATGCGCCATTGAACAGCCAGGTGGGGGTGCTGATTTTGCCGTCTCCAAAGTAGCAGTCGCTCTTGAATGCAGCATGAAGAAAATGCCATCGGCGAGCCTGCATAGAATAAAGGGTTCTGTACAGGCATAAAGAAACCTGAAATGTAACCTATGCCGGGATTGGAACTCTGGACCCCACGGGCAGAAACAGGCTCTTTAACCATTACACCACAGGAACCTAGACATGATGTTATAGTTTCCGGATGACTGTAAGAATCCATTGTCCCCTTGTGCCTCTGCAATGACTGGCAGTGCTGGAAATCCATCTTCTGCCTAATAAAGTCAATGCCAACCTGAGGCCCTCTTCTAAAAGAGCCTGCCTAAATAGCTCAGTCGGTAGAGCGTTCGGCTGTGGGCAATAACCTGGTCCAAAAGGTTGTGGGTTTGATTCCCACCTCTGCTAGAAAATCAGCTCCAGAGCAGTTCGGCTTCACTGTGCTTTAACCAACTCTCAATAGTGATGGAAGGGCAAGTGCCAGAAGTCCATCATCTGCCTTCCATTTGGCAGCCCCTTTTTCCAACTGGGGTTGTCCTTCTAAGCTACGCCGGTATATACTTCTACATCAGCCCAGGGGTTCCCCATCTAGCACCTTGCCCTTACCTTTGTGTCAACTTGGGTATTTTTTCCCCATACAGAACCATTTTTGGGCATTGCCTAGCATCAGCCTGAAGTTGACCGTGGCAAATTGCTTAATGAGGACAGTGTTCTGTAACAAGCTTAATAAAAAAAGCATTTGAGAAGCTGACAAGCGAGGGCAGCTTTGCTGCGATTGTGCCGAAAAGAAAATAGAGGTCGCTCTTGAATGCAGCATGCAGAAGATGGCACAGATGAACCTTCTTGAAAGAAAGCATATGAGATGCTGATTCGCCAAGAAAGTTTTGGTGCTTTAACAAATCTGAAATATTGGTTACTAATTAATGCAACCCGAAGAAAAGGCACCTTTCAATGAAATGCACCCATGGGACTCGTACGCTGGGCCCTTTGGGAAATGAAATCAGGTGATTTGCTGCATGCGCCATTGAACAGCCAGGTGGGGGTGCTGATTTTGCCGTCTCCAAAGTAGCAGTCGCTCTTGAATGCAGCATGAAGAAAATGCCATCGGCGAGCCTGCATAGAATAAAGGGTTCTGTACAGGCATAAAGAAACCTAAAATGTAACCTATGCTGGGATTTGAACTCTGGACCCCACGGGCAGAAACAGGCTCTTTAACCATTACACCACAGGAACCTAGACATGATGTCTTGGGTTCCGGATGACTGTAAGAATCCATTGTCCCCTTGTGCCTCTGCATTGACTGGCAGTGCTGGAAATCCATCTTCTGCCTAATAAAGTCAATACCAACCTGAGGCCCTCTTCTAAAAGAGCCTGCCTAAATAGCTCAGTCGGTAGAGTGTACGGCTGTGGGCAATAACCTGGTCCAAAAGGTTGTGGGTTCGATTCCCACCTCTGCTAGAAAATCAGCTCCAGAGCAGTTCGGCTTCACTGTGCTTTAACCAACTCTCAATAGTGATGGAAGGGCAAGTGCCAGAAGTCCATCATCTGCCTTCCATTTGGCTGCCCCTTTTTCCAACTGGGGTTGTCCTTTTAAGCTACGCCGGTATATACTTCTACATCAGCCCAGGGGTTCCCCATCTAGCACCTTGCCCTTACCTTTGTGTCAACTTGGGTATTTTTTCCCCATACAGAACCATTTTTGGGGTTTGCCTAGCATCAGCCTGAAGTTGACCGTGGCAAATTGCTTAATGAGGACAGTGTTCTGTAACAAGCTTAATAAAAAAAGCATTTGAGAAGCTGACAAGCGAGGGCAGCTTTGCTGCGATTGTGCCGAAAAGAAAATAGAGGTCACTCTTGAATGCAGCATGCAGAAGATGGCACAGATGAACCTTCTTGAAAGAAAGCATATGAGATGCTGATTCGCCAAGAAAGTTTTGGTGCTTTAACAAATCTGAAATATTGGTTACTAATTAATGCAACCCGAAGAAAAGGCACCTTTCAATGAAATGCACCCATGGGACTCGCACGCTGCGCCCTTTGGGAAATGAAAGCAGGTGATTTGCTGCATGCGCCATTGAACAGCCAGGTGGGGGTGCTGATTTTGCCGTCTCCAAAGTAGCAGTCGCTCTTGAATGCAGCATGAAGAAAATGCCATCGGCGAGCCTGCATAGAATAAAGGGTTCTGTACAGGCATAAAGAAACCTGAAAAGTAACCTATGCCCGGATTTGAACTCTGGACCCCACGGGCAGAAACAGGCTCTTTAACCATTACACCACAGGAACCTAGACATGATGTTATAGTTTCCGGATGACAGTAAGAATCCATTGTCCCCTTGTGCCTCTGCATTGACTGGCAGGGCTGGAAATCCATCTTCTGCCTAATAAAGTCAATACCAACCTGAGGCCCTCTTCTAAAAGAGCCTGCCTAAATAGCTCAGTCGGTAGAGCGTACGGCTATGGTCAATAACCTGGTCCAAAAGGTTGTGGGTTCGATTCCCACCTCTGCTAGAAAATCAGCTCCAGAGCAGTTTGGCTTCACCGTGATTTAACCAACTCTCAATAGTGATGGAAGGGCAAGTGCCAGAAGTCCATCATCCGCCTACCATTTGGCAGCCCATTTTTCCAACTGGGGTTGTCCTTTTAAGCTACGCCGGTATATACTTCTACATCAGCCCAGGGGTTCCCCATCTAGCACCTTGCCCTTACCTTTGTGTCAACTTGGGTATTTTTTCCCCATACAGAACCCTTTTTGGGGTTTGCCTAGCATCAGCCTGAAGTTGACCGTGGCAAATTGCTTAATGAGGACAGTGTTCTGTACCAAGCTTAATAAAAAAAGCATTTGAGAAGCTGACAAGCGAGGGCAGCTTTGCTGCGTTTGTGCCAAAAAGAAAATAGAGGTCACTCTTGAATGCAGCATGCAGAAGATGGCACAGATGAACCTTCTTGAAAGAAAGCATATGAGATGCTGATTCGCCAAGAAAGTTTTGGTGCTTTAACAAATCTGAAATATTGGTTACTAATTAATGCAACCCGAAGAAAAGGCACCTTTCAATGAAATGCACCCATGGGACTCGTACGCTGGGCCCTTTGGGAAATGAGATCAGGTGATTTGCTGCATGCGCCATTGAACAGCCAGGTGGGGGTGCTGATTTTGCCGTCTCCAAAGTAGCAGTCGCTCTTGAATGCAGCATGAAGAAAATGCCATCGGTGAGCCTGCATAGAATAAAGGGTTCTGTACAGGCATAAAGAAACCTGAAAAGTAACCAATGCTGGGATTTGAACTCTGGACCCCACGGGCAGAAACAGGCTATTTAACCATTACACCACAGGAACCTAGAAGTGATGTTATAGTTTCCGGATGACTGTAGGAATCCATTGTCCGCTTGTGCCTCTGCATTGACTGGCAGGGCTGGAAATCCATCTTCTGCCTAATAAAGTCAATACCAACCTGAGGCCCTCTTCTAAAAGAGCCTGCCTAAATAGCTCAGTCGGTAGAGCGTACGGCTGTGGGCAATAACCTGGTCCAAAAGGTTGTGGGTTCTATTCCTACCTCTGCTAGAAAATCAGCTCCAGAGCAGTTCGGCTTCACTGTGCTTTAACCAACTCTCAATAGTGATGGAAGGGCAAGTGCCAGAACTCCATCATCCGCCTTCCATTTGGCAGCCCCTTTTTCCAACTGGGGTTGTCCTTTTAAGCTACGCCGGTATATACTTCTACATCAGCCCAGGGGTTCCCCATCTAGCACCTTGCCCTTACCTTTGTGTCAACTTGGGTATTTTTTCCCCATACAGATCCATTTTTGGGGTTTGCCTAGCATCAGCCTGAAGTTGACCGTGGCAAATTGCTTAATGAGGACAGTGTTCTGTACCAAGCTTAATAAAAAAAGCATTTGAGAAGCTGACAAGCGAGGGCAGCTTTGCTGCGATTGTGCCGAAAAGAAAATAGAGGTCACTCTTGAATGCAGCATGCAGAAGATGGCACAGATGAACCTTCTTGAAAGAAAGCATATGAGATGCTGATTCGCCAAGAAAGTTTTGGTGCTTTAACAAATCTGAAATATTGGTTACTAATTAATGCAACCCGAAGAAAAGGCACCTTTCAATGAAATGCACCCATGGGACTCGCACGCTGGGCCGTTTGGGAAATGAAATCAGGTGATTTGCTGCATGCGCCATTGAACAGCCAGGTGGGGGTGCTGATTTTGCCGTCTCCAAAGTAGCAGTCGCTCTTGAATGCAGCATGAAGAAAATGCCATCGGCGAGCCTGCATAGAATAAAGGGTTCTGTACAGGCATAAAGAAACCTGAAATGTAACCTATGCCGGGATTTGAACTCTGGACCCCACGGGCAGAAACAGGCTCTTTAACCATTACACCATAGGAACCTAGACATGATGTCTTGGGTTCCGGATGACTGTAAGAATCCATTGTCCCCTTGTGCCTCTGCATTGACTGGCAGGGCTGGAAATCCATCTTCTGCCTAATAAAGTCAATACCAACCTGAGGCCCTCTTCTAAAAGAGCCTGCCTAAATAGCTCAGTCGGTAGAGCGTACGGCTGTGGGCAATAACCTGGTCCAAAAGGTTGTGGGTTCGATTCCCACCTCTGCTAGAAAATCAGCTCCAGAGCAGTTCGGCTTCACTGTGCTTTAACCAACTCTCAATAGTGATGGAAGGGCAAGTGCCAGAAGTCCATCATCCGCCTTCCATTTGGCAGCCCCTTTTTCCAACTGGGGTTGTCCTTTTAAGCTACGCCGGTATATACTTCTACATCAGCCCAGGGGTTCCCCATCTAGCACCTTGCCCTTACCTTTGTGTCAACTTGGGTATTTTTTCCCCATACAGAACCATTTTTGGGGTTTGCCTAGCATCAGCCTGAAGTTGACCGTGGCAAATTGCTTAATGAGGACAGTGTTCTGTACCAAGCTTAATAAAAAAAGCATTTGAGAAGCTGACAAGCGAGGGCAGCTTTGCTGCGATTGTGCCGAAAAGAAAATAGAGGTCACTCTTGAATGCAGCATGCAGAAGATGGCACAGATGAACCTTCTTGAAAGAAAGCATATGAGATGCTATTTCGCCAAGAAAGTTTTGGTGCTTTAACAAATCTGAAATATTGGTTACTAATTAATGCAACCCGAAGAAAAGGCACCTTTCAATGAAATGCACCCATGGGACTCGTACGCTGGGCCCTTTGGGAAATGAAATCAGGTGATTTGCTGCATGCGCCATTGAACAGCCAGGTGGGGGTGCTGATTTTGCCGTCTCCAAAGTAGCAGTCGCTCTTGAATGCAGCATGAAGAAAATGCCATCGGTGAGCCTGCATAGAATAAAGGGTTCTGTACAGGCATAAAGAAACCTGAAAAGTAACCTATGGTGGGATTTGAACTCTGGACCCCACGGGCAGAAACAGGCTCTTTAACCATTACACCACAGGAACCTAGAAGTGATGTTATAGTTTCCGGATGACTGTAGGAATCCATTGTCCCCTTGTGCCTCTGCATTGACTGGCAGGGCTGGAAATCCATCTTCTGCCTAATAAAGTCAATACCAACCTGAGGCCCTCTTCTAAAAGAGCCTGCCTACATAGCTCAGTCGGTAGAGCGTACGGCTGTGGGCAATAACCTGGTCCAAAAGGTTGTGGGTTCGATTCCTACCTCTGCTAGAAAATCAGCTCCAGAGCAGTTCGGCTTCACTGTGCTTTAACCAACTCTCAATAGTGATGGAAGGGCAAGTGCCAGAAGTCCATCATCCGCCTTCCATTTGGCTGCCCCTTTTTCCAACTGGGGTTGTCCTTTTAAGCTACGCCGGTATATACTTCTACATCAGCCCAGGGGTTCCCCATCTAGCACCTTGCCCTTACCTTTGTGTCAACTTGGGTATTTTTTCCCCATACAGATCCATTTTTGGGGTTTGCCTAGCATCAGCCTGAAGTTCACCGTGGCAAATTGCTTAATGAGGACAGTGTTCTGTACCAAGCTTAATAAAAAAAGCATTTGAGAAGCTGACAAGCGAGGGCAGCTTTGCTGCGATTGTGCCGAAAAGAAAATAGAGGTCTCTCTTGAATGCAGCATGCAGAAGATGGCACAGATGAACCTTCTTGAAAGAAAGCATATGAGATGCTGATTCGCCAAGAAAGTTTTGGTGCTTTAACAAATCTGAAATATTGGTTACTAATTAATGCAACCCGAAGAAAAGGCACCTTTCAATGAAATGCACCCATGGGACTCGTACGCTGGGCCCTTTGGGAAATGAAATCAGGTGATTTGCTGCATGCGCCATTGAACAGCCAGGTGGGGGTGCTGATTTTGCCGTCTCCAAAGTAGCAGTCGCTCTTGAATGCAGCATGAAGAAAATGCCATCGGCGAGCCTGCATAGAATAAAGGGTTCTGTACAGGCATAAAGAAACCTGAAATGTAACCTATGCCGGGATTGGAACTCTGGACCCCACGGGCAGAAACAGGCTCTTTAACCATTACACCACAGGAACCTAGACATGATGTTATAGTTTCCGGATGACTGTAAGAATCCATTGTCCCCTTGTGCCTCTGCATTGACTGGCAGTGCTGGAAATCCATCTTCTGCCTAATAAAGTCAATGCCAACCTGAGGCCCTCTTCTAAAAGAGCCTGCCTAAATAGCTCAGTCGGTAGAGCGTACGGCTGTGGGCAAAAACCTGGTCCAAAAGGTTGTGGGTTCGATTCCTACCTCTGCTAGAAAATCAGCTCCAGAGCAGTTCGGCTTCACTGTGCTTTAACCAACTCTCAATAGTGATGGAAGGGCAAGTGCCAGAACTCCATCATCCGCCTTCCATTTGGCAGCCCCTTTTTCCAACTGGGGTTGTCCTTTTAAGCTACGCCGGTATATACTTCTACATCAGCCCAGGGGTTCCCCATCTAGCACCTTGCCCTTACCTTTGTGTCAACTTGGGTATTTTTTCCCCATACAGATCCATTTTTGGGGTTTGCCTAGCATCAGCCTGAAGTTGACCGTGGCAAATTGCTTAATGAGGACAGTGTTCTGTACCAAGCTTAATAAAAAAAGCATTTGAGAAGCTGACAAGCGAGGGCAGCTTTGCTGCGATTGTGCCGAAAAGAAAATAGAGGTCACTCTTGAATGCAGCATGCAGAAGATGGCACAGATGAACCTTCTTGAAAGAAAGCATATGAGATGCTGATTCGCCAAGAAAGTTTTGGTGCTTTAACAAATCTGAAATATTGGTTACTAATTAATGCAACCCGAAGAAAAGGCACCTTTCAATGAAATGCACCCATGGGACTCGTACGCTGGGCCCTTTGGGAAATGAAATCAGGTGATTTGCTGCATGCGCCATTGAACAGCCAGGTGGGGGTGCTGATTTTGCCGTCTCCAAAGTAGCAGTCGCTCTTGAATGCAGCATGAAGAAAATGCCATCGGCGAGCCTGCATAGAATAAAGGGTTCTGTACAGGCATAAAGAAACCTGAAATGTAACCTATGCCGGGATTTGAACTCTGGACCCCACGGGCAGAAACAGGCTCTTTAACCATTACACCACAGGAACCTAGACATGATGTTATAGTTTCCGGATGACTGTAAGAATCCATTGTCCCCTTGTGCCTCTGCATTGACTGGCAGTGCTGGAAATCCATCTTCTGCCTAATAAAGTCAATGCCAACCTGAGGCCCTCTTCTAAAAGAGCCTGCCTAAATAGCTCAGTCGGTAGAGCGTACGGCTGTGGGCAATAACCTAGTCCAAAAGGTTGTGGGTTCGATTCCCACCTCTGCTAGAAAATCAGCTCCAGAGCAGTTCGGCTTCACTGTGCTTTAACCAACTCTCAATAGTGATGGAAGGGCAAGTGCCAGAAGTCCATCATCTGCCTTCCATTTGGCAGCCCCTTTTTCCAACTGGGGTTGTCCTTCTAAGCTACGCCGGTATATACTTCTACATCAGCCCAGGGGTTCCCCATCTAGCACCTTGCCCTTACCTTTGTGTCAACTTGGGTATTTTTTCCCCATACAGAACCATTTTTGGGGATTGCCTAGCATCAGCCTGAAGTTGACCGTGGCAAATTGCTTAATGAGGACAGTGTTCTGTAACAAGCTTAATAAAAAAAGCATTTGAGAAGCTGACAAGCGAGGGCAGCTTTGCTGCGATTGTGCCGAAAAGAAAATAGAGGTCTCTCTTGAATGCAGCATGCAGAAGATGGCACAGATGAACCTTCTTGAAAGAAAGCATATGAGATGCTGATTCGCCAAGAAAGTTTTGGTGCTTTAACAAATCTGAAATATTGGTTACTAATTAATGCAACCCGAAGAAAAGGCACCTTTCAATGAAATGCACCCATGGGACTCGCACGCTGGGCCGTTTGGGAAATGAAATCAGGTGATTTGCTGCATGCGCCATTGAACAGCCAGGTGGGGGTGCTGATTTTGCCGTCTCCAAAGTAGCAGTCGCTCTTGAATGCAGCATGAAGAAAATGCCATCGGCGAGCCTGCATAGAATAAAGGGTTCTGTACAGGCATAAAGAAACCTGAAATGTAACCTATGCCGGGATTTGAACTCTGGACCCCACGGGCAGAAACAGGCTCTTTAACCATTACACCATAGGAACCTAGACATGATGTCTTGGGTTCCGGATGACTGTAAGAATCCATTGTCCCCTTGTGCCTCTGCATTGACTGGCAGGGCTGGAAATCCATCTTCTGCCTAATAAAGTCAATACCAACCTGAGGCCCTCTTCTAAAAGAGCCTGCCTAAATAGCTCAGTCGGTAGAGCGTACGGCTGTGGGCAATAACCTGGTCCAAAAGGTTGTGGGTTCGATTCCCACCTCTGCTAGAAAATCAGCTCCAGAGCAGTTCGGCTTCACTGTGCTTTAACCAACTCTCAATAGTGATGGAAGGGCAAGTGCCAGAAGTCCATCATCCGCCTTCCATTTGGCAGCCCCTTTTTCCAACTGGGGTTGTCCTTTTAAGCTACGCCGGTATATACTTCTACATCAGCCCAGGGGTTCCCCATCTAGCACCTTGCCCTTACCTTTGTGTCAACTTGGGTATTTTTTCCCCATACAGAACCATTTTTGGGGTTTGCCTAGCATCAGCCTGAAGTTGACCGTGGCAAATTGCTTAATGAGGACAGTGTTCTGTACCAAGCTTAATAAAAAAAGCATTTGAGAAGCTGACAAGCAAGGGCAGCTTTGCTGCGATTGTGCCGAAAAGAAAATAGAGGTCACTCTTGAATGCAGCATGCAGAAGATGGCACAGATGAACCTTCTTGAAAGAAAGCATATGAGATGCTATTTCGCCAAGAAAGTTTTGGTGCTTTAACAAATCTGAAATATTGGTTACTAATTAATGCAACCCGAAGAAAAGGCACCTTTCAATGAAATGCACCCATGGGACTCGTACGCTGGGCCCTTTGGGAAATGAAATCAGGTGATTTGCTGCATGCGCCATTGAACAGCCAGGTGGGGGTGCTGATTTTGCCGTCTCCAAAGTAGCAGTCGCTCTTGAATGCAGCATGAAGAAAATGCCATCGGTGAGCCTGCATAGAATAAAGGGTTCTGTACAGGCATAAAGAAACCTGAAAAGTAACCTATGGTGGGATTTGAACTCTGGACCCCACGGGCAGAAACAGGCTCTTTAACCATTACACCACAGGAACCTAGAAGTGATGTTTTAGTTTCCGGATGACTGTAGGAATCCATTGTCCCCTTGTGCCTCTGCATTGACTGGCAGGGCTGGAAATCCATCTTCTGCCTAATAAAGTCAATACCAACCTGAGGCCATCTTCTAAAAGAGCCTGCCTACATAGCTCAGTCGGTAGAGCGTACGGCTGTGGGCAATAACCTGGTCCAAAAGGTTGTGGGTTCGATTCCTACCTCTGCTAGAAAATCAGCTCCAGAGCAGTTTGGCTTCACTGTGCTTTAACCAACTCTCAATAGTGATGGAAGGGCAAGTGCCAGAAGTCCATCATCCGCCTTCCATTTGGCTGCCCCTTTTTCCAACTGGGGTTGTCCTTTTAAGCTACGCCGGTATATACTTCTACATCAGCCCAGGGGTTCCCCATCTAGCACCTTGCCCTTACCTTTGTGTCAACTTGGGTATTTTTTCCCCATACAGATCCATTTTTGGGGTTTGCCTAGCATCAGCCTGAAGTTCACCGTGGCAAATTGCTTAATGAGGACAGTGTTCTGTACCAAGCTTAATAAAAAAAGCATTTGAGAAGCTGACAAGCGAGGGCAGCTTTGCTGCGATTGTGCCGAAAAGAAAATAGAGGTCTCTCTTGAATGCAGCATGCAGAAGATGGCACAGATGAACCTTCTTGAAAGAAAGCATATGAGATGCTGATTCGCCAAGAAAGTTTTGGTGCTTTAACAAATCTGAAATATTGGTTACTAATTAATGCAACCCGAAGAAAAGGCACCTTTCAATGAAATGCACCCATGGGACTCGTACGCTGGGCCCTTTGGGAAATGAAATCAGGTGATTTGCTGCATGCGCCATTGAACAGCCAGGTGGGGGTGCTGATTTTGCCGTCTCCAAAGTAGCAGTCGCTCTTGAATGCAGCATGAAGAAAATGCCATCGGCGAGCCTGCATAGAATAAAGGGTTCTGTACAGGCATAAAGAAACCTGAAATGTAACCTATGCCGGGATTTGAACTCTGGACCCCACGGGCAGAAACAGGCTCTTTAACCATTACACCACAGGAACCTAGACATGATGTTATAGTTTCCGGATGACTGTAAGAATCCATTGTCCCCTTGTGCCTCTGCATTGACTGGCAGTGCTGGAAATCCATCTTCTGCCTAATAAAGTCAATGCCAACCTGAGGCCCTCTTCTAAAAGAGCCTGCCTAAATAGCTCAGTCGGTAGAGCGTACAGCTGTGGGCAATAACCTGGTCCAAAAGTTTGTGGGTTCGATTCCCACCTCTGCTAGAAAATCAGCTCCAGAGCAGTTCGGCTTCACTGTGCTTTAACCAACTCTCAATAGTGATGGAAGGGCAAGTGCCAGAAGTCCATCATCTGCCTTCCATTTGGCAGCCCCTTTTTCCAACTGGGGTTGTCCTTCTAAGCTACGCCGGTATATACTTCTACATCAGCCCAGGGGTTCCCCATCTAGCACCTTGCCCTTACCTTTGTGTCAACTTGGGTATTTTTTCCCCATACAGAACCATTTTTGGGCATTGCCTAGCATCAGCCTGAAGTTGACCGTGGCAAATTGCTTAATGAGGACAGTGTTCTGTAACAAGCTTAATAAAAAAAGCATTTGAGAAGCTGACAAGCGAGGGCAGCTTTGCTGCGATTGTGCCGAAAAGAAAATAGAGGTCGCTCTTGAATGCAGCATGCAGAAGATGGCACAGATGAACCTTCTTGAAAGAAAGCATATGAGATGCTGATTCGCCAAGAAAGTTTTGGTGCTTTAACAAATCTGAAATATTGGTTACTAATTAATGCAACCCGAAGAAAAGGCACCTTTCAATGAAATGCACCCATGGGACTCGCACGCTGGGCCGTTTGGGAAATGAAATCAGGTGATTTGCTGCATGCGCCATTGAACAGCCAGGTGGGGGTGCTGATTTTGCCGTCTCCAAAGTAGCAGTCGCTCTTGAATGCAGCATGAAGAAAATGCCATCGGCGAGCCTGCATAGAATAAAGGGTTCTGTACAGGCATAAAGAAACCTGAAATGTAACCTATGCCGGGATTTGAACTCTGGACCCCACGGGCAGAAACAGGCTCTTTAACCATTACACCACAGGAACCTAGACATGATGTTATAGTTTCCGGATGACTGTAAGAATCCATTGTCCCCTTGTGCCTCTGCATTGACTGGCAGTGCTGGAAATCCATCTTCTGCCTAATAAAGTCAATGCCAACCTGAGGCCCTCTTCTAAAAGAGCCTGCCTAAATAGCTCAGTCGGTAGAGCGTACGGCTGTGGGCAATAACCTGGTCCAAAAGGTTGTGGGTTTGATTCCCACCTCTGCTAGAAAATCAGCTCCAGAGCAGTTCGGCTTCACTGTGCTTTAACCAACTCTCAATAGTGATGGAAGGGCAAGTGCCAGAAGTCCATCATCTGCCTTCCATTTGGCAGCCCCTTTTTCCAACTGGGGTTGTCCTTCTAAGCTACGCCGGTATATACTTCTACATCAGCCCAGGGGTTCCCCATCTAGCACCTTGCCCTTACCTTTGTGTCTACTTGGGTATTTTTTCCCCATACAGAACCATTTTTGGGCATTGCCTAGCATCAGCCTGAATTGACCGTGGCAAATTGCTTAATGAGGACAGTGTTCTGTAACAAGCTTAATAAAAAAAGCATTTGAGAAGCTGACAAGCGAGGGCAGCTTTGCTGCGATTGTGCCGAAAAGAAAATAGAGGTCGCTCTTGAATGCAGCATGCAGAAGATGGCACAGATGAACCTTCTTGAAAGAAAGCATATGAGATGCTGATTCGCCAAGAAAGTTTTGGTGCTTTAACAAATCTGAAATATTGGTTACTAATTAATGCAACCCGAAGAAAAGGCACCTTTCAATGAAATGCACCCATGGGACTCGTACGCTGGGCCCTTTGGGAAATGAAATCAGGTGATTTGCTGCATGCGCCATTGAACAGCCAGGTGGGGGTGCTGATTTTGCCGTCTCCAAAGTAGCAGTCGCTCTTGAATGCAGCATGAAGAAAATGCCATCGGCGAGCCTGCATAGAATAAAGGGTTCTGTACAGGCATAAAGAAACCTGAAATGTAACCTATGCCGGGATTTGAACTCTGGACCCCACGGGCAGAAATAGGCTCTTTAACCATTACACCACAGGAACCTAGACATGATGTTATAGTTTCCGGATGACTGTAAGAATCCATTGTCCCCTTGTGCCTCTGAATTGACTGGCAGTGCTGGAAATCCATCTTCTGCCTAATAAAGTCAATGCCAACCTGAGGCCCTCTTCTAAAAGAGCCTGCCTAAATAGCTCAGTCAGTAGAGCGTACGGCTGTGGGCAATAACCTGGTCCAAAAGGTTGTGGGTTCGATTCCCACCTCTGCTAGAAAATCAGCTCCAGAGCAGTTCGGCTTCACTGTGCTTTAACCAACTCTCAATAGTGATGGAAGGGCAAGTGCCAGAAGTCCATCATCTGCCTTCCATTTGGCTGCCCCTTTTTCCAACTGGGGTTGTCCTTCTAAGCTACGCCGGTATATACTTCTACATCAGCCCAGGGGTTCCCCATCTAGCACCTTGCCCTTACCTTTGTGTCAACTTGGGTATTTTTTCCCCATACAGAACCATTTTTGGGGATTGCCTAGCATCAGCCTGAAGTTGACCGTGGCAAATTGCTTAATGAGGACAGTGTTCTGTAACAAGCTTAATAAAAAAAGCATTTGAGAAGCTGACAAGCGAGGGCAGCTTTGCTGCGATTGTGCCGAAAAGAAAATAGAGGTCTCTCTTGAATGCAGCATGCAGAAGATGGCACAGATGAACCTTCTTGAAAGAAAGCATATGAGATGCTGATTCGCCAAGAAAGTTTTGGTGCTTTAACAAATCTGAAATATTGGTTACTAATTAATGCAACCCGAAGAAAAGGCACCTTTCAATGAAATGCACCCATGGGACTCGCACGCTGGGCCGTTTGGGAAATGAAATCAGGTGATTTGCTGCATGCGCCATTGAACAGCCAGGTGGGGGTGCTGATTTTGCCGTCTCCAAAGTAGCAGTCGCTCTTGAATGCAGCATGAAGAAAATGCCATCGGCGAGCCTGCATAGAATAAAGGGTTCTGTACAGGCATAAAGAAACCTGAAATGTAACCTATGCCGGGATTTGAACTCTGGACCCCACGGGCAGAAACAGGCTCTTTAACCATTACACCACAGGAACCTAGACATGATGTCTTGGGTTCAGGATGACTGTAAGAATCCATTGTCCCCTTGTGCCTCTGCATTGACTGGCAGGGCTGGAAATCCATCTTCTGCCTAATAAAGTCAATACCAACCTGAGGCCCTCTTCTAAAAGGGCCTGCCTAAATAGCTCAGTCGGTAGAGCGTACGGCTGTGGGCAATAACCTGGTCCAAAAGGTTGTGGGTTTGATTCCCACCTCTGCTAGAAAATCAGCTCCAGAGCAGTTCGGCTTCACTGTGCTTTAACCAACTCTCAATAGTGATGGAAGGGCAAGTGCCAGAAGTCCATCATCCGCCTTCCATTTGGCAGCCCCTTTTTCCAACTGGGGTTGTCCTTTTAAGCTACGCCGGTATATACTTCTACATCAGCCCAGGGGTTCCCCATCTAGCACCTTGCCCTTACCTTTGTGTCAACTTGGGTATTTTTTCCCCTTACAGAACCATTTTTGGGGTTTGCCTAGCATCAGCCTGAAGTTGACCGTGGCAAATTGCTTAATGAGGACAGTGTTCTGTACCAAGCTTAATAAAAAAAGCATTTGAGAAGCTGACAAGCGAGGGCAGCTTTGCTGCGATTGTGCCGAAAAGAAAATAGAGGTCACTCTTGAATGCAGCATGCAGAAGATGGCACAGATGAACCTTCTTGAAAGAAAGCATATGAGATGCTATTTCGCCAAGAAAGTTTTGGTGCTTTAACAAATCTGAAATATTGGTTACTAATTAATGCAACCCGAAGAAAAGGCACCTTTCAATGAAATGCACCCATGGGACTCGCACGCTGGGCCGTTTGGGAAATGAAATCAGGTGATTTGCTGCATGCGCCATTGAACAGCCAGGTGGGGGTGCTGATTTTGCCGTCTCCAAAGTAGCAGTCGCTCTTGAATGCAGAAATGAAGAAAATGCCATCGGCGAGCCTGCATAGAATAAAGGGTTCTGTACAGGCATAAAGAAACCTGAAAAGTAACCTATGCTGGGATTTGAACTCTGGACCCCACGGGCAGAAACAGGCTCTTTAACCATTACACCACAGGAACCTAGAAGTGATGTTATAGTTTCCGGATGACTGTAGGAATCCATTGTCCCCTTGTGCCTCTGCATTGACTGGCAGGGCTGGAAATCCATCTTCTGCCTAATAAAGTCAATACCAACCTGAGGCCCTCTTCTAAAAGAGCCTGCCTAAATAGCTCAGTCGGTAGAGCGTACGGCTGTGGGCAATAACCTGGTCCAAAAGGTTGTGGGTTCGATTCCTACCTCTGCTAGAAAATCAGCTCCAGAGCAGTTCGGCTTCACTGTGCTTTAACCAACTCTCAATAGTGATGGAAGGGCAAGTGCCAGAAGTCCATCATCCGCCTTCCGTTTGGCTGCCCCTTTTTCCAACTGGGGTTGTCCTTTTAAGCTACGCCGGTATATACTTCTACATCAGCCCAGGGGTTCCCCATCTAGCACCTTGCCCTTACCTTTGTGTCAACTTGGGTATTTTTTCCCCATACAGATCCATTTTTGGGGTTTGCCTAGCATCAGCCTGAAGTTCACCGTGGCAAATTGCTTAATGAGGACAGTGTTCTGTACCAAGCTTAATAAAAAAAGCATTTGAGAAGCTGACAAGCGAGGGCAGCTTTGCTGCGATTGTGCCGAAAAGAAAATAGAGGTCTCTCTTGAATGCAGCATGCAGAAGATGGCACAGATGAACCTTCTTGAAAGAAAGCATATGAGATGCTGATTCGCCAAGAAAGTTTTGGTGCTTTAACAAATCTGAAATATTGGTTACTAATTAATGCAACCCGAAGAAAAGGCACCTTTCAATGAAATGCACCCATGGGACTCGTACGCTGGGCCCTTTGGGAAATGAAATCAGGTGATTTGCTGCATGCGCCATTGAACAGCCAGGTGGGGGTGCTGATTTTGCCGTCTCCAAAGTAGCAGTCGCTCTTGAATGCAGCATGAAGAAAATGCCATCGGCGAGCCTGCATAGAATAAAGGGTTCTGTACAGGCATAAAGAAACCTGAAATGTAACCTATGCCGGGATTGGAACTCTGGACCCCACGGGCAGAAACAGGCTCTTTAACCATTACACCACAGGAACCTAGACATGATGTTATAGTTTCCGGATGACTGTAAGAATCCATTGTCCCCTTGTGCCTCTGCAATGACTGGCAGTGCTGGAAATCCATCTTCTGCCTAATAAAGTCAATGCCAACCTGAGGCCCTCTTCTAAAAGAGCCTGCCTAAATAGCTCAGTCGGTAGAGCGTACGGCTGTGGGCAATAACCTGGTCCAAAAGGTTGTGGGTTTGATTCCCACCTCTGCTAGAAAATCAGCTCCAGAGCAGTTCGGCTTCACTGTGCTTTAACCAACTCTCAATAGTGATGGAAGGGCAAGTGCCAGAAGTCCATCATCTGCCTTCCATTTGGCAGCCCCTTTTTCCAACTGGGGTTGTCCTTCTAAGCTACGCCGGTATATACTTCTACATCAGCCCAGGGGTTCCCCATCTAGCACCTTGCCCTTACCTTTGTGTCAACTTGGGTATTTTTTCCCCATACAGAACCATTTTTGGGCATTGCCTAGCATCAGCCTGAAGTTGACCGTGGCAAATTGCTTAATGAGGACAGTGTTCTGTAACAAGCTTAATAAAAAAAGCATTTGAGAAGCTGACAAGCGAGGGCAGCTTTGCTGCGATTGTGCCGAAAAGAAAATAGAGGTCGCTCTTGAATGCAGCATGCAGAAGATGGCACAGATGAACCTTCTTGAAAGAAAGCATATGAGATGCTGATTCGCCAAGAAAGTTTTGGTGCTTTAACAAATCTGAAATATTGGTTACTAATTAATGCAACCCGAAGAAAAGGCACCTTTCAATGAAATGCACCCATGGGACTCGTACGCTGGGCCCTTTGGGAAATGAAATCAGGTGATTTGCTGCATGCGCCATTGAACAGCCAGGTGGGGGTGCTGATTTTGCCGTCTCCAAAGTAGCAGTCGCTCTTGAATGCAGCATGAAGAAAATGCCATCGGCGAGCCTGCATAGAATAAAGGGTTCTGTACAGGCATAAAGAAACCTAAAATGTAACCTATGCTGGGATTTGAACTCTGGACCCCACGGGCAGAAACAGGCTCTTTAACCATTACACCACAGGAACCTAGACATGATGTCTTGGGTTCCGGATGACTGTAAGAATCCATTGTCCCCTTGTGCCTCTGCATTGACTGGCAGTGCTGGAAATCCATCTTCTGCCTAATAAAGTCAATACCAACCTGAGGCCCTCTTCTAAAAGAGCCTGCCTAAATAGCTCAGTCGGTAGAGTGTACGGCTGTGGGCAATAACCTGGTCCAAAAGGTTGTGGGTTCGATTCCCACCTCTGCTAGAAAATCAGCTCCAGAGCAGTTCGGCTTCACTGTGCTTTAACCAACTCTCAATAGTGATGGAAGGGCAAGTGCCAGAAGTCCATCATCTGCCTTCCATTTGGCTGCCCCTTTTTCCAACTGGGGTTGTCCTTTTAAGCTACGCCGGTATATACTTCTACATCAGCCCAGGGGTTCCCCATCTAGCACCTTGCCCTTACCTTTGTGTCAACTTGGGTATTTTTTCCCCATACAGAACCATTTTTGGGGTTTGCCTAGCATCAGCCTGAAGTTGACCGTGGCAAATTGCTTAATGAGGACAGTGTTCTGTAACAAGCTTAATAAAAAAAGCATTTGAGAAGCTGACAAGCGAGGGCAGCTTTGCTGCGATTGTGCCGAAAAGAAAATAGAGGTCACTCTTGAATGCAGCATGCAGAAGATGGCACAGATGAACCTTCTTGAAAGAAAGCATATGAGATGCTGATTCGCCAAGAAAGTTTTGGTGCTTTAACAAATCTGAAATATTGGTTACTAATTAATGCAACCCGAAGAAAAGGCACCTTTCAATGAAATGCACCCATGGGACTCGCACGCTGCGCCCTTTGGGAAATGAAAGCAGGTGATTTGCTGCATGCGCCATTGAACAGCCAGGTGGGGGTGCTGATTTTGCCGTCTCCAAAGTAGCAGTCGCTCTTGAATGCAGCATGAAGAAAATGCCATCGGCGAGCCTGCATAGAATAAAGGGTTCTGTACAGGCATAAAGAAACCTGAAAAGTAACCTATGCCCGGATTTGAACTCTGGACCCCACGGGCAGAAACAGGCTCTTTAACCATTACACCACAGGAACCTAGACATGATGTTATAGTTTCCGGATGACAGTAAGAATCCATTGTCCCCTTGTGCCTCTGCATTGACTGGCAGGGCTGGAAATCCATCTTCTGCCTAATAAAGTCAATACCAACCTGAGGCCCTCTTCTAAAAGAGCCTGCCTAAATAGCTCAGTCGGTAGAGCGTACGGCTGTGGGCAATAACCTGGTCCAAAAGGTTGTGGGTTCGATTCCTACCTCTGCTAGAAAATCAGCTCCAGAGCAGTTCGGCTTCACTGTGCTTTAACCAACTCTCAATAGTGATGGAAGGGCAAGTGCCAGAACTCCATCATCCGCCTTCCATTTGGCAGCCCCTTTTTCCAACTGGGGTTGTCCTTTTAAGCTACGCCGGTATATACTTCTACATCAGCCCAGGGGTTCCCCATCTAGCACCTTGCCCTTACCTTTGTGTCAACTTGGGTATTTTTTCCCCATACAGATCCATTTTTGGGGTTTGCCTAGCATCAGCCTGAAGTTGACCGTGGCAAATTGCTTAATGAGGACAGTGTTCTGTACCAAGCTTAATAAAAAAAGCATTTGAGAAGCTGACAAGCGAGGGCAGCTTTGCTGCGATTGTGCCGAAAAGAAAATAGAGGTCACTCTTGAATGCAGCATGCAGAAGATGGCACAGATGAACCTTCTTGAAAGAAAGCATATGAGATGCTGATTCGCCAAGAAAGTTTTGGTGCTTTAACAAATCTGAAATATTGGTTACTAATTAATGCAACCCGAAGAAAAGTCACCTTTCAATGAAATGCACCCATGGGACTCGTACGCTGGGCCCTTTGGGAAATGAAATCAGGTGATTTGCTGCATGCGCCATTGAACAGCCAGGTGGGGGTGCTGATTTTGCCGTCTCCAAAGTAGCAGTCGCTCTTGAATGCAGCATGAAGAAAATGCCATCGGCGAGCCTGCATAGAATAAAGGGTTCTGTACAGGCATAAAGAAACCTGAAATGTAACCTATGCCGGGATTTGAACTCTGGACCCCACGGGCAGAAACAGGCTCTTTAACCATTACACCACAGGAACCTAGACATGATGTTATAGTTTCCGGATGACTGTAAGAATCCATTGTCCCCTTGTGCCTCTGCATTGACTGGCAGTGCTGGAAATCCATCTTCTGCCTAATAAAGTCAATGCCAACCTGAGGCCCTCTTCTAAAAGAGCCTGCCTAAATAGCTCAGTCGGTAGAGCGTACGGCTGTGGGCAATAACCTGGTCCAAAAGGTTGTGGGTTTGATTCCCACCTCTGCTAGAAAATCAGCTCCAGAGCAGTTCAGCTTCACTGTGCTTTAACCAACTCTCAATAGTGATGGAAGGGCAAGTGCCAGAAGTCCATCATCTGCCTTCCATTTGGCAGCCCCTTTTTCCAACTGGGGTTGTCCTTCTAAGCTACGCCGGTATATACTTCTACATCAGCCCAGGGGTTCCCCATCTAGCACCTTGCCCTTACCTTTGTGTCAACTTGGGTATTTTTTCCCCATACAGAACCATTTTTGGGCATTGCCTAGCATCAGCCTGAAGTTGACCGTGGCAAATTGCTTAATGAGGACAGTGTTCTGTAACAAGCTTAATAAAAAAAGCATTTGAGAAGCTGACAAGCTAGGGCAGCTTTGCTGCGATTGTGCCGAAAAGAAAATAGAGGTCGCTCTTGAATGCAGCATGCAGAAGATGGCACAGATGAACCTTCTTGAAAGAAAGCATATGAGATGCTGATTCGCCAAGAAAGTTTTGGTGCTTTAACAAATCTGAAATATTGGTTACTAATTAATGCAACCCGAAGAAAAGGCACCTTTCAATGAAATGCACCCATGGGACTCGTACGCTGGGCCCTTTGGGAAATGAAATCAGGTGATTTGCTGCATGCGCCATTGAACAGCCAGGTGGGGGTGCTGATTTTGCCGTCTCCAAAGTAGCAGTCGCTCTTGAATGCAGCATGAAGAAAATGCCATCGGCGAGCCTGCATAGAATAAAGGGTTCTGTACAGGCATAAAGAAACCTGAAATGTAACCTATGCCGGGATTTGAACTCTGGACCCCACGGGCAGAAATAGGCTCTTTAACCATTACACCACAGGAACCTAGACATGATGTTATAGTTTCCGGATGACTGTAAGAATCCATTGTCCCCTTGTGCCTCTGAATTGACTGGCAGTGCTGGAAATCCATCTTCTGCCTAATAAAGTCAATGCCAACCTGAGGCCCTCTTCTAAAAGAGCCTGCCTAAATAGCTCAGTCGGTAGAGCGTACGGCTGTGGGCAATAACCTGGTCCAAAAGGTTGTGGGTTCGATTCCCACCTCTGCTAGAAAATCAGCTCCAGAGCAGTTCGGCTTCACTGTGCTTTAACCAACTCTCAATAGTGATGGAAGGGCAAGTGCCAGAAGTCCATCATCTGCCTTCCATTTGGCTGCCCCTTTTTCCAACTGGGGTTGTCCTTCTAAGCTACGCCGGTATATACTTCTACATCAGCCCAGGGGTTCCCCATCTAGCACCTTGCCCTTACCTTTGTGTCAACTTGGGTATTTTTTCCCCATACAGAACCATTTTTGGGGTTTGCCTAGCATCAGCCTGAAGTTGACCGTGGCAAATTGCTTAATGAGGACAGTGTTCTGTAACAAGCTTAATAAAAAAAGCATTTGAGAAGCTGACAAGCGAGGGCAGCTTTGCTGCGATTGTGCCGAAAAGAAAATAGAGGTCTCTCTTGAATGCAGCATGCAGAAGATGGCACAGATGAACCTTCTTGAAAGAAAGCATATGAGATGCTGATTCGCCAAGAAAGTTTTGGTGCTTTAACAAATCTGAAATATTGGTTACTAATTAATGCAACCCGAAGAAAAGGCACCTTTCAATGAAATGCACCCATGGGACTCACACGCTGGGCCGTTTGGGAAATGAAATCAGGTGATTTGCTGCATGCGCCATTGAACAGCCAGGTGGGGGTGCTGATTTTGCCGTCTCCAAAGTAGCAGTCGCTCTTGAATGCAGCATGAAGAAAATGCCATCGGCGAGCCTGCATAGAATAAAGGGTTCTGTACAGGCATAAAGAAACCTGAAATGTAACCTATGCCGGGATTTGAACTCTGGACCCCACGGGCAGAAACAGGCTCTTTAACCATTACACCACAGGAACCTAGACATGATGTCTTGGGTTCAGGATGACTGTAAGAATCCATTGTCCCCTTGTGCCTCTGCATTGACTGGCAGGGCTGGAAATCCATCTTCTGCCTAATAAAGTCAATACCAACCTGAGGCCCTCTTCTAAAAGGGCCTGCCTAAATAGCTCAGTCGGTAGAGCGTACGGCTGTGGGCAATAACCTGGTCCAAAAGGTTGTGGGTTTGATTCCCACCTCTGCTAGAAAATCAGCTCCAGAGCAGTTCGGCTTCACTGTGCTTTAACCAACTCTCAATAGTGATGGAAGGGCAAGTGCCAGAAGTCCATCATCCGCCTTCCATTTGGCAGCCCCTTTTTCCAACTGGGGTTGTCCTTTTAAGCTACGCCGGTATATACTTCTACATCAGCCCAGGGGTTCCCCATCTAGCACCTTGCCCTTACCTTTGTGTCAACTTGGGTATTTTTTCCCCATACAGAACCATTTTTGGGGTTTGCCTAGCATCAGCCTGAAGTTGACCGTGGCAAATTGCTTAATGAGGACAGTGTTCTGTACCAAGCTTAATAAAAAAAGCATTTGAGAAGCTGACAAGCGAGGGCAGCTTTGCTGCGATTGTGCCGAAAAGAAAATAGAGGTCACTCTTGAATGCAGCATGCAGAAGATGGCACAGATGAACCTTCTTGAAAGAAAGCATATGAGATGCTATTTCGCCAAGAAAGTTTTGGTGCTTTAACAAATCTGAAATATTGGTTACTAATTAATGCAACCCGAAGAAAAGGCACCTTTCAATGAAATGCACCCATGGGACTCGTACGCTGGGCCCTTTGGGAAATGAAATCAGGTGATTTGCTGCATGCGCCATTGAACAGCCAGGTGGGGGTGCTGATTTTGCCGTCTCCAAAGTAGCAGTCGCTCTTGAATGCAGCATGAAGAAAATGCCATCGGTGAGCCTGCATAGAATAAAGGGTTCTGTACAGGCATAAAGAAACCTGAAAAGTAACCTATGGTGGATTTGAACTCTGGACCCCACGGGCAGAAACAGGCTCTTTAACCATTACACCACAGGAACCTAGAAGTGATGTTATAGTTTCCGGATGACTGTAGGAATCCATTGTCCCCTTGTGCCTCTGCAATTGACTGGCAGGGCTGGAAATCCATCTTCTGCCTAATAAAGTCAATACCAACCTGAGGCCCTCTTCTAAAAGAGCCTGCCTACATAGCTCAGTCGGTAGAGCGTACGGCTGTGGGCAATAACCTGGTCCAAAAGGTTGTGGGTTCGATTCCTACCTCTGCTAGAAAATCAGCTCCAGAGCAGTTCGGCTTCACTGTGCTTTAACCAACTCTCAATAGTGATGGAAGGGCAAGTGCCAGAAGTCCATCATCCGCCTTCCATTTGGCTGCCCCTTTTTCCAACTGGGGTTGTCCTTTTAAGCTACGCCGGTATATACTTCTACATCAGCCCAGGGGTTCCCCATCTAGCACCTTGCCCTTACCTTTGTGTCAACTTGGGTATTTTTTCCCATACAGATCCATTTTTTGGGGTTTGCCTAGCATCAGCCTGAAGTTCACCGTGGCAAATTGCTTAATGAGGACAGTGTTCTGTACCAAGCTTAATAAAAAAAGCATTTGAGAAGCTGACAAGCGAGAGGGCAGCTTTGCTGCGATTGTGCCGAAAAGAAAATAGAGGTCTCTCTTGAATGCAGCATGCAGAAGATGGCACAGATGAACCTTCTTGAAAGAAAGCATATGAGATGCTGATTCGCCAAGAAAGTTTTGGTGCTTTAACAAAATCTGAAATATTGGTTACTAATTAATGCAACCCGAAGAAAAGGCACCTTTCAATGAAATGCACCCATGGGACTCGTACGCTGGGGCCCTTTGGGAAATGAAATCAGGTGATTTGCTGCATGCGCCATTGAACAGCCAGGTGGGGGTGCTGATTTTGCCCGTCTCCAAAGTAGCAGTCGCTCTTGAATGCAGCATGAAGAAAATGCCATCGGCGAGCCTGCATAGAATAAAGGGTTCTGTACAGGCATAAAGAAACCTGAAATGTAACCTATGCCGGGATTTGAACTCTGGACCCCCACGGGCAGAAACAGGCTCTTTAACCATTACACCACAGGAACCTAGACATGATGTCTTGGGTTCAGGATGACTGTAAGAATCCATTGTCCCCTTGTGCCTCTGCATTGACTGGCAGGGCCTGGAAATCCATCTTCTGCCTAATAAAGTCAATACCAACCTGAGGCCCTCTTCTAAAAGGGCCTGCCTAAATAGCTCAGTCAGGTAGAGCGTACGGCTGTGGGCAATAACCTGGTCCAAAAGGTTGTGGGTTTGATTCCCACCTCTGCTAGAAAATCAGCTCCAGAGCAGTTCGGCTTCACTGTGCTTTAACCAACTCTCAATAGTGATGGAAGGGCAAGTGCCAGAAGTCCATCATCCGCCTTCCATTTGGCAGCCCCTTTTTCCAACTGGGGTTA